>OY728149.1:70215527-71465527 GCA_963277665.1 Viscum album
CAAAATTGAACTTATACCAAAGTCAAGAATAATGTTGATTAATATGTAATTATTTATATTATTTATAATTAAAGGATAATATTTTTTACTTTATAATCAAATTGAAAATGTAATTATGCATTTATATTACTTTATTTAATTAAAATAAATGATAGTTTTACAAAAATAATTATTTTCACTCTAAACTTAAAAATTAAACTTTTCAAAAAAATAAGAAAAACATTAACCCTAAGATATTATTAATATTTTGATTTAAAAATTATTTTAATTTACTCAAAAAATTTATAAAAATAGTATAAATCGATTATAATTTTAATTCACCAAATTTATTAAAATAAATTTTCCAAAGAAAACATATTTTTGAAGCATTAAATGTCTTTATCGAATATTGAGTGAATATTTATTATGAATTAATCACATAATTTACATTCTATAAAACCTTTATTAATTACTATTAATAATATTTTTATTTTTATTCATACTTATAATTGAAATTCAAGGTTATAACGATCACATTTAAATGATATTTTTATTATATAACAATGTTCTCTTAAGGCTCGGTGTTGCATGTTAAGCATGGTATCAAGAATAGTATTCATTTAAACCCAATTTTTTGGGTTCTATATACCCCCTTAAATATATTGTGTCCTTCCAATTTTTATCTCGGTATTCAAAGGTTCAATATTTTAAAATACCTTTTTGTAAAACCCACATCATACAAAGGGATAATAAAACTTCCTTTGAAAAGGGGATGTGGGAAGCATAAAGGTTACCGAAAATAACATGTAATTGGGTTACCAAATAATGAGAACATTAGTGGGATGTGAAAATTTGGACATAGAGGATAAATATAATTTCCAAAGAATAATTGAGAGTGATATATAACATAGTCATTAGAAATTTAATAACTATAAAACCATAAATCAGTAAGGGATAATGAAGAACATCAATTCAACATAAATGATTATAAAAGGATAAAATTTTTATTTCCATATCCTTTTACTGTATTTGAGGTAATTATCTACTATAAATATATAGAACATGAGAAAATATACTTACATGATTTATTTAATATTTCTAAGAAATTTTTTGATTATGTATTTTAATCTGTTTCTACATTTGATTCTAATAATTAATTACTATAAGAAATTTTTCATGCTTAAATAAAATAAATTAACCCTTTAATGGATCATAAGTTCTATAAAATAAGGAAAAGTTATTTCACCTATCTAAAAAAATTATTAAAATAAAATAATATTATACTAAATATGAATTAACCTTATTATGAATAGGTGATACATTAATTACTGAACCATTTATAATAACACATATAGATATGAAAGAATACATTAAGATTTAAATAATAATACCATTAGTTTAAAATAGATTATTTTATTCTTCATAAAATAATTCATAAATCTTTAAAACTAATTAAACCCTAAAAATCTAGATTATTTAAAATCCAAACATAGGTATAATAAAAAAATTTGAAACTAGGGAATAATTTTTCAACTTAACAGAAACCAATATATATATTATAACAAGATTCCCACTAGGTTTCCTAATTTATAATTAATTACTCATAGTTTCAAGGGTTTATTTGATATCCCGGAAAAATATAAAAGAGTATTTAGAACTAGAATCAAATAAAGCATGAGTTTATGAGAAAATTACTTATTATCAAAACATAAGGGGTTTTAAATTAAACTATATTAATTTCATAATCTTAGACTTTCTCCCTTAGTATTTTCAAAGTTAAATTCCCATGACTCTTGGGGAACTCATTTTTTATTGCCCCATCTCTTTATAGTTGAAACACTATACATTTCTAGCTTCTTTTTTCCATTAAACACATGCACTTGAAAACTTTTCTCTCCACACCTAAAGAAAAATTCAACTCTCTTTAAGCAAGTAACAAGGTGTATCTTTCCACCATTTTTACATGTTTGAAATTTCCCTCTTCCCTTTTTATTTTTTGACACATTCCCATTTACATGGTGATAAACCATTCTATTTTTCTCTTGATTTCAATTAAAAATGTAAGACTTGGGGAATTCCTTCTCTACCTTGAAGAAACTTGATACCATACCATCATATATTTGAAGATTTTGAGAGACTAACACCATTTGAAATCTTAGATTTTTCCAACTAAAGAAACAATGAATCTTACTCTATGGATTAATTACATTTTCTATAACACTCTTTTTTAATCTTATAGAGTTTGTTTCAAACTTAGTACACTTTTCACTCTCCTTTGTCCCAAATTTAAAATAACCATTTCCAAATAAACTTGTTGCTCATGAGGAATGTATTATTAGGTTAATATATCATTATGTATCTCATTCCATAACCTTTATTTCCTTAGCCTCCTTTGTATTTGGAATCAATATCTAGCCATTATTATCATCTCTCTTTAAATAGATCCCCACCAGAATAACCTTCTCACATTCATTACGTCCTAAATAATGAAATATCTTTTCAAGGGACTATTTAAATTTTTCATCTACTAAAATTTTAGTAGTTACATTAATGGATGTATTTTTCTATTTTATGGAAGTATTCAAACATCATAGTATAATTTTATGAAGAAATAATTTCTCTATATTGCCAAGACTACTAGTCATAACATTCCCATATATTTTTATAACCTACTTAGATCCAATTCTTGTTATATAGACTTTATTAAGAGATAAATACCTATATATATTATGGGTATTGATATATTTTCATTCCTTTAATAATTACCATTTATAAACAATGGAATATATAATATTAGATCATAACATTATGAATCATAGTGTATAATTTAAAATCTAGTGTAATACCTAACATAAATTGAAGATTTATACATATCTAAACTCAGAATCCCAAGTTTAGTATCATTAAGAATATTTTTATATCATAAAAAATTCAAATATTTCAAAATGGTTCACAAAGAGTGTATAAATCAACCAAATCATATTAAATCCACCCCTTTCAAAATTGTTACTTATAGGTGATTTTGTACCATAATGGAATTCAATTTATAGTATCCATATATGAATTTATTTTCTAAGGAAATCGAAAAATCTCTACATTACAAAAAAAATATTATATTATATTATAGTTATAGTTATCCTCAAAGTCTATCACGGTTTTTTGTTCTTTAATATATGCTTTCCAAAATCTAATTCTGATGGTTTATAATAAACCTCCCTTTGATACCAAATATAAATCCCCAACCCTAGTAACCCAAATATAGTGGTTATTTTACTATATTTTCATAAGATACAAAATATTTCATAATAAATTATTAAATAGTTTATTAGTCTTGAGATACGATATACATACACAATTCACACATTAAATCTGAAAATATGAAATAAAATATAATAATTCTAGTGAAAATGTTAGTATTTATTCTATTAATTCCCTAAAATATTTCATATATCCCTTTTGGTCTCTTGGGGAAAGAAAAACATAATAAATGGTGATCTCAAATTCTCAATAAGGGAAATCGTACAATAAAATCTATCATCAAATAAATAAAACATCAATAATATGGAAGATATAATAATTAATAAAATATGTTATTTAAAAAATATCATAAAAAATAGATTTATACATGGATTTAATAAAAATAAAAATAATCACATGGATAATAATAATGTATTTCATAATGATATAATGAATAAAGTTGGACATCATAATCATACCGATAAGTCCTTGTGACAAGACATCATAAACATACCATCAAGTACACATGCTAAGACATCATAATTAATTAGGATATAAAACATCAAATACCTATGCTATTTTTCTTAGATATACTGAACAATTAAGGGGATATAACATCCCCCACCCATCAGTTATGTTTGTCAGAGTGAGTAACTCAAGAGAGGGGTTAATTGAGATCCCAAAAAAATTGTTAAAAACAATTTAAAACTAAATCCCCCAAATTAATTAAAAATTCTTAACTAATGAAAATAGTATAATTATATAAGTTTTATCTTTCAAATAATTACTCAAAAGTGGGATTAAGGCATAGTTTTAATAGTCTTTGAAATCACTTTAGATTTTGAAACAAAATTACTTAATCAAAACCTTTATGTAAACATAAATTAAGACTAACTATCGAAGTAATGTTTTTTTTTATATTTTAAATAAAAGACAAAGCTTTATCTATAAAATTTAGAAAAAAAACTAATAAAACACATAGTGAAATATAAACAAGGAGTTTAGTCTTATGTCAAGACTTAATCCCCTCCACTTGTAAATCACCTACATAAAAGTATTTTATTAGAAAATAAACTTTATACCCAGCCTAGATTGGGTTTTACAATCAATAACACACATGATATCAAAATAAAAAATTTCTTCCACAGATATACATGGTAATAAAACAACTCTAGGTCACACAGGACCCCTTATACAGTTATTCCTTGGAATACAATAAGTTGTATTGTGACCGTGTGTCAACCACACTTCAGTTTGAGTACAATAGATAGTGTGTACAGATAAAAATGTAATACAATACAAAGATAAAATATTGTTAATATAATTAAATATAAAAATATTATAGATTAGGAGAGATAATTTTTCTCAATATGAATAGATTCAGATGTTCAAATGTCATTGTATTTCCCTTTTTGAGGATCTTGGACTAGTTTCTCTATATGTGTAGTAAAATAGAGTCCCGTGGATGTTTTATGATCCCTTCCATTTTTAGGCTATAAATGTCTATAATTGATTCATCATGAGAATGTTGCAATGTATAAGAATATATCAATATTGTATTGATCATATTAACTCAGTTTTCCATAGACAGTTATATGCAATTAAACTCTTACATGCATGAAGAAGACCATATTAATATATAATTCTCCATGTAAAAATATTTATTGAATAATAATAATTAAAATATCATGGATCCTCATACTGGGAAAAAAATCTAGAAAGGTCTGAATTATTCTCCAATGCATCTATGGAGTGGTTTAGGAAATATGATTCTTAAATCCATGTGTGTCTTAAATACATTGAATTTCATAAATTATTTTTTGATACAATTAAATTTTAATTAATAATCATAAAAAATGGTAGAACTACTTATGGTAGATCGTATTTAGTGGTAAATTAGACAAATAATAGGATGAATATGTCAGTAGCATAAGTATGTGGTGGATGTGGTGATGGTAGATTCACTCCCGAGGTAGATCTAATATGACGGTAGATTAACATTGGTAGTAGGTATAATTCACTATTAGATTAACTTTGGTGGTAGATTTGATTCACTAGTATATTAACTATATCATTTGATCTGACTGGTGGTAGATTCTCTAGAAGTAGAGTCTGATAGTAGATGTTTTGTTAGTATATTTTTCAGCAGTGGCTGAATTTCACTTGTAGATATTATTTAAACTAATGATAGATATCCTCAATGGTATATCCATCAATGGTAGAGTTTTAATTTAGATTTATTTCACTAGTAGATCTGATTGAACAAATAGTATATTGTAATAAAATTTGGTAGATCTCTTTAAAATATTGTTTTTCTCATTTAACTAATAGCGGATCACTACTTTACCAAATTTGAGAAAACAATTAATTAGAATTAGTCTAACTATAATAATATATTTAACTTGTTATAAACATAATAATCATGATTTGTGAGAATTAAAATAAGTAGATTCCAAAAAATTCTCTCTTTTGATGATCATAAATCATGGAATTTTATAACCATGTATTTAAAAATAAAAACCAGAAATAGAAATAGAAAATATGATCTTCTTAACATCTAAATTTTGAAAATAAATACAATAAAAGATACTACTAAAAATATTAAATTCCATAAACAATAATCCACCTTTTGGGATTTTAAAAATGATTATAAAATAATGACAAGATATTAAATAAAAGAGAAATCATAGATAGTTTCCATTTGTGAATAAAGTCAGATATTATTGGAAAAAATTAATACAATGGAAAATAAAATCCATATCCAAGACTCATCTTAATTAGAAGAACTCTAAACTAGATGAGATAAAGAATCAATAGGGTATTTTCCTTTTAATAATATTGATGGTATATTGGTAGAGGATGAGGATACAGAGGTAGAAGTTAGAAGCTCCCTGATCACTACTGGTCTGATATTCCAAATAGCATCGAATAGAGACATGCTAAAAAGATTAAACTGAGAAGAAATTAGTGAAAAATAAGGTTCATTAGTGAAAAATGACATAACAATAGCTTCTAGTTCTACCAATATAGTCCCATATAAATATAAATAATGCTTCATCATGTTTATAATATCCATAATTATGATCTCATCTCTGCCCATTGTTGTTAAGAATTCCTTATTTTCGTCCATCAAAATATTGAGTATATGGGAAAAAACTTTAAGCTGGTTCTCTTTCTGTTTGAAGGCCCAAGTTACAAGAAGCGTCCTTAAAGTTTTATCAATAATGATAAAATGATAATTGAGATCATTATTGGTATAAATTCTAGAAAAGAAGTTTTTTATGGATTTAGTGATTGTATCCCTATCAATCCTAGCTTAATTGAATCACTCCATAGAAAATTTATAGATATGTTCACGATGTTACCTGATCTACCTAAGTTTCTCCTGATGTGATATAGTAATATCACACAAGATTCTATAAAATTCCTCCCATAAAATAGCTCTTATAATCTCTTAATCAACTGAATATAGAGGAGGTGGAGGAGTATATGTCGAAGCAAAAATTAGAGGTAATGTTTCCAACATATTGATAAGGGATATATGTCCTATAATGAATTGATCTCATATCATCCATGATAGTCTTAACTTCCCCTATGTCATTATCCAATAACTTATTCTCATTTTCCACTTCGAAAATTTTTAACATAATATTTGGTTGAATGTGGAAGATAACTAACTCAAGGATATGTGTTGTATATATTTCACAAAGATAAGTTACATTAAGAGACGTGGATATAAGAATTGTACTAATATCAGAAAAAAAACCTAAAAGTATCTAAATCATCCTTAGTGATATAAGCAAAGGGTAGAGGAGAAGCATATTTATAAAATGGAATCCTATCAGGACTAGGAAAGTTATCCTCTTCATTAATAGATTCACATGTAGGATAATATAAAGGAAAAGCTTCCAACTGGACATCCTCTTCAATTTTCTCTACCAGAGATCTCTTAGGATACATTTAATCAATAGGGATGCCAATTACACCATGCTTTTGTGTAATTCCATAGTCATAATCATCAATATCCTCACCCTCACCATATAAATCATATTAGGATATTCCTAGAAGCTTGGAACCATGAGATGGATTCCCCTTGGATGGTGCATCATCCTCAGTTGTTGCTAATATTTTTGGTTCAAATCTATAAATAATTTTTTTTACTAGTATAACCTAGGGATTTGTCCCACTCAACAGGTGCTCTAATCTCATCTATAATAGATAGAGCATCAACAGTTGGATAACTCCCAAAAACTCTCACATCATCACCATTCTGACCTGAAGAAGAAATACCAGGAAGGTGGTGAGACATTACTTCCTAACTAAAATCACAATTATCATCATCATAATTATAATCAACATCATGACCTTCAAATCCATGAGTTAGATCACAATTCTCATTTTCAAAACCATCAGAACCATATAAATTTGCTACTAATTACCTTGATCTTTCATAATAACTTTCAACCTATTCTATTCTTAAGACATCATTCTCCTATTATTATCCTTCACATAAAATAATTTCTATATAATTAAGATAAATAGAGGGTCTATCAGCTCCATAGTAACCATAGAAGCTATTGACCACATCTAGGTCACTCCCTTCTTGAATAGAGATAGTTGTTGATTCTTCTTCTCTCAATGAAGTGATTTTTTCTTCCACTTCCTCATCAGAGTAAATAAAAAATTCATCTGGATCTAACCGAAGATGAACTATATACTTAGGTCATGTAGGGTTTTTCAAAGGATTTATATCCTCATATATCTTACCATTTTCCTCCATCCATTTTTTTAACAATGGATTCTTGTTTACCTTCATCCACTTATACGTAAAGTGTCTTAAACCACTAAACATAACAACTATTTATTCATCCTCTTCTACCAAGACATTGCATTCCAACATGGATGATAGAAACTTAGAATAGATCTATGAGTTATACATCGATGAGTTCATGCTCATCTCCATCATAGTGACCATTAGACATACACAGAGATTTATGGTATCCCCTTATTTTCATAAATAATAAAATAAATACATCTTCATACCTTATCATGATAAAATACCTTTTTTGGGAAAAATAATGCGATGGATTAATTTAAACCTCAATCTAGACTCCTCGTCAAGTTTTTTAGCCATATAACTTTGGACAATATCATTTATATTCAACTTAAAAAGAGAATTCTCGAAAAAAAAATCTTTATTACTAGTAACAAATCCTCGAAAGTCATAATATATACATTGGTGAGGAACATTAAATCTTATGGCCCAATTATTTGAAGAAAATACAACCTATTTTCCATTGATCATACTTATAATAACACATTTATTCTCCCCAAAGATATAATTTTCATACTATTAAAATTAGATAACCAACATAGGAACGAATTTTATATCATTCCATGAAATTTTCTTAATCCATACTTAGTCCTGAATCACCTTGAGCACTAAATAATTTCTCAAAATTATCCATTCATCACCTATCTCATTCTTATAAACAATAACTTGATTCATGGGTCATTGGATCTTCAGTTTGACTACAGTAGTGAGACTAGATTATCCTAGATATATCTTCATGAGACATGATCCTTTAGATGATGATAACAAGGTACACTTCACTCTCCTTATAGCACTAAATCATAGGGAGATGGGTGATCATTATAAATTTTTAAGGTTTGGAGAGAAGAGAAGCTAAAACATTTTCACTAAGGTAAGAACGAGAGTGTTCTTAAAATTGGATTTAAGGTTCAATTTTATCATTCAGGGATTTAGAATAATAAAATAAAAGAAAATATATATAAGTAAATATAATAAAAATTTAAACATATAAAATATAGAACTAGTTGAAAATAAATCATAGAAATTACAAATAAATCTCTAATAGTGGTTCTTCCAATGGTGGATCACTCAATGGTGTATCTTTAATAGTGTATCACCCATTGGTGGATCTACTAATGGTGAATATCCTATAGTAGATCACCCAATGGTGTATCACCCATTGGTGGTTCACCTAGTGGTGGATATCTAATGGTGGATCACCAATGGTGGATCTCCGAGAGTAGATCACCTAACGGTGGATCTTCCAATGGGGGAAATTTAAAGATAAAGGATTAACTGAATTTTATCATTCCTAGTTCATTTTTATATAGTTCAATCGATAAAAATTAAAAGTATTTGTAAATATAATAGAAATATGATGTTCATTTACTATAAATTCAATACTTCTATCACCTTCTTGAAAATGATATCTCAAAAATTGATGACCTATATCAATATGTTTTTTCCTAGAATGAGATATAGGGTTCTTGAAAATATTTCTCTCACTTGTATTTTCATAATTTATAGGTGCATGTCGAAACTAATATCCATAATGTAGTAAAGTGTGTTTAATCTACAAAATCTGAGCACGGAACCTTACTGCAGATATGTAATCATCCTCGACAGTAAATAGTCTAGTATAATTTTTCTTTTTACTACACCATGATACTTGTTACTTTCCCACAAGGTGACATATTCTATAGGTGTTATTTCTATCTAACTTACATCCAAATAAATATGCATTTGAATAAATCACTAAATCAAATTATTTTCTCCTTGGATAGAATAGTCCTAAATTGGTTGTATACATGAGGTATTTAAAATTTTCATTAATAGCAAGTAAATTCGATTCTTTGGGATTCTCTTCAAAATGGTCACATGGACACACACTAAACATAATATCTGATTTAATAGAAGTTAAATTTATAAAGCTTCCAATAACACCTATATAATTAGATTAATACACTAACTTTATAGTCTCATCAAGATCAAGATTACATGTTTTAGTAATGGAAGTGTCACTACATTTTGTATTATCCAAACTAAAATGTTTTAAAAGATCTTTGGTGTACTAAAATTTGTTTAAAATAATGCCATATTTATTATGAATTTTTTTAAAACAAAGAAATAATTTATGTTCTCCGATTAAAATCATTTCACATTCACTCTACATCATTTTTGAAAAATTAGTATGCAAATAATTTTTAGAAGATACAAATATTATATCATAAACATACATTTGAACAGCTATAAAATATTTTGAATTTTTTAAATATATTAGGATCATCTATACCATTATTAAGACCTTTATAAATTATAAATTAGTTGATCCTATCCTACCAATATCTAGGATCTAATTTTATACCATATCATGTTCTTTAAATTTAAAAACATGATTAATAAAAATGGGATTTTAAAATACAGGGGGTTGTTAAACAAAAACATCCTAAACAATATAAGCATTTAATAATTCACTCTTGAAATCTATTTGATATATTTTGAAATTAAAATGTACTATATATTTAGTAAAGATTATAATTGCTTCATGTCTAGTTATAGGTTAAAAGGTTTCATAATTGTAAATACCTTATTCATGAATATATCCTTGTGTAGACAACCTAGATTTATTCCTAACTATAGTTCATAACTCATAAACTTTGTTTCTAAACACCCATTTAGTTATAATGGTCAGAATTCCTTTAGGTATATATAATTATTCCCAAAAATTATTTATTTCTAATTTATTAAGTTCTTATTTCATTTACATCACCCATAATTCATCATTAATTTCATTATTGATGTTATTAGGTTCAAACTGTGATAATAAAGATGGATGTTCAACCAGATTTCTACAAGAATCTCTATTTTTTCCTCTATATATATCTACAAATATAGAATCTAAAGGATGGTATATATGAATCCTAACAGTTCTAGAAAAATAAGGTGTGGATATCTCATTATCTTCTATAGGTTTAGGTCCATATTATTTCTCATAACTAGATGATTTTTCTTCTTATTTCACAGAACATTTAGAAGGTTTGTGATTTGTATTAAAATTTGAAAAATCTTATTCAATGTTGTATAAATGGTTATTAGGATCAAGTGGATCTATTTAATCAAATTTTACTTGTACGTATTCTTCCACAATATTTTTTCTTTAGTTAAATACTCTTTATGATTTATTAGAAGTTAAATGTCTAAAGAAATTTTCTTTGTCACTCTTCAAATAAAATTCAAGATTATACTTAGTATTAATAAATTATAACTCAAAACTCTAAATTAATTAACCATTGGTTTTATTATATATCATAATTCATATGGGTTTTCTTTAAAATATTCCTAATTAACACTATTAATTATGTTACAAGTTGTGTTAATAGGATCTTCCCAAAAATAGATATCAAAATAATATTAATTACGTATAGTCTAGGATATTTCTTGAAGGATTCTATTTTTCATTTCTATTACATAATTTTTTTGGGGGTTTTATGAGAATAAAGGTTATTATTATAGCCATTTCATGTGAAAAATGATTCAAAATCATGATTGTTAAACTCATAGCCATGATCAAATCTTAATAACTTAATTATTAGTCCCCTAATATTTTATATAGATTTAAAATACTTGGTAAAACAGGTACACTATTTACTTTTTTGATCTAGAAAGAATACCCAATTATATCTATAAAATTAATCTATTAAATACTAAAACATAGTACTTCTTATTTAATCTAGAAACTCTATAATGTCCAAACAAGTCATATAAACCAACTCTAGGGGTTGAAAAGTTGAAAATTATTTCTTTGATTTGAAATATATTTTGTGGTTTTTAATTTTTTACAAGGGTTACAGAATTAATCATTTGGTAATTCTATTTTATCTAGATCCTTGACTAATGAATTTTTAGAAAACAAGAAATATTAATTAATAGAATATAGACAATAATTTTTTAAATCAATAAAAACTAAAGCATTTTTAGAATTAAAACACTATAGGAATTATTTTCAAATTTGAAATGAAAACCATTATCACATAACTATGAGATGATAAGCATATTATACTGTAATATTTCTACAAATAATACTTTAACAATTAAAATAGTGTTAGAGTTATCAATTTGACCAAGTCAAATAATTTTTCCTTTGGCATTTTAACAAAACGTTACATGTCCACCATCCACCTTGATTAAGTTCTTGAAACTTGAATAGTCCCCAATCATGTTTCTAGATCAACTACTATCTAGATACCATAAGTGATTACTATATATTTTTAATAATCCTTCTTATAAAATAGATTTTATTCCAAAATAAATTTCGTACCCATATCTTCTTGGGTCCAAAAATGTTAGTATTAAAATATTTAAAATTCCATAACTACTTAACATGTTTCCTATAATCTGATTTTAGAATTTTATAAATAAAACTAAATAGTTATAAAAGAATAATATATAGTAAAATATTATCTTAATTTAAGCTATGAGTAAATTTATTTTTAATAATCCTTCTTTGTCCTGGGTAATAGCCTATTCCAATAGTATATTTAGTGAAAGTTTCCATTCCATGATTCTAGGTCAAGGTAGTTCTTCAATTTCAAAATATTTGTGAATAATTTTCTAATTACTCATTTGAAAATATTAATTCATTTTTCTCTTTTAGAAGTTGATAATTTTTATCATTCTCTATAGTAATATCAGTTTTAAAACTAGCAGTGAGAGCATGCTTCTTTTTTAAGTTTTTATATATATTTTTATGTTCATTAAAAGTATCCTTCAACATATTATAATATTAAAATATTTCTTAATTAGAAATGTCTTGTTTATTTTTTCATCTCCATAATTATTAAAAATATGAACATAAGATTCATAAAAAACATTTGATAACTCAGATGTGTTTATTATAAAACACATGTTGGATCTATCACGGTTTTCTTCTCTACTAGAATGTGATTCACTTGAACTATCCTCTAAATCACTACAAGTTTATTTCATAGTTTTTTTATGCCTCTTATCCTTATCCCCATATTTATTCATAAATTTTAACATTGGGTACTCATTCTTAACATTGACATATATCCATCATTCATAGGAAATTATATCATTTTTAGTATCATCATTAATCTAGTATTTTATCTAATTACCTCTATTGTCATAATTTTCTTTATAACTAGGTCTCTTGAACAAAAATCCTTTTGTTAAACTTATTTAATATTATGGATAGGTGGGATATTTTTTCATTACTTTTAGCAAGTGATTCTTCATATGTTGATCTTTTAGCTTTGATCTTGGGCTTTTGATTTGAGGGTTTAGTTTTGAAGGGGATATATTTCCTTTTTGGTTAATCCTCTTCTTCTCAGTATGCTTCTAGTTCTTATTCTTACATTATGGGATTTCTTACCATCAATTTAATTGGAAACATACTTAAATCACGTGAATATTGAATTATAACTGAAGATCCTCTCTATCTGTTTGATAAACATCTCAATAGGTGCAGCACTTAATCTTACGATTTCATCATGTTCACAATACCATTAAACCTAATATACATATCAGAAATAGGTTTATCGTATTTCACCTTAAAATTATTATATTTAATAGTATAATTATTTAAATTCATTTCATTAACATTAGATGTTTCTTTATGAGAAACAGCCAAAGTATCCTAAATTTAAAATGCAATAATACATGAAGAAATTATATGAAATTATTCATCACCTAAATAAAAATATAAATCATGCATATATTTATATTTATTATTATAAGATACTTTATTGGGATCACTCCATTTATATCTGGATGTTTTGGGTAGTTTCTATTTATCTAAAATTACAGCTCAGATTTCAAAACCCACACTTTCAATTTGAATCTTCATTTTATTATTCCACTAAGCATAGTTTGTGAAATTAACATAAGGAGGCCTAATTATAGAAGATCCCTCTTATCTATTATCAATAAACAATTAAATATTTAATTAATATAAATTTATTATATTTAAACTAAAACTAAATCATAGTTTAAATTATATTTGAAAACCCGTTGATGCCAAATGTTGGTCAGAGTGAGTAACTCAAGAAGGGGTGAATTGAGTTCCTAATTATTATTATTTTTAAAATTATTTAAAAATAAATTATCCAAATTAAGTAAAAACACCCAATTAATCAAAATATTAGAATTATATTTTATTTATCTTTAAAATAATTTCTCATAAGTGAGATTAAGGCTCAGTTAAAATAGTCTTTTAATTCCCTTTTACCTTTGAAACCAAATTACTTAATCAATCACTTTATATAAACAATAATTAAGACTTACTATCAATGTAATGTTTTTTTAGATTTTAAATAACAGATACATTTTGAAATATGAAATATAAAAAAAATAACTAAACACATAGAGAAATATAAAAAATGGGTTCAGTCTCAAGTCAAGACATAATCATCTACACTTGTAAATCACTTGCTCCCAAGAAGTTTATTAAAAAATAACCTTCGTCCAAAATCTCTATTAGGATTTACAATAAAAAAAAGAAATGTTATCCAAGATCAAAGTTACTTCTATAGATATATGTGTGAATAAAATAAAATCATTTCACACAGGACCTATTCCAAAGTTATTTGTGGGAATACAATAAGATAGTTTGTGAGATGTGTCAAGAACACTCTAGTTTGAGAAAAAGAGATAGTATGTATAGATTAAAAATGTAATATTGCACACAGGTCAAATATAAAGCATAAATATAAAGTTAAAAATAGTATAGATAATAAAAGATAATTTTTTCTATCTAAATAGCTTCAAATGTTCAAAGTTCCTCGTATTTTTATTTTTTGAGGAGTTTGAATAGGTTTCTCTGAATGTGCAGGAAAACAAAATTTCATGGATGTCTTATGAGTAATTTTATATTCAATCATTAAATAACAAGAGTTGGCCCAAAATGAGAATTCTATAATCTTAAATCATGTAGCACTCTTTTATTGATGATATTGTATCATTTTTTCACTTATAGTTCCACATAATTCAATTATTTCACGCATGAGGAAGGCCGTATGAATATACAATTCCCTAGGTCAAAATATCCATTGAAGAATAATAATTAAATTATCTTGGATCCTTATACTAGGAAATAAATCAGTAAAGGTTTGACTTAGTCTTCAATTCATCCATTGAGTGGTTTTTGAATAATGATTCTTAAATCCACACACATCTTGAATGAATTAAATTTCAATAACTAGTTTTTGGGGGAATTAAATTTCAATTATGAATCAGAACTAAAATGGTAGCATTACTAATGGTAGATCATATTTGGTGGTAGATTTGACTAATGGTAAATTTTATCTTTTGGTGGTATAAGTCATCAGTAGATGTGGGGATGGTAAATCTTCTCTGGTGGTATAAATAATTTTATTATAGACAATCATTAGTGATAAATCTAATTAACTGATAGATAACTCTAGTGGTAGATCTAATTCACTAGTAGATTAATTCTAGCGGTAGATGTGATTGGAAAAATATGATCCTACAATAGGCTCTGACGGTATATTTTCTTATGGTATATGTGCCAATGGTATATGTATTTGACCAATATATCTTGTTTATTCCATTGGTAGATGTTCATAATGGTAGTTTTATCATTTGTAGATTCTGGTTGTATATGTATCTTACTAGTTTATCTAAATGAATTAATGGTAGATAATAATAGCCAGTGGTAGATCTCTTTAAACTAGTGTCAGATTGAATTGAATGAAGAGTATATCAGTAATTTACCAAATTTTTTCAAATAATTACATATAATAATATTGACTATCATAAAATAACGAACATATTTGAAACATAATAATCATGATTTATGATAATTACAATAATGAGTTGTTGTCTACTTATTAATTAAAATGCATTCATCATATAAGAAATGATAAATAATTCAATGCATAATCAAAACAAACATTCCCATTGAAAAACTAGCATATAAAATGTTAATATTTCTCAAATTAATAAATAAAAAAATATGACCATAATATATCCAGTGGTGGATCGTATCATTAGATTATATCCCCGATAAATTATAATATTCATTAACGGATATTAACATAGATTAAAATTATTTTAAAATATCACTAAAACATTTCTTGAGAAAGATATATTTTTAGTTTTGAAACAATTTATTTAAAATAAAAAATATAGAATATTATGGAAAATATTATCTTTAATAAAAGAATTGAAAATTTTAAAGGAATCTTTAATGAAAATAATATTCAATATGGTAAGAATTTTTTTTTCTTGTGATAGATTTTAAAATAAATATTTTGTTCTCACCTTTCGTAAAAAGTACCTCATTCTTAACAGGAAAATGATATTCCTTTTAATGCTTTTTATAAATGTCAAATGATGCTAAAAATTAATTTAATAAATAATTTCATAATAGTAAAAATAGTTTTGAAAATATATTAAATAAAACATTGATATGGAAGAAAAATATTCCTGACTGAAAAGAAAAACAAAGTTGATTTTTCATTAAAATATTTTTGTATAATTTTTATTACATAGAAATTGGAAAATGAAATGAAAACATTTAATTTTAAGAAAAAAATAAGAGAGTAAAATATATGTGATTTAATATAGAAGTATTATATAATTCCCCCAACAATAACTTAAATATAAACAATCCTAAATAAGGATGAGATTGTGAAATAAACCCTAACTACTTTAGAAATTTTTGAATTATAACCCCCATGAAATTAATATATTTAAATGAAACATTTAATCCCTTTAATATTATGATATTGATGATGTAAAATATAAAATTTTTAGTATATATAATATGGAATATGTCTCCTAGAAATAAATGTGAGAAGGGAAACCCTTACCGTAGGTTTGGGATACTTCATAAGTGATTTTATCCTCATTTATATTAAATTTTAATATAATAAACTACTATAAAAACCATATATATAATTTTAATATTATATATTGTCTACCTATAACATTTAAACACCAATTTATTAATAATTATTTATTTAAATACTTGTTTCTAGGTGGTAACTGTTTCATTTTTCATGTATGTTTTGGTTTAACAGTCATGATCCTTACACTTTGATCATGGTTATATCATCTCTATAATTATAATAATGATATAAATATAATATAAAATTATTATATTCATATTTATAATCATTCATTACTTTTTGACATGAGAAATGAATCACATCTCTCCAAAGAGGTAGTAGTCCACTTGTACACATGAGCGACATTATCATTTTTTAACGAGTGTAATTGTAAGAAGGTAAATAATATATTATAATTATGGAATAATAATTATATAATATATATAATATTCAAAAATTAAATCTGTAATAATAACCAACCATGAAATTTGGAGATAGAAAAATGAATCATACTGTTATGTGGATGCTATAGTCTACACATACACACGAGCGATACATTCATTTCCCATTTGATAAAAAGGATGTGGGGAATTGTTTCCCCATAATAATAATAACATATAAGTATATTTATGATAGTATATTCATATTTTTATAATTTATAATATAGATTTAGATTAATTATATTTAGAAATAAACTATAAAATAATTGGTAAATATGATTACCTCTTCTTTGAGAGACCTCCTTTGGCTTACACCTTAAGCCTTTTTAGGATAGGCATATGAGAATACCAGAAGATAAAATAGTAATTGAATGGATATATTGAGGTTTTTTAGGGAATTTATAAGATATAGTCCTCAAATATTATGTATAAGGTATGGTAATAGGTTCTATTTTATAAGTGAGGGGAGACACACACATGGAATTACTTAAAAGGTTTCAATAATATATGGTCACTTTCATTTGAAAGTGGATCCAAATAGCAAATAATTTGAAGGTATGATAGGATAATCTAGAAAAATATTCAAACCAAAATAATTATACATGTTTTGTTCCAATATTATCTGTATCTCTTTGTTTAACACCCCCACCCCCAGTACAGTTGTTTTAACATTAACCATAGTAACAAAATTTTATTATTTTACTAGTCTTTAAAACCAAAAATTATTTTGAACCTATTTAATTATATTAATTATTCTAGTTAAATATATAAAATAAATTTTACAATATTAAACATTTATAACTAGTATAAATTCACTTTATAATAATTTCACAAAACACAACAAAAATTGTTTTTAGAAGAAAAACAATTGAACATAAAAATAAATTTAATTTCATTACATACCTTGTAAAAACAATTATATAAATACTAAAATATTTTATTGAATATATATTCATTAAATTTCATTAACATTATCAATAAAAAGTTGTTTATTTTATTTATTGAGACAAAAAAACATTGTGTGCATAAAAAAAGTTTTTATGAAAAATGTATTTCAACACAAAAGATGAAATTATACCAAAATAAAGTATAATGCTAATTAATATATAATTAATTAAATTATTTTTAATTAAATGAGACTTACTTTAATTTAATAAAAAAATTAAAATCATAATTGTAATTTTAAATTATTTTATTTAATGAAAAAAATGAAAATTTTATAAAAAATGTATTTTCCACTATTAATTGAAAAATAAATATTTTCAAAGAAATCAAAAAAAATATTCTTAATATAATATTAACATGATGATTTAAAAAATTATATTAATTTAAACAAATAAAATTTCTAAAAATTGTATAAATTAATTATAATTTCCACACACAAAATGGAATAAAAACCACTTTTAAAGAAAACAAATTTTTTATATATAAAATGTATTTACTGAAACTTTATACATTAATTAATATATTTTAATTATACAAAAACTTGAAACATATTTCTCATAATTTATATAATTCTGTTTATACCGATAATATAATATCTAGGTTATAACAGTCAAATTTAAATAATATTTTTATAGTATATCACAATTCACTTATAGCTCAGTGTTTCATGTTATGAAAGTTATCGAGTATAGTTTTATTTTAAACTAAAATTTAAGGGTATGAAATGATGGGAGATGGTTTTCACTACGACATATAGTAGTCGAAAGACGAAGTGAGTTACTAGAGGTAGCAAGGGGGATAATTTTCTAGTTACACCACTATAAAGTGGTAGGAATTGCAGACTCATGCGAGGAGATAGTGTTGAAACTACTTGATGAACCTAAAAAATAAGAATTATAACATTATTCATGAAATTTCATGGAAATATTATTTTGTTTGAGAATGGATTTATAGTCTATCTGTGAAGAATTATCATAGAGATCGAAGTGCACCTCTGCATACTCTATGTAATTCTCTATTCTTGAAACTGTTCAGTTTTGGATTGTGTTCCACCTTGTTTTCCATTTTGATCAATGATCATAGGAGGTAAGAGTGATGGGAGTGATCATTGTATGATATTGAATCCACCCTAAACATTGAAATGTGAGTAACCCCATGCATATCTAAAACCCACCACTAAATTTTTAAATAAGTAGATTCTTGTTCATCGACACATTTATGATTTCATGCTTCATGGAGTAGCCTAGTGAAAGTAAACCAAGTAAAAATCCCCATGTATTTATGAATGAACATTGGTATTTCTCAAAGATACAAACTAATAAAATGAATAAATGTAACCACAATATAAATTTTTAAGAGTCTGACCAAGTGAAATGATAACTAGATTAACACAAATATAAGAGAAAAAATACGACCCCAATAATTATGAAACCAAGATTAAAATTAGGGTAGTGATTGTTTAAAGAGAAGTGATAAGTTGTATTAATCTTTTATACCCTAATTCACCCCACCCCCCCAAGTTACCTCTAACCTAAAAACATTTTGGTCCTAACATTAAGAAATTAAGAGATGGAATTTTGGAACACCTAGAGAACCTCCCCTAAGGTAAAGCCTTGAGTTAGCTACTCCCCTATCATGGCATGTTGTATAGGTATGGTGGAAGAACATATATAAAATGGGAGAGATAAACTCTATTTTATTAAAACATGTGGAATAAATTTTTTAAAAATATAACAACAAAACCATAAAAAACTTAGAAATCTAAATTCCAAGTTTCAAACTAAGAATACCCTTTAAAAGGATAAATTATTTAAATAATAACAAAAGGGTACCTTATGTATTCATAAATGTGCATGGGGATGATTCCATGATAGAATGGCTGGACAATAGGATGGTTCCATATGGGAAGAAAGATTCCAATATTTTATCAATTTATTATTCCAAAAAAATATATTCCCAAGAAATTTTGTTTCCTTATTATCTTTAATGTTATTTCACATGGTCAATATAATATTTAAAAACATCTTGGTAGATGAAGATCTTGGGATTCATTATATACATATTTGGTTCAAATTCTAGAAGGTGTTGGAAGGAATTGAGAGTACTCTATGTCTCAATATTATTTTTGGAAGGCTTAATCATATTTCAATGGAAGACTATATCATATATTCTTCATCTTATTCTGAAAATAATATAAAACATTTTCTATAATTGGAAATATTTTAGTGAGAATCTTAGTAATTAACTCACTTCAACTGATTGAACCTTACATATCATCTTTATCTCTTATGTGGAGAAGAAAAATCACTTATGTATTAGGCATTGACCCTTACATAACAACCTAATAACCTTTACATATTCCTTTAAAATGTCACTTGTACTCTTATGTGTCCCTTTGGGTGGCCTAATAACCCTTACACATGTCATTGCATGATCTGGTAACCTAGATGCATTCTTTTCACATAATTATCTCATATTCCATAGTTCACCCTTACATATCCTAGTTGACCCATATGCAATGGTTTTTCAATTTACCTAGAAATCATGAAAAAAAGTAACAAGTTTTCCATTTAATAAATAAATACAAGAATATCAATAAAATCACTAAAAATCACATTTTAGGTCATGTATTCAATAAATTCCAAACAAACCTATAAAAACTATGTGATAATTTCCCTTAAATTATAAAATTCATGGGGATTAATTCATTGAATTACATGAAAAAAAAATAATGAATATATAATCTATTCCACATACATATATATATACAAACATATATTTTGAGAATGTGTTGATTTAATAATTTTGTTAATTTTTTTTGATTTTGATGCTCACAAACCCCAATATTTATGATACTAATGAAGTTTTCTTAAGTAAATTTTAGGAAAATGATATTCATTAAAATATTTTTTTTATTCTGGAAGTGTACACATGTTTTTTATACATGGGAAAGTATTTGATCAAGTATTATAGACATGTTTCAAAGTATTCAGGAAGCACTGTCCATACCCTACATTTGTAAGCGTAACATATGGTTTGGAAACTCTACATTTGGAAGTAAACTAATAAATCATACAACCTACGCTATTAGAAATTCATGGATCAGAAACCCTACATTTAGATGAAATACTACATTTTAGTAATAAATTCATGGTTAATTAACTCTATATCTTTAGAAACCCATATATTTTCAACCCTATTTTAGAGTTTTTCAATATACAAAGGAAACTTAAATTTTAATGGTCAATAACATAGTTTTAAATTTAAGATAATATTTTCATTTTCTAAAATGGTATCAATCAAAGTAAATATATCTTTAAATATGTTTTACGATTAAATCAAAGTTTCTCACTCAATGGACTAAATTGTTTCTATTTCTAAGGGAAGTTAAGAATCTCTTTGAATTATTTGATTAAAAATATTTAAAATTTATTATTTGTATTTTTGAAGCTATTTTTGACATGGAGTATTTTTATATACAGTATAAATATTATGATGGTTATCTTATGATATATATACAGCATAAATATATGAATAGAAAACAAAGATCTATGTGCTTGAAAATCACAATGTATCATTTCATTCAGATCTAAACTTTAAAGAAATTCATATTTTGATCTATCTGTTTGACTCACTACTATTGTTTTCATTAATACTATATCTTATTGTTACATATTCACCTATAAGGGTGAAAAAATATTTTTTATATTTATATTTTGGATACATACAAGTTTATTCGACTATCTAGTGTTTTATCTATTTCTGTTTGAAGAAAGCATGTGAAAATACTGAAGACTATTTTTATTAATGATGTCATTTATTAAAGATCAACACACATGTTAGTTTAATGTTTTAACTATTAATGAAACTTGTTTTTATAAATTAAATCAATATCGATTTATTTATTATAGTATCAGTTTCTTGGACTCAGTCATGGTGGTAAAGGAGTATCGGCTTCTTGTACGAAGCTATGGATTTATAGATCCAAAAAATCATTATTTGTAAAGGTATCAACTACCTATAATCATTTGAAAAAGTCCCTAGTAAAATTAATTACTAGTTAAAATCACCAAACTCACTGAGAGATCATCAATGGAGTATACTAGGGGGTCTTTGTTCCCTAACCTACTATATATCTCCATGTTCTTTTCTTTATTTGTTTATGTTTCTCACTTATCTCAAAGACAAAAGGAGAAGAATCACTACATATCAAGAGGGTTTTCGGAATATTTTTAATGATTTAAATAATCATAATTCACCCACCACCCCTATTATGAAATTGTCGTAATCACTCTGACCTAAAATTTGGTATCAAAGGAAGGGATCTGTTGGCATATTTATCTAGTTTTAAACCCATGAATATATTTTTTTATTTTTTTGATACCAACAAGTGGTATCAAAGGAATGGATCCATTGATATATTTAACTTTTTTTGAAATCCTTGAAAATTATTTAGTTTTCTACCTGATATCAAAAAGCATTATCAGAGGTTGTACACTTTTTCTAAAATCCTTTTTAGAAATCCTTGATTATTTTGTTTGATTATAACAGGTGTATCAATGTTTTGGAATCTTATTCAATTTCAAAGTTATATTTTGGATCTAATAAGACATATTTAAATATTTAGATGAAAAAAAAATTTGAAATGGATGAATCATAGAGAATGTATGTTTATGATCTGTGCCCCTTACTTTAATGGTTTTAATTATTGAAGCTAGAAAGCTAGCATGATTATTTATTTGAAAAATCTTGGAATATGAGTTGATTTAAAGGTTTTTAATCTTTGTGAGAATCCTGAGTATCTATAGAATTGGTATGATGACCAATAATAAAAATATAATCTCAATTCAAAAGCAATGAAAGTGATTTTATGTGGTTTAGGGACATGTGAGTTTAATCAAGTTTTTCAATGTTCTACTACATATTAAATGTTTCATAATATTTCAGTTTTCTATGAAGGAATTGACAATATCAAACAACTAAGATATAATACTACAATGTTAATGTTTTATAGTTTCAGAATTCATGAACATGAAAATATCACTCAAATGAATGGAATATTGATATAAATTTTCAATATTGTTGCTTCATTGAGAGATCTAATTAATCAATTTGATCAACCATTAAAATCACTTATATTTTTAACCTTTAAGTGGAATGTAATATGTGCTTCTATAATCCATTCCACACTAGTTAAATAATTATCAATGAAAGAACCGATTATAAACTTGATGATTTATGTAGCTAAAATGAAAGATAGAGATGAAAATAATATCAAAAATGAAGAGACTCTGACAGCCCCAGCCCCCAAGTACCCGGATCTGGTTCCAATGTGACACGATGTACCATAATTATAAAAATAATTTACAAATATCACATCATTTCCCATGCTATATAGGATCATGAGGTTCAGGTTCTGGGAAACCAGCTATATTTTCAATCTTCGTCAAGTAATATCTGATACCTGATAAAATGTTCATTTAAAACGTAGGGTGAGAAAAAGTATGCCCAATAAGGGGTTTGAAAACAAATTTAAAATAATATTTCTTTACTAAAAATAGTACTCTTAAAAATAAACATAAAAATTTTCTTAAATGAAAACTAATTAACTTGAAATAAAAGGAATCTTTTAACACAACATCTAATCATGATCAGAGTATGACAGAAATAAACAAGGAGTAAATCCCTTGAACAATATATAACCAATTCTAATATGTTGGTTATAAATGTTGCTTATAGCAAGGCATAAAAATGCTACATCAACAAGGTATAATCTGAGTGAACATAATATGACATTCTTATCCAAAATTTCTCACATGTAGTAGCATAAAAACTACTGATAAATAGACAAAGTCTAACATTTCAAAAACATAACTTGTCAATGCTTTTAAATCATATGTGCTCACATTAAGCTCTATACCAGGGATATCCTACTAGTCGGAAAATCCTATGGTTGGTCACATACTAAAACATTAAGAGGAGGGTATAATTCCATACTATGTCAAGGCCTCGTGCCAAGACCATACATATCATTGTCTGAGAATTTCACCTAAACAATAACTTTTTTCAGGCCTCGTGCCATGACCATAATTTGTCTCATAAGACCTGTTGATTCATCGAGAGGCTATAATGGGCCTCACCCGTCACATAATTAGTCTAATAAAATCCTTTTATATCTTAGGGGTCTATGTATCCAAGGTTTTCCATACCACTTTGGATACCTGTTTTAAAGTGATGTTACTTTGGGTGTCCCATACCACTCCAAATAACGGGTTCTTAGATTATTTATTATTATTTGTTGTTGATCAATCAAATAAAAATATGAAATTACATTTACTAAAGAAATGAAGGACCCTGGGACACCCTGAGAGGGGAGGGGTGAATCATGGTGTCAAATTTTTCTTCTAAACTGATGGATCTTGTTCCCACATTGGTAGAAACTAGTTTTACCTTTATGATGGATATGAGAAAAAATAAAACATTAACATGCAAAGAGATGACACAACAATTTTTACTTGGTTCACCATTAAGGGCTACGTCCAAGGAGCATACGCCAAAAAGTTTTCGATCGTACCAAATTCCACTATTCTTCACTCATTGTGGATTACAATGGTTTGGAAACAATCACTATGTCCCAGGCTCACTGCCTTTACAACTGTTCAGGGATAGCCTATTGCGTCCCTCAGGACACTCCCATTGACTCCCCCTAGCTCACTGCCTTTGGTGAAGTCCCACTCAGTTTATAGACGTGAAGGTCTCTTCATCATCTCTAATGAATACATCCTCTGTTGTATGTAGATTCTCTTTTGAAGTCCAACTTCCACCCATAAACTAAAATAACTTTGCACCAAAGGTATCATACAAACTTCCAGCTTTCATGCAGCCCCAAAAAGACTGGAGAGCTTCAATCCACACCTAGAAAGCTTCTCCAAGCCAGTGCGTATGTTTTAAATACGGTGCACAAGTTCACCTCTACTACTTTCATGACACTTTCTTTTTCAACCTCAAACTTGTGCGACTCAAACTCTTTTCCACCCAAACCAGTTTTGGCGTGCAATTGTCAACTATCTCGCTTCTTCAAATCCTAGTGTGCAAGTGTCACCAAACCACCTACGCGAAACCTCCTTAACCAACTACAAACTTGGTCCACTCACCCCCTTTCTCACCCAAACTACCTTTGATGCGCATCAAACAACTATCGTTCAAATTCTACTTGCGCGGCCCACAACAACTTATGTGACCACTACACATGTGCGACGGGAGCTCTGATTTTATCTAAGTGTGAACTTCATTCCTAATGACGAGGGGTCAACCTCTATTTATAGGCATTTGGATATGTTGTGCGATGGTGTGCAAGTCTTCCCTCAGCGCTCAAGTTTCAGCGTGCAAGTCTCTACTGCGTAAGTCACTTGCGCGACCAGACATAACACTTGGGGGCCCTTCTCCCTTTGCCATATTTTCATGTTTTGGTCTTGAAAAACATATGGTGCGCAAGTTTCTTCTCTTTAAAGGCAACGGCATGCAAGTATCTTTTCCAAAACCACTTTTCTCTATTTGTCGATTTTCAGGCCCAAAAATTTGGAAAACACTGGAAAACGGTTCCACCTTCAATACTGTTATATGCTTGTTCTGTATGATCAGTTTACTGGAACACATTCTGAACTTCCACTGAGGATTGACAACAAACACAAACCATACTCTAATTCATGAAAATAATGTCCATGGTTCCAATAATCTCCCCCTTCGATTTTGTTAGAAATCAGTAAATAAATTTAATATAGCACTAGTCATAGGCAAACCACAAATGCAAGAAACAACTCAGTCAACACTCTAAGTCTACGTGAGTAATGCTCGGTGTAGAAAACAAGAGAGGAATCTTGAATTGGGTTCCTATCCAATGTATTCCTTCCTATCATATCATTGAAATTGAATTCTAAATGTGTCACAAAAGCATTACATGCCTGAATTTATTCCTTTCTCCCACATTGACAATAAACCCTAAGATCGGTAATTGTTTATTGTTCAGCACAAACCACACTCCCCCTGGATAATATCTCCCCCACAAACCTGCATCACATCCATAAACAGATTAGAAACAATTAACATAACTTGGGAGAGGGGTATTGTGTAACCTCTTTATGCACTAGGAGGTGGCTGAACACTGAGGTTCAACTGATGCTTCTCAAACACAGCTGCTGACAGTGGCTTGGTCAGGATATCAGCCACATGCTCATCAGTTCCCACAATATCTATTCTAACCATGCCTTGATCAAATTTTTCTTTGATAAAGTGATACTTGATTTCAATATGTTTTGTACGATAATGTTGACCTGGATTCTTCGTAAGATCAATTGCACTCTTGTTGTCATAGTAAATTACCATTGGTTGCTTCACATCATCACTAATATCTATTAGTTGTTGCTTCATCCATAGCAGTTGAGTGCATGCCTTTGTGGCAGAGATATACTCATCTTCAGCAGTACTAATAGAATCACTTTCTTGTTTCTTTCTCAACCAGCCAACACATTTATTCCCTATATAGAATGCTCTACCACTGGTGGACTTTATTTCCACTACATCGCCTTCCCAGTCAGCATCAGAAAATGCTAATAATTCATTGTCTCTTCCTACAGCAAAGTATAAGACAGAACTATAAGTACCTTGAATATACCTCATGATTCTTTCTACTGCTATCATATGTTCCTCCTTTGGATTACTCTAAAATCGGGCCGCTAGACAGGTTCCAAAGACAATATTTGGTCGTGTCACTGTCAGGTACAGTAGCCTCCCAATTATCCTCTTGTACATAGTGGGGTATATAGATGCCCCATCTTTATACTTTCCAAGTTTGGTTCCAACTGCAATTGGAGTTGATATTGGTTTGGATTATCGCATATTAAACTTCTTCAGAAGCTCTCTTTCATACTTTTCTTGATAAATAAAAGTTTAATCCTTCATTTGAATCACCTACAGCCCCATGAAATATGTGAGCTCCCCAATCAAAGACATTTCAAATTCTGATTTCATGTGATTGGAAAATTTATCAACTGATTTCTTCCTAGTGCCACCAAATATAATTTCATCAACGTAGACTTGAACCATGAACTGATATTTTGGAGAATTCTTCACATATAGATTGTGGTCTACTCCTCCTCTTTTTAATTCCAGCTTCTTGAGATACGATTCTATCCTTGAATACCAAGCTTGTAGTTCTTGCTTGAAACCATATAGAGCTTTCTTCAATTTGCAAACCTCTGTTTCATCAGTACCAAGAACAAAACCCATTGGTTTTTTAATGTAGACTTATTTTTCAATTACACCATTCAAGAATTTTGTCTTGATATCCATTTGATATACTTTATATCTTCTTTGGAGTGTCATGGCAAGGAAAAGCCTGATTGACTCTAGTCTAGCCACTGGAGAAAATGTTTCTTCAGCATCAACACCTTCAATCTGGTAGTTTCCTTTACATACCAGTTGTGCCTTGTTTTTAATAACACTTCCATTCTCATAAAACTTTTTCTTGAAGATCCATTTTGTACCAATAACATTGTGAC
Organism: Viscum album; assembly: GCA_963277665.1. Classification (NCBI taxonomy): domain Eukaryota; kingdom Viridiplantae; phylum Streptophyta; class Magnoliopsida; order Santalales; family Viscaceae; genus Viscum; species Viscum album. The sequence goes on from OY728149.1 coordinate 70,243,369, forward strand.
ATTTGGGTCTCCGGAAAAGATACCATGTTTGATTCTTTTCAATCTGATCTAACTCTTCATTCATGGTTTTCACCCAGGATTCATCCTTTGTAGCTTATTCAAATGAGGATGGCTCTACAACTGATAGAAATAAAGATTGTGTGTTATTCCTCATCCTCCTTGTTTGAGTGGGTTCACTCCTATCCCCAACTATGTTAGATGGATCAATCTCAGCTCTACGATTTCTCCTGGGCGGTTCAGTTGCATTCTCTCTAGCCACAGTTTCTTCTTTAGATTCTTCTTCTGAGTCAACATCATGATGTGACTGCTAAGTTTTTGGTATAGATTCTCCTATTTCTGTATTTGTATTTTCTCCACATTCACTTTCTTACTCACTTTATATCAAATAAACATATGACACCCTTGAAGCATTTTTGGTTTTCTCTTCAATTATCTTAACATCACTGCTTTCCAAAATCCTTCGTAATCGCTTGTTGAAACACTTGTAGGCTTTGTTGTTCATTGATTATCCAAGGAAAATTCCTCCATCTGCATTATCACCATACTTCCCTTGATTTCCTTCTTTGTTCTTAATGATGCAATTACTTCCAAAAACATGAAATTATTTCAAAGAGGGATTCCTTCCATGCCAAAAATAATATGGTGTCTTCGTCTCACCCATATAAAGTCCTATTATATTTTAAATATATATTGTATCTTGAACAGCCTCTTTCTAGTAATTTCATGGAATACGACTCTCAATTAGCATAGTTCGTGTTATGTTTTTCACCTATCGATTCCTACGTTCAACAACTCCATTTTGTTGTGGAGTTCTCACAGCAGCTACCTCATGTTCTATCCCATTCTTCTCCAGGTAATTTTAAAATTCAATAGACGTGTATTCCCCTCCATTTTCAGATCGCAACACTTTGATTGTTCGTCCAGTATCATTCTCGATGATTCTCCGATATGTTTTCATAAAATCAAGCACATGTTGTTTCTTGTGAATGACCATTACACATGAAATTCTATTGTAATCATCTATAAAAAGGACAAAGTACCTTTCTCCATGAGTTCAAACAACATTTATTAGCCCGCATACATCTGTATGAATTAGATCAAGATAATGGGATGTCGTTTTCTTCTTTGGCCGATATGAACTACAGACCATCTTCCCACTAATGGAAGCATCACAAGACTTTTCACACTCATGCTTCAGGTTGGGAATGACCATGAAAATCCTCAATTTTGATATTTTCTCCATGTCTTGTTAATTGATGTGTCCCAGTCACCGATGCCACAAATTGTGTTCTTCTTCAACAGTCATGTAACAAACATTTTCTTTACTATCAATGCGATACAAGTTGCCTTTTGTTCTGTATCCCGTCATAAGTGAATTACATGTCTTTCCCTTGATAGTGTAGCCTTTCTGATTAAAAGTAACTATAAGTCCCGAGTCACAATGTTGACTCATGCTGAGTAGATTATGACGTAGGCCATCTATATAAAGGACTTCAGTCTTCTTTAGCTCTCCATTAGCTAATTCATTACTGCCACTGCCTTTGATTTTAAGAGCTCCATCATTACCAAATCGTATTGTGAAATCAACCTTCCTTTTGATATCCATTAACAGAACAGAATTACCTATCATATGAGATGAACAACCACAATCCAGAATCTAGGTACTGTTGCTTTTTGTAGCTTTGAGGGCCACCTCTATAAGGTTCAATTTCTCAATTTTATTCATTTCATTCCATGAGACATTAGATTGAGTATATATCACTGATGGACTTTCAATTATCTCTTACGTGTACCTAGGTTCTTCATAGTTGAAATATTCTTTTAGAGGAGAAAACCTGTTTGAAATAGCAACATTGTCTTGCTGACGAGACATGACTTGTCTCAAACTTCGGTATGAGGTGTCCATGTACCCTCTCTTCCTGTAATTAACAGCCTTATGACCAAAGTTAGAACAACAAAAACATTATCCAAAGAAAGTTTTTATTCTATAAGAATTGGGATATGAATTTGTTATCCTCTTTTGAACTCCTATTTCTTATCCATTCAGATAGCTTCTTACCTCTTTGAAATAAGACATGGTGTGGCCCAAATATCCACATAACTGACACTTCATGAGAGGATATGTATTCTCACTTCTATTTATACTTTTTTCTTCTTCTGTGGGATAATAGTATGATGGCTCATTTTTCCACAAGGCTCAACAATAATCTTCTTTTCTTCTTTCAGATTGAATTGGGGGTTTCTGTTTCATCACTTCAGAAGACTTTCCCACATCACCCACTTTCAGCTTGCCTTTATTTTGGTCACCTTTATTTGTTGCATTTGACGATTCTTCCTCACAAAAAATTACACTATTTCCCTTGCAGGAAGGTCTTTGATCATTTAAAATATTTTCAACTCCATTTGATCCTTGTTTTTCTCTCTCCAATAGCTCAACGTCTGAGAACCTTACAAACTATATTTTCTTCCTTGATTCTTTTGAAATTGATTTAGTCTCAAGTTTAATCCTAAGAGTAACAACTTCCTCCTCAAGACCCTCATCAGCCTTGTTCTTTTCGTCTAGTATGGATGTGAGGTCATTTATGATCTTTCCCTGCTCTTCAATTCTCAGCTTCAGATCCAATACATCATCATTACTTTCAAGTATTTTAGATTGTACTTTATCAAATTCTTCCAATCATTCAATTTCAGCTTCAATATGATCAAGATATTCAGTTGATTCCTCTACAATTGATTTCCACTTATTGCAACTCATCATCATAATTTTATTTTTATTGAATAAAAGAAAGAAAGAACAAAAGAGGGTCGAACATCCCTTGACCCCAAGAGAAGAGCTAAGGAGACCTGAAATAGTGAAGTCCCAGGGAGTCCCCTCTAATCAAGCTGACACCCTCTGGATTCAAGCTGCCCAAAGAGTGAAAATAAATAACCTCAGAACCTGGGACATCCAACGAGGCCAGATGATCAGTAACTTTATTTCCCTCTCTCCATGTATGCTTAACAGTGACAGTGTTATCCAGTAAGATCTGGAACTTTCTAATGATGTATTGGATCAACCAAGGAGAGACGCCAATTCCATGTATAGAATTGTGCACCAATAAGGAGTCAATTTCAACTTCACGAATAGACATACCCCTCTACTTGCAGAGACTTATCCCAATATACAGCGCCATGGCCTCCTCCTAGAGAGAAGATCCCTGACCCAATATGACAGATAAATCCAATAGGACTGATCCGCAGGCATCCCAAACCACACCCCCACCATGCATGATACCCAGGGAAAATGAGCCATTCGTATTGAGTTTCAAACGTTCAGAAGGAGGATGCCACTGAACCCAACGATTTCTAATACTGTTATGGAATTGATGGGAGGCATGGGCTTCGACTTGAAGCCTGACCAGTGAAGGGGTGACCCCCAGTTATGAATGACTCTGGACAAGTAAAGGAGGATATTTCTCATGCTAGCAATAATGGCATGGCTAGACCTGGATCCCCTTTCATGGATAATTTTATTCCCCGCCTTCCAAATACACCAGCAACCAGCCTAGAGGATCACTGTGTGGGATATTCTTTCGAGGCCGCCTTCACCCGAGCCATGATACCACCTGTCGAGGAAGAGATGGTCCACCATGGAGGTAATAGATAAAGAAGTAAAATTACCAAATAATTTACACACCTCATGCACCCACTGACTATCAAATAAAATGTGTTCCGCACTTTCTTCCTTATGGACCTAGAAACACACGCACTTCGATGCAGGATTGATCCCACACCGTTTGATGTTCTCCTTAGTTGGAACCACCCCCTTCCTAATTCACCAGGTAAGAAAATTGAATTCGGTTGGAATACTTTTAACCCAGAGAACCTCATCCCATGTGTCATCCTGAAGCTGCATGCTATTAATGCGGCGAAAATCTTTTGAGGTGAAGCAACCTGAGGGGGAGGGAGTAAAGACACATCTATTAGAATCGTAGTTGATCTCAATAAGATTGAACTGTTCCATCTATATCTCATCCAGAACTACCCTAATAAAGGAAGGAAACCAACTGACTTCCCTGAAGGAGATGTGATTTTCAGGGCACCGAGGGAAACCAAGAATAGAGCCACACCAGTTTAGATGCCAGAAGGAAAGCTCTCCATTCCCAACCATCCATCGGGAGTGCGGGCGAAGAGTGGATACCAGGGGTCCAATGATCGACCAAAGGGGGGACGGAGACCCCGAACCTGATAACTGTTTCTCTGAATAGGTGTGCATGGTGATGGCCCAAAGGGTACGATGTTCTAGGACACTCCAGGAAAGAAGATCATGCATGTAGTAGAGAGTGACCTCCAGATTTCAGACATTAACTTCCCCTTCACTTGTCGGTAGCGCAATACTATGCCAAGCGACCCAGTGTTTTCTCCCCTATGAATGCAGATCCAAAATGAACTTATCCAGGATTCAATCAATGTTTTTAACGAAACCCTTTGGAACATGAAGCACTGAGAGGGCATGAATTGGATTAGCAATGAGCACGTTGTTGATCAGGGAAATTCGGCCTCCAAAAGATAGAAAACTATTTTTCCAGTTGATCACCTGGTCGTTAATCCTACTGAGGAGGGGGTAGAAGTCATAGACCCGAACCCTTTGAGATGATATGGGGGTGCCTAGGTAATACATTGGTAGAGACCCTAGAGGAATACCCAAAATTGAGGTCACAACTGAAGCCCCATCATGGAAGCATGGTTTCCAGTTTTAAACTCGGGTTCTTCTTCTTCACATAATTCATTATTATCATCTTGTTCATTATAGACAAAAATATTCTTCAGATATTTCTTTCTAGATTTTAAGTCTCCTTTCTTAAAAAACCTTTTCTAAGGATTCTCAATTTTTTCAGCATCGCTATCATCATTATCAATCTTTTTTAAGCACTGATAAGTAATGTTCCCAATATTTCCATAATGAAAGAAATCTAGAGGTAACTTCCCTTTGAATTTCCCTTTTCCCTTCTAGAACTTCTTGTCAATGAGAGAAATAATTTCATTTTCCTCATCTTCTTCACCACTACTATATTTTTAAATTTTTAGTTTCTCCATGGATTTGAATTCCATTTCCTTGCTTACTCGTGTAGTAGCATCCTCTGGTTTGACTCTCATTTCATATGCCACTAGGCTGCTCAACAGATCATCCAAAGAAAGTTTGTAAAGATCTCATTCTTCAAGGGTTGAAACCTTTGCATTGTATAGGGGTGGAAGTTTTCTTAATATTTTCTTTATAACTTCAACGTCTTTGATTTCTTCACCTAGACCCTGAATTGCTCTAACCACTTCAGTAATTCAATTGAAGGAGTCAGAATTCATCTTCAGATCATCAAACCTATTGTGTAAGACTTGTAGTTTCTCCTCCTTCACCTTTCTATATCCTTCATCAATATTTTCAACTTTATCACACATGTACTTTGCTGAGGTGTAACTCATCACCTTTATATAGATCTGATCAGAAAGGGCTGCGGTGAGAGCATTCTGCGCTTTTGCATCAGCATCAAGAATTTTCCTATCGGCATCTGACATAGCGATCCCTGTTTGATCAGTAACATGTATACCTTGGAAAGTGGAAGATAGGAATTCCATTCTAAGTGATCTTAGATGAGATCTCATTCTATTCTTATAGATATGGAAATTACTTCTATCGAAGAGAGGGACTCCCCTGACATTGGTTGAATTTTCCATAATGGTATATTGACAGATCAAACACCAGTTAACCTCCCTCTGATACCACTTGAAGGACCCTGGGACGCCCTGAGAGGGGAGGGTGAATCAAGGTGTCAAAATTTTCTTTTAAACTAACGGATCTTATTCCCAAGTTGGTAGAAATTATTTTAATCTGTATGATGGATATGAGAAAAAATAAAACATTCACAAGAAAAGAGATGACGTGGCAATTTTTACTTGGTTCACCACTAAGGGCTACGTCCAAGGAGCATACACTGACAGGTTGTCGGTTGTACCAAATTCCCCTATTCTTCACTTGTTGTGGATTAAAAAGGTTTTGGAACAGTCACTCAGTCCCAGGCTCACTGTCTTTACAACTGTTCAGGGATAGCCTACTACGTCCCTCAAGTCACTCCCATTGACTCCCCTTGGCTCACTTCCTTTGGTGAAGTCCCACTCAGTTTATAGACGTGAAGGTATCTTCATCATCGCTAATGAATATATCCTCTATTGTATGTAGATTCTCTATTGAAGTCCAACTTCCACTCATAGACTAAACTAACTTTGAACCAAAGGTATCGGGAAAACTTCCAGCTTTCGTGCAGCCCCAAAAAGATTGGCGTGCTTCAATCCACACCAGGCGCACTTCTCTAGGCTGATGCACAAGTTTTAAAGATGGAGTACAAGTTCACCTCTACTACTTTTTCAACACTTGCTTTTTCAACCTCAAACTTGCATGACTCACACACTTTTCCACCCAAACTGGTTTTGGTGCGCAATTGTCAACTGTCGCACTTCTTCAAATCTTGGTGTGCAAGTGTCACCAAAACCACCTGTGTGACACATCCTTCGCCAACTAAAAACATGGGAAAATAACCCCCTTTCTCGACTAAACCACCTTGGAGGTACAGCAAACAACTGTCATGAAACTTCTACTTGTGCGACCCACAACCACTTGCGCGACCACTACACCTACACGATGGGAGATCTGATTTTCTCTAAGTCTGAACTTCATTCCGAATGAGGAGAGTTAGGCCTCTATTTTTAAGGATTTAGATACCCTGCACGATGGTGCGCAAGTCTTCCCACAGGGCACAAGTTTCAGTGCACAAGTCTCTACCATGTAAGTCACTTGCGCGACCAAACATAAAACTTGGGCGCCCTTCTCCCTTTGCCATATTTTCATGTTTTGATCTTGAAGAACATATGGCGTGCATGTTTCTTATCCTTCAAGACCGCGGTGCGCAAGTCTCTTTCCCAAAACCACTTTTCTCCATTTGTCAATTTTCAGGCCCAAAAATTTGGTAAACACTAGAAAATGGTGCCACCTTCAATACTGTTATCTTCTTGTTCTATATATCACTTTGGTGACAAACATTCTGAACTTCCACTAAGGATTAACAAAAAACACAAACCATACTCCAATTCATGCAATGAACGACCATGGTTCCAACAAGAAATACATGCATTAAACATGACATTATAACATGCACAAAAAATTCTATTGAATGATAGTAAACATACATGGCATGTGAATAATGAAATTCTACCCAAATGTGACATGAAATATTTCCACACATATATGGGCTCCATGTTTCAAATATATGTACCTATGTTTTTAATTCTAGGTACATGATTCCATTAATTTAACCGATAAAAAGTACAATTAATATCATGTACATAGTAATTTTAATTGATTAAATGAAAAACCCTTTTTAAGAATACTTCTAAACCATTTCAATTTAAATCTTAAACTTCTAGGGTATTTAACATAAAACACTTATTCAAATTTACTATAAATTCATCTATGTGTCACAATAATTTGCACCAAAAGTAGGAAGGGATAATCTTCTTACAAGTATAAAAATGTAGATATATTTAAAATTAGATATCTTTTCATTAATTAAAGGTTTTGAAATCCATGTACATGGTATATGTGTATATTAGTAAAAGTAAAACGTATATGTATATACATATATATCTAAAGAGCAAAGGAACACCAATTTTACCCAAAATCAAAGGAGAACTTCTTGCAAGTGCATGGGCTCTAACAATCAGGTGGCATTTTTACAAGATCAAGGTAAAAAACCATTTGACATGAGCACATAAAATATATATACATATATACTTTGTATATACAGTATAAAACACCCTTTTTCATGCAATTTAAGGAAATAGTTTTTTCATGTACATGAACTCCCCTAAACCAAAGGGCTTTTTACAGGGGTTAAGGCTTTCAAATAAAATTTCACAACCCTGTACACACACACACAGAGAGATATATATATATACACAGTTTTTATATACATAGTATAAAAACCATTTTGCATAAAATTTAAGAAGGTAAACCATTATACCTTCACATAAACACTTAAAACAGAAATAGTGTAGGGAGGATAGGAGTTCTAAAACTGAATTAATAAGTATATATGTGACATATACATATAGGCCATGTGTATATATATATATATATATTTGAAAACTGTTTCCATGAAGAGATGAAAACAAAACACTTTCACCAATGCATGCTAACCTAAAAACAGAAGGCAACTGAGGAGGTAAGGGTTTTTAAAATAGTTGGAAGTGTACATATTCATATATATATATATCAAAACTATATATACATATATATGAAAAATTGTTTGCATGAAAAGGGGAAAAAGCAAACACCCTTACTTGTGGTATTAGGAGAGGCTGGAGAAGAAGGGAAGGGGTTGTGGTGCTCTCGCAAGGCTTCAGGAGGGAGAAACAGGGTGAAACCGTAGGGTTCACCAAGAGGGAAAAAGGAGAGACTTAAGGAGAGGAAAGAACCCAACATTTTCATGTGCTCATGGTCCTACCACATGACCTTGGGGTGCGCAATGTAGGTGAGGGCTGGTGGGAGAGGGTAGGCTAGTTGTGGAAGAGATAGGAGATGAGATGGATGGGAGTTGACCACTGGTGCAGTGTAGAGGAGAAGGAGAATGGGGAGGAAGAAGAAGAAAGGAACCGATGTCTAGGATCACTCGAAAAAAGATCCTACGGTCGAGATTAGAAGAGGTGTCTTAAAAAGTAAAGGATGGTCGAGATCGACCCGTCGGCAGATCGGACGACCTAGTAAGACGTGGCATTTTATCAGTGGATGAGATTGCGCGATATCACGATCGATAGTCGCGACTTAACCACGCTAGATCGGATGGCTCATATCGCGATCAACGGCCCAGATCACGTGATATGTGATCCAATGGCCATAATCTCATTTTTCCTGGAAAATCGCTTCCCACATCGAAATGGGGAGCTGCGTGAGAATCCTTTATAAGCCTCGGCCTCCCACAAAGCTAATAATAACACATCACACACATATGAGGCCTTACACATGGGCCTCCACCTCCCCTGTAGGCCTCGGCCTACCCAAGCGCACCCGACCACGCTACACACACACACGCGCTCATGCGTACTCCCATGCACACCTCAAGTGACCTATGCCCAAAATCAGGTTGGCCTAGGCTAAGGATGAGGGCTAGGCTCAACCACCTTGAGTGAGCTTCCTCCCTTGGCCCGGCCAAATGGGATGGCCCTAGCAGGCCAAAAGTTTTTATAGAAACTAACCTAAAAGCATGAAGTCTTAAGGGTAGTGATGCAATATAGAAATTTTTTTTTTAAACATGGATTTTATTAAGTATTAGTAGGTAAATGTGCACACAAAATAGACTTTTGTTTTCTAGAAAACAATTGTTTATAAACATTAAATTTTTATCATGAGAATTATAAATTGATATTTACTAACCTATATGATAACTACAAAAAACATGGTCTAATCAGAAACATAATTTTATTAGAAGATATAAAACATAATTTGTTACACTATTTAAGAAATGAAACTCTTTAAATTAAAAAGATGAAATATTTTTAAAACTATTTTTGAATTACTTATTATTTTCCTCAAAACATAAATGCAACTCAAAGAATCATATCATAGTTTCGGTTATAACTTATAATTTTCAAATCATATCGTGAAGTTGTACTTAATTTTTCTTTAGTTAAAACATCATAAGACTAATGGCTATAATTATAGCAGTTGGGTTCCCAATGGTTACTCGAGGTAACGGTCAGATTGGTGCCATATAAAATCTTGTCTATGGGTGTCTTAAGCATAAGGTGATTTAAGAAGAAGAAGATGGTTCTTGTCACACCATTGTTGCTCAGCTTAGACGCAGTGGCTTTGGTCATTATCATGTTTATTATGATGGATACAAAGGACCCTTATTATCTTCTTGGGTTTCTTATTGTTTTGGGAGGTCTCCCTGTGATCTTAATAGTGTTTTTAATAGGTATCTTTGGTTATCTTAATTACCCTTTTTAATCTGAGTTTTTTGTAAACACTATGGTGTTCCTATTTGAATAAAACTCCTTGCGTCCATTTCTTATGTTTGATTCCATTGTATCAAGATCATATTATTACTTTTCCATAAGAGACAAGTTTTGTTCGGGTAACATAAAAATGTGAAAATCATCATTATATGAAACACACGTTTTTTGGGGGTGTTATAGAAACTTCTCTAAAAAATAATATATATGAATCATCTGATTCAAACCATCTAGATTAAGATAATGATTTCTAAAATCTTATAAAATTTGTTGACAATTTGTACAATAAAATAAATAAAGGGGAGAAGAAGAGTAGATGTTGTGAATGTAAAGATAAAGGTTATACAAAGTTTAATTGTCCTTTATTTTAAGCTGAAACAAAATCCAATTATGAATGAAATGTAAAGAAAATTAGGAAGGATGTATTGATTGATTCTTTTGGTTTAAATGATGAATCATCTATAAGATCTAAAGCTGAATATAAAAAATGAATGGTTTGTCTTATAACTCATACTAATGGGGTACAATATTTTTACTATCAAAACTCTAACTCTAAAAAAATAACTTTTGATGAACTGAATAAATATTTTTTTATGCTTCATGAAAAATTTTCATCTTTAAAGGAATATAATAGAAAACATAGAAAATATTATAATGATATTTTATTACATAGAGAAAGTACGTCAAAACAAATTACAAATTTAAAAACTAATTCTTCCCAAATTTCATGTGATTTTCATGTAACTAAAATTAAAGAATTATTTTTGAAAATTTTTACTTTAAAAAAATATTCTAGTACGATTATCAAAGGTGAAAATTAATTTAACAAAAATATTAGTAAAAATAAAATTCACAAAAGAAAATATGATATATGTAATTATGGTTAAAGACAAAAATTATATATGAATTATTTTGTTCCTGGATAAAATATAAAAACCTTGTAAAGTGTTAAATTTTTCTATTTTGGTATTAGTGGATATTATAAAAATTATTTTTCTTTAGAAAATATCAATTTTTTGATTTTAAGATTTTTTATTTTTCAAAATAATTATTTAACTTGAATAGTATAATCTCTATACAAAATTAACTAATTTGGTTTTCCAAAAATTAGGTTTCTAACACCACTAAACCCAATTGCATATGGGTATCAAAATGAAATTTCTTTTAATTTTTTTTAGGAATACACCACTAAACAACATTGTTAAATTATTAAAGTGGTAATCTGAGTAGTATATAGAAATATCTACCAAAGGAGTGATAAACTCTAAAGTAGTTTATTATTAAAAAAAAATTAGAACTATAATCCGTAAACTTGGAAGTATTTCAATAATATTTTAATATATATATATATATATAGTTTATTAACTATTTCAAATAGGGGAGAGAGACATTTTATAATTGATAAATCCTTCCTTTAACTTTGAATCGAGTTGTTAAAAATTAGTCTATAAAATTGAATAATTAATAGAAAATATTTCTCCTTATATAATAAAAATAAAAAAATATTTATAAAATATAGTAATTATCTAAATCTAAATGGTTTTGAGAGAAATAATATTCTTTTTTTAATCATTTAAACCAATTATCATCTTTAAATTTGGTGTTCTTAGAAAAGTTATTTATTTTTCTAGTGTTTTCAACCAGAATATGATTATTACATAAAATGTTTTTTCAAAATTTGAATGCTAAAATTATTATCCAATATTGGTACCTAAAGAATATGAAGCTCCATCTACAAATTTTCTGCACAAAATGCATCATCATATTCTTTAAAACCCTAGAGTATTATTCTTAAAACCTTATAAATTTATTTATCCATATTCTTCTAAATATCTTGATCAATGACTTCTAAAATCAATCTAAGTAAAATGACATGATCAAGAACATCATGTTCATTGGAAATTGTTTCTCAAAAGAAAACAAAATGTAAGCCTTCTTCTAATCTGTTAAGATAATTGATGGTTTTATATGTTAACAAATCATTTGAAAAATTGTATGAAAATGATAAAGAAGATCATGGTTATTAAGAATTGGATGTTTCTTTGTCTAAACGGGTAATGTATTATAAAGAGATTATATTTAATGTTAGTAATTTTAAATAATAAAAAGTAAAGTTGCATTCTGATATGAATGCCTCTATAAATTCGTATGAATATCTAAAAAAAGTCTCTATATCAAAAGTGGTTTTTGATACCCTATAAAGTAAGTATCAAAATGTAAAAGAAATTTCAATTCTAAAATAAGATTTTGAAATGTTCATAGTATAAATTCTTAGACAGATGGAATTACTCAGAAAGAAATTTATTACTAAGATCAATCTCAATAAACTAAAATATTTTTTGGTTAAATAGTTTTTATTCTCTTTTCTATATCAAATATATATAGATGTTCAAAGAAGAATAAAAAGAACAATCAAAAGAATTATAATATTTAAGTGAAAAAGTTTGAAGTTTCTTAAGTTCGGATGATCCTTACAATCCTTCCTAAAACCTTGATTCTTCTTTATATATAAAGTTTATTCTGTATTTTATATATCATTTTTGTTAATATTATGGTTAGTAAAAATACATATTATAAATTGTTTTTTAATTTCTTTTTAAAGTGTTATACTCTTAATATTTAATAAATAGTTATCTTATGTTTAAAAAATGTGCATAATTTTTTATTACTTCATTATATGTGGTTAAATAGTCTACTACTATGAGTAATAAATAATTTAGTAAATGAAAATATTTTACTAAATTATTACTTGTGGAAAAATTAGTTGAAAATACTTTATTGCATAAAAATATTATAATTCCTTGGATATCGTTTCAAAATATGTTATGTCTTAGTGTAAGTTATTTTAAATATTATTATGGAATGAATTAAATGATTTAATATATTCATTAAAAATCCTTATTATTCATTCAATAAAATCTTATATATTGTTATGGATCCTTGATTATAACATTTTTTACTTTAATAAGGAAGCATGAATGTTGAGGGAATTTTTATTTCTACATGTATTCAGAATATATTTCTTTCCCAAAATACTCATCTTTTTTATGTCAAAAAAGTGGGAGAAGTTTATATTGTAGAAATATTCTTATAATTTATTTATTGTTATTTGTATAAATTTATTCTTCTAAAAGTTTTTATAATTTTAATATTTATTTAATGGATTTTTTTATCATAAAAAATAAGGATATTATTGAGAATGTGTTCATTCAACAATTTTGTCAATTTCAATTTAATTTTGATACTCACAAACACCCAAATTTATATTACTAATAATGATTCTTTTAAGATAATTTTAGGATCATGATATTCATTTGAATATTTATTTTTATTCTAGAAGTGTATACAAGTTTCTAATTCATGGGAAAAAATTTGATTTGGTATCTCGAAACATTGTTCATACGCAATGTCTGTAAGAACAGTGTATGGTTTGGAACCCCTATGTTTGGAGGAAAACTTATAGACATATACCCTGTGTTGTTTGAAAAGTCTACATCAAAAAACACAATGTTTGGAAGAAACCCTACATTTTAAGAATAAAATTATGGATCATCAACCCTAAATTTGTAAACAATCATAATTTTTCAACCCTACTTTTTGATTCTATAGTTATGTGAAGGGACCCTATGTTTTACTGGTCAATGATAGAGTTTTAGATTTAATATATTATTCACTATTTTTAAAAAGGTCACACTGAAAGTAAATATATCTTTAATGTTTTTTATGAGTCATTAAAAGGAACATACTCAGTAAATTAAATCATTCCTATTTATAAGGGAATATACAACTCTATTTGAAATATTTCAATTCAGATATTTTTTATTTATAATGTGGTATTTATAGATCAAGTTTTGACCAGGGGTTGTTTGACCTATAGTATAAATATTGAGATGGTTATCTTATGAGATATATACAATAGAAAGATATAAAAATAAAAGAAAGAGATATGTTCTTGTAAATCATAGTGTTTCATTGCATTTAGAGCTACACTTTGGAGGCATAAATGGTTTGATGTTTCTGATAGAATCGTTGTTTTTTTTGTTTCTACTATTTTTTCTTATTTTTACATCTTCTTCTGCAAGTTTGATAAAATACTTGTCTGAGTTTCACTTTGGAGACATACATATTTATTCATATGTCAGGTGTATTCTATATTTTTTGAAGAATTCTTATACAAAAATTAAAGATTATTTTTTCTATTATTTTGATTTATTTATGATAATCGCATCTATTAGTTACATGATAAAACTATGGATGTAACCTATTTTTATTAATCAAATCAATCTATATTGATTTATTGGTGTATCAGCTACTTGAACTCAATTGTGGTAGTGAAGGAGTATTAGCTTCTTAGACTAATCTGTGGATTAATGGTTCCCTAAAAAAGAACCATAAGGTCTTATAATAGACACATTTTTAAAGGTATCAGATGCATGTACTCAGTTGTATAAGTCCCCATTAAAATTACTTACTAGTAAAAACCATCAAGCTCGCTGAGAGAGCGTTGGTGGAGTGGACTAGGGGATATTTGTTCCCTAAACCACTATATATCACCGTGTTATTTTATTTATTTATTTATAATAATCACTCATCTTAAAAAGAGAATTAAAATAATCACTACATATCAAGGGGGTTATTTTGAATCTGTTGAAAGTTTTAAAGAATCACAATTCACCCCCCACAGTATCTTCATTATAATCATTCAGACCTAAAAACATATATATATACATAAATATAAAACCCCATATTTATTTATTATTAGAAATAAATTTATCTATGTATTTATTGATATAATTAAAAATATTAAATTTTTAAAAGTTATTTAAACCACCTCAAAATAGACACACACACACACAATTAATATAATTTAACCTTTAGTGGCAGTTTAAAATAAAATATCACTAAATCAATACTAAAAAACTTCCATAAAATAAAAAAAATAGATTTTTTTTTAAAACCATAGTTACAAGAAATAAAAATAAGTTTATAATAATTATTTTAAAAATAATATCATAAAAACTGCCCCTAAATATATATATTTTTTTAATAAGATATGAGTTAAAATTAACAAGAGAGTTAAATATGAAAATTAGAAATGAAAATGGAGTATACTATATTGGTGAAGTTCTAAGAATTTTCTAAGATATATTGAATTAAACATGATTATAGCTCCCAATTTACACCACAACATAATTGTGTTTCAAAAGAGGAATATAAGTATTGTTGATATGGATAGGACTTTGTTGGTTGAGTTTGGTACATCGAGGTGCTTATAGAGAAACTTTTTTACCACTAATGTTCATATATAAAATAAGTGTTTACTATGACCTAATTATGATATGTGATAATATGAAATTTTGATTAAAAGTAAACCAAATGTGAAATATTTTTTATTTTCTATATAATAATTCAGATCATCCTATAACTGGTAAACACTAAAACCAAAGATTGTTTTCTAATGCACATCCTATTAGTTTACCATTATAATAGAAATTTTTCATTTGTATATTTAAAAGAAAAATTTCTAAACTTTAGAATTTTAATTTTAAAGAATATATATTATTTTTGAGTTCAAAATTTCAGATTTATCTTAGGGTAGTTTTTTTATTTTCTAAAAATAGTAGCTTTTTGGGTGAAAATAGAAAAATACCAATTTTAAAAATATTTTAACTTTTATAAAATTATCATCATATAAGAATGAATAAAAGTATTATGAAACATTTTATATAACAAACATATGTTTAGTAATTAGCAAAATTTATAAAAAAATATAATGTTGAACTTAGAAATATATGTTTTACATTTTCAAAATCAAATTAATATATTTATTCAAATAAAAAAATTATATTTTAATTAAGTATTTTCAAGGTAAAATTCAGTTTTTGTTTTATTTAATTTCAAATAATTTTACTTTTAATTAATATAATAGAATTAATTCCATGGGAATCAACATTATACTAGTTTTTTTTGTACAACCTTTTTTACGATTTAAAATAGGCTTTTTTGTAAAAACAATTTTTTTTCGTTTTGTGAATTAATGTTAAAATAATTATTAATGCTATTGGAAATTTAATCTGATATTTTTTCATATTTAGGATCATCTTTATCTAATTTATTACTTATTATAAAATCATTTTTATTCATAATGAATAATGACCATGCTAAAAATTTATCACTAGGGTAATGGTTAAAATTAGTCAACAAGGGGGTTTAAAAAAGAGAGAAGGATTAAATTATCCTAAAACACTAGATTAAATTTGATTTTTGATTTTATTTATACTTTAACCTTATTATCATTGAAAATTTGACAATTTGGATCCACTTTACATGAGTAATACGTACATTATATTAAAATGTTTCAAGTATTTATAAGAATTCTACCCTTGTCATTTATAAAAGGTAACCTCGTCTTCTCACTTATCCACAAAACTTGAGCCCCTTACATGAAAAAATGCTTCCTAAATACCATCACAACACCATTATTCCTGATATTTATTATTTTTATTCCCAAAATTTCCATCCGAGAAGCCTAAAAAAGTATTTCAATGGATATTACCTAAGTAATGGGAATATGTTCTTACCTAGATTTTTCAACTTCCTTTCCTATTAAAACTTAATAAAATATTCTATAACCAACTTAAAAAAATAAATCAGTATATTAAATATACTAATATGTTATTATTTTAATTTTGAACCCATTTTATAACTTCTTTTTTATCAAATTTAAAATTAAAATATCGCTCATGCGTACGTACGCACTACCGTATCCATATTGTAACGTAATTTATTTCTCATCACTTACATTAATGGATGATTATGTAGGTGTATTTAATGTATATGTACAATGTTTATAAAATAATTATATTCTGTAAATATATTATAATATATACCTTCTTACCCTCCCATCTTTTGGAAAATTATAATGTCGGTCGTCCATTTGTGTGGACTACCACCTCCACAAAGCCATGTGATCTATTTTACATTTCACCTTGCATGGCTAGTCATAAGAATAAATTTAATGAATAAAAAATTATATTTATAATAATTTTATGATTATTTAATTTTAAATCTTTATCTACATTATTCTCATTTCATTTATTATAAAAATCAAAATGTAGCTCATGCATACATACAGATTGTCATCTCCATGAAGCGATGTATTTTTTTTTCAGATTCACATTAATGTATGGATATAAAATTATATTTAATATATAAAAATTATTAATATAAAAATTTTAATATTCTATAGATAATAGAACCATGTTTAATGGGAAAGGATCGAAATTTTCAATGTAAAACATGTATAGAAAATGGAATAGTTAACACTCAAATATCAATTTTAACAATGTATTATTGATAAATGGATAAACTTAAATTATAAATGAGTGGTATATTGTAATAAAATTAAAATATAGTTATTATATATATGTATAATAGGCCTAAATTTATTATACCAAATATTAACATGTGTCTTACCAAGAGGAAGTCCAAGTTAAGGGTTTATTTCAAAATCTCATTTTTATTCAATATTATTTATATTTAGGTTTCCATTAGGGAATTATATGATATTTATATATTAAAACACATATATTTTCTTCTCCTGTGGTTAGTTTTTTTTCTAGTATTTTTCTATTTTTTACTTTCTTTGGTACTGAAATAATGTTTCAAGAAAAACTGAACTTATTTCCCTCCTTTTGGTCAGGGATATTTCTCCTCCATGTCCATGTTCTTCAAATTATTTTATGGAAATTTTTACCTATACATAAAGTTTTAATAAATTGTTTTATAAAACCTTTTACATTATTAAAAAATTATTTAAATTAATCTTATCAAACATTTTCCATATGACTCACTATTGACTTTTTACAAAAGTAAGAAAATAATGTTTTTAATATTCACCAAATAACTGTCTTTATCTACCATTATAGAAATTATTTATTATCAGGAATCCTCCATAATTTTCCATGGTTTTTCAAACAAAATCATGATTCCATTATTCTAAGATTTTCATTTTTTTATTTTTTTAAAAGAAAATTATATTTCTTTTATTAGTCAAAGAGATTTATTAATGTATTTCTAAAAGAGTTTTTCATATGTCTAAACATAATTTAATGTCTCTTATGTTTCAAAAGGGATATAATTTAATAATAATATCCACCTTATTTCTTTGGATGAATTATGATCATGTTGTTCTATTTATATATTAGGGAAAATATTAGCATTCAATATTTTAGTTTTCAAATGTGGATATTTATATTGATTTTGTATTGCATTTTTTATACCCTTGTTTTATTTGATTAATGAATTGTACTTATTAAGTAATGGTTTGGTGTGATATTAGATATCCCATTTATGCATTATAAGGTCTCATAAGAAATACATTCTTGGGTATTTTGAATATTCCTTACTTATTTATATATGATGTCTTGGAATGAGACCTTGACAATAAGATTATGATGTCCGACATTATGAATTATATCATTATGAAACATGTAATTATTATCTATGTGATTATTTATATTGTTATTTCTTCCATGTATATATTCCCCTTTCTTGATATTAGTTATATAACAGATTTTAATATTGTTTATATATAACATATTATTCATGTAATATACATTCTATGATAGATTGTATTGTAAATTATCCCTTAACAATCATGTGAGATCACACTTTATTTTTTTACATTTACATAAGATACTAAGAAAGAATCTATGAATTATTTTAGGGTTATTCTCAAAGAAATAATAATGTAACAAAAATAATTTTAAGTTTCATTTAATGTTTACAAATGTAATGTAAAAATCATGTTTGTATTTAGAAATCTATGGCTAATAAACTATTAAATACTTTCATATGTAATCACTTGAATATTATTCCAATATAATATAGTAATCAACATATCAGAGCTACTGGAGTTAGTGTTTAGTGTGAACCTTGGAAACATGATCTAGAAGAACATATGAGACCATTTTGAGAAAATCGTGATAAAACCTTAAGATATTTATGACCCTCTTTTATATTATTTTACTTATATAGGAATTATATTTTATGATTCAATATTCATGATATTATAAGATAATAAATTATATTCCATTATTTATAAATAAAACCTAGTTAAAGGAACCAAAATTTTATGAACTCCTGTAACCTATGTTGGGATTTCCCCCATGATCAAGTGAATGAAATCAATGAGGTTGGTGTTGGAGATGAGTATATTATAAATATATATAGTTAATTGAGTAAGGTCAGGACCAATAATCTCACCCATATAGAGAAACTTATTGATACCCAACATGGTGCAATAATGTTAGACCACTTCATGAAATTAAAAAATACATAACTCATTAGGACTACTAATACATTAGTAGCCGAAAAATGGATCAATTCTATGCAGAATATATTCTTGGTTTGGGAAGTAGTGAAGGAGATAAAATTATCAAGGTAGTTTATCATTTAAATGGGATATTGATTAATGGTGGTTATTAATCCAAAATACTAAATAGTAAAAGGACATATAGAGTATGGAATGTAATTATTTTAAGAATATATTCTTCAAAAAAAAGTATTTTCCTCTTGATCAATGAGAATATGTGAAAATTAAATTCATCAATCTAAGGAAAAATAAGTGGAAAAGGTTTTTAATATGATTCTGACATTATATGGTTTACAACTTATACTTCAAATTATCTATGTAATAAAATAAGTGTGATTAATTAATTCTTTGGTGTGATAAATCCTATCCTTTTAAGGTTATTAGTCTCTTAATAATTTTTATCATACGAGGATATATTATCAAGCACCATAAAAATAGATAAATAATTATCCATGTCTTATATTTTCTACGAAAATCAAGAAAATAAGTGGTTTGTTGAGTACTGTGTAAAAAAGGAAAGATGGTAAAAGGGAAGAAGGGAAGGTTGGAATTTCCAATGTGTAATAAATTTGGAAAAAAATAGTATGGTACATAATTAATGTAATGGTGGTTTTATTAAAGTGTAGAGAAAAAGGCCATAAAGATCATGGAAGAATGGGTAAGAAAAGAGCCTTTAATTTATAATGCTTCAACTATAAGTAAATGGGGAACTATTTGAATGAATTCCCTGATCATCAAGGGTATTTACCTTATCAAATTATAAGGGAAAATCAAATATTATATGATAACTATAGATCAGTTTGAAGTTACAAATGATGTGATACAAGGTACTTTGATCATAAGCTCAAAAGTTAGCTGATACTTTATTTGATTTTGGATCTATGCACTCCATTATATCTTGAATGTTTATGAGGAACATAAATTAATCCATGATAACTCTAATTAAATGGTTTTAAATTAAGAAACATAGTTTGAATATTATTATATAAAGGATATATCAAGCAGCCTCTATTCAGATGCATACATGTTCCTTAGTTTTAGATGTGATTGTTATATCCAAGATTGACTTCGAAATAATAATCGGTATGGATTATATTAAAAAGTATAATGAAAGAATTTATTACCAGGATAAGGATATTACTATGTATGAAGGTGGAAATATTTCACTATTTTTTAAGGAGGGACATAGTTATCTAAATATTTCATGAATCCATCTTAATTAGCTTGACTTAATAAAATTCTGTGAGAAGAGGAAGAGAGAAAAATTTTGTTGGATGTAGAAGACATCATAAGGTTAAGGTGTGTTCCTATTATAAAGGAATACATTTATGTATTTCTATAAGATTTTTATGGATATCTACCAGATTGTGAAGTTAAGTATTCTTTTGAACTCACCCTTGAGGCAAATGGCACTAGTGGAATTGGTAGAGTTTAAGAAAAAACTATAGGAGTTGTTTGATAAGGTATTTATACACCTTGGTATTTCTCCTTAGGGAACACCTGTCCTGTTTAAGAGAAAATAAGGATGGGTCTATAATTTTAGGAATAAATTATTTCAAGATCAATGTAATTTCTAAAAAGAATAATTATATTTCACCAAAAATTGATTACTTATTTTATCAGATTCAAGGATCTCAATATTTATAAAATTTTGATTTTCACTATAGTTATCATAAATTAAGGTTAAATAAGGATCATATTTTGAATATTACATTTCATACTTAGTAAACTAATTATTATTTTAATCTAATTATATTCCAATTGAAAAATGTACATTATGTTTTTAGGGATTTGATGAATAGAGTAGTCAAGGATTATCTTGATAAATTAATATTGGAATTCATTGATTATATCTTGATATAATATAAAATCCATGAAGATAATGAGGATTATTTGTTAATAATTCTTGAGACTCTTTTTGAAAATGAATTATATGGGAAATTCGATATATAAGAATTTTGGATCTAGGATGTTTTTTCCTTGGACATATTATCTCTAAGGATAGAATATCTATTGATCCTTCAAAGACATAGGTAGTTAAATAATGGCCTTTACTCATGAATATAACTGAGATATGTAATTTTCTTGGTTAGTTGGGTTATTATTAATGGTTTGTCCAAACTTTTTCCCAATTGGCAAACTTATTATCCAAGTTTACACATAAAGGGTTTAAATTCACATTGTCAAAAAAATGTGAAGAAAGTTTTGAAGATAAAAAAGAGTAGATTAGTTAATTCACTAGTATTGAAATTACTGTTAGTAAATGAAGGGTTTGTGATAAATAATGATTCTTTTAAGAAAGGACTATTTTGTTCCCTTATGTATAATTATGGTGTGGTTTCTTGTGCATAATTTCAATTAAATATCCATGAACTAAATATCTAACTCATGATCTTGAGTTTGAATATTTAATATTTTCATTCATGATATGGAGGCACTATCTCTATGATGAAAGATAAAACATATATAAAAACATAAAATCTTGAAGTATATATTCTATCAGAAAGTTCTCAACATGAGTAAAAGAAGATGGTTAAAACTATTCAAGGAATGTGATTACTCGATACACTACCACCCTGTTAAGGTAAATAACCTGGATGATTCATTATGTAGGGGGACATAGAGTTCTTACTATGATTAGAATTAACAAGTTCCTATATTTTGAGATTTTGTGAAGTTGTAAATGGTAATTTATAAGAATAGGTAAAATCATTCCTTTTCTAATAAATTTCAAAACCATATTTATTGTAAAAATAGAGAAGTCCCATAAGGATGATAAGTATTTAAAAGGTAATATTAAATCATTGAATGATGGGACATTATCAGAATTTATCTTCAAAGATGGAGTGTTGAAGCATGGGGATAGGTTATGTGTTCCATCCATATTGGAGCTGGAGAGGGTGGTACTGGATCAAGAACATAGCTCAAATTTCTCAATACATCATTGTAGCACAACTATGTTTAGGGATTTAAGAGAGCATTTCTAGTGGGATTGTATAAAGTGATAAATTGCATACTATGTGTGTAGATGCTTGACGTTCCAGTATGTAAAGGACAAAAGACAACATCCTAAGGGTGTCTTACAACCTCTATGTATACCTATATGTAAATGAGTCAATATTACAATAGAAGTTTTCAATATACTTTTGAAGACTCCAAGGATGAAAGATGTTATATAGGTCATTGTTGATTGCCTTACCAGATATGAACATTTCCTAGAAGTAAGGGAAGATCTACCCCTTGAGTTTGAAAACCTTAACTTTTATAAATTTTATTTCATGATTTATTAAATAAAGACACACATAATAAAAACTTATAATATTTTTATGTCTTTGGGTAATTAGGTACATAAGATAATAACTTGCAATAAGGATAAGCTGAAATTATTTAACAACTCGACAACATGCCATTAATGATCAATGGTCTTCTAAAACTACACATGATAACATGGGGATGTACATAATAAAGCGATAGGATATAAATCACATTAAGGGAATAATAAAATAATAACATGATGAAATAAATACATGTGATTAAATAGGAATATCAAGGTGACATAAAAGGGATTATAATCATAAACATGAACATCATAGAATGATATAATATGATATCATCAAGGCATCATATGATTGTGGCAACAACATAAAATAGATAAACTAAACAAAATTCAAGGATAAACACTGATACATCATAACATAGTGTTCTTATGATAACCTATCATGCACCATACATGGTTTCTCATTTGATTAAAACATGACCCAATTCATTGTAGAACTATATAATTTTGGCCTCGCCTATCACATTTATATCATGTACAAGCATCAGTGTTCTCTATAGATCATGAAAAAAATAATCACTTTCATTAGTTTTAATCCCATGATTAAGTATTTTGGGTTACATACATGGATATTCCCAATTAATTAAGCGTAGTTATATCTAGTTGAATACACTTGAGCATAAATGAATATGGGAATTCACTATAAAGATGTTTGGCATAAAAAAATCACAAGATAGGTTTGGCAGTATAATGGGAGTATATAAAAATTCATGGAAGGGTATTTTGAGATGAAGTGTGTTATCTAATTACGTTTAGATCACAAAAACAATTAATTGATGTTTAATAACACATTATAATGTGTAAAATTAGAAATCATAATGGTATAATTCAACGAGAATACTTGAATAAAGAGGAGGAGGAGAGGATCCATTACCATAAAAAGGAACATTTAAAAGATTTTCAGGATCTTATTAAGATCTTTGGAACAACTTGGGATAGATTTAGATAGGTATAGGGAGACTAAATTCATGATATATGGGTTTTTAGTGAAGTAGAGTGGGAGGTTGGGTGGGTATTTATGAAAAAAATAAGGGAATTCTTTATTTATTTCAAAAATAAGGTTTTGAACTATATATGATAAAATAATCACAATCAAAAACATTACCCTAGTTTCTAAAAAATAGGAGTGGTAATAAAATTTCATAAGGCCAAGAACTGAACATATTAAAATAATACCCTTGATGATGTGGATGTGGGTCATGCTCATATAGAATTAATTTTAAAACCTTAAAATATAATATAGTTTTTTTAGAATTCATTAAGGGTTTATGAAATTAATCAAATAAATTCAAAAACACGTTATTTTAAAGGGAAAATCTATATTTCATCATGAATACCCTTTATTGTATTTATTATATCACATTTTTGCTATTCTAATGTCATAATACATACCATTTATTAATAACATATTTAATTTTTACCCAAAAATTCAACTCCCTCATAAAATTATTAAAACATCACCATTAAATAATTTGAATATGATGTTTAAAAAAATAATATTTATTTTATTTAAATAATTATCTAAATATAAGAACTTTAATTTTTAAATAAAAAACATTATTTACTAGAAAATAATTATTTCTACGATACTAACATCTTTATGGATAGAAATTACAATGGAATTTATTAAATTTTATTATCATTTATATTTAAATACACATTATTTAATAATAATATTTCATAAAATATCATTTATTTAAAAAAATTTGAATTTATCAAAAGAGGTTTTCAATTTAAACCATATATATTATCCAAAAACAAAACTTTGGTTTCTTGGTATCAAAATCTAATTTTTATAAACAAATAAATAATTGTATCAATAAAGTAATAAAGAATAGGTTTAAATATAATAATTATTTAATTAAAAAGTAGAATATATAAATTCATACTAATAGGTTCAAGATACACAACCGTTTATTACACTAGTGTATGCCCTAAGGGTAAGGTGTGCGATAGCGGTACATTCTTGGGTTGGTTCAACAAACGTGATTTGGGTAATGATCTTGATAGGCTATAACATATCCCTTAAGTTATTTTTCTCATGTTTCGATTGTTGAATCTCGGATTAGGTTTGGTCAATGGAAAAGCTGAGTTATTCTATCTCCCTCAAAAACGCTAATAAATGGGATTTATATGGTATGATCCTACTAGTTGAGGTTATCACTTATTCTATATATATTGATTAAAATTTATTATTACAATTAATATATAAAAATATTAATATTCATTATACAAGGACTATATTATCAATGGTTATGATGCTTAAAAATATTTTAAATCTGATATGATATATTTTATAATAGTCCAAAATAACCAAATTAGTGCATGTGTTTTCTATGACTACATTTATTTATAAGAAATTTATTAATTTAAAATGGGATTATCTTTTATTAAATTTTGGTTCATTATATTATTCCCCCTTCAAGAATTTTACCCTTAAATTTTTTTTTTCATACACTAAAAGAGATGAGGGTATTTCTATTTTATCACTTCTTCATTTCTCTAGTTACTTCCTCAAATATGTGGTTCCACTACAGGACTTTGAACATGTGAGTTGTCTTATTTTGAATAACTGTATCTATATGATATAGTAACTTCCTTGACTCCTCCCCATATGAAAGATTTTTCTCCAATGGTACCACCTTTGGATTCATTACATGTAAGGGGTAGAGTATACCCTTCCTCGAGAGGTAAACATTGAACACATCATGTACTTGAGATAGGTCATGAGGGAGTGCTAGTCAATAGGCCATAAATCCAATGTGATCATGGATTTAAAATGCTATGGTGTATCTAGGACTAAGATTTTGGTTCTTTTGAAACCTCATGAATTTCTTCCATGGTGATATATAAAGGAACATATTATCTCTAACCTCAAACTCCATGCCTCTTTGATGATTATCTTCATAGATTTTATGTTGAATTTGTAAAAATATTAATATGATGCTAAATGGTTTGAAACTTTGGGGTCATATCTTGGAAAATAACATGTCTCATGAGATTCCTCTCAATATCTTCGCCCCGGTATTTTGGAGTCCGACACCTATTCCCAAACAAATCCTTATAAAGTTCCATTTCAATTCTAGAATAGAAACTATTTTTATAAAATAACTCTTCTAGAGGAAGGTGTTTATCCCAACATACATGAAAATACATTGAATAGGATCTTATCATATCCTCTAGAGTTTATATGGTTCTCTCATACAGACCATCCATATAAAGGTGATAAATAGTACTTTAACTTATGTTTTTATCTAACTATTTCTAAAATATTCATTTGAAACATTAGGTAAAACATGAATCTCAATAAAATATAATAGAGAGTGTAACTCCATGTAATCTTTCCACTTATCCTATTTATATATTGGTGAGTTATCCAAGGTATAAATATTCCTTAATAATAATGAAATGTGATGAATTTTTAAGGTGGTCTATTACCACTGAGATGGTATTATTGCCTTTAGATGTACTTGGGAGTTTTACGATGAAATCCATGGTTATGGGTTCATATTCACTTATTGGTATATATGAAATTTTTTCATTATAACCTTAAAATTATATCATTTAACCTTGAAATATTGGAATATCAATAATCAAGATAAAAATTCTATAATTTTCTTCCTCAAGTTATTTAACCATGAGTTTTAATTTATACATCAATATATATTAGTAATTACTAGATGAATAGAGAAAAATAATCAATATACATTATCCAGAATATCCCTCTTCAACTCTGGTTTTTATGGGATACTTATTTGGGATCCAAACCTTATGACTCTATCTTTAGCAAAGTTGAACTTTGAAGTATTCACTACCTTTTTCTGTAGCACCTCATCATATTTTTTCCCCACATTGATCCTCTCAATAATGGATTTTTGAGTAGTTATTTAATATATTTAAGATAATTATCCTTTTACTATTCCCATTTCCATACTTTTCATATCTAATAAAATAAGATCCCATTAGATCCACATCATGGATAGGGTTTCAAGATCCTTTATACTCAGAGAATCATTCATTCTATTTTACTTTCTAAGATAGTAATAGATTGAATAAACATAATACTTTATCATATATAACCACATTCATTGGTTCATATTTATCCCCTTTTTTGTTAATATATTATTGAGGCTTTTATGACCCATATATATGTTACACTTCTCTCTATAGAGATAATTTCGAAATATCATCAATTTGAATATCATTATAGCATATTCTAAATCATGCATTGGGTATTTCTTCTCATGGA
The DNA here is from genome assembly GCA_963277665.1 of Viscum album. Classification (NCBI taxonomy): domain Eukaryota; kingdom Viridiplantae; phylum Streptophyta; class Magnoliopsida; order Santalales; family Viscaceae; genus Viscum; species Viscum album. The sequence continues at coordinate 70,270,369 of OY728149.1, forward strand.
TCATTAATTAGAATGATTCATAGGATATCTATTTTTAATCTTCTGTGAGTACACAACCCAATCACTTTTTGGATTCATCGCTATATATCACAAATATTTCTTCATTTGTGGGTAATGTGAGTATTGGTGGATTGATTAACCTATTCTTTAACTCTGTAAGTCCCTCCTCACATTCATTGGTCCATAGAAACAACACCCCATTATGATTTTAATTAGTTAGTGGGATTCATAATTATGATAATTTCCCCACAATTTTAAAATATTTCCTTGATGATCTAAGGAAAATACTTATCTGTATCACATATATTGGATTTGTTCATCCTTCAATTACCTCTATTTCTTAAGGATCCATATCTAACACATTATTGGTGATAAAATTCTATATTAATTTTATTTTATCCATAAACCAATTACATTTACTATGCTTCACATTTAAATTTTCCTTTCACACTGTATTTAATATAGTATTCAAATTCTCCTCATATTCCTCCTTAATTTTAGAGCAGATAAGAATATCATCTATGTTGGAAACAAAATAATTTTCTAGGCAATCCCTAAAGACTATATTAATTAGGTCCTTAAAGATATATTTATTATTAGTAAGTCTAAATTCAATTAGTATGAACTCATAGTGATTATACCTTATAGAAAAATCATTCTTGGGGATGTCTTGCTTCTTAACCTTTTCTTGATAATATCCCAACCAAATATCCACATTAGATAAGTATTGAGATCCATAAAGTTTATTGAAAAAGTCATTAGTCTATGGTAGTGGATACAAGTTATTTATCATGATCATTTTGATATCATGATAATTAATTTAGATGCATATTGACTCATCCTTCTTCTTGATGAAAAGGATGGGTGCACCCCACGGTAATACATTTTGGAATATAAACACTTTATCCAAATTCTTATATAGTCTTTTATTCATATATTCTTATTTGATAGTGGATATTCTATATAGACTCTTGTATATTGGAAAATATCTAGGTATAAGTTATATTGATAAATCAGCCTCTTAACTTGGAGGAAGATTAGGAAATTATTTGGGAAATACATCAGTGTATTCTCTTTCAATTTTTATGTCATCAAGGATAATATTTTCCTTAATATCAATCATTTTATCCAGATACATTTCCCATTCAGAAATATTATCGATGCTTGAGATGATGATTCCAAGGGATATACATCCTCCTACTAAAACTTGTATAGAAATATATGGAGATAATCAATATTACGGGTGATATCATACTCTTGACAATGAATGTTTTATTTATACAAAGAATGAAAATACATACCTAGAATATCATCAAATTAAACTAAATTGAGTATACAAATGTTTTCTAGGAAATTAAGAATGATAATATTTATTTGGTATTAGTGATATAATTGGGATGAAATAATTTCCCCATTATTAATTTTTAGAGATAGATTCACTTCCATGTTTTGAGGTGGTTTTTAAATTTTTCTAAAAAAAATTCATAATATAAAATAATTTATAGAACCAGAATCTAATAGTACATTCTTTATCCTTGAAAAAATAACTAGTGTTCCTTTCACCACATTATTATCTGGATCCACTATAGTAGTTATGATGTCATAAGATCTACCTTGATCTATAGGCATTGTAGGTTGTTGTCATCGGTTATCAGTGAAAAACATTATCATAGTGCATTTATTTTAATAGTGTCCTTATTCCTTTTAGTTGAAACATTAGATCATAAATTGGGGGTAAACTATATCATTCATTTCATCCATCACATTAATGGGTCTTTCCTATTGGTATTAACTAGATAATTTCACTTCTTTCCCACACCTAAATAATTTCCATGTCCCCTTAAGGAAATTTATGGGATGCTTCTTCGAGAAATTTTGGAAAGTTGGATGTTCGACTTTCATTCAAATATGATATTTCTCCATAATTCCCCTAGAAATAGAATTCATTCTAGTCTACCTATATCTTGACCCATGAGACCACTTAGATTCATTGATATTTGTTTCAAATTTGATGGAACATTATATGATATATTCATAGGTATAAAAATAATTAATTACCAAATCCATTCGTATGTTTGGATTTATCCAACTATAAAAGTGGTCAACTTTGCTTTCAGGTTCAATGAAAAAGATAGAGGTGTGTCATGTAAGTCCGGTAACTTTTTCCTCATACATACTGATTGATTTATCTTCCATTTTATTAAGGCTAGGTAAATCCATATCCATTTTATATTAGAGAGTTTGAGTAAAATATTTATAAAAAAATAGAATTATTTCCACTCCATTTCATTGATTTTATCAATAGGCTTTGTATTTTTCATCAGCGTCCACCATGGATCATCTTCTCCCACTATATTATAAACAGCCAATATAGACTTCTCTTTCTAAAAGTACTAAAGGATAGAGAATATCATTTCAATGGATTTTATCAATTATTTCATGATTAAGGGATTAGAAGATCCACTGAAATTCTGAGGCCTTTATTGCATAAAGGTATCAATTATAATTTTCTCTTCCTTAGGGGGGGTGTGTATTTTCCATGTTATTCATGTTTCTATTCAAAAATAGATTTAATTGAGTAAGTATCTTCTAGATTTTCATAACTCATTCTCCAATTAGTATGGGCATCTAATTTTGTAATTCATCACATTTACCACCATATTGGTTGTTGACTCAGTTCTTCTGATTTCAAACTATTGACTAAAATAAAGGGAAAATTAAATATAATAATTTTTAAACTATTAAAATCAAAAAGGGTCACAATGAAAATTTAAGGGATAACTCATAAATTACAAAAAAAATCATTAACTTATAAATTTATAGGTTTTAATCTAAGATATCCATCATCTATTTTCAAATATAAAACATTAGGGGCAATTTTTATACCCTTCATAACGGTTCATAAGGAGCCTGTGAATTTACTAAATCATATCCCATGGGAGTGTAAAAAAATTTGTGTAAAAAGTAATATTTTTCATTCACTAGGAGATGATTGATTTAATAACCAACGTTCCCTTTTTGGAATTATTACCCCTACAAAAATCTATATCAGTTCCACATCCACTTATAGTATCCAAAAATGGATTTTGTTTCTTGGAAACCACTAACACTATATTTTACCAAAATTTATGGACGATTTCATATGTTTAGTATTATACATAAGGTTTTAAAAAACAATTATAGTAATAATCCCAAAAAATAAATATACCATTCTGTTGATACCAATTCTGATAATGAATATCTTTTATACATATTATTTCACGGTTTATTACCTATATATGCACATAAGATAAACTCCGCTGATCAATAGTCCTAGTGTATTTGGATAACTATGTATATAAAAAATAAATTTAAATAGGGATACATATAAATTATTTAAAAACTTCACAGCATTCCCTTAATGTCCATTGATCTTTTAAAACTACACGGGATAACCTAGGAACATTCATAATAATGGGGTGATCTATAAAGCCTAGTAAGGGAATAATAAAAGAATAACATGATGAAAGTATTGAATGTGAGTCCAGAGGAATATAAAGGTGAAATAAAAGGTTTTAAAAACATTAACATTAACATCGACGCATGATATAAGATAATAACATCAAGGTGGCATAAGAATGTAGCAACAACATAAAGCATGACATCATAAACATATGTTAAGTATAACCACTGAGTGATAATAGTATAGTGTTCTTAGGATAACCTCCCATACAAAATAAATGGTATATCATGAGATTAAAAAATTACCCAATGCATTGGGGGGGCTATATAAGTTTGTGACCACCCATCACATTCATATCATATACGTGCATTATTGTGAAACATAGATCATGCAACATATGAACAAATTTTATTATTTTTAATCCCATGATTAAGGAGTGATGGTTATATGCATAGAATTACCCAATAAATTAATTATATTTATATCTATTTTAATATCCTTGAGTGGAAATGGAAATGGGTATTCACCACACAAATGTTTGGAATGGAAAATCACAGGATAATTTCTGCAACATAATGGGTGCACATAAAGATTAATTAAAGGGTTTAATGAGATCGTAAGGAGGTATATCATTAATTGTAATTTATATGGATAATAAATGGGTGTGTAAAAACACATTAAAACATGGAAAAGATATAATAAATAGATTATAAGTCAAAGAGAGTACCTAGATAAATATGAGGGGGAGAGGATCCCTTACCTTGAGAGGGTACTTCTAAAAGATTGGGTAGAGATTCTTAAGATATTTGGAACATATTGAGAGGAACTTATAGAGATATAGGGAGAGTAAATTCTTTATAAATGGATTTTGAGTGAAGGGGAGTGGGATGTTGGGTGGGTATTTATAGAAAAATAGAGAGGAATTCATTATTAATTTCTAAACTTTGGTTTTAGCCTCCATGATATAATGATAAAAATCACAAAGCTTCTCATTTTTTTCCTATGGTTTATTCCAAATAAAAATATTTTGAAATATTTTATATATCCAAGAACCGAACATATTAAAATAATTTCCTCAGTGATGCGGAAGTGTGTCATGTTCATAAAGTATTGATTATAAAACCATAAAATATAACATTTGTTATCGAGGATTCATTAATGGTTATAAAATTAATTTAAAAACTTTAAAAACATATTATTTTAAATGATAAGTATATATTTATACATGGATTAAATTTTATAGTATTTATTACATAAATTTTGGTATATTATGATGTCATAATACATTTCAAATTTAATCATTACCCAAAACAATTGACCAACTCAGAAAATTATGAAAAAATCACCAAATTATATATATGATTTTTTGATCCCAAAAATAATATTTATTTTATCAAAATAATTCTTTAAATATGAGAAATTATACTTCTAAATAAAAATCTATATTTACTAGAAATTAATTATTTTTATGATACTAACATCATTCTCAACATTTTAAAAATTGTGTTGGGATTTATTAAATTATATTATAATTTATATTTTAGTACATTTTATTTAATAAGAATATCTCATTAAAATTTCATTAATTTCAAATTTCATGAATTTATCAAATAGAGTTTTTTATTCAAACTATATATTTTCTAAAAACCCAATTTTGGTTTCTTCATATCAAAACATAATTTTTCACCTACTCATATATAATTGTATCTATAAAGTAGTAAATATAATATATAAATATACTAATTATTTAATTTAAAAGTAGAGTAAACAAATTCATACTACTAGGATCTAGATAAATATTCACTTATTACACCAACATATGCCCTAAGGGAAAGTGGTGTGGTTGTGGTACGTTCTTATGGTTGTTTGGTGAACATGGTTTGGGTTTTGATCTCAATAAGTCTGAACTTCTCTCATAAATGGTTTCTCTCATGTTTCAGTTGTTTAATATTATATTGGACTTGGAAAACAGAAAATCCTAGAGATTCTATCTCCCTCAGAATCTCTAATAAATGGGCTTCATAGGATATGATCCTACTGTTCAAGGCCATCCCTTCTTCAATATGAGTCAATTAGACTTTATCATAATACTTATTATATATTAATATTATTTTTCATTGTAAAATGGTTATTTTATGAAAATTTATGATGCTTAATGGTCTTTTAAATATGAAATCATATATTTTATAACGTTCCAAAATAACCAAAGTAATGCATGTGTTTTCTATAACTACATCTCTTATTAATCCATTTAATCAATTAAAAATAGAATTTCATTAATGAAAGTTTGGTTTGTTTCATTGCGTTCATTTATCAACTCCATATTAATGAAGTTTTGAGACTTCATGGTGCACCACTTTCAATTGTATCTGATTCTGACACTTGGTTCACATTAAAATTCTAGAAGAGTCTTCATTAGTATTTTAACACTGAGATAAATTTGTGAACCGGATATCATCCACAAAATTATGGGTAATATGAAATGACTATTTATACACTAGAATGTATGTTAAGATCTTTAACCCTTGACTTTCAAGGTATGTGGGATCAGTATCTAACATTGGTGGAATTTTAATACAACAATAGCTTTCATTCATGCATCGAAATGGAATCATATTATGAGAAGATATTTTACAATACAATATATTGGGAAGAATTTATATAATTGAAGCTAGTATTTCTAGAACATGTCAATGGGAAAACTGTGAAAGTACAAGCTACTTAAAATTAAAACAAGTAATGTCAATGTAGGAAAAAGATCTATGTTGATAGCCTAAGGAATAATATAGAATTTCAATTGGGTGTCATGTTTACTTAAATGTGTATACATGGAAAGGATTTATAAGATTAAAAAAATATGAAGGTAATCATTTAATACATTTGGAATTTTGAAATTTTAGATATAACTGGAGTTGTGGATAACCAATTTCTAATTCCACCCAACCACTCTAAAGTACATGACATATTCCATGTTTGTTTATTTAAGAAATATATTCCTAATCCAAAAAATGTACTCAACTATAAGGGAATGGAGTTTGAACATAACCTATCTTATAATTAAGAGCTTATCAAAAAAAATTAACACTAAAGAGAATGTTTTGCAGGATGGGACAACTTGGTTAATGAAGGTTCTTTAGAGAAATCAAAAATTAGAGGAGAAAACATGGGATCCGAAATAAGGTATGATGAAGGATTACCCACATTTGTTTAATAATTGACATGTATCAAGATTTTAAGGTTGAAATTACTTAATGGGTAATAATGTAACACCTGATACCATACTATAATAGGTAAACACTACATCTTTAGTCTATTACCCAATGCACATCCTATTATTTGGTTATTATAATATACATAGTTCATGTATATATTTAAAAGTAAATTTTATAAATATTAGAATTTAAATTATATAAAATGGATATCAATTTTGAGTTTATAAGGTCAATTTTATCTTTGGGGGAGTTTTAGGATTTTTTAGAAATAGTGGAGTTCTGGGTGAATGGTAAAAAATAATGATTTTTAAATAATATAACTTTTATGGCATTATATCGATATATGTGTAACATTATACCACCTCGGACCACTGATTGATTCACAAACCAGTGGTTTACATATCACCTTAGGTGTGGCACCTCATATGCCAAAGGCTTCTGAATAACATAGAGGGTATAAGGTGGTTTATTGGGGACATTATACCCCTGATATAAAAGTACAATATAATAGAAATATTAGTCAATCATATCTATTTAAAAAAAATAAAATCAGAGATTAGTCCAATAAAGTTTTAAAAAACAACCACAATAATATAATTCTATAAAAATGGAGTATTCCAATCATGAGGAAATAGATTCCCCCAAGGGTAGATCAGATACTTAGGATAACAAAAGAAAAAAAATAAAATTGAATCTACAACTCATCACCAACTAGTCTCATGTCTACTCAGTGCCATCATCCATAATCCATCCAATAATACCAAGAAAATAATAATGTGATGGGACATTTATCTAACATGTAATATGTGACTAAATATGGATGTATTCTTGATTAACCAAGTGTCAGGGTGTCTTGAGCAGGGTGTGAGTAACACTCAATAGACCACCAAAAACAACCTCTCAAAATATGACCAGTTTGAAATAAAGTTCATATAAAAGTTATATAATTAAAAAAATTAATAGTTAATAAAATTAATTTAAAAGAAATAAAATAACCACTGACATTTGATCCCCATTATGGAACCTATGTTTGGTTTTATGACTATTCATCCTTAGTTTCATGACCTCAATTGACCATACATGCTTGTTTTAGTGTTGGCGTATCTCTGAGCATGTCGAATGGACCATGTAAATCATTGTATCATATCCCCCCTTTATGGTGTTTTCTATAAGACTATCACAAACCTCCCATAATATATTTTTCATATTCATCACTGAACTCCCCCTAAGTTAATTTTCATAGTTATCACAGACCTCCCCTTAAGGGAATTTTCATAATTACTATAAACCTCCCATTAAAGGAGACTTTATTGTTATCATGGACCTCGCCTTGAGGGAGTTTTCATAGTTATAATAGACCTCCCCTTAAAAATGGCTCTAAAATCACAAGGTTATCACTTTTTCTAGTTCAATTTTGCATGATCTTCACTAGAATTTTTACCCCATATCATTTATAGCGGAGGATCCTTTGTTGGTTCACTTTTTTTCTCCATCCTTTCAGACCATTTTTTATGGTTTTTATGCTCTTCTCCACCCCTCATCACACAAAAACACTTCATTTACTTGATTTTTTTAAATATATCGGGATTTGGAATCTTTACTCATTAGGTATTGATCATTTTGGGGTTGATCTGTGATTTTTCGTTCGCATCAGCGTCGATATTATCATTTTTAGTTGGTGTTGCAATCAGATGCTTGGGAATTCTGGCCATTGGTGGTGGGAGGTGTTTTTTGTGATGGTTGGGGGTATATGGGTCTATATCACTTCTGATATAACCTCATCCATCACTTTTTATTAGGTGGGGAGATCAAGATATGGGACTTCTGAGCATTACTTCCCTAGATCGAGTGTGTTGGTCCTCACAATCGATAGATATCTAGCCTAGTCGTGCTCATCTGGTGGTGTCAATGAGGTGTTGAATGGTTCTGGTTTGGGTAAAGTTACTCATGGTGAGGTTCTTGGAGACAGTAAGGATGACTGGTGTCGATGGTGGTGGTGATCAATTTTTTCAGCATTGCCTTTGTGGTTGTTCAGTTTTCTCATGCATGTGTCGGATTAATTCTTCCCTACTTCTTAGAACTGTTATATTGTTGGGTTACTGGTGGATTTGTGAGCATCAGTTCTTGGATTATTTCATTTCTTGTAGTAAAAAATTGTATAGGTGTCATGGGGTGTTCAACCTTGATCAAGGGATGGGTGTGAATACACTCATCTTCAGCCTTTTGTCCTCTTCTTATTGGATGGATGATCATTCTACCATTAACTTCTTCTATTGAGTTTTCAATCTAATTTTTTGTTGCATCAGGTTGATAGAGTGGTGGGTTCCTTGATGCTTTGTAAATTGGGAATCTTTAAATAGATATAGGTGTGATGGAAACTATCATCCATCTCTCTCCCACTTTTCATTATGGTCTTGAGGGGTGATATAACATGTTGTGTTGGCCAGCATGACACAACTTATAGTGAGAGGGGGTGATACATTTTCTTTGACTGATTCCTCTATTTTATTATCAAGAGGAAGGAGAGATGAGTATTTTTCTCATGCGATTATTGAAATTTTCTTCCCTTAAATTCTCTGGGACCTTTTTATGACTTTAGGTTCATGTTCCTTAAAGTAAATTATTCCTATTTTTCTTGTATGGGTTCCCTCTTCAACCATTTTTAAAAACGGGTCTTGTTTTTTTGTTCAATTAATAGGGATTTTCCCTCACCATATTAAAAAAACATACCTACCCTTAAGGGATTTTTTATTGGTATCGTGGACCTCCCCTTAAGTAAGTTTTCATAGTTATCATGGACCTCCCCAAAATTTAGTTTTCATATCCTACCATGAAGAAGTTTCCATGGCCACTTTTATTGTGTTTCATATTCTAATAAAATATTTCATAAAGATCCATTTCACTTTTCAATTTCAAAAACCATTTCCTATATCACATTATAGTTCATTTTTAATTTATAATTCATTAATTCCCATAAAAATAATTTTTATCCTTTTAATAAACCATGTTTTATAATTTTTATCATATTAAGGTAATTTCATAACCGTATATTTCGTATCATGAAAATCAATTTCAATAATAATTCATCATTATACAAAATAACACTTACTGATTCATTTTTCCCAACTCAAGGGTCAAGTCCCAATCTAGGTCTTCCCCCTAGAATCACCCTCTATTTTATAAGAAATTATCAACATTGACATTATATTTACAAGACAAATGACTGTGAAATTACATTTCACAATATTCGATCAAATTCATGATCCCCCTTTTTACAATTTCAAAAAAGGTATCCATTAAATAAAAAAACAATTCAAATCAACTAGAGTTTTCCATTTTGTGTAACACCCTGACCCCAGAATCATGAAGCCAGTATATTATTTTATCACATTGCCATGATCATAAGAAATCAAATGTTGAAGGACCAATCAGTTTAGTATCATTGAAAAAACTAGATACAATCATTTGTTTTACATTACATCATGAAAATAAAAACAACATAATATATCCTTAGAAAACACACATATCCCTTAGAATATCTCTCTATATTAGTCATAATATACTTTTTTACATCCTGGGAAAGTAAAACATAATAAAGGGGTAATATCATATGCTCAGTAAGGGTAAAAAATATACCGGAAGCGATCATAAATATGCATAAACTCTTAAGGAAAGGTATAAAATTGAATCACAAGCTTTTTAAACATAATTTTGAGCATAATATGGAAATAATAAATCAAATAATTCCATTTAAACATACACATGGATATTCTAATTTTCTAAAAATTACATATAATATCAATAACTAATCTCATAATGTGGGAATTCATAATGCTGGACATCATTACCATATAGTCAAAGCCTTATTCCAAGACCATACATAAATGGCTAAAAACCCAAACTAGTTTGTCTCATTAGACCTACCAATGCATCGAGGGGTTATAGTGAGCCCTACTATAACATAATAAGTCCAATTAATTCCTCATATAAAAAGAGTGAAACATAACCAACATAAACAATCATATAAAAACTAGCATACGAAATGTCAATACATTAACCATAAACCATGAATGGTGTCAAAATAGCACATCCACAGTCAAACGTATCATAAACAAATAAACACAAAATGGTAGGTTATATCATAATAAAACATCATAAATAAAATATAAACTATAACATAGGATGTTGACATAGATGACAATAATCATTAAAAATCTATGAGAGAAATATACCTTTTTACTTAGGAATCATTTAAAAAACCCAATTATAAAAGAAAAAAATTCTTTTGAAAATAAGCTTGTATGATTGTAAATGAAGATTCAAAACATTAAGGCATCATGATAATGGAACAATCCAATCGTGTTTTATTAGTTAAAAAACAGTCCTTTCCTTAATTTGTTGTAAAGGTTATAAAGTACCTCGTTTGGAAAACGACAGAAAGATTCCATTAAAAATGTTTTATAAAATGTAAAACATGGGTAAAATTTGCATTAAAGTATTTTAAATATATAGTAAGAATATTTTAAAATTCATTTTTAGGAAATATGGATATGGATGATAAATATTCCCTCGTAGATACTTATGTACAAACAATATCAAATAAAAATGAGATTGTTAAATTAACCCTTACCATGTACTTTATTTTAGTCAAGGGTGAGTTAACCTCTTGTATAATGGTTAAATCATTATATTAAATTATAACATGACTATATATATATTTATAATATCATATATGTTCATCTTATATTGTTTTTTTAATAATATTTTAGTATTACCATTTTTTGGGTGTTAACTACTTTGTTTTCCTATGCATGTTTCGTCGTGTAAGTCATTTTTCATATGCATAAGATATAGTTTATTCATATAAATAATTATATTAAGTTCATAAATATTATATTTACTCATTATATAAATTTTAAAATCATTCTTGAGTGGTTATCATGGAGAATGAATCTCATCACGTCGTGAAGATGGTAGACTGTACATACGCATGAGCCACAGTATCATTCCCTTAATGGTTAAATGGTATAAAATTGGTTGGTATATTAATTATAAAGAATCATTATCATGTAATGTTCATTATTTATATCTATTATACACATCATTATACCCATCCAAAGAAATTATTATTGAAAAACAAATTACACCATGGTGTGGAGATGGTAAGTTATACGTACACACGCATGGTCATATTATTTTTCGTACGATGGATAAAAGGAAGAATATGGTTTTCCCATAATCATGAAAACAATATCAGTATATGTATAATAATAGAACTATTACTTTATTATGTAAAAAACATATTAAGAGGAAGTATAATAAGAAAATAAATTGAATTGAATTGGTAAAACAATTACCTCTTTCTCGAGTATCTCCTTTTGATTTGCATAAAAGGACTTCTTAGGTTAGATTTATTCCCAAAGTATGACCCACTAGATTATGTGAGGGAAGTTTAAAGGAGATATTGGAAAGGTTCTTCTGAGAAAAATGACTTTATATATGTGAATAAAAGAGAAGGAGATGTACCCTTCTATAAGAGAGGGTAGGGGTGCCTTAGGAAACTCTTAAAATATTAAAATATAATAAGAATATTCTAGATCCCAACACTTAAAAATTGCTCATAAATGAAAATTAAAATACATTTTGGATCATAACCAATCCCCTTGTTATTATTTAACATTTTTTATTTTTAAATAATTTAATAATAAATTAATTCAATAAGATATCATTATTGTCAAATTTAATACTATTCATTTAATTTGAATTAAAATACATCAATACAAAGTGGGAATTTGAATCTAATAATTTCATAAATCTATAATATATCTTATAGATCTAGGTAATTTTTTAGACAAATTAAATAATAATAAAATATATCAAAATTAATATTATTAAAATCAATTATTCTATTTTTATGTTTATTAAAAAAATATTTTTTAGAATTGAAGATACTTTTAATATAATTATATAAATTCTAAAAATTGAAAATAAATTTATATAATGAAAATAATTTCATTTATATAGAAATAGACATTTATATTCTTTCATAGATTTATTTTGTCCCTATGTGGGCACATAAAACATATTAAATACTAGAATGTGATATTTTGTAACTATCTTTGATTTAAATAATATATAACTTATTTTCAAGTACATGAGTCCATTAAACACAAAATCGATAATAATGTGATAAATTTCAAATATTATTCATCCAATAACTTTTTTAACTTTTTTCTTAAACCTTATAATTTTGATTTACCCTTAATTAATCGATTTAATTCTAATTGTGGTAATAAAATTTTAAATAATAAAAGGATATAAATTTTTACTTATATGGTTTCAATTTTCCAAAAATTGACATTTTATGACATTATAGACCATAATAATCGTTTTTTATATTTTTAATGACTTTTTTTATTTTTAAATAATTTTATAAATTATTGTTTTCATAAAATTTCAATAGTGTTAATTTTGACATTATTCGTTAATTTGACTTTAAATAAAATCCAAACAAAATTCACATATCAAAAAAAACCCATTTAATTCACTCTTAACATGTTATATTCACCTAAAATATTCGTGGGACACCTTAACTAATTCACATTTTATTCATTTTTATATTTTTAATATCATTTATTTGATATTTCCTTTAACAAATAAATTATTATATCATTATTGTGACACCATTTAATTTAGTTAGTTATTTTATAAAATTATAAATAAATTAACATGATGTAGATAAAAATTTTATCTTTATAAATACTATTTATAGTCTACCATATCACTTATTTGGCCTCTTATTAAAAATATTTTACTTTTTAAAAAAGGTATAACAAAATTAGACTTTCTTTAAATATAATATTATAAATATATTAAGTCATAAAAGTGTCTTTAAGTAGTCCCAAAATCTACACAAGGATTATTTTGGTCGAAATAAAGTCATCTAATTAAATTAGAACAAGTACAAGGTTAATTTTATAATGCTTATAATGTTATTTTTACCCTTAATTACTCGATTTACCCTTAATTGTGGTAAAAAAATACTAAAGTCACTAGTCACTAAAATTTAAGTTATTCCAATTAGACCAAATTATTCATAATAATTTCAAATTTTTATTTTTATTTTTTGAAATTCAATTCCCTGAAATGGTAAAATTACGTTTAATGTTAACCCTGTAGATATGGCTAGAAGACGGGTAAAAGAGACGTTTAGAAGTTCAATAAATTTTTATATATAATTCTATTATAAAAATGATTTTAATGACCTAAATTTTATTAATATATTTATTATTTATCTATTGTGGCATAAAATCAATTTAAGGTAAAAAATTATTTAAATGAAAAAGTCGGTCTTTAATAAATATGCAATATTTTTCACTATTCATCAAAAGAGGAAACTTTTTGGAAAAATACCCAAAAATCACCCTAAAAAAATTTTTATATTAAAAATTGAAAAATGAATAATATTTTGAAAAAATAAAAAATAAAATTTAAAATTTTTGTTAATACTTTTTATAACTTCATTTTAAACGTCTAGTTTAATAGATCATGGTGCGCTCGAACCCAGTGTTGCGTGCAATGTAAGCTATTGAATTTATTTAAAAGGAAAGGTACCTTAAAATATTGGGGTATTAAATTCTCCCCTCCAATAAATTACATCCGCATATTTTTTGAATTCAGGTTCGGTAACTAGGGTTTGACTATTCGAAATTCCTTTATTGAAATCCCACATCGAAACATGGGTCAATAAAATGTCTAATTTAAAATAAAGGTAAGTATGGAGGTTAATAGAGATAACACATACAAGGGTTCCATGTAGGAAAACATGGACATGAATGAAAAATTTAACCATCATGTTCTGATGGAGAGTGATAGAGAACATGATTAGGAGAAAGTTAGCAATAATTTTTTTTATATATGTGGTGATCTAAGAGACCATTTGATTCATTAGAAAAAATACTAGGATATATTTTTTGGTTTTTGGATTCTTTCCCTGTATTTAAATAATTAATTTACTTTATAGATTAAGAATACAAGGAATCATACTTGTTAAGTAGAGTTTCATCCTTTAACTAATTTCAACCCCAAACTCATCTTTCTCTCCAAAAGATAATAATATTCAAAAATATTTTTTTTATCTTAAACATAGAGGGCCCTAAAAATGAAATCATAATTAATATATCATAAAATAAAGACAACTATGTTATACTAACCAGGACATCACATAGGCCAGTGGTAGGTGATGCGCCCTTGTCACCCTTCAGTTGCAAGTTTAAGTCTCACAACCTTGTCGGATGCGACAGGTTGTCGCCCGGCCTATGATTTTTACTTCTTCTAAAAATATATTATTATAACATTCTGAAAATAGCCTTAAGAATTGTTTTATCCTTAAACAAAAATATCCAATGTTTAAATTAATCCATTTCAACCATAAGACTTTTCCAAAATACTTCTGTACAAATTAACAGTCTAAAAAGGTCTCTAAAAATCATATTTCTTCAAAAATAATTTTTCTCTTATTATCACATACCAAATATATAAATACATTGATCACATTAAAACCTTAATGGAAATTTTCATGCTTAAAAATACATAAATATGAAGTTCTATTGTGAAATCTTTATATATCTCATGATTATCATAACAGGAATATAATAAAATAATTCTTGAATCCAAAAACAAAAAATATATTAATTATTCAACTTTTACTGTAGTAACATCATATGTTTGACCTTCATCCCTTTTCTTATTCTGGGCTATATTTACCTGATTCTTTGGAAAATAATTTTCATAATGTATCATTTATTTAAAATTATATCATTTTACATTTTCTGCTTCTTTCTTTCCCTTACAATCATGATCCTGGCAACCTTTCTCTCCACACTGGTAACAACTCCCATTCCTTTTAAGAAAAAACTAGGGTTTTTCTTCACACAATTTTCACATATGGGAAAATCCTTCTTTCCCTTTTTTCCCTTTATCTATCTCTTACTTTACCGTTTTCATCTTCTCTTGATTTCCCTTAAAGTAATAAGACTTAGAAAATTATTTCTCTACCTTGATATCATATGAGACTATATCTTCACATAATGAGAATGTTTGGGATACCAATGCCTTTATGATAAAGGCATTTAAACCATCGAAGAAATAATCAATATTACTCCCAAGGTAACATATGTAATCCATAACATGCCTTACTAATCTTTTGAATTTTACTTCATATTTAGCAACATTATCATCTGTTGGATCAGATTATACTAAATACTCACAAGAGGGGGTGAATTGTGTGTTTTACAAATTCTTTACGAATCGTGATAATGATAGAGTCTGTCCTTTTATATTTATCATATTTCTTATGCAGTGGAAAATAAATAGTTAAAGAACTCAAGGATGTGTGGTGGTTTGGGGAACTGAAGGCCCCTACTTCACTACTCTAACGATCTACTCCACGAGCTTGGTGATTTTCACTATATGGTCATCTTATCAACAGACCGTCCATAACTGAGTACAGGCAGTTGATACCTTTACAAGATAAGGCTAAAAATAGATTCTTCTGGTTAATACACAGAACCTAACACACAGCTTAGAACGAGAAGTAGGTTACTCAAAAAAGAGTATTTGTCTTGAAATACTTTCCAATTATTCATCACAGTTGCAACAACACACAATTGACAGTCCATAGATCGTTGTCTTTAGAAAGAATGATCTTTAGGTAGAATTAGTTCTGAGTTGATCCAGTTTCAATAGATATAGAAGTAAATTAAGCAACTCTAACAACAATAGATTCTCAATAGTTATTCGATTTAGAAATGATAAATCTTTAATGTGTTTCTTCTTCTTTAGAAAAACAGAGTTTGGTGGATCATGGTAGCAGGAGATCTATGTGACTTGTATATCTCTGTAAAACTGTATTAGTGAAAAACTCAAGGAATTTTTTCTTCTAATATTTTTCACAATAAACCATCATGCACTCTATAAAGCACAGATATATATAATAAAGACAATCATTTTCCTTTCGAATTTAGATCCATAAAAGTTTCCTTAAGAATCATGATATTCAAAAGTTTGAATAACAAAGCTGTCGTAACTCTCCTTAATATTTATCATAAAAATATCCTCTTAAATCGATCCTTTGAATCATAAATAAAAGGCTTTGAATTAGTGAAATAGGTGCTTTAAAATCGATCTTTTTATATGGATTGATATTAGCCTAATAATCTGTATAAAGATCGTTACTCAATAAAGGCATGTTTGAATCTCCAACGCCAAACGTAGGTTTGAACTGCATAGCATACATTCCATGAATGTAAGGTTCAAAACATAAGGTTGATAAGGAAAGTAAGATTTGATGAACCATTCTTTAAACATAAGGTTGATCTCAAACATAAGGTTCATCATCCATACTTTTCTCTTCAACTTTCAAATGTACGGT
Organism: Viscum album; assembly: GCA_963277665.1. Taxonomy (NCBI): domain Eukaryota; kingdom Viridiplantae; phylum Streptophyta; class Magnoliopsida; order Santalales; family Viscaceae; genus Viscum; species Viscum album. The sequence continues at coordinate 70,287,455 of OY728149.1, forward strand.
ATATAATCAATACTTTTATCATCTTTTAAACGTAAGGTACATGATTCAGTGTAACGTTGTTTACAAAATTAAGGTTGGTGAGCCGTACTTTTGAGAATCAAACATGAAATTTCATACTAAAATACGGTTCTTCTTCCGTACTTTTCTGATATCCCAAACGTAAGGTTCCTTCCAAACATAGGGTTCTTCTTCCATACTTTTGGCCAAATCGTATGGTTTCTTAACCATACTTTTCTGATAACCTGTAAGTGAAAAATTTCATCCTTATGTTATATTCCTCAACGTAGGGTATGAATAGTGTTTCCAAAACATGCTAAAGTGATTTCTGAACACATAGAGCATGAACAGTGTTTCCAGAACATGCTAATACACTAAAATGATTTCCTAATACTTTATCAAATATTCCATGTGGATTAAAATACTTAAATATTATTCCAAAATAGAGAAATAAATCATATTAATTTCCTGAAATATACTCAAAGTAATATCATTAGAATAACAAATAAGGGTATTTGTGAACATCAAAATCATAATAAAGAGATATAGTATTGTTCTCAACGATATCCCCTTAATAAAATAAAGTATTGTTGAAAACAACACTTGGTCAAAAATCTCTCCATTTTTGATGATCACAAAACCCATAAAATAACCTAAGAAATTATCTTACAAAAAAATTGAAAAGATAAAAACAATATTTTATTTTAAAAAAATCATTTCATAATTTGTACATTCTCTCCCTTCTTTATAATGTAAAATAAATATCTTCTTATTTATAAATAAAGGATTTTGTGAGTTATGTTTATCCATATTTCTCCAAAAAAATATTGTGTCTATCCATATCCATATTTCTCCCCCTTTTGTGATATCAAAAATAATGATATAAGAAAGAATATAACACATTTTAATGTTTCACTTGAACGTAAGTAAATGCTATGATAAACTATTTATCAATATCTAAATTTTTATTACTAGCATTCTAACATAGACAGTATAGTAAAACAAATTAATACATAAACATGGGATGAAAATATATTTTATTGAAAATATAATTACATGTATAGTAAGGACAATGAGAATAAAGGTTGGGTTAAAAAGGTTTGAGAAACAGGTTTCAGTGCCTCTGAATTATTTCCTTGAGCTCAGACATCTGTAGTCTCAACCTTTTAATTAGTCCATCACCTAACTGGACTATGAGATCCCTTAATTCCTGAGTAGGATGGATATCTTCCATCAAATTGACTCTGAAAAACTCAAGTAACCGCTCTTCCTTCTCTATAAACTGATTGAGTTTCTTTGTGAATATGTTCAACAAAACTCTGATCCATGGTTCATATGAGGTAAGCTAGTCAACTATATACGTTTTATTATCCAAAAGAATAGATAATGGAGCACTATTAAATTGTAAGTCTTGTAGTCTATCATTCATATTGCTCATTACTGTTGTAATGGCCTGAAATCTCTTTATCAGATCAGGTGAAGAACCTAAGGTACCTGCTTGACTGTCCCTAACAGTTCCAAATTGTTGCTCTATGAAAATTATAAAATCTACCATGTCTGACTTCATTATCATTTCATATTTTAGTTTTTCAACTTTAGCAAACATTTCCTTCTTAAAAACATCCACTTAAATTTTTTAAACTGAACTATCATTCAAGTTTTGAAACTTCTATCTCTCCTTTTCTAATGCTCTTCTCAAAGATGCATTTTCAGTTTGAACTTTATTAAATTTTCGGATTAACTATACCACATGACCATTATCAGAATCAGAGATACATTTTTCTTGATTCTTAGTATGAGCTTCCACTAGATTTATCAGAGCTAGAGGTAGGGATTCATCATCTGACTTCTCTTCATCATTCCTCTGTACTGGATTCTCTACTGATTTTTCCTTTGAGTCCTTTCCTGACTCATCCACAGAAAAATAATCACCAATAATTTCAATTAGAATTTCAGAAATGTTCTCTGATAGATTCATATTCACAAGTTCTTACTTGTCATGAGCATCTTCTTCATTGATTTCCTCCAAGATAGGTTCCTCTAATATAGGTTCCTCTTGAAATAATTCCTCTTGAAAAATTTCAGTAGGATGTACAGTTTTAGATCTAGCCACTTCAACTTCTCCAGTCTTTTCAACAGTTTGATACACAAGTTCTTTTTCTTCTTGAGGGTTCACCTCAATCTAAGAAACCATTGGTTGTACAATTTCATGTACTGTAGATTCTCTAATAAATTTGTAGCTTAGAATAGGTTCAGTTGCTCCAACATTTGCTTGAACAGGTTCCTCACCAAATTGATCCACTCTATACCTTCTCCTCTGAAGTCCTTCTTGACATTCCTCATCAGCAGGTTTATCAACTGTCTCAAATCTCAGTCTTCTTGAGGTTCCACTTACTCTAGATTCTTCCATGCCTTCTTTTGATTTAGCAGGTTGCTCCCCCTGATCTGATTCCTGGTCTTCCTCTGCACCAACAGGAATAAGCTTGCCTTTCACAGTACTCCATAAGAATCCAATCTTCCTTAGAGTTACAGCATTGAAAATATTGTTGTGATGGAATCTTACTCTTGTATCTATTAATCTCACCATATCAGATTTAAACAGCAATTTGGAAATGAATATTCCATAGGGATAGAAGTTCATTCTCCCCTCTGGCTAGCAGTAATAATTGATATATCTTACCATACATCTTAGAAAATTGAACTTGATATCACTCATAAACCAGAACATTAAACACATGTAAGGAAACAAAATATTCTCCATCTCTGACATCCTAGGTGCAATCCTTTTTGTACAAATTTAAAAAAAAAACTTCTAATCAGGTTTGAGATCCTTCACTGTCATTTTTCTTATGCTTGTAGAACCAAATAAAAATGAAATAAAGTCCTCTGACTTATGTTCATTATCTCCAATATTATTTAAATTGAAATGATAAACTCCCTCATGAGGGCAGATTATGATTCTAGATATTTCCACATACAAAATTGAAAAGTCATGATATTTACTTTTTGCACATATGGTGTCCTCTATATCCTCAAGACTGAACTGAATAGATTTGAAAAATTGAAAAAGATCTATCACATATAGAAAATCTGTATTTTTTCCACTGAAAGTTTTCTCTAGATTTTGAAATTTGGGGGCTTGTTGCAGCTATAGATCCGTTTGATACAGCCATTCCAGGTCGATTCTTTTTCCTTGTAGAATCTTTCTTCCTATCATGCACTGATGCTTGGCAATACTGGATTCTTCTTCCTAAATTCTCTTTATATTGTCCATTTCTAAATCAAAGTTTTGAAGGCTCAAATTTTTAGGGTTTCAAAGGTTTAGTCGAAGTTAGACAAAGGTTCTAAGGGTTATTTGGTGATTCAAAAGGGTTTGAGAAAAAAAAGATTGGGTTTAGAATTTGAAACGGTTTATGACATCCTTGATTCTCATGTCATTACGCACATAGTAATTATTACATTAAGGAAAAAAATTACATGTTAAAAGTTTAAATCAAACCTTGTAGTGGGAAGTGGTCTAGTAAAAATATTTTCTAATTGAATTTCAGTACTTACAAGTTCTAAGAATATATCCTTTTTATGAACATGATCTCTTAGAAAATTATGTTTAAAATCAATATGCATAGTTAGAGAATGACTAATAAGGTTTTTTAATATATTTATAGCATTTGTATTATCACATAAAATAGGTGTATTATTAAAATTTAGTCCAAAGTCCATAAGAGTTTTTTCATCCACAAATCATGTGCACAACAACTGCCTGTAGATACATATTCTTCATCGGTTGTTGACAGGGAAACTGAGTGTTATTTCATACTAGACCATGACACTAAAGATTTTACTAAAAAGTGAAAAGTCCCTAAGGTTATTTTTTTATCTAATCTATAATATCCAAATTTAGCATATGAATATGAAATTAAATTAAAATCATAAGTTTTTTATAGATAATTTATTGATAAACAGTTCCTTTTAAATATCTAAAAATTATTTTGACATCACTTTAGTGAGATTCTTTAGGATCAAATTGAAATCTGGCACAAAGACATACAGAATACATTATATCTATCCTACTAGCAGTAAGATATAATAAACTACCAATCATACCTCTATATAACTTGTTGTCAACTTATTTTCCAGATTCATCTAGATTAAGTTTTATTTTAGTACACATATGAGTCGTATATGTCATGTTGTTTTCAAGTCCAAATTTTTTTAGTAAATCAGTAATGTATTTGATTTGATTTAAAATATTTCCAAAATATATTTGATAAATTTGAAATCCTATAATGAAATTTAATTTTCACATCATACTCATTTCAAATTCTTTTTTCATTAAATTTGAAAACTCATGACAACACTTTTTATTTGTTGAGCCAAAAATTACATCATCAATATAAATTTAAACTAATAAAATACTAGAGTTAACATTTTTTTTAAACAATGTTGGATCTTCCATCCCAACAGTAAAATCATTTTTCAAAATAAAAGAAGTTAATCTTTCATACCAAGCTCTAGGTGCTTGTTTAAGGCCATAAAAAGATTTAGTAAGTTTGAAAACAGAATATAGTTTTTGTGAATTTTCAAAACCAGGAGGTTACTCAACATAATCCTCCTCCAATAAATAACCATTGAAAAATGAAGAATTAGCATCCATCAAAAATAATTTAAATTTCATTTGAGATGCATAGGCTAAAAGGATCTTAATGGATTCTAATCTAGATATAGGTACAAAGGTCTCATCATAATCTATTCCTTTTTCCTGGTTATATACTTTATCTACTAGTCTTTATTTATTTCTAGTTATTATTCTTTGATCATAATGTTTATTTCTAAAGACCCATTTAGTTCCTATAACCAGATAGTTTTGAGGACTTTCAACTAGATTCCAAACTTCATTTCTCTTTAACTGGATTAGTTATTCTTGCATTGCTATCATCCAACTTTCATGAATTAAGGATTCTTCTAATGTCTTAGGTTCTAATTAGGATAAAAAGGTAGAGAATTAAACAATATTTCCTACATTTCTTCTATTTTTTATTCAAGTGTCTAGGTCTCCTATAAAAGCTTCTAAATGGTGATTTTTTAGGGTTCTAGACTGTCTATCTTGTACACTATTAGGTTATTCAATGTCATGTTCTTCTGAACTGGAATGAATTTTATTTATATCTTTTTCAAAATCATCTTTCATGTTCTCAGGTCTCATGTTATCATTAGAGTCAGATTCATCAATTTTGTCATTCCTTTTCTCAAAGGGATCAGATTCATCAAATTTCACATGAACTGATTCTTCAACAATCCTTGACATTTTATTAAAAGGTCTATAAGCTTTGGAAGTATCAAAATATCCTATGAAAATTCCTTCAACGTATTTTGGATCAAACATACCAAGATTTTCCTTGGTATTTAAGGTGTAAACCTTACATCCAAAAACATTAAAGTAATTTACCTTAGGTTTTCTGTTATTCCAGAGTTCATAGGGTGTCCTTTTAAAAATTAGTCTGATTAAAACTATATTAATTATATAACAGGCTATGCTTATAGCTTCTTCCCAGAAATAAGTAGGAAGACTATATTCACTTAGTATAGTCTTAGCCATTTCTTGAATAGTTCTATTTATTCTTTCCACAATTCCATTTTTTTAGATGATCTTGGTGGAGATAAGGTGTGTTTAATATCCATATTTTATAAAAATGAATTAAATTCTAGATTCTCAAATTCTCCACCATGATAACTTCTTGATGAAATTATTTTAACATATTTTAATTTTGAAAATATTTGTAAAAACATTCAAATATAGTAAAAGCTTCATTTTATATTTTAGAAAATAAATCCAAGTAAATATAGAATAGTCATCAACTAAAACATATATATAAAATTTTCAAGACAAAATTTATATTCTTTAAGGTCCAAACATATCCATATGGATGTGTTTTATAGGATTAGATGTAGCAATTTTGTTAACAGATGTGAAGGATGATTTACGTTGCTTTCCAAGTTGACATGCATCACAGAATCTATCACTTTCAAATTTGAGACTGAGAAAATCAGAAACTAATCTTTTCTTAGATAACTTATGTAAAGCATATATATTGCAATGTCCAAGTCTTCTGCGCCAGATCCATGATTCATTTATCTTAGTAGTTAAGCAGTTTAATTTTTGTTTACATAAGAAATTTAAGTCCAGGTTATAAACATTATCAGTTCTAGGTGCTCTAAATTTAAGTAATTTATCTTTAAAAATATAATATAAGTTTTTAGAAAAATCAACAAAATATCCATCATCACAGATTTGAGAGATACTTATTAGTTTGTGTTTCAATCCTTGTACATAGAGTACTTTATTAATTGAGACAGCTTCTGGACCTCCAACTGTTCCAATGCCAAAAAATTTACCTTTTCCATTGTCACCAAAGGTGACTAATCCTCTATCCTTTTGAGTTAGTGTTCTAAAATTTGATGAGTTTCCACTCATATGTCTAGAGCATCCATTGTCCATATACTATACAGATTTTCCACTTCTATGACTTTCTTCCTGTTAAGGAATTTAAAAAAAGGTTGTTTTGATTCCCATATTTTGTTGGGTCCAGTAGTGTTAGTTAGGAAATATTTGGGAATCTAGATTGGATTAGTTTTTCTATAATCAATAGATTCATATAAATTACTTGCAATAAATGCTTTCTTAATACCACTTATTTTCAGTTTCCTTAAATAAAATATGTTAGATATGTGACCTTTTGTTCCACAGTAATTTCAAATTTTTCCTTTTATACTTGGTACAAAATAGTTCTTATACAGTTTTTATTTCTCACCTTACCTGCCTATTCCATATCATTCCTTTTTAATAAAATTTTTTCCAATAATTTCATTTAGAGTATTTTCTCCTTTTGTAAAAACAAGAGATGCAATTTCGTATGTTTCTACTTCTGTTTGTAGAGTTTTTATTTTTGTTTAATTATTTTTATAGTTTGTGTTTGATGAATTATACTTCTCAATTAACTCATGATGTTGTTTTAGCAGAGTGTCTGTTTCTCTTAAAATAGTAGTATAAATATTTTTCTGTGATTTATGTTTCTTAAATAAGGAATCATATTTCTTTTCCAGCATATTGTAGTAGGCTCTAAGTTTATCATTTGAACAGCTAGAACTAGAATTTGAATCAGATGAGTAATAGGATTTTACCTCATCATTTTCTTCTATAAAGCACATATTTTCTTTCATATTTGATTCTTCCTTTTATGAGTCAGACTTTGATGAACTGCTGGAGTCTTGAGAAACACTCCAAGTAGCTTTCATTTCTATTTTGTCTTTTTTCTCATAATCATTGTTTTTCAAAATTTTCTGTCTCTTTTCTCCTATTAATTGAGGACATTCAGGTCTAATGCGACCCATATTTTTGCATTCATAACATATGACTTCCCTTGGTTATTTTTCATCCTTTTGAAGGATTTTTTGAATCCCTTATTCTTTCAATAGAATTTACTGAACTTTCTGGATAGTTGATCCAGTTCCACATCTGAACTTGATGAATTAGAATTATCTGATTTCACTTTGATTTTATTCTTCCTTTGGGATGTTACTTTCAAATAAGTATTTTCTCTCTTGATCCATACTATATGCTCATTTTCTTCATATTCTATCTCAACCTCATACATCCTAAGAGTTACAATTAACTCTCTCATTGTAATATTTTTGACTGGCGATGATTGCCTAATGGCTGCCAAAATTTCATTTCATCTTGGTGGTAGTACTCTTAGAACTTTAAGGGCCTAATCTGCTTGTTTGACAGGCTCACCCAAGGAGGTGATATTATTAACAATTACTATTAGCCTTCCATTCATCTATGTGATTATTTCTCCTCCAAACATTCTAAATGGGTCAAATTTAAATTTTTTAGTGGCATACCTCATCTGTCTGACATTATCAGTTCCTTTATAGGAAACTGCAATCATCTGCCACATTTCATAAGCTGTCAGGCACTGAGATACTCTATTGAATTTATCTGGTCCAAGACCATAGATGATGGCATTCATAGCTTTTGAGTTTATGTCGCACTCTGCTTCTATATCATCACTCCATGATTCAGTTTTCTCTAGAATCACATAGGGAGTTAGAATTTTCGAGTAGACTCTATATCCAAGGTTCATTAAGTAGATGATCATATTTGATCTACAGCATCCATAATTTGCACCATTGATGTAGAGAGCTTGAACCATTGACATACCCTCTCGTGTATCAGCCATTGTTCTCTGTATAATCCAAAAAACTTTCAGCTTGTAATAGATTTACCAAAAAACTACCTTTGATACCAATTGTTGGATCGTGTTATACCAAATATGCACAATAGGGGGTGAATTGTGTCTTTTAAAAATTATTCATGAATTGTGATGATGACAAAGTATGTCCTTTTATCTAATCAGATTTGTTATGTAGTAGAAAATAAATAGTTAAAAAACTCAAGGATGTATAGTGGTTTGGGGAACATAAGGCCCTTATTCCCCTCCACAAACTCTCTACTCCATGAGCTTGGTGATTTTCACTATCTGGTCCTCTTACCAACAGACCATCCACAACTGAGTAAAAGAAGTTGATACCTTTACAAAATAAGGCTAAAAACAGAGCCTTCTGGTTCATACAAAAAACTGAACACACATCTTAGAATGAATAGACAGTTACTCAAAATAAAATGAGTATTTTTCTTGAAATACTTTCAATTATTCTTCACAGTTTCAACAACACGCAATTGACGGTCAATAAATTGTCATCTTTAGAAAGAATCATCTTCCAGTAGAAGTAGTTCTGAGCTGATCCTGTTGCAATAGATATAGAAGTAAATTCGTAAAATCTAACAATAATGAATTCACAATAGTTCTTTGATGTAGAAATGATGAATCTTCAATGTTTTTCTTCTTCTTTAGAAAAACAGATTTTGATAGATCATGGTAGCAGTAGATCCATGTGACTCATATATCTCTATAAAACCATAGCAGTGAAAAACTCAAGGAATTTGTTCTCCTAATCTTTTTCACAATGATCCATCACACACTCTATAAAACACAGATATATATAATAAATACAATCATTTTCCTTTTGAATTTAGATCCACAAAAGTTGCCTTTAGAATCATGATATTCAATAGTTTGAATAATAGAGCAGTCGTAACTCTCTTTAATATTCGAACAAAAATATCCTCTTAAATCAATCCTTTGAATCATAAATAAACTAATTTGAATCATTTAAAGACGTGCTATAAAATCAGGATTTTAATCTGGCTTGAAATTATCCAGATAATCTGTATAAGGACCGTTACTCAATAAAGATGTGTTTGAATCTCCGATTCCAAACGTAGGGTTGAACTGCATAGCACACATTCACTGAATGTAAGGTTCAAAATGTAAGGTTTATAAGGAAAGTAAGATTTTATGAACCTTTCTTCAAATGTAATGTTGATGTCAAATATAAGGTTGAGCATCCTTACTTTTCTCTTCAACTTTCAAATGTACGATATATAATTCATACTTTTATCAGCTTCTATATGTAAGGTACATGATTCAATGGAAGTTTTTTTAAAAATGTACTGTTGGTGAACCATACTTTTGAGAAACAAAAAGGGCATTTCATACTAACTTAGGGTTCTTCTTCCATACTTTTCTGATATCCCAAATGTAAGGTTCCTTCCAAACGTAGGGTTCTTCTTCCATACTTTTTTCCAAAACATATGGTTTCTTAACCATACTTTTCTGATAACCTATAAGCGACGAATTTCAACCTTACGCTACACTCCTCAACGTGGGGTATGAACAGTGTTTCCAAAACTTGCTAAAGTGATTTCCGAACACATAGAGCAAGAACAGTGTTTCTAGAACATGCAAATACACTAAAAAATTTTCTGAATACTTTACCAAATATTCCACGCTGATTAAAACGTTTAAATATTATTCCAAAAATAGAGAAATAAATATAATTAATTTCCTGAAATATAATCAAAGTAAAATCATTAGAATAACAAAAAAGGGTATTTTTGAACATCAAAATCATCATAAAGAGATAGAGTATTGTTCTCAATGATATTACCTTGATAAAATAGATTTTTTTTTAAACAACACTTACTCAAAATAATCCTCCTTTTGTCTCATATTCAATAATTTTCTCTCCATATCCACTCTCTGGTCATGAGGGAAATTCTTTTCCAAGAAAATTTCCTTAAAATACATTCATTACATAACTGAAATTTTTTCCTCCTCTTTTTTGTTTTGAATCAGTGACCACCATTGATCTGCATATCCCAAGAGATGATAAACTATCATGACAACCTTCTCTCTTTCGTTTCTTCCTAAAGAATAAAATTTCTTCTATAAAGAACTTATCCATCGGTCAGCTATAAATGGATTTGTAGTTTCATTGAATGTTAGAGGTTGTTGTCTCATGAAGCCGTCTCACATTGTTCCTATTTGTTTTGGATCAAGATACTTCATACAGGTATGGTTATAGTTCATAACCCAAGTCAACTGTCCAATTATAGTTATAAGTTTCTAGGAACCAATTGCAGCTCCACCTCCAAAATCAGTATATTTTGTTGGAGGTAAATCCCTACATGGATTATGTGCATTGATACAATTTCTATTCCTTTAACTATTCATCATTTCTAAACAATATCTTATACTAGATTAGATCATAACATAATTTATAATCATAGAACTACATAAATCACATAACCTAAATTAAAAATTTTGGTATGAATAATCTCTAAATCATAATAATTCTTTCGTTGGGAACATACTTACTTTTAAATCCTTCATAAAGTTTTATAAAGAGAAAGTGAATTATCCTAAGCATATCCTCTGGGAGTGTCAATCCATTTGCATAGTAAGGCCCATTTTTGTGTACCAGGTTACCCCGAGTCAGGCCTAGAACACCTTTTTGGAGTTGTTACTCCTAGGTACATCTATGGTAGATCCATGTCTACTTATAGTATCCAAACAGGTATGTAATTATTGTAAGACCCACATAATCTTTAGTTTACCAAAATTCTATAATGTTCTTCTATTATCAAAGTCTATCTTAGGGTAATGTTCCCTAATCAAATGTTTTCTAGTTTCCATGGTTTGTACTAAACTTCCTATAATAACAACTGTAATGCCCCGACCCTATAAGCCTAGATCTAGTGAATTATTTTATCACATCGACATAATCACAAGAAATCAAATCCTGAAGGACCGATTAGTTTAATAGCCTTGAAAAAACTAGATACAAAGATAAGTTTTACAAAACGTCATGAAATTAAAAACAATATAGTATCTCCTTTGAAAACACCAATATCCCTTAGACTATCCCTCTAGGTTAGTCATAATATACTTCTTCGTATACTGGGAAAGTAAAACATATGAAAGGGGTGAGCTAAGATTATTAGTAAGGGAAAACAATATAGCATAATCTATCATAAATAAGAATAAACCTTTAAGGCAAGGTATAAAACTAAATCACAAGCCTTTTAAACATAATTTTGAGCATCATATAGAAATAATAAATCAAATAATTTCATTTAAACATACACATGTAAATTTAACTAGTCGAATAATTATATGTAACATCAATAACTAATCTTATAATGTGGGAATGCATAATTCCAGACATCATAACCATACTGTCCAGGCCTCATGCTAAGACCATACATAAATGGGTAAAAACCACAACTAGTTTGTCTAATGAGACCTACCGATGCATCAAGGGGTTATAGAGAGCCTCACCCATCACTTACTAAGTCCAATGAATTTATCATATGAAAAGGGTGAAACATAACCAATAATAACATTTGTATTAAAACTAGCATATGAAATGTTAATACTTTAACCATAAACCATAAAGGGTATAAAAATAACACATCCACAGTCAAACATATCATAAAACAATGAACACAAAATGATAGATTGTATCATAATAAAAAAACCTCAATTACATATAAAATCGAATAAAGGATGTTGACATGGATGAAAATAACATTAAAACTTTTTGAGAGAAATATCCCTTTTTACTTTGAAATCATTTAAAAGTCGTGAAATTATAAAAGAAAACATTTATTTTTAAAATTACCATATAATATTGTAATTGAAGCTTCAAGACATTAAGTCATAATAATGGTGGAAAATTCCACTTTCACTACATGAGTTAAAAAAAATCCTTCCTTAATTTTTTGAAAAGGTCATATGGTGCCTTATTTGGAAAACGATAAAAATATACGTTTCAAAACATTTTATAAAATGTGAAAAATAGGTAAAAATAAATTTAAACTATTTTTAAGTGATAGTAATAATAATTTGAAATTAATTTTTTGGAAACATGGACATGGATGATAAATATTTCCCAGTAGATATATACATACAAACAATCTTGGATAATAATTAGATTGTGAACTTAACCTTTACCTTGTACTTTATTTTAAATGAGGGTATATTAAAATCCTATATAATGGTTAAAAAATGTTATTAAATTATAATATGACCATATACTTATTTATAGTATCATATTTCATCCTATTATATCATTTTTAATATTATTTCATAATTACCATTGTATTAGGTGTTAACTGCTTTGTTTTCCTATGCATGTTTTGTCATGTAAGTCATGTTTCTTATGTATAGGATATAATTTATTCATATAAAGAATGATGTAAAGTTTATAAATATTATATTTAATCCGTGACTAAATTTTATAATCATTCTTGAATGGTTATCGTAGAGAATGAATCTCAACTTGTCGTGGAGATGGTAGGTCATACGTAAGCACGAGCGGCGATATCATTCCTTTAATGGTTAAATGGTATGAAATTGGTTTCTATATTAATTATACAAGATCATTATCATGTAATATTCCTTAATTTATATTCATTATCATTATACCCATCAAAATAAAGTAGTGTTGAAAAACAAATTACACGACGGTGTGGAGACGGTAAGTCATACATACGCTCGCATGGTGATATTATTTTTCATATGATAGATAAAAATAAGAATATAGTGGTCCCATAATCATGATAAAATCTCATTATATGGATTATAATGGATTTATTACTTTATTATGGAATAAAAATAGGAAGATTAAGTTAAAGAAGAAAATAAATTGAATTTAATTTGTAAAACAATTACCACTTCTTTGAGTATCTCCTTTTGATTTTCACAAAAAAGATTATTAGTATGGATTTTGTCCCAAATTACAGCCTCCAAGATGAAGTGAGGAATTTTTTTAGGAGAAATGTTCTAGGCTTAGCTGAGCCAAATGAATTTAGAGGTGTGAATAAAAGAGAAGGAGAGGTTCCCTTTTATAAGAGAGGGGAGGGTCACTTTAGGAAACTCTCAAAATATTAAAATATAAGAAGACTATTCTAGATCCAAATACTTAAAAATGGATCACAAATAAAAAATAATATACCTATTAGACCATATATTATCATCTTTTTATTATTTAACATGTTTGTTATTTTTAAATAATTTGATAATAAATTAATTCAATGAGATATCATTATTGTCAAATTTAATACTATTCATTTAATTTGGATTACAATACATCTAGACACAGTGGGAATTAGAATCTAATGATTTAAAACATATATTTTATATCTTATAGATCCATGAAATGTGTTATACACATTAAATAATCCAAAATATATCAAAATAAATAATATTAAAATCATTTATTCAATTTTTATGTTAATTAAATAAATATTTTTTTTCGAATTGAATCCACTTTTAAGGTAATTACATAACTTATAAAAATTAAAAAAACTATATAAGGAAAATAATTTCATTTATATCAAAATAGACATTTATATTTGTTCATATCTTGATTTTGGCCCTATGTGGACACATAAAAGATATTAAAGACTAGATAGTGATATTTTGTAACTATCTTTGATTTAAATAAGATATAAATTATTTTCATGAAACAATGTCCATTAAAAAACTCAAAACCTATAATAATTTGATAAGGGTCGAATATTCTTCATTAAATAATTTTTACATGTTTTAATTTTATTTTAAAGCATATAATTTTGATTTACCTTTAATTAATGTATTTAATTTTAATTGTGGTAATAACAATTTAATTATTAAAAGGATATAAATTTTTACTTATATGGGGTTAATTTTCCATAAATAGACATTTTTTGAAATTTTAGACCATATACTATTAATATTGTATTTTTTAAATGATTTTTATAATTTTTCAATAATTTAACAAATTATTATTTTCATAAAATATTAATACTATCAATTTTGACACTATTCATTACTTTGACTTTAAATAAAATCCAAATAAATATATAACTTCAAACCAAACCATTGAATACACTCATAAAATTTCTTAGTCACCTATAAGATTCATGGGGCACCTTAACTAATTCAAATTTTATTTATTTTGATATTTTTAATACCATTTATTTGGTATTTCCTTTAACAAATAAATTATTATATCATCATTAGGTCACTATTTAATTTAATTATTTAATTTATAAAATATAAATAAATTACCATGATTTCGATAAACATTTTATCTTTCCAAATACTATTTATAGTCAACCATATTACTTATATGACATCATATTAAAAATAATTGACTTGTTAAAAATAAAAGTATATCATAATTAGATTTTCTTTAATTATAATATTATAAATATATTAAATTCATCCAATATTGGCTACTAGTTCATTCAAAAATTAGAAGAAATTATAAACATAAAAAATCCTTGAAAATAAGGCATATTTGACTAAAAATTATAGGGAGAAATAGACATTGGAATAAATAAAAAAAGGGGTAAAAGAACACTCATAAAATCACATTAAGCTATTGATCTCACTTGATGACGGAAGAAATGGATCATGGGTGAGGGAGATCCATCATGGCCTTTAAAGTGTGTGAGGAGGGAATGTTAGAGGTATAATATCCAAATAGATGGCCATGTTATCATGTAGAATCAAATAGGGGTTACCCTAAGTGAAATTATGGGTTTATCCATAATTAAAAAACACACAGGTGGCTATCTTCTTGTTGGTGATCCCACTGCCCATGTAGGGCCACTGCCCAAGACACCGACGAACCGATGTCCTAGCACTAGTAGGTCAGTGGATGCTGTTGAAGCCCAACCAACCCTAGAATTCTATAGATATCATAGGAACCTCTCGAGTGCCCTTTAAGCCTCTTTCCAAGTTTGGAATGCCCCCTTTAGGAGGTTTTAAGATTTATAATTTCCTTCTAAACACCAGTTTCAGAAACATTCCTCTGAACCAAATAAAAATCCACATTGTAAATAAAATTTAAGACCTATCAGTACACAATGGGTATTACAAAATCCCCAAAATAACACTTCTCATTTCTAATAAGTCCTTGTGGTTGTCCAGTTATATATCTCAACCTTCCTTAGTCATCAAATTCCAGTTCAAATAGCCTTGGTCCATCTTTGAACACCAATAATGATCTCATAATTCAAATTCAAACATAAGGCACTCAGATAGCTAAAACATGATCCACTGCTCAAATTCATCATCCAAACACCAAGACGACACTTTACAACACCCATCGATCATTAGATGGCCAAATTTTCCTCGTTCAATTAAACACATGGCCTAATGTGCTCCCAACCATATGTCTTAGCTCATAAGGTAAATTATAAATCATTACATTCCCCACCATAATAATTTTCTTTCCTAAAACAATTTCTACATTTAAATGATTCACCTAATGCAGTTCCCAATATTCCGCACCTGATCCAACCCAAAACACCGGTTAAACACACGTAGGAAAACTTATCAGTGGTTTCTAGCCATGAATAACAAATCCCAACATCTATTTATAGGCTTGGGCACATCAACATTCTATAAAATCTTGAAAAAAACCCAGAACATAACCATCATATCAAAAATGATGTGATTAAGGGCGTTTTTAACCCGCCACATTTAATTCCACACACAATAACTGGTCAGACCACCTTTGGCCAACCAATTTAAATAAAACTCAACTTCCAATTTTGAAATTTATTGTTTCCTATACCAACATCACTAAATCACCTCAAGAATACTTCACCGTATGATATAGGCTACCACATGGTGGTGAGTGTATAAGGTTGTATGAAAGGGAGACTATACTCCTCATATGATTGTACAATTCCAAATAAATAATTAAAAAATAATATAATCAAACAAAAATAGAATCACAGATAAATCTAGGAAAGTTCAAAGAATAACCAAAGTGGGGTAATGAAATAACAATAAAGTATTACATGTATGTCACAATTGATTCACCAAGATCTGGTCAGATATATAGGATAACAAATAAATAATATAAAATTGAATTTATAACTCATACCCAACCGGCCCTTAGTCTATCCTAGTAGTATCATATATACTCCATCCTATTATACCAATAAAATCATTATGAAATGAGTTATTATTTTAACATATCAATTTTGACAAAATAGATATGTATGATCGAGTACCGAAATACCAAGGACGCCTGATCAGGGTGTGAGTATAACTCATTAGGCCACCCCCAATAGTGTCCAAAAATATAACCATTATAAAATAAAGTTAATACAGGAGTGTTGTAATTAAAGACATTAACAGTTTAAAAAATTAATTTAAAATAAAAAAACAGACACTTATCATCAGGCCCCACGGTGGTACCTGTGATTAACTATAAAACCATTAATCATCAAGTCCATGAACCTGATCGACTATACCTTCTTTAGTCAGTGTCGATGTGTCTATGATCACATCATATGGACCATGTCAACCAAAAATATTACGATCACCATTTCAGATGGTTTCTATAAGAGTTTCATAAAACACACCTAAGTGAGTTATCATAGTAATCAAGATCCCCCCCCCCACCTAAGGGATTTTTCATAGTTATCACGGACCTCCCCTTAAGTTAGTTTTCATATTTATCACATTCATCCTCTCATGGAATATTTCATAGTTATCACCAACCTCCCCTTAAGGGATTTTTTTTATTTTTCATAGACCTCCCTGTGAGGGAGATTTCATAGACTCACATAAGGGAGTTTCCACTGACAAAATTATGGTTTTTTCATATTCCAAACAACAAATTAAAAAATATACATTTCATTTTACCCTTTCATAACCATTCCCCAGCTCACTTTATAATTCCTTTTCAATTTACGAGCCATTAATTACCATCCCAAAAATCATCATTTATTTCATAAATCAATATTTACCATTTTATTATATCAATTTCATTTAATAACCTCATCTTTCATATCATGAAAATCCATTTCAATAATAATTGATCATTGTAAAAAATGGCAGTTATCAATTCAATAGTCTCAACTCATCGATCAAGCCCTAACCTACCCCCCCCCAATAACCCTCTATTTCATAATAAATTATCAATCTTATCATTCCATTCACATGATAAAATATTTTGAAATTCCATTCCACAATCATCGATCTAATTCTCCCTTTTTAATTATTTTATCAAAGTTATTCATTTAACAAAAATAACACTTTGCAAGGTCATAGTGTCAACTAGAGTCATCCTTTTAGTATTATACATATACATTTTATAAAACATAGATTACTATTTTATTATCTAAAACCAACTTCAATTTCATTAATAAGGTTTTCCACTAGTAATTACCATCTTCTGAGGTTCAATAAATGTCAAAGGGCATTAAACTATATCAAAAGATATTTTCAAACATTCTTTTTAAATTTGGTTCATGCGTGGAAAAGATGAAAAGTCTGGATAGTACACCACTTGAGTAAATTATGGAAATAAAATGGGTTAAATTTAAGTACCACCTATCTCATTCTTAGAGAATTCCACTCATCTAATATTGGTTTTCGGTTCAGCCTAAAATGATAAAAAATGAGAAACCAATCAAAAACTATAAGGACCCGGCCTTATTTCATTACATAATCTTGAATTTTAGTCCACAAAAAACTTCCTTTCATATTGAGGATCTTTTCAAGTTTATAGTTTTATAGAATTGGGATATAATACATACATAACATTCAACATTAATATAGAGTAGATACCATAAACATAGTATCCATTTCTTCCAAAATATAACACTTTTTAAATAAAACATGTTTTCTTTGACAAATCTTCATAACTTTTAACTTAGATTCCTTATTTGTCTTACACATTCTTATAACATGTGAAAATATTTTAAAAACTTGGTATTAGCATGTAAATCTCGGTAAAGGATATAAAAATAAGAAAATAAAACATTAGTCCATTAATACTTGTAACGTGTGAAATAATTTAAAAAAAGACATACTTGTTACCCATATAAACATACTTTGTGACAATTGAGATGTACAGGAGATTTAAACAAAACATATAGAACATAAATATATCCATAAATGTTTCTTGTGGAATTACATGAATAATATTCTAACCCTTTTAGCTACCTTATAATTTCTAACCATCGTGACTACTTTACAATGTAACCCTCACTGCTACTTTATTGTGTAACCATCACAGTTACACTAGGAGTAACCATACAACCAAAATCCATCTTACACATACCCAATGCATTGGAAGGAGATATAGGTCCCACCCTTAATCATAAAAAATTACCAAGAACCAAAACATAATCATCAAACAAGGATACTTGTATAAAAACATTCACTTTGAATTTTGTAAAACTAGATGTTTAAAAGAGGATTTTATATGAAAAGTAACTTACAAATAACATATAATTGATATGAGAATTAATATAACAAATTAATATGTGTATAAAATATAAATAATAATAATTCAATATAATATAAACAAAAAATCATCACACAAATGATCTTAAAACCATACAATTAAAAAAGTTGAGGGTTAACCCAAAGAATGGAAAATTGGGTTAAAAATTCTCTTACCTCGGGTTTGTATTACTTCATATTTGTTTAAACCTATAGTATAATGATTAAAATAGTGTTATTAATATCTTAAAAAACATATTCATGTTTGTAACACCTTATATGATCATTTCATAACATCATTTCACCCTTTAATTATCAGTATTTTGATCCTTCCATTGTTTTGGGTGCATTCTTTACATGATTTCCATGGCCTGTTTGTATTTGATTTTCTTGTCATATGGAAATGAGATTTCATAAGTGGAATTAAATGGTATTCATATGTTTCCAAAATATATAATTATACCATATATCTTTTTTTATCATATATTATGATGGATCATTAGATAAAATATTAAAGATATTTGTTTAGATCATTTTTTGTGGTTCCTCGATAATCATGAACTTGTTTCATTATATAATTTAATTTCATGAATAGAGGTTAATTATAGAAAAGAGAATAGGTTAAAATATAAAATTTAAATTCTATATCAACCATTAAAAGGGTTTTATGATCATATTTGAATGAAGTAATGGAAATTGGAAACACGTCGTCCACGATTTTGGTAAATCTGCACATCGTGGACGGTGTTTTTATTTTTAGAATAAGAGTGAGAGGAGAGGAAGATATATGATGAATATTTTACATGAACATGATAACATAAATAATATATGAGATTCTGTATACTTCATACCTATTGGATAAGTGGATGGGAAAAGAGTATAAGAGAAGAAAGTAATTGAAAAGAAAACACATGAAAAAGGAAGAGGATTCTTACCCATTCATCTCTTCTCCTTGAGATCCTCTTTAAGCCCTTTGGTTTTGGCCTTTTTGTGATACCAGTAGGTCTTGGACGTGGGTAAGATCCTTGAGGACGGTATTTTTCAGAACTTAGATAATTCTCAAGGCTTGAGAGGTGTGTGAGGAAGAGGGGAATGAGGGTGGTACATATAGTGGAGTAGAGGAGGGATTTTACATTATTTTAATCATTATTATAATTTTTTTTTCTCAAGACTATGAATATTATTAATTCATGTGACTTGAAAAAGTAATAATTGCATGTGAGTTCAAGTTAAATGGGATTACATCAGTCTTTCATCAACTATGATGCAGTATAACAAGTATTTAGCATTTATCGTAATTTATCCTATTTTATTATTCATTAAAAATTCAAGAATTTCAGAAAAAATTCTAAAACTTCATCCTAACCATTTTTCAACATGTAGAATGAAAAAAATGAGCTCCACTTTTTTGAATATAATTTTATAAATATTATTCATTAAATTTTTAAATAAAATCATGAATTATTCAAAAATAACAATTTTAAATATATAACTCATTTTTTTAACACCTTGAAAAATTAATCAACATCCCATTATCTTATAACCATAATAAAATAAAATAATAATATGATTTTCTATTCATAAGGGTAATATTACTATTTATATTACTACTCATAAGGTTATGTTACTGTTCACCAAAAAACAAGTTGGTTCTATCAGACTCTAAATAACTTACTGATCACAACTGTAGATGACCATTTTTTTGAAATTCAAATCATAGAAGTAGAAAAAAAATATTTAAAGGATAGTTATAAATATCTACTTAAAAAAAGTTTCATGAATTTCAAATTATATTTTTAAAACCTTGGGGTGTTATATTATCTCCACCTTCTGGAAATTTCACCCTTACAATTTTATTTACTTATTAAATAAGTGAGGGTACCTTTACCTCATAGAATTTTTAGATTCACATGTTGCTTCTTCAAATATGTGGTTTCTCCACAAAACCTTTACCTGGTGGATTACCTTATTCTGGAACACCTGTTCCCTTCGATCAAGATTCCAAATTGGTTTCTCTTCATAAAAAAGGTTCACCTTCAACTGAACTACTTCTAGACTCAAGACATGAGATGAATCTGGCACATAATTTCTCAACACCAAAACATAAAAACCAATATGTACATGAGATAATCTCGGAAGTAAATCTACATGGTAGGAGACTGGTCCAACTTTCTCTAGAATTTCATAAGGTCCAATGAACCATGGACTTATATTTCATTTATTACCAAAATGCATAACACTTTTCCATGGTGAGATTCTAAAAAAAACATGATCACCTACCTCAAAAGAAAAGTCTTTCCTCATATTTTCTACATAACTTTTCTATCTGCTCTGAGCTTTCCTAATGTGTTGCTAGATCATCTTCACTTTCTTAGCCACTTCCTTTACTAATTCCGGTCCCATCAACTTCATTTCCTCAACTTCATCCCAAAAAGATGGAGTTCTACACTGCTTCCCATACAATGCCTCAAAAGGTGTCATCTGTATACTAGAATGAAAACTTTTATTATAAGAAAACACAACTAAAGAAATATGATAATCCCAACGTCCATGGTAATCCATTGAACAAGATCGAATCATATCCTCTAAAGTTTGAATAATTCATTCTCACTGTCCATCTGATTGATGATGAAAAGTTGTACTTAAATTTAATTTTATGTCCAAGGACTTTAGAAGGCCCTTCCAAAAGATAGAAGTGAACCTGGGATTCTAGTCAGATACAATAGAAAGAGGGACTCCATGTAACCTAAAAATCTCTTTATGGTACAATCGATAAAGCATATCTAAAGACATTGTATCTCGAATAGGGAGAAAATGTGCAGATTTAGTCAGTCAGCCAATAATAACCCATATTGCATTGTTACCTCGAGAAGTATTTGGTAGTCCCACAATGAATTCCATGGACATATTCTCCCATTTCTGCTCTGGCATTGGAAAAGGCTGAAGCATCCCCTTTGGTAACTGCCGCTCTACTTTAACCTGTTGACATGTCAAACATTTCACAGTAAATTCTACAATATCCCTTTTCCTTCCATCCCACCAGTAATACTTCGGAATGTCTCTATACATATTAGTACTACCAGGATGAACTAAAAATGGAGAACTATGAGTTTCATACAACAATTATTTCTTCAAATGGGAATCACAAGGCACACACAACCTCTTACTAAATCTTAAAAACACAATATTTATCAAGATTAAATTCTAGAAACTTACCCATTTTAACCAATTCTACCTTTTTTTATAGCTCACAATCTTCCTTCTATGCTTTCTTAATTCTATCTAATAACGATGACTTCACTAAAACCCAAAACAAAAAAAATGGTATTTCCAGAACCAATAATTTCTAAGCTAAAATTCATCAAATCATTAATCAAGGGATCATGTTCCAAATGTAACATGGTTAATGATGCATGATGTTTTCAACTCAAGGAATCTACCACTATTTTTGCTTTTCCCAGATGGTAATTGATCATGAAATAATAATCCTTAATTAGTTCAAGCTATCTTCTCTGCATCATATTTAATTCCTTCTGAGTGAATATATACTTTAGACTTTTATGGTCAGTATATATTTGGCATTTGGCTCCGTATAAATGATGCCTCGAAATTTTAAAAGAAAAAACCACAGCTTCCAATTCCAAATCACGTGTGGGATAATATTACTCATGAGATTTTAGTTGTCTTGAAGTATAATCAATTACATGATCATTATGTATTAGAACACAACCAAGTCCCTTCAATGAAGCATCATTGTAGATGAAAAACTCAACATTTTAGGAAGGCAGGACCAAAACTAAAGAATTCACCAATATCTTCTTCAGTTCCTAAAAACAAACATCACATTCTTCTGTCCAAATAAATTTAACCCCTTTTCGCGATAATTTAGTTAGCAGACTAGATAACTGTGCTACGGTTTTAACAAATTTTCAGTAATAACCTTCTAATCCAATAAAACTACAAATATCAATAACATTTGTAGGTATTTTCCATTCATCAACCACTTTTGTTTTGGTAGGATCAACTGTTAGTCCATCCTTATTTTTAATGTTTCCTAGAAAATAAATTTGTTGCAGCCAAAAATCACAGTTGCTGAATTTTCCAAACAGTTTCCTTTCCTTTAAGGTTTTCAAAACAAACTTTTGATGTTTTTAATGCTCCTTTTTACTCTTAGAAAATATCAAAATGTCATAAATAATCACAACCGCAAAATTATCCAATAACTCATGAAATATTCTATTCCTAAGATCTATGAATACAGTAGGTACTTTAGTTAACTCAAATGACATAAAAAAATTCATAATTTCCACATCTAGTATGAAAATTTGTTTTTAATATGTCATCCTCATTCACCTTCAGCTGATGGTATCCGGATCTCAATACAATCTTAAAGAAGTACGAAACTCCCTAGAGCTGATCAAACAAGTCATCAATATGAGTTAAAGGATACTTGTTTTAATAGTGATGTTATTCAAGGATCTATAATCAATGCAAAGACTTGTGGACCCATCTTTTTTTTAACGAACAAAATAAGAGCACCCCATGGTGAAGTTATAGGATGATTGGTGCCTTTATCAAGAAACTCTTGCAACTGATTTTTCAATTCAATAAGTTCCATTTAAGCCATTTGATATAGAGGTTTTGAAATTAACTTAGCATCAGGAACTAAGTCAATTGTTAATTCAACTTCTCGATCAGGTATGACACCGGGTAACTCATTAGGAAAAACATCAAGGAATTCATTTACCACCAGCACATCATTATTCTGAACAGTTCTCTTGTTTTATATAATATGAGCAAGATAACATTCATTTCCATATTTCAATATTTTCTCATATTCTTTATATCCCATAAATTATATGGGTTCTTTCTTGTATAAAAACTAAAACTCTTTCTGAAAAACAAATTATTTATCTCTACAGTCAATCTTAGCATGATAAACAAAAAACCAATCCATTCCCAGAATGACATCAAACTCTACTAAGGGAAAAAATAAGGTTTTTAGGTAAAGTATTTACATAGATAAAAATTGAAATATTCATATAATTAATCTTTTCTATAATATTTTCCCCTTGTGTTTTAACAATAGGTTATGGTCTCATTTATTGAGGTGATATTTCTAATTTACCAAAAATTTCCTCAGAAATAAAGGAATGTGTAGACCCTGTATCGAAAAAAACATTAGAAAAATATGAGTAAACAAACCAGGTACCTGATAAAACTTCATTGGATGTCCCGACGTTTGATGATGTAGTCACGAAGTATCTCACTACACCTTTATGATTATATTATAACTTTTTTACATCATTCGGATCTCTTTTTTGGGTAGGCATTTTCATAATGACTCATCTCTCCACATGCAAAACGCTTAACGATTAGCTTGTCAGGATTATTCTTAGGATCATTTTCATTACAATTGCAGGCCATAAGCCCAAACTTACCACATTGAAAACACTTCCTAGTTCTTGTAAGGCATTCCCCAGGGTGATTTTTTCCACACTTTTCAAAAACTAGAAACTGGAATTTCTTACCATAAGATTTCTTCAGTTGATTCTTACCTATAAATTTCCATCTGGAGATCTTCTTATCCTTATTGTCAAAGTGCACATGATCATCAGCAAGCTCCATCTCTACCCTCTCAGCATATCGAACAAGTTTCTCATAACTTTTGAACTCATGGGAGTACAATGCCCTTCGATACCATGGTTTTAATCCTGATTAAAAGTAGTTGATTTTTCTATCAAGGTCTAGAATAAGATTTGGAGTATGCTTCGCCAGTCAGGTAATGTTTGCTTCATACACATCCACTGAATTTTTGTCCTTTTTCTTCAATTCAAGGAATTGATTCTCCATCCTATGTCACACCACCTTAGGAAAATATTTTTCAAGGAAAATACTTTTAAATTCATTCCCCTCTATAGAATCAATCTTCTCTCTATCCCAAAAATTATTTACCATTGACCACCACTGATCAGCTTCGCCTTCAAAAGGATAACTAAAAAGACATACCTTTTGATTATCTAGACATCCCATAACATCGAATATCTTTTCAAGGGCGTTAATCCAACCTTCATCCACCACCGGGTCTGAAGATCCACTAAATATAGGAGGTTGTTGTCTCATAAAATGTTCTATTATCATCATGTTCCATTGTGGTACCTTTGGTTGTTCTCTAACATAGATTCCCCCACCATTTATTGCCTATGTTAGTTGATCCATTACAATCACAAACTTCTTGGTTCTAATCCCTACCATTCTGGGCTGCAGATTTGGAAGGATATCATTCTGTTGGTGCCTCTCCTCTTCTGCTTCCCTATTTCTTCTATAGAAAACCATTCTGAACAAACATATCTGAGTCGAAGCAACATGGTGATATTTAAATTTTGAATCATTTAAAATTAACCATAAGGTAAAAATCATTTATGGTACTCTGTTAACATCATCCTAACCCCTAAATTTAAATAAACCATCCTCTGATACCTACTATAAGGACTTGGCCTTATTACATTACATAATCTTGAATTTTAGTCAAGAAATCACATCCTTTCATATTGTGGATCTTTTCAAGTTTGGAGTTTTAGATAATTGGTATATAATACATATATAAAATTCCACATTCATATAGAGTAGATAGCACAAAAATAATATCCATTTTTTCCAAAATATAAAACTTTTTAAATAAAACATGTTTTCTTTGAAAATTCTTCATAACATTTAACTTGACTTCCTTATTTACCTTATACATCCTTATAACCTGTGAAAATCATTTAAAAACTTGGGATGAGAACATAAATTAAAATAAGTGATACAAAAAGAATGAAATAAAACATTAGTCCATGAATACTTGTAACGTATGAAATCATTTTCAAAAAAAAAGACTTACTTGTTACCCATATAAACATACTTTATGAAACTTAAGATTTCCATGAGATTCCCACAAAAATATAGAACATAATTAAATCCATAAATGTATCTTCGGGAATTAATTACATAATCTTGTATCTATATTGGCTACCTTATAATTTGTAACCCTCATGGATACCTTATAATGTAACAATCATGACTACCTTATTGTGTAACCATCGTAGTTACACTTTGAGTAACCATGCGGTCAACCTCCAACTTACACATACCCAATGAATTTAACGAAGATATAGGTCCCAAACTTAATAATAAAAAATTACAAAAAACCAAAACATAATCATCAAACAAGAATACATGTATAAAAACATTCACTTTGAATTTTGTAAAACTAGAAGTTTAAAAGGGGATTTTATATGAAAAGTCACTTACAAATAAAATATAATTGATATGGAAATCAATAGAATGAAAGGAATATGTGTATAAACCGTAAATACACATAATAAAACATTATATAAACAAAAATTCAATACAAAAATGATCTTAAAACCACACAGTTAATGAAGTAGAGGGTTAACCCAAAGAATGAAAATTTGGTTAAGAATTTCATTACATCGGGTTTGTCTTACTTCAACCTTGTTTAAAACTCATGTATAATGGTTAAAAGGGTGTTATTGATATCTTAAATCAACATATTTATGTTTATAACACCTTATATGATCATTTCATAACATCATTTCACCCTTTAATTATTAGTATTTTGTTCCTTCCATTGTTTTGGGTGCGTTCTTTACATGATTTCCAAGGCCGGTTTGTATTTGATTTTCTTGTTGTATAGAAATAAAATTCCATAAGTGAAATGAAATGGTATTAATATGTTTCTATAATATATAATGATAACATAAATCATTTTGTTATCATATATGATGATGTATCATTTGATAAAACATTAATGATATTTTTTATATCATTTTTGGCAGTTCCTTGATAATCATGAACTTGTTTCATTATATAATTTAATTTCACCTATATAAGTTCATTCTAGAACATAAAATAGGTTAAAAAATAAAATTTTTATTCTGATTAAACCATTAAAAGGGTTTTATGATCATCTTTGAAAGAAGTAATGGAAATTGGAAACACATCGTCCATGATTTTGGTAAATCGGCACATTGCGGATGGTGTTTTTATTTTTAGAATAAAAAGATGAGGAGAAGAAAAAATACGATGAATATTTTACATGAACATGATAACATACATAATATATATGATTCTAGAGATTTCATACCTCCTGGATAAGTTGGGGGAAGAGAGTATAAGAAAAGAAAGGAATTGAAAAGAAAACACGTGAAGAAGGAAGATGATTCTTACCTCTTTATCTCTTCTCCTTGAGATCCTCCTTAAGGACTTTGGTTTTGGCCATTTGGTTAGACTAGAAGTTCTTGGATTTGGGGAAGATACTTGAGTAGTGGATTTGATGGAACTTAGACAATGCTCAAGGCTTGAGAGGTGTGTGAGGAAGAAAGGAATGAGGGTGGTACTTATAGCGGATGAGATGAGGGATTTTACATTATTTTAATCATTATTATAATATTTTTGCTCAAGACTATGAATAGTATTGATTACTGTGACCCCAAATAGTAATAATTGCATGTGATTTCGAACCAAGTGGTCTTACATCATCCTTGCATCACCTATGATGCAGTAAGACAAATATTTACAATTTTTCGTAATTTATCGTATTTTACTATTCATCGAAAATTCAAGAATTTCAGAATAATCCTGAAAAATCTCCCTAACCATTTTTCAACGTGTGTAGAATTCAAAAATGAACTCCATTTTTTGAAAATAATTTTATAAATATTATTAATTTAATTTTTAAATAAAATCATAGTTTATTCAAAAATAACAATTTTAAATCTATAACTCATTTTTTAGGTCAAAATGATTTATGTTTCACTTTTTGATGAAATATGTTATTCAAGAATTTGAGTGTTTATTACTGTGGATCATGGAATGGATGGAGGAGGATCATGGGAGAAAATATCCATGTGATTTTCTTATACTAAAATAAAATTTATCATATAACATAGGTAGGAAGATAATCATCGTACATGTTGCATATAGTATTGATTCTCACTAGAAAAAAATTGGGCCATTTCCAGGCTTCTTTCCATGGTTTGTAAAAACAATGGCAATAGATTAAAATTGGAAATAGACCGCTATTGCCACAGCTTCATGAACCGAGGAAATAGGTGTAACCAGATGATCCATATTACCTCATTTTATTAAAATTGTGATAATAGAGGTACCTTGGTGACACCTGTTTCCATGGTTCTAATGAACTGTGGAAATAGGGGACCCTATTGTCATGGTTTTTAGAACTATGGCAATAGGTATCTTATATTTTATTAATATTTTTTAAAATGTATAATAATAATCATATTTACAATTAAATTTTTACTTTTTTAATTAATAATAAATAAAAATTTCATTAATAAAAAAAACATTGCCTTTGTCTAGTGCATTTGTCATTACTTTGGTTCAATGAGGTTGGGGGTTTAAATCGTGGTGGTGGATTATTATTATTTTTGAATTTTTAACCCATTGACACATTATTAAACTATAGAAATTGGCTCAAAACCCATGCCAATATGCACCTTTATATGGTTGAAATTGGGGTGCAAAAAAGAACTGAATATTGCCATAGTTTCTATAGTACCATGGCAATGCAACTATTGCATTGGAATCTATGGCTGCAATCAAGAAAAGCATGGAAATATGCTATAGTTATGGATTTGAATCATGGAAATGTTATATTTTTTCAGTAGAGTTGGCTGATGAATAAGGGGAATACACATAAATGTGTCGGAATTATGAGGTATTTCATTTTATTGGCTTAAAATATAAAAGGAATTATATTGTTTCATAAAAGGTGAGTAGAATAGAGAATAATTTGTTAATATATAGAGAAATAACATGATAAAGTGAAGCAGAAGAGTGTGATGAGATATTGAATAAGTAGTGAGTATTAATTGAAGGTATTTTGTATAAGTTATAGAGCTGTGAATATACAAGTATTTAAAGAGGCATCGCTTTTCTTATGATTATGAATTATGTATTCTTAATCATTTTCAATACTACAAATCCCATAGGGTCACACATAAGGTTGTGAAATGAGGATTTAGTTTTTTATAAAATCTTTTTCTAAAATTAGAAATTCGATCATAGTTTATCCAAGAGTTTTTTGATATTGTCACATAAGTTTTATATGAAATGTGCATAAAGTATATGAGGCTTTAATGTATGTGGGTGATTGAAAGTGTTATATATAAATAGCCTATAATGCAAGAATTGATATGGGATATATCGCTACATAACGTATTGGATATTGTAGGAGGCAATACATTGCAATATGAGATATCATAGGTTCATGCTTCTTCCACTAAATTATTGTTATCTTTTGGTTAAACATCATGTGATGATATATTTAATGAATTGTGATGGTTGAATAGTTTATTAATCACTTGGAATGGATAAAGAAAACATTATAGAAGTATAACATAAATGGCCAGAGTTGATTGATCGTTTGTGAAATGCATTAACTCGGGGAGGATCCTTCATTATTAAATGAGACCTATAAAAGGGGATCTATGTTTTATTTGTTACATAAAGGAACTTATTACATTAATTTCAAGGCTCTCTTCTACTTAGTACTTCTTGAATTTGGGGGATATCATCATATCTTTGGAAGATAAAGAAGATCCTGCGAATATTGTTTAGAGATTATGTAGTGAGTGGATTATATTTTGAAGAATCATTGGGTTGATGCTATGTTGGTGGCTTCAATTGCACGAGATAGAGATTATACAACGTTATGTTCTTGTTGTTTTACTATTCTTATTACCTATCATCTGAATCATCCTAACATAAATAGCTTTATGTTTTTGCTGCATTTAGACACGTTTGATATCTTTAAAACTCATTAGAACATTGGCACAATTATTATATAGCCATGATCTAACCATAACACATGAACGAGGGATGCCAAACTGTATTAAGATCTTCTATACAAGATGAAATAAGGGGAAATGACAGTGAAGGACCAAAATAGACCCTTAATTCAAGTTAAGGTCCTCCGTCATTTTAGACCAAAGTGAAATATAATTTCATTTCAAAATTCGTAATCTTTTTTATTATTGGTTGCCATTTTTTCATTTTCTTTAGTCTTAAATAGACATTAAGTGTTTATTTTGGTCACGGATCATCATTTTCCCCCGAAAAAAAATATTGTGTTTCCAACCGGTATAACACATGTTTCCCACCAAAAATCCAAAAAATGTTCCATTAAACACAAGAGTGTGTATTATTAAATGTCCTAAAACATAACGCCACAATTTGAACTACATTAATATAATGAATAAAAAATGTTTAAAAATTCAAATTACACTAAACCATTAGCCCATTGGTGTTCCAAAATCCCCTCTCCTTGAGTTTAGCTCCCTCCAAATGATTATCCAAAGTTTATCCTGCCATGGAGAGGTGAAGATGGCTGGAACATAACTCTATCTACATGCTTTCCCACGCTATGCGGACATGGATCTCCCAATCAATTAAAGTTGGGATAAGAACCCTAAAAATATCCAAAATTACAGCGTTTCCCATCCAATTAAGATCCTCCCAAATGATGTAGAAAATATACATATCTATAGTCAAAGGGGTGGTGCTTTTTTGCACACAGATTTTCCGTTACTAATTGGAATGAGGGTTCCAAGAGGGATATCCACCTTCCGATATATAAAATCAGTACACTATCTTTTTCCATCGACAATCGCCAACCACTCTCCTAGGTTTTTTAGCTAGCATTGAAAAAGACACCTTGTTAGGCAACGCTTATAAAATGAGTGGTGATTGTCATGGATTATATGAAAATGCTGGAAAATTTACCAATGTAGACAATAGCCGCATGGAAAGAGAACAGGGACGTCCACCCATCAGTACACTTTCTTTTGCTCCTCCATCATTGCCTACCAGTCCCACCGTCGATATATGCTGCCTCACCAGCTCCCAGACTCTTGCCTTACCGAAGGAGATGGTGGGGAAGAAGCAGCCATATCTGGCTGTGTTGCTGATACAGGCCATATACGCAGGGATGTTCTTGTTCTCCAAGGCCGCCTTCGATAATGGTATCAACAGTCTCGTTTTCGTTTTCTACCGTCAGGCCCTTGCCGCCGTCTTCCTGGCACCCTTCGCCGTTTTCCTGGAATGGTAAATCATCCTTCTCATCACTTCAATGACACCCATCGCAGCTTCTTTAACAGATGGATTGATTGCACAGGAGGAATGCGCCGCCGCTGTCGTTTCTGACGCTGTGCAAGATTTTTCTGCTCTCACTGTGTGGGTAAGTCGATTCCTTCGCTCTGTGTGGGAAATCCGAAGCACGAGGCATTAATTTGGTTCTGTAATTTTCAGGATGACTGCGGCGCTGGACGTCAATGGCTTGGCCATCGCGTACACCTCGGCAACGCTGGCGGCCGCGGTCGTAAACTGCCTCCCTGCCATCACCTTCTTCTTGGCCGTTTTACTCAGGTGCCTGTCTCATAAAATAGTTGGAGTCGATGTTCTGAAGCTCACAATTTATGGTGTGTGTGGCACCGCAGGGTGGAGGGGCTGACGTTGGGGAGGGCGACGGGAGTGGCGAAGGTGGGCGGGGTGGTCATCTGCTTGGCCGGCGTCGCCGTTTTGGCCTTCTTCAGGGGCCCCCAATGGAGGATCCTCCACCGTCACCGCCGGCGCAATCCTCCGGCGGCATCTGCCGGCGGCGACGCTGGCTCTTCCTGGATACAGGGTTGCTTCCTCATGCTCACATCCAATGTCCTCTGGGCGTTGTGGATGGTACTGCAGGTTAACCCTTTTGCGACTCTTATCATATCACACTGAATTAGTATGGTGATGAAATGAAACCCAACCAACAGGGCGCGGTGTTGAAAAGCTACAATTCCAAGCTCCTCTTCACCATGCTTCAGTGCTTTTTCAGCTCCCTTCAGTCATTGGCCGTCGCCATTGCCGTGGAAAGAGACCTTCATCAATGGAGGTTGGGCTGGGATCTTCCGCTGATGGCCATAGCCTATTGCGTAAGCGATAGTTTTAACCCCCAAATCAACTCGCCAAGAAAGGAGAAAAACTAAAACGATGAATCATATGTTTATTTCTTTATTCCTTTCTTTCGAATGATGGGATGCAGGGCATAGTGGTGACTGGGGTGACGTACTACCTGCAAACATGGGTAATTGAAAAGAAGGGGCCGGTTTTCATGGCCATGTCCACTCCCCTTTCCCTCATCATCACTCTCTCCTTCTCCGCACTCGTGTTGGGCTATACCGTTGCTTTCGGAAGGTATATATTTGCATTCCCATTTGTTTGAGATACATTATTGTTTCAGATACGAAAGTCGCCATAGAATGATTTTAAAAGAATATTTAGCTTTTGATATTTAAAAAAGGATTTCCCTTGATTTTGTTTTCAGTATACTGGGAGGGATACTGTTGGTGGGAGGATTGTCCATCGTATTGTGGGGAAAACAGAGAGAGGAGAAGGAAGGCGAGTCGGATGAACGATTCAAGCCATCCGTGTGATAAAGAAATCTCCCTGTTTCGTGTAAAATGTGATTTGTGGTGGTTACATAGTTCTGATAAAATTTATAAGAGATTTACTTGTGGGTATAGTGAAACATCAAAACTGAGTTTCCACACTTAAAAGTCTTCGCATTGACCAGGGGAACAAATACCGGTAAACCCGAACAAGCCAAAGATCAAGCACAATATGGAGGGTTCCAATTAGTAATGAAACCAAAATCGATAAATAAACAAACCATAACACCGGCTAACAAAGAAATAATGAAGAAAGAAGGAAAACAATGAAGAACACACAAGATTTAACATGGTTTGGTATTGATTGGCTCTACTCCACATTAAGAACACCACCCTAGAACGAACGCTTGAACACAATTACACATCAACGAAAGAAACCAAAGCATCAAAACAATGGATAAAGGATTTGAGAAGGTTCAATCTATTCCATGACAGATCAAATATTCTTCCAACTCTTCTGGATAAATTCATTTGAAAAACAACTACGTAAACATGGATACAGGATTTGAGAAGGTTTGTATGCATGTTCTATTGCAAATTTGATGAACTTTTTAACTTAAATCATCATATTTTTTTTATATGATTAGTATACATTCATTTTTTATTCACATTATTCCTATTAAGTTCAACAATATTCATTCTGTACAAAAAATAAATAAATACACATTAGGTATGCATATAATGCACATATACATTGATTTGTAAACAAAGTATCAGAATTTGAGTGTAAATATGTAATTATAAATATGTGTCTAAACATATTTGTGTGTGAATATATAAAGCCTCTGTTTTAAAGAATTATAGAATCTTCAAAATCAAGGTAGAAAATTGATACTTCGAAGAAATATGATTATTCTACTAAGAGAATTGTCATACTCACGTTGGACACTCAAGGAAATAATATAAACAAAAATTGTAATGACAAAAAGGATACTTGTGTGTCCATGTCTGGCTAAACCACTAGTAACCAAAACTTGGGACAGCTCGAGTGAAATATTCAATTGTCTTTTACATGCTCTCATATTCTTTATTTGGGGAATGTTTACATTTTGTTGAACAATTGTTTATGTTTTTTGTTTTCTTCCTGGAGAATTTAATTGATGTTTTCACTTCCATTCATTTGTTTGAATATGTTTGATTGAAATGTTATTGCGTGTCAAATGCTACTCCAATAATTCAAAACTAAATAAGAATGGTTTTAATTATTTAAAAACTATTTAAATTTCTCAACACTCAATTAGTCATTTAAGTGACAAGAAACGCAATTAGAAACCTCCTTGAGTGACAACTATGGACCACTATATTTCATTCTTAAGTATGAAACATTTTAATAAGGAATTAGAGATAAAATTCATACTATGTGATTGGCATCATTGTCGAGGGGGTACGATGAGGTTCACTGTTTTTCATATTTTGATCCAAATGCTATTGAAAATCCGTCTTATTACTTTCAATTTCTAATTGAAAACCATTTTGTTTTATATGTAAAATCACATTGCAAAACACCCACACACTGATTTAGAGCAGTTTGACCATGAAATAAATAGGAATTTTCATAATAGAGTAAAAAAACAAGGGAGAGAGATTCTAAGATTTTAGAAGACTTTTAAGCCTGAAATTTGTGAAGATAAACCTAAAACATTCAACGTCAAACTTGAAAATTTTAAAACACCAAAACTTGAGAATGAAAACCCTTTGGAAATCATGGCTAGACAAAGAACTATGATGGGCATTAATGACCGAACAAAGAACCATGAATGAATTAGTTTCATAAAAAATATGTGACACAAGATCAACTAAAAACGGGGATTTGAATAGGGTAATTTCAAACATGAATTACAGGGAGAAGAAGAGCTAAAAATCATGAAATGCAAGATCGACTAAAAAGGAGTACAAAGAATCCCATACCACTGGTTTTGAAAGGATCAATTTGTCGGACAATATCAAAGGGGAGCGGCAATAATTTGTGTTTTGCAAGAGCATAAATAGCGCGAGCATGTGGGGTTTTGTTGGGGTTGATTTTAAAAGACCGCAATGGGTTTTCTAAACACTTTCCAAAAAACAATGATAAATATATCACTACGTGAAAAACCATTATTTGAGACGGGAATAAATCTCGTCACAAATAGTCCGTCGCAAAAGTTATTTGCGATGGGTAGGTCAACCCGTCGCAAATAACCAATTATTTGCAACGGAAATAGGCGCCCGTCGCAAAAACTTACACGCAGATTGGTGCAGTTTGTGCACCAGACCGTGCGAAAGGGTATTTGCGACGGGTAAGCACTGCCCGTCACAAAATGTCGGGAGACGGTTAGACCTAGTTGCGACGGGGGATCCCTGTCACAACTAGTTCGACCTTCGGAGAGTATTTGCGACGAGACTCATCGCAAATAACCGGCGGCGGTAAAAACCTATTTGCGACAATATGTTGTCTCGTCGTCAATAGTGTGACGGAAGATTACTTTTTGCGATGGGCCCCATCGCAAATAACTTTTTAACCGCCGACCGTAATTAATGTGGCCGAAGGTATTTGTGACGGGACCCGTCGCAAAAAGTACTATTAGCAACGGGATTCCCGTCGCTAATAGTTCCGTCACAACTAATCTAACCTATATATACTCTCTCTCCATTTTTTTCTTCTCCCCTCCTGAATTCTTCCTTCCTCTACTTCTGTAAACTCTAATTTTAGAGTGAAAATTGTTTAGAGTTAGTTTTTTTACGAAGATGTTGTGAAACCGCCTACAATTATAAGATATCAAGTTTAAAGGTATTAATGTTTTCTTTAATTTAGTATTTATTTCATTTCGTTATATTATTTTTAATTATTGTTGATTAGTTGTAATTAAGTTAGATTTAAATTGTTTTATAATCAATATTTATTTGTAATAACAAAATTAAATTATTAGTACTAATTCTTAGTAATTAGTAATATTTAATAATTATTAATGATAATTAGTAATATATATAAATAATAAGCGGTAATTAGTAATTATTAGCTATATTTTGTAGAAATTAATAGTAATTAACACTAATTAGTAATAATTAAAAATAAATAGTAATAATTAGAAAAAAATAGTAATAATTATTAACAATCAGTAATAAATAGTATTAATTAGTAATAATTAGTAATAAATACTAATAAATAGTAATAAATACTAATAAATTGTAATAAATAGTAAAAACTAATAACAAATAGTAATAAATAGTAATAAATACTAATAAATTATTAATAAATTGTAATAAATAGTAATAAATTCAAATAAATAGAAATAAATAGAAATAAATAGTAATAAATGGAAATAAATACTAAAAAATAGTAATAAATACTAATAAATAGTAATAAATACTAATAAATACTAATAAATACTAATAAATACTAATAAATACTAATAAATACTAATAAATACTAATAAATACTAATAAATACTAATAAATACTAATAAATATTAATAAATTGTAATAATTAGTAATAATTAGTAATAATAAGTAATAATTAGTAATAATTAGTAATAAATAGTAATAAATTGTAACAAATAGTAATAATTAGTAATAATTAGTAATAAATAGTAATAAAGAGTAATAAACAGTATTAAATAGTAATAAATTTTAATAAATATTAATAAGTAGTAATAAATAGTAATAAATAGTAATAAATAGTAATAAATAGTAATAAATAGTAATAATTAGTAATAATTTGTAAAAATTAGAAAAAATTATTAATAACTAGTAATAATTAGTAATAAATACTAATAAAAACTAATAAATACTAATAAATAGTAAAAAAATAATAAATAGAAATATATACTAAAAAATACTAAAAAATACTAATAAATAGTAATAATTAGTAATAAATAGAAAAAATTAGTAATAATCAGAAACAATTAGTAATAAATACTAATAAATACAAGTAAATACTAATAAATAGAAATAAATAGTAATAAATAGAAATAAATAGTAATAAATAGTAATAAATATAAATAAATATAAATAAATATAAATAAATAGTAATAAATAGTAATAAATAGTAATAAATACCAATAAATACTAATAAATACAAATAAATACTAATAAATACTAATAAATATTAATAAATTGTAATAATTAGTAATAATTAGTAATAATAAGTAATAATTACTAATAATTAGTAATAAATAGTAATAAATAGTTATAAATAGTTATAAATAGCAATAAATAGTAATAATTAGTAATAATTAGTAATAAATTGTAATAAATAGTAATAAATAGTAATAAATAGTAATAAATAGTAATAAATAGTAATAAGTAGTAATAAGTAGTAATAAATAGTAATAATTAGTAATAATTAGTAATAATTAGTAATAATTAGTAAAAATTATTAATAACTAGTAATAATTAGTAATAAATACTAATAAATACTAATAAATATTAATAAATAGTAAAAAATAATAATAAATAGAAATAAATAGAAATAAATAGAAATAAATAGAAATAAATAGAAATAAATACTAATAAATACTAATAAATACTAATAAATAGTAATAATTAGTAATAAATAGAAACAATTAGTAATAATCAGAAACAATTAGTAATAAATACTAATAAATACTAATAATTAATAATAAATAGAAATAAATAGTAATAAGTAGTAATAAATAGTAATAAATAGAAATAAATACTAATAAATAGTAATAACTAGTAATAGATAGTAATAAATAGTAATAAATAGTAATAAATAGTAATAAATAGTAATAAATAGTAATGAATAGTAATAATTATTAATAAATATTAATAAATAGTAATAATTATTAATAAATAGTAATAAATAGTAATAAATAGAAATAAATACTAATAAATAGAAATAAATACCAATAAATATTAATAAATACTAATAACTGCCAATAAATAGCAATAAATACTAATACATACTAATAAATACTAATAAATAGTAATAAATAGTAACAAATACTAATAAATACTAATAAATAGTAATAAATACTAATAAATAGCAATAATTAGTAATAATTAGTTATAATTAGTAATAATTAGTAATAATTAGTAATAATTAGTAATAAATACTAATAATTAACAATAAATACTAATAATTAGTAATAAATACTAATAAATACTAATAAATAGTAATAAATAATAATAAATAGCAATAAATATTAATAAATATTAATAAATATTAATAAATAGTAATAAATAGTAATAAATAGTAATAATTAGTAATAAATAATAATAAATAGAAATAAATATTAATAAATAATAATAAATAGTAATAAATAGTAATAATTAGTTATAATTAGTAATAAATAGTAATAAATAGTAATAATTAGTATTAAATAGTAATAATTAGTAACAAATAATAATAAATAGTAATAAATAGTAATAAATAGAAATAAATAGTAATAGATAATGATAATTAGAAATAAATACGAATAAATAGAAATAAATAACAATAAATAGCAATAAATTGCAATAAATTGCAATAAATTGCAATAAATTGCAATAAATATCAATAAATAGAAATAATTAGCAATAATTAGAAAAAATTAGCAAAAATTAGAAATAATTAGCAATAATAAGAAATAATTAGCAATAATTAGCAATAAATTGCAATAAATAGAAATAAATAGTAATAAATAATAGTAAATAGCAATAAATAGCAATAATTAGTAATAATTATCAATAATTAGTTATAAATAGATTAAATAACAATAAATAGCAATCATTAGCAATAATTAGAAATAAAATCAATTGTAATAAATTATAATAACTTGGCGCAATTTTCAGTGGATTGATGACACTCTTTTTGCGCGATGACTCTTCTCCTTTCAACTCGCACCGACTCAAAACATTATGAAAAGTATGCTTCTATGTATTCATATCCAATCTCGTATGCACGAGTTTGAATATGAATTCATAGGACCACATTTTTCATAATGTTTTCCGGCTGTGACAGTTGCAAGAAGAAGATTTATCGGCGAAAAGGGGGCTCTTTTGTCCGACAACTCATTTACTTGCATCTTTTTCACACTGAAATCACAAAGAAGAATCTGCTGGGAGGTATGCTTATGCATTCTTGAATACATGAGAATGAATAAGCATACCTCCGATCAGA
Organism: Viscum album; assembly: GCA_963277665.1. Classification (NCBI taxonomy): domain Eukaryota; kingdom Viridiplantae; phylum Streptophyta; class Magnoliopsida; order Santalales; family Viscaceae; genus Viscum; species Viscum album. The sequence continues at coordinate 70,325,767 of OY728149.1, forward strand.
TTCTTCATTGTGATTTCAGTGTGAGAAATTTGCAAGTAAATGAGCTGTCAGACAAAAGAGTAGCCGTCAATCCACTGGAAATTGTGTCGCCCGTAATTAATGGAAATTAATAAGAAGTAGTTGTAATTATTTATCTTATTTGTTTGGATAGTGTTTTTCTAATTTTAAATTATTCAAAAACAACAATGATTTTATATTTTGTAAAAAAATATGGAATAAGGAAATCGATAACAGTTATTATTAGATGATCATGCTTGGATAAATCAGCACAGAAATACAAATGGTTCTAGATTAAATCCTGTATATATTGAGGGTGTTGAAGCTTTCTTATCATTTGCATAATCAGAACCATAATTTGTTTCAGAAGGCACAATTAAGTGTCCTTGTAAAAAAATGTGCTCTGAGAATGTTTGACACATTTGAAAAGGTTGGGGGACATCTCTTGCGTTTTGGATTTCAACCAGATTATGTTTTTTGGTATCAACACGGTGAACGCAATTCCAGAAAAGATACTAATAACTTGATTATGGTGTAAGTTCCGGGCGCAGTGGAAGCACGTTGGTGGGTTTGTCCAACTTTAATTTTAACATTAAACAACGTTCAATCCGAGATCCGTCACGATTTAAAACGCCGAATCTTCGGAATAGAATGAAGAACGAAAAAGAAAAGAAGTGTCCCAGAACCCATGAGGAGGATCATCATATGTTGATTATAATTAATTTAATTAATTCATAAGAATTACCTCGTTGAAATTCTTTCTTCGTTGGTGTCTCCGGTCACGATCCTGTGATCCGTCGTTGCGTCGGAGAATCCAAGTGTAGGATTCCTATAGCGGTGATCCACACGTGCCACGTGTCTCTGGACGTCGCTGAAGGGAACTCTGGGTGCTAGCGCGGAAGATCCTTCGGTTGCGATGTTCGTCTTCAATCGCTTTGATCCGGTGGAGGATCTTGCTTTCGTAACTTGAAAGCGTTCTTGGTGGAAAGGGAATTCTCTCTTGGCTTGAGAGTATTTCCAATCTACTGTGCATAACCAAAATAGCTAACCTTTTTGAGAATAATGTAATTGAGATTTATAATACTTAGAGTTAATAAAATGAATTAATTTCCCAAAAGGATTTAATTATTTCATTTAATTCTTAGTAATACCCCATGTATTAATAATGACAATTGACCATCATTATTACTTGACATGCATCCAATGTATCACATTTAATATCATTTAATTAAATAAATAACATTTTTCTCATGAATCCTGGAAAAACAAACTACACGGCGTGTATATAAATATACACGGTGTGTACTTTTATTTTTCCATTTTATTTATTCCCTCCACCATATTTATTAGACCTTGAGTAATGACTATTTATTTCTTAAATAAATGTAACTGCATTACTCGCTAATAAATATATATATTATTTCACCCACAATATATTCTCTCGAATAACTAGCTTCGAAATAAATGCGATCAGGAATCCTTGAATAATTATTAAACCACAATCAGGAATGATCTTTATTCAACTTGTTAAATTAATATTTAACTGAGATACATGGACACACTTAGTGTGTGACCCTCTAGGACTCTTTCTCAATGGCATTAGGTTGAGCCTGCCTAAAGTCCAAGGTTAGCGTCTAGCAACACTCCAAGGAACCCATAGAGAAAGAAGTTAACGCCGCAATGACTTGTCACCTCCTATGAACTCTTACCGTGTAATATAATCCCTTTGTCTCGATATCTCCAATCAAGCGGGTTGCATGCTAGTGCCATCAACCCATGTTCTTGATTATTCTTTCTTTGACTTCCTGAAATTGAACTTGCCCATACCTTACCATGTCCATGGATTTATTTAGGCTGTATCAATTCCATCAAAGGGCCTGAGATATCTACTACCGTTATGGAATGGAAGGAAAAATCCTTTCTCGCATTATCTATTAATACGATATTACTCGTGACGCACCCAACGTATCCTACCTCACTGCGAACAGTGTGTCGTCACAGTTTTCATCAATACATCTAAGTGCGCGAGTTGTAATACCCATTAATAATAATCTTAAAGACTAAGGACCAGTACACACGTCCGCAGATAGGTACATCCAATGACACTATGAAATGTGGATTTCCTACTGGCGGGTCTCGTTATCATAATATCCTCCTAGATATTACCAAGGGCGCACACCATGAGAAGGTGCCTCAAAGTTTTATGAGTCCTCACCCCTAATGAACTGTATTATTTGTGTCCCTCAAATAATATCATCCGGCCATAGATTATACATTCAAGAACAATGTTATGGCTCTTCTGGGTTCTCATCATAGCAGGGATCCGCTACGACCCTTTAATGCAACAGTTGTCCTTAGGACATTATCACATGACATGTCACGCAGAAGAACAATCAAGATGTGATAAGGATTTTATTTAATGAATAAAGTACAAAGTAGTTGGTTCTAGACCACCAACTCCAACAGACTCCCACTTGGACTAGAGCCAACTGCTAACAACCTTTAACCCACTAGCTCTCACATGATATTCATGCTTCTGCTGAGATAGGCCTTTAGTCATGGGGTCCGTCATGTTCTCTTCCATGGACACTCTTCTCACTGCAACTTCACCCCTTTGATAGAAATACCTCAAGAGATGATACTTCCGGAGTATGTGCTTTGTCCATTGATGTGACCTTGGTTCTTTTGCAAGAGCTACCGCTGCAGTATTATCACAATACAAAGAAATGAGATCTTTACTGCTAGGCACCACATCAAGCTCCTGGACAAAGTTCCAAATCCAGACGGCTTCTTTGGCTACATCATAAGCTGCTATATACTCAGACTCCGCTATAGAATCGGCGACAACTGGATGCTTTGAACTCTTCCATCTCACAGCTCCTCCATTGAGACAGAAAACATATCCAGATTGCGACTTCAGATCATTCTGATCTGTTTTAAAACCAGCATCAGCATACCCTCTGATGAAAAGCTCCTCATCTCCTCCATACACCAGGAACATATCCTTAGTTCTTCTTAGATACTTAAGGATAGTCTTAACAGCAGTCCAATGTTGTTCTGGATCTGCTTGATATCTGCCTACCATGCTCAGTGTATAGGCAACATCAAGCCTAGTACATAACATGGCATACATGATGGATCCTATAGCCGAAGCGTATGAGATCTTGCTCATCCTATCTTTCTATTGTTGTGTCTGGGGACACATTTTCTTAGAAAGATGTAAGCCATGTGACACTGGAACCAATCCCCTCTTGGATTTTTCCACACTAAATCTCTTTAGTATCTGGTCAATGTATGTACCCTGACTTAGTCCAAGCAGCCTCTTGGATCTATCACAAATGATCTTGATCCCTAGAATGTAGGCTACTTCTCCTAAGTCATTCATGGAGAAACACTTGTTCAACCAGTCCTTAACTGACTGTAAGGCTGGTACGTCATTTCCAATAAGCAATATGTCATCAACATATACCACTAGGATGACGACCGCATTCCCATTAAACCTCTTATAAACACATGGCTCACATTCGTTCTTAATGAAACCAAATTCCTTTATGGCTTCATCAAATCGAATGTTCCATGACCTGGATGCTTGCTTCAATCCATAAATGGATTTATGCAACTTGCAAACCTTTTTGGCTTCACCTGGTGTCACAAACCCTTCTGGTTGTTTCATATAGACATCTTCCTGAAGGTTCCCGTTAAGGAATGCTATTTTGACATCCATATGCCAAATCTCGTAGTCATGGTAAGATTCTATGGCAAGTATGATTCTTATGGATTTAAACATGGCAACTGGCGATAAGGTTTCATCATTATCAATTCCTTGACGTTGTCTGAATCCTTTAGCCACTAGCCTTGCTTTATAGGTGCTAACTTGACCTTCCATGTCCAGGTTTCTTTTGAATACCCATTTTCATCCAACAGGCTTTACATTAACTGGCTCATCAACCAGTACCCAAACTTGGTTCTGATACATGGAATCCATCTCAGAATTCATAGCTTCTAGCCATCTTGCAACTTCTGAGCTTTTTACTGCTTCCTTGTAGGAGGGAGGTTCATCATTGTCCAACAATAATGATTCACCATCCTCGGTGACTAGAAAACCAAATCTCTCTGGTTCCCTTACCTCTCTTGAGCTCCTACACAATACTTGTGTTTCTGGAACCTCTTCCACAGGGACCTGTGGAACTTGTTCCTATACCAACTCCTATTTATCTTGATAATCAACTTCATCGAAGTCAATCTTGCTCCCACTATCCTTCTTGAGGATTTGCTCCCTCTCAAGAAAGACAGCTTGTCTGGTGACAATCACTTTCTTGTCTTGAGGGTTATATAGGTAATATCCTTTCATTTCCTTGGGATATCCTATAAAGATACACTTCGTGCCTCGAGGTGCTAGTTTGTTGCCTGAGAAGGCCATAAAAAAGCCTCGCATCCCTATACATGTGTGTGTGACAAAGTGGGTTTCCTTCCATTCCATAACTTGGATGGGATTCCATTTGCCGCCTTAGTTGGTACTCAGTTTAGTGTGTATGCTGTAGTTTGTAATGCATATCCCCAAAAGGATAATGGAAGATCTGTATGACTCATCATCAACCTGACCATGTCCAACAAGGTGTGGTTCCTCCTTTCACTAACACCATTCCACTGTGGTGTATAAGGAGGAGTGAGCTGAGATAGAATCCCAGGCTCCCGTAGAAGAACGATGAACTCTTGGTTCAGATATTCTCCACCTCGATCCGATCGAAGCTTCTTTATCTTCTTACCAAGCTGATTCTCTACTTCATTCTTGAATTCCTTAAATTTCTCTAAGGACTCTGACTTATACCTCATTAAGTAGACATAGCCATATCTACTCAAATCATCAGTAAAAGTAATGAAGTAAGAATATCCACCTATAGATTCTACTAGAAATGGTCCACACACATCCGTGTGTACCAATCCTAGAAGCTCTGTGGCCCTTTCACCTTGTCCACCAAAATGCGGCTTGGTCATTTTTCCTTGTAAACAAGCGTGACATCTATCAAGTGGTTTTAGCTCAGTAGAGTCTAAATATCCATCTTGGCAGAGCTTTGTCAAGTGCTTCTCGTTCACATGACCAAGGCGGTGATTCCATAACTAGGTGATATATGAGTCATGTGAGTTTGTTTCATTATCGATTGCCAACACTTGGTTTTAGTAATTTAATACATACAAACCATTATTCAAATGTGCCATACCATAACATACGTTGTTCTTATAAAAGAGACAACCCTTATTTACAAACTTGAAAATAAATCCATCCATATCCAAACAAGATACAGAAATTATGTTCTTGGTAACACTAGGCACAAAATAATAGTTTTGTAAAACCAAAATCATGCCAGTTGGCAATGACAGGTGATAGTCGCCAATAGCCAACGTAGCCAGCCTTGCGCCATTGGCAGCTCAAAGATCCACCTCTCCTTTGGTGATCTTTCTAAATCTACTTGGTTCCTGCATTTGAATACAGATGTGAGCCCCTCAAGCTGTATCTAATACCCAATGTGTAGAAATAGAAAGATTTCACTCGATAACGAATGCACCTTTAGGGTCCCCACGCTTCTGGGTGTAGTTCCTCTTCCAATGGCCCTGCTTGCCACATGCAAAACACACTGCCTCCCGTTCCTTTCCCTGCCTCTGGATCATCCCCTTCTTGTAGGGACGGTGCTCGGGGGCTTCAGACTGTTTATAAGTCTTTGGCCCCTTTTCCTTGTCCTTCCTTTTCTTTTTCACCATAAGGACCGCGGGTTTGTCACGCCCCATGTCCTTATCTACCTGGCGAATCAAGGTCAGAAGCTCCTATAGACTCTTATCATTGCCGCTCATGTTATAGTTGACAATAAAGCTAGAGAAGGTCTTGGGCAGTGATGATAGGATGAGATCTGTACGCAACTCATCCGGGAATTTAATCCCTAAGATGTCCAAGTGTTCAATGTAGCCAATAAGCTTGACTACATGAGGCCCAGCTGGCGCAGACTCTCCAAGCATCGTGGTAAACAAAGCATTGGAGATCTCATACCTCTCCTGTCTCGCCTTCTCTTGGTAGAGATCTTTAAGGTGAGACATCATGCTATACGCGTCCATGTTTTCATGTTGCTTCAAAATCTCATTAGACATGGCCGATAACATGAAACACTAGACATCTGTGGCATCATCCATGTGTTTCATGTAGAGAGATAATTCCTCATCACTAGCCTCTTTCCCAGGCGCAACTGGAATAGTCTCTTCCAGCACATACAATTTCCTTTCGTGGCGAAGGACGGCGCGTAAACGCCTCTGCCACTCCTAGAAATTAGTGCTGGTGAAAAGGTTTTCTTTCTTGAGTATGGTGCGTAATGATATGTTTGAAGTCATTATCTTGCCTTTTCTACAATTTAAGATGAGAAAAGGTTTAGTACTTTATTATAAAAATTGAGACAAATAAATAAATTAATACTTATTAGTCTCACACTATTTTATCGAAATCCAATATCCCTCACCATTGACTTCGGAATATTCTGTTGCGTGAATATTCTAGTGGCAAGGATCCATATTTCCCTTTGAATTACACCAACTAGGGTTGGTCAAGCAACTTGAAGGGTTTTAGGTAGGCATTCCAAATGCCAACTGCATTAACTCACAGCTCCTTGATCCGCTGAGTGGACTCCCCAATCCTGAAATCCTTTTTGGATTTCCTCAACCTTTGCCTCTTGGTCACACCAAGTCTTGCTGTGGCAGTCAACCCTTGATGTTAACCAAGTCAAGTCAACCCAAAACCTTGAATTAGAATTCCCCGATAATTGAAAGCACCCCTACTAGGGTTTTTCAAGCACTTTGAACTATGGTTCGATTCTAACCAAGATTATGGAAGGCTATGCCGACTTAATATTTATTTTGAGGGATTTTATCCTTATACGTAAATTGACATTTTATTATCTTTGATTACATGCTTTTTAATATTAAGTGGGATATACTTAAGTGATTAACCATGTCTAAGATAATATTTACATATAACCCGGTCTTATTTTAGTTCTATCTTACATGCTTGTAATATTCATTAATTGTGTAATCGTGACAACACACCCAAAATAAATAAACCATGCTATTGACAGAAATAAAATAAATGGTTTGATCATGAGCTTGTTCTATTGGTTAGTTTATCTAGCGGTTGATAAACTAACCCAAGACCTAGGGGAGAAACACCTGGAACCTTGCGGGTTCGTGTTTATAGATTTCACCTGTCCACCTTTGTATCTCCTTGGATTGGTTTCACCTCGGCTCCTGACTTGAGCCGCCTCCACTAGCTTGGGAGCTCCATCCATTACATATGCATTTATCTCACACGCATGTGAGGGGTAAAAAAGGGTTTTTACATAAAATAATCTTTGGGCACGCATGCCCTACATATTAATGAGGAGATTGCTCGCATGCCAACAAATTTAATTTAAATAAATAAATTAAAAGAAACCATTCACATACAAAGGTCTCGGTCTAGCTCATGATCATCCATACATGCAACGATATTTACGCATAAATAAAACTTAGCCTTCAATTCTTTAATCATTCTTATTTAAGATAAATCACGCTCGAATCAATTAATTATCTTTAATTAATCAATCCTTTTATCTTAAATCCTTTTCTGAATTTCCTTGAGATTCTCATCCATCACAATTTTAAACAAATAAATTCATTTAAAATTATCCGTGTACATAACTTGTACCTTGGAGGCAACCCGGTGAATTCTTGTTCATTACGCAGATGTTAAATTAAACACATATATATAAAATACATATCACGTGTTGTGCCTCAGCTTTACGCCTGCACCATGGTACACGTCTCAAGGGTTTGTATAATATAATAATTAAATTTTAATAAATCTGCGTAATTTGGGTGAGTACACGACATGTATTTCCGACTACACGGCGTGTACTTTTCTTCACCGTCCATCCGAAGTACACACCCGGGGACATGGCGTGTAAATGTACTTCGGAAATTTTCGGAGTACACGGCGTGTTCTTTTGGACACACACCATGTAGTTTTTGCGTTACACGGTTTCCAGCCGGGCAAGCTGTGTACGGGGTACACGGCCCAACCCGAACCCGAAGGGACTACACGCCGTGTTCAGTTGGACCACACGGTGTGTAATCCGGAAACCGTGTGCCACCTATTTCTGGTCAACACACGGTGTCATAGATGACCTTAATACACGACCTGATTTGGCGGATCGGTCAATGCATTGAACCTAGACTACACTGCGTGTACTACCGAATACACGCCGTGTATTCTGGTTTTATACGGCCAGAAATGTTTCGATCCTCCGCATGAGTTCCTCTATTTTACTTTAATCAAAACTAAAAGAAAAATTCGTTTCTGTGAGGTGAACGAGAAACGAGGGAGGAGGAATGGATCTCGATATTTAGATTTCCAGAATGATTAAACTTAAATTGAAATAACTAAATTATTAAATGCGTAAATTACCAACGAAAAACTTAAATAATTATAATCAACGATATGACTTGCTCTGATACCACTTGTAAGTTTTGGGCGCAGCGGAAGCACATTGGTGGGTCTGCCCAACTTTAATTTTAACGTTAAACAACGTTCAATCCGAGATCCGTCACGATTTAAAACGCCGAATATTCGGAATAGAACGAAGAACGAAAAATAAAAGAAGAGTCCCAGAACCCATGAGGAGGATCATCATATGTTGATTATAATTAATTTAATTAATTCATAAGAATTACCCCGTTGAAATTCTTTCTTCATTGGTGTCTCCGGTCACGATCCTGTGATCCGTCATTGCGTCGGAGAATCCAAGTGTAGGATTCCTCTAGCGGTGATCCACACGTGTGCCACGTATCTCTGGACGTCGCTGAAGGGAACTCTGGGTGCTAGCATGGAAGATCCTTCGCTTGCGATGTCCGTCTTTGATCAATTTGATCCGGTGGAGGATCTTGCTTTTGTAACTTGAAAGCATTCTTGGTGGAAAGGGAATTCTCTCTTGGCTTGACAGTATTTCCAATCTGTTGTGCACAAACAAAATGGATAACCTTTTTGAGAATAATGTAATTTGGATTTATAATACTTAGAGTTTATAAAATGAATTAATTGCCCAAAAGCATTTAATTATTTCATTTAATTCATAGTAATACCCCATGTCTTAATAATGATAGTTGACCATCATTATTACTTGACATGCATCCAATGTATCACATTTAATATCATTTAATTAAATAAATAATATTTTTCTCATGAATCCCAGAAAAACAAACTACACGGCGTGTAATTTTATTTTCCCATTTTATTTATTTCCTCCACCATATTTATTAGACCTTGAGTAATGACTATTTATTTCTTAAATAAATGTAACTGCATTACTCGCTAATAAATATATATATTATTTCGCCCACAATATATTCTCTCGAATAACTAGTGTTGAAATAAATGCGATCAGACATCCTTGAATAATTATTAAACCACAACCGGGAATGATCTTTATTCAACTTGTTAAATTAATATTTAACTGAGATATATGGACACACTTAGTGTGTCACCCTCTAGGCCTCTTTCTCAATGGCATTAGGCTGAGCCTGCCTAAAGTCCAAGGTTAGCGTCTAGCAACACGCCAAGTCACCCATAGAGAAAGAATTTAATGCCGCAATGACATGTCACCTCCTACGAACGCTTACCATGTAATATAATCCCTTTGTCTCGATATCTCCAAACAAGCGGGTTGCGTGCTAGTGCCATCAACCCATGTGCTTGATTATTCTTTCTTTGACTTCCCAGAATTGAACTTGCCCATACCTTACCATGGCCATGGATTTATTTAGGCTGTATCAATTCCATAAAAGGTCCTGAGATATCTACTTCCGTTATGGAACGGAAGGGACAAATCCTTTCTCGCATTATCTATTAATGCTATATTACTCGTGACGTGCACAACATATCCTACCTCACTACGAACAGCGTGTCATCATAGTTTTAGCCAATACATCTAAGTGCGCGAGTTGTAATATCCATTAATAATAATATTAAAGTCTAAGGACCAGTACACATGTCCGCAGATAGTAACATCCAATGACACTATGATATGTGGATTTCCTACTGGAAGGCCTCGTTCTCATAATATCCTCCTGGATATTACCAAGGGTGCACACCATGAGATGGTGCCTCAAAGTTTTATGAGTCCTCACCCCTAATGACCTGTATTATTTGTGTCCCTCAAATAATATCATTCGGCCATATAACATACATTTAAGAATAGTGTTATGTCACTTCCGGGTTCTCATCAATAGTAGGGATCTGCTACAACCATTTAATGCAACAGTTGTCCTTAGGACATTATCACATGACATGTCAAGCAGAAGAACAATCAAGATGTGATAAGGCTTTTATTTAATGAATAAAGTACAAAGTAGTTGGTTCTAGACCACCAACTCCAACATATGAATCCATCACGGTTTCAAAATTTAGTACATGATGTTGCAGGTCCATCTGTTCAACAAACTGAAACTCAGGATGCTATTGATTTAACTCATGAGTTGGCACCATCCGAATTTTATGAGTTGTTGAGGTCTGCTGAGGATGCATTATATATTGGTTGCAAGATAATAAAATTAGAAGTGGTTACAAAATTTATGGCTATTAAATCAGATAATTCTATGTTAAACAACTGTTTTGATCAAATATTTTTTATGGTTAAAACACTGTTACCTGAAGGAAATGTGTTGCCTACAAATTACTATGAGAGCAAGAGGCTGGTTCGTAATCTGGGCCTTAGTTATCGGAAGATTCATGCATGTGAAAATTATTGCATCTTATATTCTGGTGAAAATGAGTCATTGGATAGTTGTCCCACATGTGGACAATCAAGGTATAAAAAATCTTAATCGGGGGAGTCTGAACTGATTCCTGTGAAACAGTTGATATATTTCCCCCCTACACCCAGGTTGCAGCATTTTTGTATGTCTCAGAACACAACGTCAGTGATGTCATGGCACAAAAATATTCCCGCCAGTTTTATTTGACTCAATGGCACATATGATATTACATTATCCACATGAAGCTAAATATGGAGGTCTGGTACAGTTTCGATGGATGTACCCATTCGAGAGATGTATGCAGAAATTGAAGAAAAAAGTACGTAACAAAGAATCAGTTGAAGGCACAATTGCGGAAGATTTTTTGCAAGAGGAAATTTATTTTTTATGATCTCATTATTTTGAATCTGAATATCCCTTAAAACACAAACACATGAGATGAAACGAGGGGAATAATGATGATGAACTGAAAAATCAATTATCATTTTTTAATCAGCCAGGGCTTAGCTTCAGTGGAGTTCCTGAACGATGGCTTTCAGATGATGAACATCACAGAGCTCATACATATGTTCTTCTCAACTGTGAAGAAATGAAATCATTTGTACTGTGAGTGCTTCTATCACTTATTCTATAATTTATGTTACAATAAGTAAACTTATTTTATTGGTAGGTTATATGATAATCATATCAAGAAACAACTTTCACAAATTACAGCAACTGCTCTTAAAGAATGCCGAAAGAAAATGTTTTCTCAATGGTTTCAAAAACTGGTAACATATATTATAGATGGTTTAACACATCAATTCAGTTTATTATTTATTATGTTGATAATTTTTTTACAAATTTTCTGGTGTCTCAACATGCTGATAAAATTGATAAGCGACAGTGTATATTGAGTAACCCACTATCCAAAATGGTTAAATCTTACAATGCATATGTGGTGAATGGTTTTCGATTTCATACACATGAATATGGGGAATAAAAAAAACAGTGAACTTTGGATTTTTCTTGTGAGGATCGCATCATAGAGAAACTGAAGTTGAATTTTATGGCATGCTAGATGAAATTATTGAACTATGTTATCTAGGGAAAAATTATATAACAATGTTTAAATGTCGGTGGTTAGATACTGATAGAGGTTTGCGTGTTCATCTGATTCATGGAATCATCGATATTAAAGATAAAAGTCTTCTTGCAGTAAATAAACCATTTTTATTGGCTCATCAAGCATATCAAATATATTACGCAAAGTATTTTTCTACTTCAAGAGACCTGAGTGATTGGTGGAGTATAATAAAAATTCAATCTCGGGAAAATCAGTTTACTCATACTAAATGTGGTTATGATAAAGTACAAGGAATTGAAAATTTTCAAGAGACTACTCAAAATCTATTCTTTTCACAAAGAGAAATGAATTTCGATGATGACACCCCAAAATTAAGAGTCGATGGTGATGATGATGTTAATGATGTTACAAATGAATTTGAAATGACAAGAGATGATGAAACTGAAACTCATATGGATATTGGTGATGCCGATGATGAATATGAAGACATTGACATCGTCAGATACGAAGATGATGATGAAGGTGAACATTGACATAGTTAAATGCTGGTTATAATCATAACTAATATATATCTATATATAATAGTTATTTTCAACTATCTTCTAACAACAATCATTTTGTTTTACAGATGGACCCTGATCTATTTTGTGAGTTGGAGGAGGCTGAACTACCTTTGGATGTTGAGTATTTGGGATCATCTAACCCTCATGCTACTAGAAGTTCAGGGGGTACATGGAGGGGGCATGGTCTTGCACGACTTATGATTCATGACTCTATCCTTGAGCAACATCCACATATTGGTTTCGATCCACGCACGCAGAGGTATGATAACCTGTGTATTTTAGTTAGATTTAATTAATTTATTTATATACTAATTGTTTGATTTTTTGTTATTTTCCACATTTTTGCTCATGTTGCTATTGGATAGGGGAGCACTATCTTGCACAATTATTTTTCTCAGTCATGGATCACATGGCAACAAATTCTCATTGATGTGTGGCTTGGAATGTTCAATCATTGACTTGTAAGTAAATAAATTATATTTATTTAGAAATTTATTTCATTAATTACTTGATATTATAAATTATCTATAGGGTTTATGGTATCTCATCGATGATGGCATATGTGGTGCTATTCACAAGGCATGGGAGGTGTCTATGTGTGAGCGTTTCCGTCAGTTTTTGCACAATTTGAGAAGGACAACCATTAAGAAAGCAGGAGTGACAGTATTTAATGAGTCATGTAGAGCCCACCGACCAGAGTACATTACATCTCACATTTGGGATGGTTTATGTTCACACTGGTTGAGTGGTGAATTTCGGAGGAGCTCTTCATTGGGCCGGCATAATCGGGGGAGACAGGAGGTGACACATCGAGTTGGTAGCCATACATTCAGTATGTATAGAGAGCATATGGTAAGTATATTTTTTAAATATTTTATATAACATTACATATAAACATTTTATTTTATATTCTTATAGGCAGTCGAGCATCCCGATATTATGGAGTATGACGTTTATCGGAGGATGTACAGTGAACCAGCCACTAGGGAGATTAGAGGTTATTGCGAGCATCAGATTGTGGTCAATATTATTTATTTTTTAGTTTGAAAATTAACTACATATAATATTTTTACTATTTTAATTTCAAATTGAAACTGAAGGAGTCATATGAGGCCACCACCTCTCAGACACGGCCTGAGAGTCAGGCCGAGATGGCTGATCAGACTAGTGCCCACCATTTTGATGAGGCGTCATGGATGCAGGCAACCCAGTATGCCTTTGAGAAGGGCCGAGTAGTTGGTATTGACTCTCATTTGACTCATGGGACTTATTATGGTACTGTTGTGATGTCAGCGTCCAACTCGAGAGGAGCTCGTGGAGAGACATCATCTTCTGGCTCACAGTATCAATAGCAGTTGCAAGCTCAAACTGAGCTTATAGAGAGTTTGCAGAAGCAGTAGGAAGAGATGCATCAACAGCAGCAACACAAGGAGAACATGCGTCGATGGTAGCATCACCAGCACTAGTAGCAACACGAGGAGGACATGCATTGATGACAGCAGCAGCAACAACAGCATGAGGAAGACATGCATCGATGACAGCAATAGCAACACGAGTAGATGGAGTACATGTGTCATCTGACTCATAGTTTAGATATGAAGTTTCATCCACCATATCCTTCAACTCCTCCTGCTCCTCCAGAAGACTATCCCCCCAATGATTTTTTTGTTCTGTTAAAAACATTTAAATTGAACATTTATTGTAATATGTACTATTTACTGTTTTTGTCTTTTATATTAGTGCGAATATTGCATAATTTTTTTTAATATTTTTTTATTTTTTTATTTTTATTAGTATTATATTTTTTAATGTATTTTTATTTTACTTATAATAATAATAATAATTTATGATTTTTTTATTTTTTTTCTAATTTTAATAATATTAATATTATTTTCTCATTAATCATAATTATTTTATTTTTTTATTCTATTAAATATTTCTGACGGGGCTTTTTACAACAGGGGTCCACCATAAATAAATTATATATATATATATTTTAAAAGTTTTTGCGACGGGTTGCTTTACCGTCGCAATAACTTTATTGTGATGGGCCCGTCGCAACAGGTTTATAACATATAAGCTATTTGCGATGGGCCAACGTCCCATCGCAAATACCTTTTGCGATGGGCCCATCGTGAAAGGTTCTTGTATATATAATGTATTTAATAGGACATCTATTTGCGACGGTTCAGCTTCCCGTCGCAAGTATTATTTTTTTTTGTGACGAGCTCATTGCAAAAAATAGTAATTGCGACGCCATTTTCTATAATGGGATATTTGCGACAGGACCCCATCACAAAAGGGTTTTGTTCTATGGGCTCCCATTGAAAAACGCTGAAATTCCAGTAGTATATGTTTTATTGACGTTAAAATAAAAAATACTGATAAATTTGGTCTTTGTCATTGCTAAAAAGTGGGCACTGATAATGATCGGTTTTATCAGTGATAACATTTTATTGCTGATAAAGTCTAGTTTTATCAGTACTTTTTATTTTAGCACAAAGAAAATATATCTTTATTACCGCATTTTTAAGCGTCGATAAATTTTTTTTAAAATAAATTACAAAAACATTAAATTAATAAATATTATAAATGAATAATTTATAAAAAAGTAAAAAATAATTAACATTATTAATGTAAAAATAATATGAAATGCATGAATGTTAAAAATTAGTGAAATTTAATAATTTAAAATGAATAGACTTCAAAAATATTAAAAAAATGAATAAGTATTATTAATTATATAAATTAATAAAAAAATGAAAACTAAACATATATTAAAATGAAAATGAATACATATTAATTATGTATATTCAAACCAAATTAGAAACATTAAATGTTATTGAATAAATATGTATAAATAAATATTAAAAATGATTAAATTATAAAAAGAGTAAAAAAATAATTAAAATTATTAACAGATAAATAATATAAAATAATAATAAATGAATGTCATAAAAAGAGAAATTTAATAATTAAAAAACCATTAGATTGTAAAAATATTAAAAAATGTACATGTGTTATTGATTATATAGATTATTAAAAAATAAAAATGAATATATGTTAAAATGAAAAAGCATACATATTAATTATATACAATTTAGCCATATTAGCAATAAATATCAATAAATAAACTTGTATATGTAAATATTAAAAATGGATAAAATTAAATAATATTAGATAAATAAAATTTAAAAATGAATAAATTAAAAAAATATTAAAAATAAAAATATGGTATATATTAAATAAAAATCTAAAAAATGAATAATATTTACTGATTAAAAACAAAATGTATTAAATATATTATGTTAATAAATAAAATTCTAAAATGAATATTAAAATTTTATTAAATTAAAGAAATATTATGTGTGTGTTTCTATAAAAAATTGCCTTAATTACATATATGTGTGATTGAAATTAATGCGTGTGTATGTATATATATATATCACAAGTTTGATATATGTTAAATTGAAAAAACAAATGAAATTTACATAATATGTTATTAAATGTCCATTACTCGATACTAAAGAGTTAATATTTTTAATTAATATTAATTTTTAATTATAAACCATTTTCATGAAATATATGAGTTATGAAATGTAAATACCTATTGATGGAGGAGGTGCGGGTTTGGGAGTAGAGCTTTAATAGATATTCAGATTCTTCATTTTAGGGTTTTTATCTATGATAATTCCTTACTATCTTGGGTATGTGATGTTGGTTGGTAGTGAAGAGGTTTCTTGGAGGGATGCTGTCACTAATACAAAAAACAGGCATTAACAGTGTTAAAAACGGGCTTTAACAGCGCTAAAAAAGTGCTGTAAAGATCGACGCTGATAAAGGGTTATTTTATCAATGCTAAAAAATCGCTGATAAAACAACCCTTTATCAGCGCTAAATAAGCACTTCTTTAGCGCTGATAAATGATTTTTTTATCAGCTCCCCTTTAGCGCTGATAAACTTATCTTTTATCAGCGCTAAAAGAGCGCTGATAAATGCCCTCTCAACTGCTACGATAAATCTGCAACAGGACACCCGAACACCTGTAAAAGAACAGCATCTCAATAAGCCAATTAAAGCAAGTATACGCATAGAAAATTAACTCATAAATCATAATCAAATTAGACCAAGTATACCCATACAACAATTATACCCGTACTCCATTAACACATAATTTATATGTTAATCAAGTACTTAAAGAAATCAATTCAGAATTCAGGGGGTTTGGGGGCTGTTCAAGGGTTTGGGGTGGCTGTTCAAGGGTTTGGGGTGGCTGTCCAAGGTGGGGTAGGGGATGTCCGGGGGGCTTTCCAGTTCAATCCTAAGGCTCCACATGGGTTTGTTTTATCAATACATAAATCTTTGGACTTTTATCTATCCACTATGCATCATGTTCTCAACCTCAAAGGGGTTATAAGGTTTGTACACACACTGAGGAGCACATACTTGGGGGGGGGATGAATCTCATTAATAAACCCCCAATATTAAACCTGCAATAGGCTATTGTAATTGCATGATCAGGCAGTATGCACAACCTAGTTGAGAAATAACTGGAATAAAACTAATAAAAAAATCATCATTGATCCTCAAATCCATGACCATGATTAAACCCAAATTAATTTTCCAAGTGCTGACCTTTTACCAAACATTTCACAAGGATCGTGTCGACATTATAAAAATAATTTTTGACCAAGTCCTACCCCATCTACATCAAGACACATTGATTCTCAAGTATTAAAGCTTGATCAACCATACCTACTTCATCCAATGTTAGGGTTTCTATGAGTACATCATAGGAACTACACAAAACATATAATATACCATGGTCTCCCCACTATATACATAATTATCATTGAACTCCAATATGTGAGTTTTATTTATACTCCATCATGGAAATCCCCTTATGGGAGTTTTCTCATTCAGGGAATACCCTCAACAGTATCTCAGACCACCCATATGTGTTCTTCTAATTCTGAGGCATAAGACCTACAAGGATCCCATCTCTATACTATGAGAGTACCCTTATTTAGGGAATAATACTAAGAAGCATATATTCTTTACCATATGGGAGTATTATCATCCAAATAATAATCCCTAGAAGCATATCAACCATCCAATATGGGTGTATTTTCATTTGAGGCATAATCTATATAATCATCTCAGCCCTCCCCTATGGGATTATTTTCATTTAGTGAATATTCCAGATAAGAATCTCATCCCACTCCTATGGTTGTATTCTCATTTGGGGAATAATACCTATACACATCTCATCCCTCCCATATGAGAGTATTCTCATTTAAGGAATAAGGCCTATAAGCATATCCACCCTCCCAAATGGGAGTATTTTCATCCAGATATAAGCCCATAAGTATCATAGACCCAAACACATGATCACCCTAGTTTACCAGGCCAAAAATGACTTGATATATATAAGGCCCCTGATAGATCACATGCCATGACCCCCCATTTAAAAGATCAATGCAATCCGAATGCGTTTGGTCGGATTTCCGTAGGTCAGTTGTTGTTTTCACTTAAAATCTTGTCCATTTTAAACAAAATAGAGAACCTTTGAGTGCTAGCGGCCACATCGTGCCTCGGATTGAGGCGGGGTTGACTCTTAAATGTCACCAAGGACCCTTGGATCGTTATTATAAAATATCAATGCAATCCAAATGTGTTTGGTCGGATTTCCGTAGGTCAGTTGTTGTTTTCAATTAAAATCGTGTCCACTTTAAACAAAATAGAGACCCTTTGAGTGATAGTGGCCACACCGTGCCTCAAGTTGAGGTGGGGTTGACTCTTACATGTCACCAAGGACCCTTGTATCGTTCTTATAAAAGATAAATGCAATCTGAATGCGTTTGGTCAGATTTTCGTAGGTCAGTTGTTGTTTTCACTTAAAATCTTGTCCATTTTAAACAAAATAGAGACCCTTTGAGTGCTAGCGGCCCCACAATGCCTCTAATTGAGGCAGGGTTGACTCATACACGTCACTAAGGACCCTTAGATCATTTTTATAAAAGATCAATGCTATACAAATGTGTTTGGTCAGATTTACGTAGGTCAGTTGTTGTTTTCACATAAAATCTTTTACATTTTAAACAAAATAGAGACCCTTTGAGTGGTAGAGGCCACACCGTGCCTCGTATTGAGGTGGCGTTGACTCTTACACATCACCAAGGATCCTTGAA
The DNA here is from genome assembly GCA_963277665.1 of Viscum album. Classification (NCBI taxonomy): domain Eukaryota; kingdom Viridiplantae; phylum Streptophyta; class Magnoliopsida; order Santalales; family Viscaceae; genus Viscum; species Viscum album. The sequence continues at coordinate 70,344,408 of OY728149.1, forward strand.
TCGTTCTTATAAAATATCAATGTAATCATAATGCATTTGGTTGGATTTCCGTAGGTTAGTTGTTGTTTTCACTTAAAATCTTCTCCATTTTTTAAAAAATAGAGACCCTTTGAGTGATAGCGGCCACACCATGCCTCGGATTGAATAAGGTTTAACTCATACACATCAATAAGAACACTTAGATCGTTCTTATAAAATATAAATGCAATCTGAATGCGTTTGGTCAGATTTTCGTAGGTCAGTTGTTTTTTCAATTAAAATCGTGTCCACTTTAAACAAAATAGAGGCCCTTTGAGTGATAGCAGCCACACCATGCCTCAGATTGAGGTGGTGTTGACCCATAAATGTCACCAAGGACCCTTGGATATTTATTATAAAAGATCAACGCAATCCAAATGCGTTTGGTCGGATATCCGTAGGTTAGTTGTTGTTTTCACTTAAAATCTTGTTCATTTTAAACAAAATAGAGACCCTTTGAGTGATAGCGTCCACACCGTGCCTCAAATTGGGGCGGGTTTGACTCATACATGTCACCAAGGACCCTTGTATCGTTCTTATAAAATATCAATACAATCCAAATGCGTTTGGTCAGATTTCTGTAGGTCAGTTGTTGTTTTCAATTAAAATCGTGTCCACTTTAAACAAAATAGAGACCCTTTGAGTGATAGCAGCCACACCGTGCCGCGGATTGAGGGAGGGTTGACTCGTACACATCACCAAGGACCCTTGGATCTTTCTTATAAAATATTAATTCAATCCGAATGTGTTTGGTCAGATTTATGTAGGTCAGTTGTTGTTTTCAATTAAAATCGTGTCTACTTTAAAAAAAATAGAGATCCTTTGAGTGATAGCAGCCACATAGTGCCTCGTATTGAGGCGGGGTTGACTCGTACATGTCACCAATGACCCTTGTATTTTTCTTATAAATGATCAATGCAATCTGAATCCGTTTGGTTGGATTTACGTAGGTCAGTTGTAGTTTTCACTTAAAATCTTGTCCATTTTAAACAAAATAGAGACCGTTTGAGTGCTAGCGGCCCTACCATGCCTCAGATTGAGTCGGGGTTGACTCTTATATATCACAAGGGACCCTTGTATCGTTTTTATAAAAGATAAATGAAATCTGAAAGCATTTGGTCAGATTTATGTAGGTCAGTTGTTGTTTTCACTTAAAATCATGTCCATTTTAAACAAAATAGAGACCCTTTGAGTGGTAGCAGCCACACCGTGACTTGGATTAAGTCAAGGTTGAATCGTACACGTCACAAAGGACCCTTTTATAGTTATTATAAAATATCAATGCAATCCGAATGCATTTGGTTGGATTTCCGTAGGTCAGTTGTTGTTTTCACTTAAAATCTTGTTCATTTTAAACAAAATAGAGACCCTTTGAGTGATAGTGTCCACACCATGCCTCGTATTGAGGTGGGGTTGACTTGTACACGTCACCAAGGACCCTTGGATTGTTCTTATAAAATATCAATTCAATCCAAATGCGTTTGGTCAGATTTCCATAGGTTAGTTGTTGTTTTCAATTAAAATCGTGCCCACTTTAAACAAAATAGAGACCCTTTGAGTGATAGCAGCCACACCATGCCTCAGATTGAGGCGGGGTTGCCTCATACATATCACCAAGGATCCTTGGATCGTTCTTATAAATGATCAATGCAATTCGAATGCGTTTGGTCAGATTTCCGTAGGTCATTTGTTGTTTTCACTTAAAATCTTGTCCATTTTAAAAAAAAATAGAGACCCTTTGAGTGATAGCGGCCACACCATGCCTCGAATTGAGGCGAGGTTGACTCGTACAAGTCACCAAGGACCCTTGGATCGTTCTTATAAAATATAAATGCAATCCTAATGTGTTGGTCAGATTTCCATAGGTCATTTGTTGTTTTCAATAAAAATTGTGTCCACTTTAAACAAAATAGAGACCCTTTGAGTGACAGCGGCCACACCGTGCCTCAGATTGAGGCGGGGTTGACTCGTACACATCACCAAGGACCCTTGTATTGTTATTATAAAATATCAATTCTTTCCACATCAGATAGGTATTCAGTGCAAAATTCAATGGCTTCCTCAACAATATATCGCTCCACTATACAACCCTCTGGCCGACTTTGATTTTTGACATAACCTTTCAAAATAATCATATACCGTTCAACAGGATACATCCATCTATAGTGCACAGGACGACAAAGTGAAATCTCTCTCACCAAGTGAATCATCAAATTAACCATCATATCAAAGAATGTTGTTGGGAAGAACATTTCTAATTCACATAATATGATGACAATTTCGTTTTCCATAGCTGGAAATTTCCCTGGGTCTAAAACTTTGCTACATATAGCTTTGAAAAAGAAACAAAGTTTGGTTAACCTATGACGAACATTATTGGAAAAAATGCAACGTAAAGCTATAGTAATTAGATCTTGCATCAAAACATGGCAATCATGTGATTTCAAACATTTTAACTTCAAATCATTCATTAACACAATGTTCTTGATATTTGATGAGTACCCCTCTGGAACCTTTACATCATTGAAGAAGTTGAAAAATTGATATCTCTCCACCCTAGAAAGAGTATAAGTAGCTGAAGGAAGAAAAATTCAATTTTCACCTTCACAGGAGACAACTCTTCTTGTATTCCCATGTCAACCATGTCCAACCTTGCCTTAATTCCATATTTTGTTTTCCCATGGGAATTTTGCAACGTTCCAATAACACTGTCACATACATTTTTTTCCACATGCATCACATCAAGAAAATGTATGACATACAAACAATTCTAGTATGGTAATTAAAAAAACTGATCTCGTTTTCCAACCAATTTTCGTAAGGTTTTTCAAAAATGGTTTACCAAAAATAGTGTTCATATCTTTTACTTTCTCAAACAGCTGATCACCTGTTAGTGGAGACGATGTTGCACATTTTTCTGAACTTCCATTGAATGATGTCATCCAAGATCGGTACTTATGCCGACGAGGTAGAAATCTACAATGTCCTAGAAACACAGATTTCGATGAATGTTTCAACCTAATTGATTCTATATCTTCTTCGCACATGGGACACCCTTGAGTTCCTTTAATGCTATAGCCTGAAAAATTTCCATAAGCAGGGAAATCATTTATTTTCCCATACAACATAACTCTCAACATGAAGTATTCACTTTTATAAGCATCATACAACATTACACCTGAGTCCCACAATAACATCAAATCCTCGATCAAAGGAGCCAGATAAACATCAATATCATTACCTGGTTGTTTTGGTCCTGATATAAGCATAGATAACATGATGAATTTCCGCTTCATGCATAAACAGGGTGGTAAGATATAATTTACCAACATAATAGGCCATGTACTATAAGTGCTGGTTTGAAAACCAAAAGGATTCACTCCATCTGTAGATAACACAAGATGAAGGTTTCTCGGCTCTTTTCCATTTTCAGGATACTCATGATAAATTTTCTTCCATTGAGGAGAATCGGCCGGATGACGTAATAACCCATCTTTATTTCTTTTATCTGCATGCCATGACAATTGTCTTGCAGTTTCTTCACTTCCATATAGACGCCTAAACCTTGGAATGATTGGAAAGTACCATACAACTTTAGTAGGATTGGATTTATCTTTCTTGTATCGAGAAGCACCACACTTTGGGCATTCTATAAGTGATTTGTTCTCTTTGAGAAACAGTATACAGTCTTTCGGGTAGGCATGTATTCTTTCAGAAATCATTCCCATCGAGCGTAGCATTCGTCTAGCTTCATATGTCCGGATTGGGAGCTCATTATCTTCCGGGAGCATGTCATTAAAGAGAGCAAGTAGTTCCATAAAACTGACATCACTCCATCCGTTTCCTGCGTTCAATTTATACAACTTCAGTACAGCTGACAATGTTGTATACCTAGTTCAAGCAGCATACAATGGCATCTTTGCACAACTCTTTAACTTCTCAAACAATTTTGGGCAATCACGGAGTTCATCTTGAATTGTCTTTGTCATTTCCTCAATACGATCTTCATCATCATTGACATCTGTAATCACATCCTCCATACGGTCTTCTTCATTATCCGTATTTGTATTCATATCTGACAATCCATAAAATGCAGTTTTATCCCATCTAGTAGCTACATTCGCTTTTTCTCCGTGTTTATTCCAACATTTATAACTCCGATCTATTCCGTGACATATCAAATGTTCTTCCAACTCCTATGGAGTAAGTAGTCTAGAATAACAACAACGTAAACACTGACAAATGATTTGAGAAGGATCCTTTGCGTGATCCTTTGCAAACTTTATGAACTCTTTCACTCCGTTCTCATACTCTATTGTTAAACGATTAACATCCATCCATTCTTTATTCATCTCCATCCTATTTGAATCTCAAATATTATTATTTATGGTTCAAGTAAAAAAATGAGAATACCAAATACAGTAGAAGAGAACCACTTCCTTATAAAAATGGAGATTAATAGAGCTGAACCATTAGTATTTATTCATCATGCCTAAATACTCACTACTGGTGGAAGTGAAACTGTTCCTGATGATCACGCCAAGAAAAAATGGAAACCAAAATGGGGGAGTGAATCAAAATACCGCAAACAAGATAAAAAAACATGGTATTTGAGAATAGGTTAGTGGCTTTCATGTTATCTAGAAGTAAATATGTGTGATAAGACATTTTTGGTCTAACTAAAAGGGGATATAGCCTAATGAGTGTATTTTTGGATTCACAACAAATATGACTCTATGTGGTATGGGGTTTTTTCAACCATCTCACATTATCCCCTAATGGAATCTATCACAACCAAACTAATAAAAAACTTCTCAAACAACCCCACCAAAAAATAAGGATGATTTTCAACAATAAAAGTAAACAAGCACCATGTTCTTGAGAAATATAATAAAAATTAGTAAACACATGTGAATAATCCCCTTTACATCATTTTCCATCAAGTATGGTCCATTTTCTTCAATCGGTCAATCCATAATACTCACCCATAGAATAAAAAAGCATGTTAAAAAAATGATATACAAATGGGAGAGGAGAACAATATTGAAAAAATATTTGGAAAACATGTCTTAAAGGAGGTCCTGCAAACCGAAGCTTGAAAGCGTTGCGGGCGGCCGAGGTCCGGAAAACTGAATCTCGAGGGCGGAAGAGGTCCAGAAATGCGAACTCAGCGGGAGGCGGAGGTCCGACAATGAGTAGCAAGGGCGGGGGAGGTCTAACAACATGATCTAAGCAGGCAGCAGAGGGGAGTCAAAGAGTTCTAGTACCGCGAGAGCTTTAGGTCGTGATAAAATGAGGGAACTGTGCGACCAAATTTATAGAAAAATGCACTAAGGTTTTATCAGCGCTAAAAAAGCGTTGATAAATAATACATTTATCAACGCTGATAATAGTACCCTTTATCAGCACTAAAATAAGTGTTGATAAATCCTTACTGTATCAACGCTAAAATTTTACCACTAATACAGGGAGTCTTTATTAGCGCCTTTCTAGCGCAGATAAAGGATCTTTTTATCAGTGCTATTTTAGCGCTGATAAAGGTTACCCTGTATCAGTGCTAAAATATTAGCACTGATAAAGGAGTTCTTTATCAGTGCTTTTCTAGTGCTGATATATGGTCTCTTTATCAGCGCTAGAAAAACACTGATAAAGACTCCCTGTATCAGTGCTAAAATTGTAGCGCTGACACAAGGTTTCTTTATCAGCACTTTTCTAGCGCTATAAAGAGGGCATATATCAGCGCTGATAAAGAAATCCTTTATCAGTGCTAAAATTTTAGCGCTGATACAGGGTAACCTTTATCAGCGGTTTTGCTTAGCGCTGATATAAGTGGGCGCTTCCCTTGCCCATTTTTATAGTAGTGTGTGAGGTCGATCGATTTTGTCAGCGTACGTCGATCTATGGAGGGATCTGATAAAATGGATGTTACGTGAATATCGGATATACCGAATGTTCAGAAGGATTTTGCCTTACCAAATGGAGTTGGAAACGTGCGTTCTGTCACAATATCAGATGTTGAAGTGGTTTCTAGAGAAGGCGATGCATGCAAATCACATTTTCTCAAAGCTCTGAATCAATGTCTGGGTGTGCTTGGTCACTCAAAATTAGATTTGAAGGTTGTGATGGTCCATGACAATGCAAGAATCTCTAAGGCTGTGGTGGAATCTCCATCCCTCTTCATCATCGGTTTTTGAGATCTCTCAGTCTCTCGTCGATGCAAGCCTCTTGAAGGTTGTGGCTAAGCTGAGTAGACCCGTGGCCTGTAATCATCCAGCTTCAGATGTGTTTTTTTTCAATTGGTTCTAAGGATGATATGCAGGGGCTTGAGAAGCATCGATCTACATGCGAGTTTCATCCTGTAAGTGGTGGGTTATCGGGTGCTTGTTTAGGTGTTTCTTTCACGGAGGCTTCCTCGAGAAATCTGGACGAAGGTAAATCTTTAGAATCCTCGAATCGATGATTGTTCTATTCTTTGAGAATTTCCAGTTCTGGTAGGATTATTAAAAAGGGTGATACTTCTTGGGTTATGGTGAGATAGGAAGTGATCTATGAGAGTCTTGAAATGTGTTGTTATTCCATCATTGGTTAGGTGGTGCTACCGAAGGGTATGAAGCTATGGAGATTGGAGGATTTGATAAATAGGTTTTCATTGGTTTGAGGCTTCTCAAACGTGAAATGTATTCAAGTGGGGTGTGGATTCTATCACATTATGTTTCCAAGTAGTGAATGAGATAAAATGGATTGTCTTTGTCTTGGTTTCTCTGAGCACATGAAAGATTAGGCTCCAGGAGTGGAACTTTGGATTCAACCCTTATGAGCATAAAAACCCTTTTTTCACAAGATTGGATTAAAATCATCAGTTTGAACTTGATTCGATGCCATCCAATTTTTTTTTGATATTTCTTCTGCAATTAGTGTCCCAATTAAGATGGAAAAGAAAACAGAGCAATTTAAGTTTTTCTATTTTGTTAGGGTAGTTATGGAAGTTTATTTAAACTAATCATTGACAAAGAAGGTTCTGTTATGAACTGAGAATGATGAACTAAATCTTCAGGTTGAATATGAAAATATTCCTTGTTATTGTTCTAATTGTAAGACAATTTGACATTCCTTGGACATTTGTAGGATATCCAGGGTTTTCTCAACTTGCTCCATTGTAGAGCATAACACATCTGTTTGAAGGAAATGAAAAGGTAACCAGACTTAATTAGGAGATGAGAAACATGTTGAGAAGGGTCCATAGCAGCTATGGCCTAGTTCTTCAAAGAAGCTGATGCAAGGAAAGCAGTGCTCAATTGCAGGAACTTCTGTATTATAGGGATTTTCTAGTGATTGTGGAAGTTTCCTAGCATGGGGTTGGGTGTTGATATGAGAAGAGATGTTATTTATGAGGGTGGTCACTCAATGCTTGAAAGGAAAAGTTTTATGGGTGTGAATAGCAAGGAGGATAAATAGAAAACAAAGAGTTATGATTCTGAGCTTTACTCTACCTCTAACCGAGCTAGTTCCTTAGCTAGAATTGCTTTGTAAGAGTTACATGAAAGGGCTGACACTCAACAATGACCCGAGATGCAGGAGTTGTTTGAGGATCCCATGTAGGTTACCACATTATATAATTCTATTTTATAGTATTAAGGGAAATGATGCATGGTGCAACCATTGGAAATGGACTTCTTAGGACATGATGATGGGTCCAAAAAATCTAATATTCAGCAAGATATGAATTTTCATAAGGAAATTCAAAATGTACTCTGATCCTCAGGAATTGGGAAGTGGGTAATGTTTCGAATAGGGGAAGTGATAGAGCAGCCAATGTTTTTATTGGACACTACTTGTCTTAGGCCTTTAGGCGATGGTGCATCTTTTAAGGATATTGTCATTAGAGGAAAGGGTGAACATACAAAAAGAAGGCCGAATAAGGATAACTCCAACTTGCTGAGAAATGTGTATACCATATCATCTTCCAATGCTTCAAAGGTCAAGATCACCCCTGACCAGGAAAGGTCTAAGGTGAGAATCCTTAGGATTCTCAACCAAGGTAACTCACAATCAGAGTGGGAAACTACTGATGAATCTAATTTTGAATATGGGAATGATCATTCTTATTATGGTTTCTAACCCGGCTTTATGGATGAGGTAAAGCCTATTTTTTTACCCCATTCACTTACCTTGTTTTCCTTTTATCTTTTTTAATAAATGATGAGGAGCTTTGATTCTCTCTAGATCTTTTCGGTAAAAAATGTAAATACCTATTTTAGATTATATAAATCATATTTAAGGAAATATTATATATTCATATATGAACACATATATATATATATGTATTGATATATTTCCATATTAAAAATATTAAAAATATTAAAAATATCAATGAATGATTATGTTTACAAATATTAAAAATGAATACATTGCATCAATATTAAATGAATATATATTAAAAATGAATAAATTATAAAAAAGTAAAAAACACTTAACATTAGTAATGGATATATGAAATTAAATGAATGAGTGTTAAAAATTAGTGAAATATAATTAGAAGATGAATATATTGAGAAAATATTAAAAAATGTATAAGAGTTATTAATTATATAAATAAAAAAAATAAAAAATGAATATATTTTAAAATGAAAATGAATACATATATTAATTTTTTAAATTATAACTATATTAAAAACATTGGATGTAAACCAAATAAATATGTATAAATAAATATTAAAAATTAATAAAATTACAAAGATATTAAACAAAGAAAATAAAAAATGAACAAAGATTAATAATTAATAACATAATATAAAATATATAAAATATTAATAAATAAAAATTTAAAAGGGTAATATTAACAATTTATTATTTGTTTATGTTTATATATATAAATATATAATTGAATTAATATTTTATATTATGGGTTAAATTATTTCATGACATATTTAGTGTAAATATATATTTAGTCAATATTTTTAATTAATGATTAAATAATTATTATTTGATATATATATCAAATTGAAAAAATGGAATTGATATAAAAGAATGTTATTAAATGTATAATACTATTAATTATTCGATATTTTTTATAAATATTAACTTTTATGTAGCTTATAAACCATTTTCACTAATTATCTGACTTATTAAGTGTAAATACATATAAAGTTTTATATAAATCATATTTTAGAAAATTATATACACTCTAAATAAATGTTAATTATACAAAAATAAATTTACTGATATGAAATATATCTGTTTGTAAAAATGATTAATTCTAATAGTTATTAATTTTTATTGGTATTAATTATAAGTACTAATAATTTTTTACCAACATATATATCTGATTATATTAGTAGTTTAATACTCTAAAATATTTTACTAACATTTAAATATGTTGAATTATCATAATAATAAAAAAAATTATTTTACCAATATAAAAATATGTTTTAATAAATTAATCAGTAATATCAAATATTTTACCAAAAAATAATATATATATATATATATTAATCACCTATTACAAACATATAATTTTATCAACATAAATATATGATTATTTAAAATATTTAAAATTTTATAAAATTATTTTAAAGAGCACATGTAAATACCATTTTAAGAATATTTTTTAAATTATTGTTCGACCTGCTGTAGCTAGGGTCAATTACCATGTCAATCTCAAGTGGAATATGAATGAATAAAATAGTTGTTTTACTCCTTGGTCCTTGACAAATTGTGATTATATTTTCTACTTGGTTAATCTATCTTTATCATGGTTATAATCAAGGAGTACTTTTTGTTTGCATCGCTTCTTCTTATACCATTAGAAATTAGACTTCCATGAAGGTATGGATTAGGCTCTGACAATGGTATGGATATTTCTTTCAGGGTTTCCTTTTCCATTTCAGAGCCTGGATATCCTCAAGCTCTTTGGTAATTATTTAGATAATTTTTTCTACTTAGATTTCATTATACATAGGGTAAATGTTTTCTCCAAGATCAAATGTGTAATAAGACTAATTGCTCCAAAATGTTTCCAGATTTGACATAATTTTTGGTTGAGGTGAATTTTCATTTTAAATAGAAATTATTTTAAGAGTTTTCACCTTTTTTTGAATTATAATATTTTGGGCCACCCTTGGTCTAAATGCTATCTGAAGCTGGTTATTTCTTCCCCTAATATCAATACAAGAGTCCATTTAAGTAGTGTATTCTGATACATAAGATTCATTTGTTGTAAGGGCTGATTTAGGTAATGGTTCTCTGAATCATATATCATAATATAGGGTAGTGACTCGATCATTCTATGCTCTTGACGGTGGGAAATTCGATGAGGTGACCTTTTAGTAGCTCCCCCTATATTTGAGTCTCCTAGACAATAATAATAAGATAATTGAACTAGTTAGAATAAAATAAATCTTGACTTACAAGGTTAGAGTTAAGAAGTTTTAATTACTTTAATTTTCCTACCTATGAAAACTAAACAATGTGTTCAATGAGCATCTGGTGCCAAACATAATCATATTAGTGGTAACACTTCTTTTCAAGTGATTGTTTCAGATGATGTATATGAGTGTAAATATGGGGATATGTTGTTAACCATGGTTTAACTACATTGTTCTGGATATATTTAGAAGTGAAAATTCTAGAGTCATCAAGTGAAGAATATGATGAATATCTAAATGTTAAGATCCAGCTAACATCGAAGAAATGTTCTAAAGTTGAATAAATTTAATTCTTCTTAGACTCAATGAAAAAAACATGAAATGGTTTGATTTTCAAGGTGAAATTCTATTTTATTAAATTATTCCTAATTTTCATTCCATTAATGATTATTTAGTAGTTGTGGACATTATATTATGTCTAAAGATAACTTGCATCCCAATTTGAAGCTAGACATTAAGAAATTATAATGGAAATATTAGTTTTATTTTCCATTTCAGATGTATGTTGGTGCTTAATAATGATATTACATGGTTATACTCTACTTTGTCTATCTTATTGTTCCAGTTCCCACATAAACCTCAAAAGGTGATCATATATAGAATCAATTAAAAAGTGATTTGGATTAATAACATGACATAATTTGTATTATACTATACACTGTAAAATCTAGAATCTCTATATTCTTGATATAATTCCATTTTTCGAAACTCAAAGTTTAATCTGTGTATGATATGGAATTTATGAATCGTAACACACACACACATTACACATTACATAATCTAGATCTTATTCTTATAATCTATAAGGAAATCCAGAATCTATTCCTATAATATATTTGTAATATAAAATCATTCAAAATTATATATCCATTGTGTGATTTTATCAACCTCTACAATCATGAATCATAGTGTAATTAGTGTAAAAATACATGTGTGCAAATCTATGTACTTTTCATGAAATATGGAATCTATATAAAGTATGAAATATGAATAATTTGAAATCTATATGTGTTACCTGTGTAATCACTACGACAGATTATTATCTATTTTGTAATATGTTTGTAATATATGAATATGTGTATCATTTATTACAATTCATTAAAAAATTCTTCATTTCTCATTATAATTACAAACAATCACCAAATTTGGTGTCTTTCCCTAATTAAACATATCAATATAATAAAATTTATTCTATATATTCAATTTATTATAGTTCATTAGTCAATGCGATACACATGCTAATTTTACTGCCCTCCACTTTAGTGAAGGTGAACTTATAGACGATGGTGTTTTCTCCAAATCATTATCAAGATAGCCTAGATTTGTAGTGGATTAAATAACCTTGTTAGATGTATGTGATGACTAAGTGTGGCAGTGGTGATCCCTCACCACTCTATTCGAAAAAATGGGTCATCCAACAAAAAAAGATGAAGAAGGAGATCAACTCGTTTTCACTTCAACAAATCACCCCATTTGTCATTATATTTTCTTTTGTGGCATGGTATTTGTTAGTAATTTATTTTAGTTTTGAATGGTTGATGGAATAATTTCTAGAGGCGTGTGAATAAGAAAACATTAAAATTGTCATATTTATAAAAATTATGTGTGATAAATTAATTATTAAATTTATTTAATAGAGTTAATTAGTAGTGTAAAATAGAAATAAAGATAACATAAATAATTTTATACTGGTTTAGCCTAAATGACTTATTCCAGTCTTCACATCCCAACCAATGGAGTATGAAACCAACTAGGAAATATCGAGATAAACTTTTACATGAGTGAAATCTAAACCCAGACTTTTACACATGAGCCATCCCAATTGAGGAATTTGTGAGGACCAGCCCCAAACCTAACAACACAAACCTTTAGTGGGAGCAAACAAATCCAGGATTTCTATAGGAGTATCTATAACCAAAGTGTAATAATTTTATTTAGGTGTGAATAACCAAGGAATACATTTTAGAGGTAGTATAACCTATGTGAGAAAAGATTTAAGTGCAGACCTCTACCAAGATAAGAAAGGTATAAAAAATAATACAACTAGATATAAGTTGAAATAATTGTTGTTGATGAAAATAGTTGATGCAAACCCTTCAAATTTATTTGAATGGTGATGTATAAATGTTTCAGCAAAGTTACAATACATCTCTTCATGGAGAGTGAAGTTGAATACTTGTTCCTTCTTTTAGAGTTAATCAAAAATAGTGTAAATGATTGAGCATAGGATCACTTGAATACAGTAAGAGTATGAACATATAAGATCATTGTGTTCATGGTATGTTAGTTCCAAGCATCCTCTACTCCTTTAAATAGAATCTATAAAATCTAAAAAACTAATCTCCAACCGAGTAAAAAAATTCAAATTCCAATTAAAAAATTATCCAGGGTATAGAAAATGATCGTCTAGAATAATCTCAAAAATAATTTTATGAATTAAAAACATAAAGACTAGTTCAAACCAATTTTAATAACCTTTTAATTTAATTAATTAGTTTTCATAATAACAAGTCAAATAAATCCAATAGTTATCATAAGATAATTTGATGGATTAAATTTCAAAAATACTTTCCAATTTTACACAACACGTATTAATAAAAACATAATTATGCTATATTAAATATTACCAAATAATTTTGAATAGTTTCATTGAAATTAAATTTTAATTGAAAAAATGATCAAGTTAATGAAATTAAGTCAAATTATAAAAACATAAATATTTGAAAAATAAGTTTTGTGTGTTGTGAAAGAATAATGAATCAATTTAAATAAAAGTTTAAAACTATTTAAAGTATTTTAAAAAACTTTTCATGGTATTTATATAATATATAATAATTTTAGAAATTAATAATATAATTTAAACAATTAATGTAAACATTCACTTTTTCATATTTTAAAAAACGACGAAAAACAGAGCATGCATAAAAACTCAATATTAAGAAAAAATTAAGTAAAGGGAATAAATTACCATGTGTATATAATTCACTCATGGTTGGTATACTTACCATGCTATCATAACATGTGGTCAGTTGTCTCGTGGTCAATATACTAACCGTGAGAGAAAATGTAGCATACGGTCACCTAACAGAACATCCGATCACTATACTAACGATGTGAACAATGTGCGGTTAATTAAAATAACACATGTGGTAGGTATCATCATGCGGTAACTATAGTTACCATGTGAAGAAATTATATCATGTAGTAACTATAAAAATGAACATGCGGTAAGGTGAGTAAAGCTTCACAGTAGGTTGATCAAAAATCGAAAACTAAAACTGTACAACTTGACAATGGAACTTTCGGTGAATTTTAGAGGTATGTAAAAAAAATTTAGACTTTCATTAATTTTAATGAAATTTAGAAAAATTTATTCAATTTATGAAAAAATAAAAATCATGTGATTATTATCTTAATCACAAGAGATATCAATGAAATACAAAATATTTTGAATTCTGGAAATTTCATAATTCATGAATTGTTGTTTAAACTTCGAGCATTTTTAAACCATTAAAACAAAAATTTCAGAATTTAATTTATTCTAATGAAATGTATATAAATATAATATCTATAAAAATAGATATTTTTATAAATATTTTGATATATATAACACATTTTATAAAAGAATAACTGAAAAAAAACTAAAAAAAACAATAAATTGAAAAGTTGTGAAGAAATCAAAAGCCTGCAGTAAGATTGGACCAAAATAAAAACATGCTAGAGATTTAATGAAAACATTATAGAGACTAAATTATACTTCATCATAGTTGAATAAAATTTAAATAAACTTTTTATATTTTATATGAAATTATATTTATAAAAATCTGATCACTATAACTCAATATATAATTAAAACACAATAAGCTAGTAAAAAGTGATTTTCATATAAAATGATAAGAGAGTTTGAAATATTAATAAAAATTAACACATGATAACATGCATGAGAAAATCAATATCAAACCATAATTATGATCAATTTTATAAAAAAATATTTAATGTAATAAAAAAAACAAAAAATACATGTGTACATGCAAGCACATGTACAAACAATCTACCCCTTTTTGTTTGATTACAAAACCAAATAGGTAAAGCCAAAAATTATCACCCTTTTTGTAATCAAACAAAAATATATCTATTGATTCTATTTTAGAAAATATTCTCTTAATAAATAACTAACCCCTTTTCTAATTTAAGAAAACAAAAAAAACCCATTAAAAATTCCATATGATAAAACTATAAAGAACATGCTAGAAATAATAAAAAAATTTGGTAAATCTCCTCCTAAGAGGAATAAAAAAAAGACAGAAGAGTGAGCTTCCCCTGAGTAAAATTATTAGTGCAGATAAAACAAAATTTTAAAAACTCCATGTGTCTCAATGAAATGTAATTTTTATTTAGAGAGAAACCTCCATTTGATTAAACAATGAATCACATGTGACACAGTCCTATAAAAAATCAAACACCAACAGTTTTTTGTACCTGTGATATTTTGGGTTTAATTGGGTTATAATAAAAATTTATTGGTACCCTTGAAGGATTAAAACATTTATTATATGGTAAATGAGAAGATAAATTCATATGGATAGAAACTCTAGCAATACCAAATGATTTAGGTAACTTGATAGAACATTCATCATTATAATGTCCTTGTAGATGACATTTGAAACATGTGGCTATTGAAATATTCTCTGTAGAACTCTTAATAAAATAATTCTTTTACATAGTAAGAATTTTATGATTGTAAATATAACAAAATTTAACTCTATTTGATTTATTTATATTTATTATCTTATCATATTTCTCATTTCCTTGAACAGAGGTAGATAATGTTTCTTTTAAATTCACTATTTCCTTACATTTTCTTTCTAAACAATCTCAAGATCACCAAAAACGTTAAATTTTATAGATGAAGTAGTGTTTCTTGAATTTTGATTTTATTTTTTAATTTTAGAAACATTATTTTTCAAAATATTAATTTTATCTTTTTCTTTATTAAACTTAGAAATATAATTTTTCATTTTTTAAAATAATATTTTTCTTTTCTTTAGAAATGTTTTAATGATCCTTAGTCAAAATTTCATATTTTTTAGAAATATTTTCAATTTCCATTAGAGATTCATCACATAAATCACTTAATTCTTTAAAATTGTAATTTTAATGATAATAATTAGAAGAGAACTCAGAATCAAAATCATAATTAGAAGAATTATTAATCTTATTTTTCTTTCCATCAAACACAATCTACTATGATTTAACATATCATAAAAAGGATTTGTTACCTTGGTTTTTTTCTCATTAGAGAAAGGTTACTAGTCTCTTTTTCACTTCTAAATTCTTCATTGGAGTATGATTCTTCAGTGAATCTCTAAGCAGTATGATAATCACAATTGATTTCTTTTTGGTATCTTTTTATCTTTTCCTTATTATTTAATATTTAGACACTAATATTTGGTATGATCAGGTTTCCTACATTCATAATGTTTTTGGATTTACCTTTATGACATTTTCTTTTAAAATACTTCTTGTATCTCTTGATTTTCCCTTCATCCTTTTTTATAGTATGTTTTTTCTTTAGGATCCCTTGAATGAATTTAGAAACTTAAATTAGATAATCACCCTCATATAAGCAAGAATAATATGATGAATCATTGGAAGTGTTAGAAAAAATATATTTAAATTTAAAATAAAATCCCCTGTTTTTTCAGATGAGTCAAGATCATTGTTCCTCAGTTCAAGCTCTTATTGTAATAAAAATCCAATCAACTAATATAAAGAGTATTCTACAAAATATGTGCATTATTTACTGTCTAATTTCTTTGAATATATCTTCGTTGTTAAGGCTCTAAGTATCTTTCTAATCAATACTTCATTCTTCATGGTTTCACCAAGTGTGACCATGCTATTGGAGATCTTTGTGGATCTTTTGAATATATCATTCAGACTTTCATGATCAAACATTATAAATTCTTGGAATTCATCTATGTGAATGCCAAGATTAGTCATCTGTAATTTTTTAGTTCCTTGATGGGTGAATTTAAAGTCCTATAAATACCAAAATTAGTTTTATAAGAATATATGTGATTTTACACAGTTCTAAAAAGAGAGAAGTAAATATAATTCATCACTTTTCAATTTAAGACATATTTTGTAGCGTCATTTCCATTTATAGCTTCAATTTTGACTTCAAGTATTTTATATGATCTATTCATGATAGTACAATATTCAATACCTATATTTTTCAAAAATACCTCCATTCCATCTTTCCATTATCCATAATCACTTACATTGAAATGAGGTGGCCTCAATGGATTTATTAATTAAATCTCCAGAGTTTCCATCACTGAAATTGATATTTACTTAGTCATGTTAAGGAATAGGATACAAGTTACCTCAAATAATCACAAAATATAAACATAGTTAAAAATAACCCTTTTAAGGAAAACGGATTAGAACTTAATATTCTTAAAAGGGAATCCCTTAGATACCAAGTGATAGTATCAGGAAAAAAACCCAGAGAAATATTATCCTAAGCAAGTTCAACCTCTGATACATGTCAGAATGGTTGATGGAAGAAGGTCCAAGGGGGAGGGGTGAATATATATTTATTAAAATTATAAAATTTATAAAAATTATGTGATATAAATTAATTATTAAATTTAATTAATATAGTTAATTAGCAGTGTATAATAGAAATAAATATAACAAAAATATTTTTATACTAGTATATTCTAAATGATGTAGTCCAGTCTTCACACCCTAACTGATAGAGTACGTCACCCACAAAGAAATAGAGAGATACTTTTACATGAGATCAGTCTAAACCCATACTTTTACATGAGAGAAATACCAACATAAGAATTATTGAGGAGAAGCCCCAAACCTAACAACACAACCTTTTGTGGGATTAGAAAAA
The DNA here is from genome assembly GCA_963277665.1 of Viscum album. Taxonomy (NCBI): domain Eukaryota; kingdom Viridiplantae; phylum Streptophyta; class Magnoliopsida; order Santalales; family Viscaceae; genus Viscum; species Viscum album. Next base: position 70,361,763 of record OY728149.1, read on the forward strand.
ACCCATGATTTATATAGGAGAATCACCAACCTAAGTGTTCTGATTTTTGTTTAGGTGTAAATAACCAAGGAAGGAATTTTAGAGGTAGTATAACATATGTGAGAATGGATTTAATTGTATACCTCTACCCAAACCTAAAATATATAGCAAATAATACAATTGTAAAGAAGCATAATAAATTTTAGTTGATGAAAATAGTCAATAAAGACCCTTCGAATGGATTTAAATAATGAATTATGGGTGTTCCAGTAAAGGTACAATATGTCTATTTAAGAAGAATGAAGTTAAATAGTATTTTTTTCATTCCTTGTGAGCTCATAACAAATGTTTTAAATGGTTGAGCACATGATCACTTGAATATCATAAGAGTATGAACTTATGAGATCACCGTATTTGTGGTACATCGGTTCCAAGCATCATTCACTCCTTGAAATAGAATCAGTAAAAGAATAAATATCCATATGGGTAAAACAATTCTAATTCAAATTAAAAAATAATCCAGGAGAGAGAAAATGATCATCCCGAATAATTGTAACAATAATTTTTTGAATTCAAAACTTAAAGACAAATTCAAACCAATTTGAATTACTTGTTAATTTACTCAAATAGTTTCTATAATAACAAGTCAAAGAAATCTCACAACTATTATATGATAATTTGACGTTTAAAATTTAAAAGACTTTCTCATTTAATGAAACATGTATTAATAAAGATTTTATTATACTGAAATAAATATTACCACATAATTTTGAATAATTTCATTGAAATTAAATTTTAATTTAGAAAATAATCTATTCAATGAAATAAACTCAAAAAATAGAAACATAAATATTTGGAAAATAAGTTATATGTGTAACACATGAATAATGAATATATTTAAATTAAAGTTAAAAAATATTTATTTATTTAAAACACTTCAAATGGTCTTTATATAATATATATTAATTTTTGAAATTAATATCTCAATTTAAATAATTAAAATAAACATGAAGTTAATCATATTATAAAAGATGATGAAAAACAGAGCATGTGTAAAAACTCAGTATTAGGAAAAAACTATGTAATGGGAAGAACTAACCATTTTTTCCCAATTTAATTATGGTCGGCATAATTACCATTACCTCATAACATATGGTTGGTTGTCTTGTGTTCAGTATATTGACCGTGAGAAAAAAATAACATGCGGTCACTTGATAGAACATACGATCACTATACCGACTGGGAAAAAATGTGCGGAAACTTAAAATAACACATTCAATAAGTATAATCATGTGGTAACTATAATTACCATGTGAGAAAAATATATCATGTAGTAACTATAAATATTAACACACAGTAAGGTAAGAAAAGCTTAACGGTAGGTTGAGAAAAAATATGAAACTCAAACTATACAAATGGACATCAGAACCTTCGATGAATTTTATAGGTATGTAAAAAACATTTTTATACTTTTATGTAGTTGAATGAAATGTATAAAAACCTATTATATTTCTAACCTAAAAAATATTGTGTGATTATGATGTGATTCGCAAGAGATATCAATGTAATAAAAAAGATTCTGAATTATAGAAATTCTATAATTCCTGAATTGTTGTATAAACTTCAAGAATTTTTGAGACCAATAAAACAACAATTTCAAACTTCCATTAATTACAATTCAATGTATATCAATATAATAGGTATCAAAATACATAATTTATTAAAGATTTAGATCTATATAACTCATTTTATAATATAATAAGTGAAGAAAACTTTAAAACACTATACACTAACAAATTGTGAAGAAAGAAAAAGCATGTAAGAAGTTCATACCAAAATTATAACATGATAGAGACTGAAATAGAGTTAATAATTTTGAATAAAAGTTAGATAAAATTTTTATATTTCATAGGAAATTTTATATATAAAAATCTTATCACTATAACTCAAGATAAAATTAAAACACAATGATCTAGTAAAAAGTGTTGTTCACATAAAATGATGAGGGTTTGGAATAATAAAAAAAATTAAACACAAGATAACATGCATGAGAGAAAATGTAATCAAATAGTAATTATGATTAATGTTATTAAACAATATTTAATGTAATAAAAAAATACAAAAAATACATGTGTACAAGCAATCACATGCATAAATAATTTACTTATGTTCAATTTGTTTTATGAAGTTGCGGAAGTATATGAAGTGGAGTCTGAACCATTGGGTGAGAATATTTTATTCTTGTTTCATTCCAAATTTAGTTATTTAAATATACAGTTTACCATTCATAACTTCTATAATGAAAAAGAGTTTATCTCCACTTTCAGAGGGGTCTAAGGAAGATTACAAGATGTTGCTTAGTGCCCCCACCCTTGAACATAAAATAGAGATCAATGGGATGACACCAGATTCTACTTAGTGGCCCTAGGTTTTTATATGAGAATGAGGTTGGTGGAATGAAACATTTTATTTTCTTTACTATATTAAAAAACATTTAGCAGAAAGAGTTGAGATTGATTCTATTTATATAGGCGTTTCTCATCATGGTTCATATCGTGAAAATAAGATGACCATATAATTGATGTCTATTTAGTTTTGGTTTTCATGATTGAATAAATATTTCTCTATTGTTTTGTGGTGGTTTTATATTTAGTTATAGTTTCTATGAATGTTTGTATGAGGTGATGTATCATTTTAGTGGTTAAATAGATAAATATATAATCATGGATGTCAGTGATTATGTTATCGTTCGAAAGGTATGTTGTACCAATCAAAGTTCATATTTTCATTTCTATTTACACTACATTTTGAGAAGAAATTGGATTACAGTAATTCATTTAAACTATCAAAAGTTTCAATTTTATATTTAATTTCATTTCTTATAGTATTATCTACTGTGATCATATTTTATGTTATACATATCTTTTTCTTACTGCTAGCGTGAGATTAGGGATGAACTAATCCCTTCTGAAATTACAAGAAAGGGGAACCTATTCCATGAGTGAGGATGATCAGATTCTTCCAGCTACTAGTTTGGGTATTGTGTGTGTTTGAAACTGAAAATTTAATGTTTTATGGTGCCAATGTGAGTCGACTACAGGTGGTCAGAGTCATTATATTCATGTCATTATTGAGTGAGCAAACTGCAGGTGTATATTCTTCTACCAGCATGAACTGCAATACCGACAACATGTTTATGAGAGAAAAAACTATAGTTGATGTTTGAAAAAATTTCATACATGGTTTCTTAGTGTTTGAACATGTTTGTAACATTTTTATTATAGGTTTATGTTTTTTCTTAGAGTCTAGACATGTTTTTAAATTATGTTTAAATATTTTCAAAAAAATTATCTTTTTCATATACAGCCTCACCTTAATTGAGGTTTTTATACGATAATTGTATAATTATCATATATAATTATATTAATAAATATAATTTCAAATTTGAGCATAAATTTTTTGAATAAGAACAAAAAATATTTTACTTAAAAAAGATTTATGTACATATGTTAATTTTTGGAATTTATTACAATAATAGATAAAACCAATCTTAATAATATCATCAATATAAAGATAAATATTGATATTAATATTATCAATAGATAAATATATAATATAAATCCATCACTAAAAATTTTCACCAAAAAATATATTTTATCTTTTGGTGTTATTATAGTTTCAATATAACTATTTTATCTATTGTAATGACATTTAGTGACATAGTTTTATCAAAAATAAGTGTGAGAGACAGATGTGTTGGTAAATCATTTTTCCAACAAAAAATATACCTTTACCAACATATATACCCCTAATAAGAAAAATAAAATATTTTGTATTTATATATATATATCAATATAAATATATTTATATATTAAATACAATTTTTAATAATATATAATTTTTTCTAGTTGTTTTATAAGTCATTTTTCATTAAATATCTTATATATTAAGTGTAAATGTATATTTAGTCTTACATAAATCTCATTTAACAAAATATATTATATTTATATGGATATAAATATATTTATATATTAATATAAAATTTTTAATGATATAATTTTTTTATGAAATATACATTTTTAGTGCTTTTTAGCACTGATAAAGAATGACCTTTATTAGGGTTAAAAAAATATGCAAACAAAGGTTTCATTTATTAGCATAAAAAATAAACATTGATAAATATAGTTAAATTATTAGTGATTTTTTAGCATTGATATAAGGTAAAACTAATTATGTATATATATATATATATATATATGTAAATACACACTAGTATGAGAAAACTAAACAAAATGTGGCAAATGTGGGAAAATGAGCCTTTTGAACAGACCAATCTATGGAAAATAGTTCCATGGAAATAGAATATGTATGTACACCCTCTAAGATATAAAAGTATTAAAATTTTGAGCCTTTTTATGATGTTTTGAAGCTCTATTGGTTGGTGGATGATGCACTAACCACACCTACAATGGAAGACTTCCATTTTGGCTACTTCAAATTATACATGTGTATCCCTTGTTGCTTTGGTAGCCGTGGGAGAAGTCCATGGTAAATGGGGGATTTGTAGGAGTTGTTTCAAACTTGACACCTCCAACTATGCTTATTGATATCACCATGTGTAAGAAAAAAGGAGGTGTTGGAGGGGCCTTTTGTAACATTTTTTCTTACAAAAATAAAGGCTATTTTACTCCCTCCATTTATCTCTCTTTGTCATTAGTGAACAAAAAATGTGGTATCAGATCCATTTGAGGCAAAACAACGGTGAGAAATAGGGATTTTCTAGTGACCAAAAAATTAAAGTTTCTCTAAATTGTGTTTTGAATGTAGAATATGAATGTTCATGTTGAGGTGATTACAATGGAATAAATACTGTAAAAAACAGAGCCAAAATGAGCTACCTAGACTCGATCAAAGTTTGGTTAAAGTTCAGGTGCAATAATAACCCCTTGCTAGAAAATATGGTTCTATTTTAGCACGAGTGACATTTCTAGTGAAATTCAAACAACTACTATGACGTGCCACATCATCAACACTTCATCGCCAAGTCATCTATCGATCTTGACCATAAACACTGATTTGGTCATATCTTGATCAATCAGTGTCCGATTTCAATGATTCAAGAGTCAATTCCACCATTTTCAATCATTTCAGATGCAAAGATACACTCCATTTTTCTAAATTATTATCCAGTTTTAAAAAAATTAAAATTAAATAGAGGGACCATCCCTGGGAGGGATGATCATATTGACTTATTTGAACTACTCCATTTGGAAGTCTCAAATGAAAGATCTACTTAATGATAAGGATTTTTTTGACCCAATTGAGAATAAGGGAGTTAACCCCAATGTCACCAAATAAGTAGAGGGTAGTAAAATTAATAAGAAGATGATCATTCAAATCCTCTAATGGATTGATCACAACATCTACAACCATGTTTCTTAAGAGACTAGCATGTTAGAACCTTAGATGAAGTTGGAAAATAAATACCTGTCAAAGACTAATCAGAACAAGATCATCTTGTTAATGTGGTTGAAGAATATTTAATTATAAATCGAAAACTCAATAGCTGAACGCACCAATGAGTTCGCAATCCCAATGATTCAATTGGTGGGTGCAGGTAAGAATTTGACTAATAAAGATCTATAAAAACCACCTACTATGTAAACTTTCAGATAAATGGGATATGATCATCATCTAACTCATCAACTTGACACCCATAGGAAAACAGTCCATGGGAATGGTAAGTGATTCACTTTTCAATGAGGATGCCTGAATGAAGGATAAAAGTTATAACCAAATGCAATATATCATCCTAGATAAGTGAGCGAGACAACAAGGAGGATGCCGAGGGGCAAGAAGTAGTGGTAGAACTAAGAGAATAGGAAGGTACAAAGATGGTAGGAGGACGACATAAAAATACTACCATTGTGGTATGGATGGAAACGTGTAGATGAATTGTTAAAATTGTTAAAGAAAATGGTCAAAATAGTAACCAATAAATAAGAAATGAAGTCACCCATGTGAGCATCACCAGAGAAGTTATGATTTTCTCCAATGATGAAGAAGATACTTGATTTCACACATTAAGATAAGTAACTAAATGGGTGTTCGATGTTTCATCATCGTACCACGCCACTCTGCATCATTAGTATTTATTGACTTATCAAACTGGTGACTTTGGTGTAGTCAAGATGAAGAATACCAGTTTGGTAGAGATTGTTGGCATGGGTGATATCCAAGTCATGAAAAAGTTAGATACACAATCACCCTAGAGGATGTTTGATATATTTTAATCCTTCAACTCAACCCATTATTAGGAATAGACTTTGATAGACAAGGCTATGATAATATCTTCTATAATGGAGCATGGAAGATGAAAAAAGGAGCGATCATCATCGCTCATAGAAACATATGTGGTATGTTGTGAAAAACTCATGTGCAGATATGTGTAGATAGGCTCAAAATGGTGGAATGAGATATTTCATCCAATATGTGACATATGAGACTCGTCCACAAGAGTTAAAGAGGGCTATCAAACCTGACTAGGAATAAGTGCACCGGTGTCAACAAGGTTGTATCACTTGATCCTTCCAAACACTACTCGTATGGGAAGAAACATATAGTCTCATTCAATACTAATTTTCATGAAGATCAATATTTTTGGATTTTGTGCACTCTGATGTATATAATCCCATGGAGGTGTATTAAATATGAGGTACCAAATATTTTCTATCCTTTATTGATGATGAATCTTGAAGGGTGTGGTTGTTCTTCTTGCAGGAAAATTAAAAAGTAGTTGACTACATTAAGATATTCCACACCATCATGGAGTGTGAAAATGTAAGGAAGATGAAGTTTATTCATTAATACAATATATGAGATTACACATCTATAGAATTTTATGCCTATTGATGGAGTCAGGTCATTCGACATGAGATTATTGATTGTACCATGATTCACTGTTTTATTTCACCATTATACCAATGTATTAAACTGGTTTTGTATTGAAAATTACAAGTATAATAACAAATTTAACTCCATGTTTGATTAAATTATTTTGTGTTTAACACTGTTAGAAAGGTAAATGTTACTTTGTTTGATAATTATATTATAGTTGGAGGTGAGTTGGAGGACCTATGAAGGCATCCAAGAGAGATGGGCCAATATGCACATGATCCAAGCATAATAGTCAACTAAAACTCATTATTATAATAAAACGTTAATTTATATGGGATGAAATTTTTTTTATGGTCCAAATTTTAATTATCTCCATTTCATATGAAGGAACCAAATCCAAATTCGTTCATTAACAGGCCCATACAAACAGTTCTGTCCAATAAAGTGGATCTACACGGGTTCAAAACTTTTCCTCTGTAGTTTGGAAATATATCTTATTATATTACATATATGGCCTCCAAATTTGACATGGAGGTATATAATGTGTCTTTAAACAACTCTTTAGTTTTGTACAAAGTGATTTAAGACCTTCTGACTGGCCAAAACCATGGACAAGTGGATTCGTGAAATCAGGGGTCCCAAAACCACTACCCACTTTGCCTATAAATTGGCACCTTGGGCACCCCATTTAGAAGTTCGAAATAGATGCTAGGTGCTTCCATTTTGAAGTCCTAAAGGATTCATCCCACCAATGTTTGATGTTTTGGAGTCTTTGGGAAGTGATACTTCAACATCTTCTTCTTCCTCTCCCCCATGGGTTTCTAAACCCCTTGTGATCACCCAGGGAGGAACATGTTGAAAATCCCAAGGTTAATGTTGTAATATTTGAATGGTATTTTTATTTCCAGGTTTTTATATTGTTTTTATTCATACTCTATTTTTATTTTATTAAGTTATATACTATTATGTTATACTCAAACTCAAATGATCATGTTTGGGGGTACCCTTTCATGTGATGTTTCACACACCATTCATCCCTTTTTCTTCCATCATTCAATTGCGGCGTTTTTGTGGTTTATATTAGTCAATTGAACTCACATAAGAACTGTAAAGTCCATGTACATTTGTTTAATGGTATCAAAAAGAAATAACATACAAACCTAGACAGCACATTGAGTTCTTCGTGTGTTGCCTTGGTGTGTTTCAGTTATGAAGTCGAACACAAATCACCCAATCATCAGCGGTGTCCGGTGAATCATTGTGTATTTTTGACTGAACCCTAGGATGTATACTAGTATAAAATTAGTGCCATTATGGTTATAGGTGTTAAAAACCAGGTATTAAATTTTCATAACTCTATCTCATGAAGCGATGAAGGATGAGCATCATGAGAGTACCTCATGTTGATCATGTTTAATTAATCTTGTTTACTTCTACTTTGTTTTATCACTTTCATTTTCTATTGTCATATTTAATCATAAAAACCAAGTATTTAAAAACCACATTACCCTTTTTTAAATTCATAATCAGAACCACATTTTTGAATTAATGATCTAAGGCTCCGTCGAGAGACGGCCTAGGGTTGCTGCTATACTGCAAAAATTCTAGTTAAAAATAAAGAACTAATTTGATGAGCTCGAAAATGAGATCAAATTTTGGCACCATTTATGGGGAGAAAAGAAAATTTAATTTCTTTATTTACTTTTATTTATTTATTTTACTTCTTAATTAGTACTCCTTTCAATATCCCACCACCAATTTATTGTTTTTGTTTTAGTATTCTGTTTCTATTTTTTGTTGTTTTTGTGTGTTCTCTCTCTCTCTCTCTCTCTTCTTCTTCTCCATATGTCTCTCTATAATTTTATATTATAACATTATATTCTTCTTTAACCCTAATTCAGTTATTTTACTCATATTTAATAATAAAAAAACAAAAAAAAACAAACTTCACAACTCATTTTCATGACCTGATCAGAAAAAGAAAAATTGCTTGAATTTGACCCTAAAATTGAAAAGACACTTAAATAACAAATTAGGGAATCTAGAGTATGTCAATCAAGTAACACTAAGGAACCCCTTGTGGAACCTCAATTGGTCCTAAATGGATCAAAAATTGAACCCAATCAAACACAAGAAAAAATGGATACAAATAATCGAACCTTAAAATAACTGACCACCTAGATGTGGATTACCAACCTACGTACATCCAATATCCTCAGGAAGCAGCCCAATTTGAGCTAAGATCAGGCCTCATCCACCTTCTTTCTAAATTCCAAGTTCTTCCCTGTGAGGACCCTCATAAACACCTTAAAGAGTTTCACATAGTTTTCTCCACCATGAAACACCAAAATGTGTCTGAGGACTTAATTAAGTTTAGGTACTTCCCTTTCTCCCTTGATGGTGTAGCGAAAGATTGGATATACTATTTTCCAACCATGATTTGGGGTTGGAATGACCTTAAAAGACTCTTTTTAGAGAAGTTTTTCCCTTCCTCCTAAATGACATCAATTAGGAAAAAAATTTGTGGAATTATGCAATCACAAGGAGAGACCCTTCATGAATACTCAGAGAGATTCAAAAGACTTTGCTCAAGCTGCCCCCACCAACAGATTAATGAAGAACTATTAATCCAATACTTCTATGAGGGACATATCCCCATGGATCTTGGAATTATTGATGCTGCATCTGTTGGTTCCCTAATTGTTAAAAATCCTTCCAACACTTGTGACTTAATATCCAACATGGCTCAAAATACACAACAATTTGGTACACGAGCAATTGTACCAACCAAAGGAGTTCATGAGGAAGGCCATTCATCCTTAGAACAAGAGGTAGATAATAAACTTGATGATATTCATACCCTTATAAGGTAACTAGGTCAAGCAAAAGGTAACTCACACTCTTCATCAGTTACATTACATTGTGGTATTTGCTATGATAATACTCATTTTTTTGATTAGTACCCATAACTTCAAGATTCACTTGAGTCTTGTACAACCGTGTTCCCAGGATGTCCATACCAAAAATAACCTCCCTTCAAGCAAGAGAAATTCAGGCCAAATCCAAACCCCGGGTGGATACCATAACCCCAGTACTGACAAGGAGGAAACTCAAGTTACCCCAAGTAGAATTGGTATAAAAAAGGCCAAGGTAAGAAACCTTATTATCCTTCAACTTCTCAAAACAATCATCCTTATCCTCCCAAATCTGAACTAAGCCTTGAGGCTATGGTGAAGAAAATGGAAACCCAGAACCTGAAATTCCAAAAAACCACACAATCATGAATTCAAGACCTTCAAACTCAAGTGGGACAATTGGCGAACACCATCGGTGATCTTAAGATGCAAGGTTCTGGACAACTACCATCCCAACCCATTTTCAATCTGAAGGATATATGTAATTTATATGCAATTACAATTTGTAGTGGTAAAGAAGTTTATCCTTCTATTGATTCAATGTAACATGTATGTACCCCTCTTGAAAACACTCTTTCCCAACCCTAAAAAATATCAAGTAATGAAAAACAAAATAAAAAGGGAAATACAATTATCATTGATGATTCAAATGAACAAACCATTCCTCTTCCTTTCCACCAAAGACTCTATAAATCCAATAAAAATTCTGAAAATGATATTGATAATGAAATAATGGATACATTTAAAAAAAATTAAGTTAATATTCCTTTATAGGATATGGTCATGATAATTCCCTGTTATGCCAAATTTCATAAATAACTTTTCACACATAGACGAAGGATGAAGGGGTATGAGAGAGTCTACTAGGGGAGGAATGTCTCGGCCTTTATTCAACCATAAATGCAAACCAAATTCAAGGATCCTAACACATTCACGATACTATGTACCATAGGGGAGACCTTATTTTATGATGCTATGGTAGATTTAGGTGCTTCCATTAATGAAATGCCTCACTCTGCGTATAATTATCTACTGGTTGGAGAGCTTCAACCAACAGGCATTGTCGTGAAACTTGCCAACCAAAGTACAACACATCTAATAAGTGTGATTGAGGATGTCCTTTCCAGAGTGAAGAATCTCATCTTCCCCGTAGATTTCTACAATATTGAGATGGAAGATACCTGAAACCATGGACATGCCGCTCTCATACTTGGGAGGCCATTCCTGAAAACAAAAAAGACGATCATCAATGTTCACAATGGTATACTGTCCATGGAGTTCGGTGGAGAAAAGGAAAATTTTAATATCCTTGAGGATATGAAACACCCCATTGAAGAGAACTCCACTCTTCCTATCTATTCTATGGATGTGTTCTCAAATGATGCAAACACACACAATTCTCTCCTCAACCCATACTATGATTCATTTTTCTCTTCTCTACTCTTGGATGATTTTAGTTTTGAGTTCTGTTTTGAGTGCTTAGTGGGTTCTAAAAACTGTAAATTTTATGATTCAATTGATGAGTGTGTTCATTCCAAGGTACCCATGACCATTGGTGATTCTGCAAATATCATTTCAATAGATTCTCTATCTTTAGAGAATAAAGATGACTAGAGAGACAGTTTAATGGACCTCACTCTCCTAAATACCCTACCTCAGTCCAAAAACCACCAGTTTTGGAACTTAAACCACTTCCTTCTATTTTAAAATATATATATCTTGAGGTTATTGACAAATTTCTCGTCATTATTTCCAATAAACTCTCTCCACAACAAGAATCAAAACTACTCAACCTTTTGAGATAGTGTAAAAAGGCAATAGGATGGACATTGGATGATATTCCAGGGATTATCCCATCTATTTTTATACACCATATACTTTTTAATGATGAGGATAAGCCTGTGAGACAGTCTCAATGCTTGTTGAATCCCACTCTCCATGAATTGGGAAAATTGGAAGTCAGTAAATTACTTGCTGGTGGGATCATATATCCTATATATGATAGTAAATGGGTTAGCCCAGTGCAAATTATGCCAAAAAAATAGGAATAACTGTTTTGTCAAATGAAAGGAATGAATTGGTTCCAAAACGTGTGAAAAACAGTTGGCGAGTCTGTATTGACTATCATCAACTGAATCAAGCCACACAGAAGGATCACTTTCCTCTACCTTTCATTGACCAAATGCTTGAATGATTGGCTAGTAAGTCCAATTATTTTTTCCTTGATGGCTATTTGTGTTATATTCAAATCCATATATCCCTTGAGGATCAAGAAAAGAAAACATTTACCTGTCCATTTGGTACATTTTCATATAGAAAGATTCCTTTTGGTCTTTGTAATGCTCCTGGTACTTTTCAGCATTGTATGTTGAGTATATTTTTAAAGTACCTAGAGAATTGCACGAATGTTTTTATGGATGATTTCATTGTTTATGGAACTTCCTTTGATGATTGTTTGGATCACCTAGGTTCTATCCTTTGTTGTTTCATAGAAAAAGATATTGTGTTAAATTACAATAAATGTCATTTCATGGTTGAAAAGAGGATAATTCTTTGGCATGCTATTTCAAAAGAGGGAATTCAAGTATATAAATCAAAAATTGAATTAATTTAAACCCTTAAATATCCAAAATATGTTCGTGAGGTGCGATATTTCTTAGGTCATGCTAGTTTTTACCACCTATTCATTAAAGACTTTAGTAAGATCACACTTCCCTTGTCCTGGTTATTACAAAAGGATTTTGAGTTTGTGTTTGATAGAAATAGCGAGGATGCTTTCAATTCACTAAAAACGAGTCTTACATCACCTCCCATTATTCAAACACCATGGTTGGATCTCCCCTTTGAGCTTATGTGTGATGCCTATAACTTTGTGGTTGGGGTAGTTTTATCACAAAGGGTTAAGAAGGCTCCTTATGTCATTGCGTATGACTCATGTACCCTTGAACCGACATAGAAAAACTACACAACCATAGAAAAAGAACTTCATTCTATTGTGTTTTCCTTAGAATAAATCCTTTCATATCTTATGAGGTCAAGAATCATTGTATGTTTTGATCATGCTGTCGTTCGTTTTCTCCAAAAGAAACCTGAAGCTAAACCCAACCTCATTCGGTGGATGCTCTTCCTCCAGGAGTATGACCTCAATATTAGATATAATAGAGGAGTGAAAAATGTGGTATCTGACCACATTAGTAGGATTTACCCACCATTGGACCATCATGTTGAATCACCCATCCCTATTGGATAATTCTTCCCTCATGAGAACATTTGTGATGTTGTGGACCTTACCCCCGAGTATACGAACATTGTGAATTTTCTAGCAACATCTAGGGTCACCACTGATTTTAGTACTTCCCAATCCCAATGACTTAAACACGATTCTTGGTAGTACATTTGGGATGACCCATATTTGTTGAAATTTTTTGGTGACCAAGTAGTTCGTCGGTGTGTCCCTGACCATGAGTTCACCTCTGTTTTGACGTTCTCCCACACTTTGGCTTGTGGGGGCCACTTTGGATCTCAACGTACAGCTCAAAAAGTCCTTAACTCAGGAATTTATTGGCCAAAATTGTATAGGTATTCACCTATATTTTTCAAGTCATGTAGTCATTGTCAATTCACAGGGAATATCTCTAAGAGGAATGAAATGCCCCAACAGCCCATGCTATTCTGTGAAATTTTTGATGAATGGGGCATTGAATTCATGGGTCCTTTTCCAAATTCATTTTGATTTTTGTACATATTATTGGCTACTTACTATGTATCTAAATGGGTGGAAGCAAAGTCCTCCTGGACCGATGACTCTTGAGTGGGTGTTGATTTTGTGAGGTCCCAAATATTCAGTAGGTTTGGTTTACCTAGATTCATTATTAGTGATCAGGGTTCACATTATTGTAATTGCAACATGAAAAATTTGCTTCATAAGTATGGGGTTGTTCATAAAGTCTCTATAGCATATCACCCCCAAATTAATGGACAAGCAAAAATCTCAAATTTGGAAGTTAAACAAATCTTGGAAAAAACAATACAACCCAATAGGAAATATTGGACTATGAGCTTGGATGATGCACTTTTGGTATACCGTACAACTTTTCAAACCCCAATAAGAATGTCACCATATAGAATTGTGTTTGAAAAGGCTTGTCACCTCCCAGTGGAGGTATAACACCGTGCATATTGGGTTGTTAAACAATGTAATATTAATATTTCAGATACAGGTGCGCATATGAAGATGCAGATTCAAGAGTTGGAAGAAATTCAATGTGATACATATGATAATTCTTGGATCTATAAAGAGAAGATAAAGGATATCTGTGATAAATTGATTTATCAGCAGGAGTTTCATATTGGTGAGAAGGTTCTGATGTACAATTCTGGGCTAAAGCTCCACCGAGGTAAGCTTCAATCTTGATGGCTTGGTCCTTATACCGTTACTGATGTTTACCCTTTGGGTTCCACACAGGTTTTTCTTGAGAAGAGTGGAAAAAGGATTAATGTCAATGGGAAAGGCTCAAACACTTATATGAGGATTTTCCAAAGCATCTCGTGGAGGAAATCCAACTGATAGATGCCACATATGACACCACTTAGTAGAATGTACCTTCTCCCTACCTTTATTTTCTTGTATATTTATTTGAAATACTTTCATTGTGGACAATGTAAATTTTAGGTGTTGGGGATGGTGAAATTTCATATTTAAGATTAAAACAAAAAAAACAAAAAAAATGTTTTTTCATTTTTGATTAATTTTTTCCATATTTTTTGTTTTTAGATAAAAATTGATCTTAAAAAGAATATACAAAATCATTTTTCACGCTTGAGTTGATTTTGTGGAAAATTCCATTGTTTTTGGAATTTTTTTTCAAATGAATATTGATATTGAATATTTTTCAATAATTTGTATTTTTAAATCATTCTTAGGTGTTTAATATATTTTTGAAACCCATGCCTCATTAGCACTGAACAATATTTTAATCCCTTACCTAAGAGGTATTCTAAGCCCTTTATTGCATATTTTTACTTTTAATCAATTTCTTGAGAGTCTCGGGTCATGTAGAGAAACTATAACTTTCCCTGATTCTATTTGAAGCCATAAGATTCAAGTATGCTACATTCATGATAGGGGCAATCATTCATTAAAAATCCCTTTGTACAATTATCCTATATTTTTTCCTCCTTTTCATTTTATCCTTATTAAGCATTAGAGACAATGAAATTCCTATTAGGTAGCCACATTACAAGATAATTTATCCACACCTACCCATATCTTGTTTGTATTCTGGTTTATTTTTAGCAAGAGTGGGTGAGAGGGTGTTTCCATGGGAATTCTGGGGAGAGAATCATTGTTATGGGTTGATATAAAGGGTGCCTATATTTTCCTTGGACAATGGGTTCACAAGCCATATTACATCATTGTTTTACACATGTTTCCCTATTTATCTCAAAAAATAACTATACAAAAACATTAGTTCTGTACATTGAAAAAAAAATAGAAGAAAAGAAAAAAATAGATAAAAGAGGATGTTTATTCATTATTTTTCACTTCTTGGTTGTGAACCACAAAAATGGACAAAGAAGAGAGTGAGTTGGAGGTGCTATACTTTGTGAGGGGTTGAGTGTATACATTTATTCTGAAAACTTGCTGAATTTTGACTTGTTTTGTACATAAGAGATTAAACACTCCTCTAATGCCTCGTATTTTTAAACATTAAATCCTACCAACCCTTGATCCTTAGAACAACCTCTTGGATGTCCTCCTGAGTAGCAGAGTAGTTTCTACTGGTAGAGAAATGAGAATCCTGAAAAGCATATGGTAAAATCACACAAACTATTAGAAAAGAGAAAAAATCCACTTTAATATATTCCTTGAGTGAAGAGGGAAACTTTGTAGGTGTGTTAGGTTGTGACATGTTTCATGGGTAAACAAATGAAGTTCAACAAATTTGAATGTGAGAAAATAAAAATGTTAGGAAATTTGATTCCATAAAATAGATATGATGAATTTCATTTCAAAAGAATCTTGGATGTTTTCACACCTTTTATTTAGGAGTGGTTCATGATTAGGATATTATACTTTTCCCAGGAGTGAAAATGTTTAGGTGTGGGGGTGTGATCATATTATGATTTACTATTTTATTTCACCCTTATACCAATGCATTAAACTATTTTTGCATTGAAAATTAAAATTATAATAAAAAATTTCAATTTATGTTTGATGAAATTATTTTTTTATTAACACTTTTAAAAAGGGAAATGTTACTTTTTTTATAATTATATTGAAGGTGGAGGTGATTTGGAGGACCTATGATGAAGTCCAAGAGAAATGGGACAATCTGCACATGATCAAAGCACAACAGTGGACTAAAATGCATGAGGCTACTAAACTGTGCATTAAAATGGGTTGAAACTTTTTGGTATGGTCCATATTTTAATGATATTCATTTCATATGAGGGAACCAAAGCAAAATTCCTTCATTAAGAGGCCAATACAAACTGCTCTGTCTAATAAAGTGGATCTGCATGGGATCAAAACTTTGCCTCTGTAGTTTGGAAATATCACTTATTATGTTTTATATCTGGCCTCCAAATTTGAAATGGAGGTAGAAAAGGTGTCCTTATAAAACTCTTCAGTTATGTACAAAGTCATTTAAGACTTACTGACTGGCCAAAAACATGGACCAAGTGGATTCGTGAAATCACGGTGCCCAAAACCACTTCTCACACTGCCTATAAATTGGCACCTTGGGCAACCCATTTGGGAGTTCAAACCAGAGGAAAGGTGCTACCATTTTGAAGTCCAAAAGGATTCCTACCACCAATATTTGAATTTCTGGAGGATATGGGAAGTTCTACTTCCACATCTTCTTCTTCCTCCCCTCCCATGGGTTTCTAAACCCCTTGTGATCACCCGCGGAGGAACATATTGAAAATCCCGAGTTTAATGTTTTAATATTTGAATATTATTTTTTAATTCCAGGTTTTTATGTTGTTTTTATTCATCCTATATTTTTATTTAATTTAATTATATACTTTTATGTTATACTCAAACTCAAATGATCATGTTTGGGGGTACCCTTTCGTGTGATGTTTCACACACCGTTCATCTATTTTTCTTCCATCATTTAATTGTGGTGTTTGTGTGGTTAATATTAGTCAATTGAAATCAAATAATCACTATCAAGGATATGCACATTTATGTCATGGTTTCAAAAAGAATTAACATACAAACCTAGACAACACATCGAGTTCTTCGTGTGTTTCCTTGGTGAGTTTCGGTTATGAAGTTGAACACAAATCACCCAATCATTGACGATGTCTGATGAATCATTGTGTGTTTTCAACTAAAACCTAGGAGGTATCCTAGAATAAACTTAGTAACATTCTAGTTCTAGGTTTTAAAAACTAGGTATTAAAATATCATAACTCTATCTCATGAAGCGATGGAGGATGAGCATCATGAGAGTACCTCGAGTTGATCGTGTTTTATTAATATTGTTTACTTCTACTTGGTATTATCACTTTTATTTTCTCTCGTCATCTTTAACCACAAAACCAAAGTATTATAAAACCCTATTTCTGTTTTTTTAATTTCATAATCATAACCAAATTTTGGAATTAATGATCTAAGGCTCTATCTAGAGACGACTAAGGGTTGCTGCTATACGGAAAAAATTCTAGTTAAAAATAAACATCTAATTTGACACGCTCGACAACGCGATAGAATTATAGTTCCATTTCTAGGGATGCAAGATCATTTTTTTCTTTATTTTCTTTTATTTATTTATTTTACTTCATAATTATTACTCCTTTCAATACCCTACCCCCATTTGATTGTTTTTGTTTTAGTTTTCTGTTTCTATTTGTTTTTGTTTTTGTGTGTTCTTTATTTCTCTCTCTCTCTCTCCATATATATCTTATTCTTCTCCATATCTCTCTCTATAATTCTTTATTATAACATTTTATTCTTCTCTCACCATTATTAAGTTATTTTATCCATATTTAATCACAAAAAAAAAACAAACTTCACAAATCATTTTCATGACCTGATCATAAAAAAGATAAATTTCTTGAATTTAACCCTAAAATTTAAAACACAATTCACTCACAAATCAGGGAATATAGAGTAGGTCAATCTAGTAACACTGAGGAACCCATTGTGGAACCTCAAGTGGTTCTAAAAGAATCAAAAAATTTAACCCAATCAAACCCAAGAAAACATGGATGCAAATAACCGAACCTTAAAAGAACTAACCACCCTGAATGTGGAGTACCAACTTGTGTACATCCAGTATCTTAAAGAAGTAGCCAACTTTGAGTTGAGATCAATCCTCATCCAACTTCCTCCTAAATTCCATGGTCTTCCTGACGAGGAACCTCATAAAAACCTTAAAGAGTTTCACATAGTGTGCTCCACTATAAAACCCCAAAATGTGTCTGAGAACTTAATTAATTTTTGGTCCTTCCCTTTCTCCCTTGATGGTGTAGCCAAAGATTGGATATATTATTTACCTACCATGATTAGGGGTTGGAATGATCTTAAAAGACTCCTTTTATAGAAGTTCTTCCCTACCTCCCGAATGACATCAATTAGGAATGAAATCAGTGGAATTAGGCAATCACATGGAGAGACCCTTCATGAAAACTGAGAGAGATTCAAAAGACTTTTCTCAAGCTGCCCCCACCACCAGATTAGTGAACAACTATTAAAACAATACTTCTATGAGGGAATTATCCCCATGAATCATGGAATGATTCATGCTGCAGCTGGTGGTTCCCTAGTTGATAAAACTCCTTACACTGCTCACGACTTAATATCCAACATGGCGCAAAATGATCAAAAATTTAGTACACAACCAATTTCACCAACCTGAGGACTTTATGAGGTAGGTCATTCAGCCCTTGAAAAAAAGGTAGATAATAAACTTGATGAGATGCATACCCTTCTAAGGAAATTAGCTCAAGCACAAGGTAACTCACACTCTTCTTCAGTTCCATTACATTGTGGTATTTTCTCAAAAAATACTCATTTTTATGATTACTGCCCACAACTTCAAGATTCACCTAAGTCTTGTGCAACCGTGTTACAAGGGATTCCATACCAACAAGAACCTCCCTTCAAGCAAGAGACATTCAGGCCAAATCGAAACCTCGGGTGGTAAGCACAAGCCCAATTCCGACAATGAGGAAACTCAAGATGCCCAAAGCAGAATTGGTATCAACAAGGCCAAGGTATGAAACCTTCTTATCCTTTAACTTCTCAAAACAATCATCCTCCTCCTCCCAAATCTGAACCAAGACTCTAGGATATGGTGAATCAAATGGAAACCTAGAACCTAAACTTCCAACAAACCACACAATTGATAATTCAAGACCTATGAATTCAAGTGGGACAATTGGTGAACACTATTGGTGAGCTTAATATGCAAGGTTCTAGAAAACTACCACCCCAACCCATTTCCAATTCAAAGGATAAAGGTAATTTATGCGTAATTACACTTAATAGTGGTAAAGAAGTTTATCTTTATACTGATTCTATGTAACAGGTATGTCCCCCTCTTGAAAACACTCTTTCCCAACCCTAAAAAATTTCATGTAATGAAAACAAATAAAAAGGGAAATCAAATTATCATTGATGATTCAAATGAACAAACCATTCCTCTTCCTTTCCCCCCAAAGACTCTCTAAATCCAATAAAAATTCTGATAATGAGATTGATAATGAAATAATTCATACATTTAAAAAAATTCAAGTTAATATTCTTTTATTGGATGCAGTCAAAAAAATTCAGCATTATACCGAATTTATTAAAGAACTTTTCACACATAGACAAAGGCTGAAGGGGAATGAGAGAGTCAACTTGGGGAGGAATGTCTCGGCCTTGATTCAACTAGTAATGCCAACCAAATTCAAAGATCTAGGCACATTCACAATACTGTGTACCGTAAGGGATACCTTCTTTTCTGATTATATGCTTAATTTAGGTGCTTCCATTAATGTAATGTCTCACTCTGTGTATAATTCTATACAGGTTAGAGAGATTCAACTAATAGTCATTGTCGTGAAACTTTCCAACTAGAGTACAATGCATCCAATAGAGTGATTGAGGATTTCCTTATCAGAGTGAAGAATATCATCTCCCTCACTGATTTCTACATTCTTGAGATGGAAGATATCTGAAACCAAGGACATTCTCTAATCATACTTGGGAGTCCATTCCTCAAAATAGAAAAGATGTTCATCAATGTTCACAATGGTACACTGTCCATAGAGTTCAGTGGATAAAAGGTAAGTGTTAATATCCTTGAGGCTATTAAACAACCCATTAAAGAGCACTCCACTCTTCCTGTCTTTTTGATGGAAGTACTCTCAAATGATGCAAACACACAAAATTCTCTCCTCAACCCATACTATGATTCATTTTCCTCTTCTTCACCCTTGGATGATTTTAATTTTGAGTCGTTTTTTTGTGTTGTGTGGGTTATGAAATGCATAAATTTTGTGCTTTAATTTATGAGTGTATTCATTCTGAGGTACCCATGACCATCGAGGATTCTGAAAATCTCATTTCAAAAGATTTTATATCTTTATAGAATAAACATGAGTAGATAGATAGTTTAATGGACCTCACCACTCCTAAATCTCCTCCCTCAGTCCAAAAAACCACCAATGTTGGAACTTAAACCACTTCATTCTAATTTAAAATATGCATATCATGAGGGTATTGACCAATTTCCCAAAATTATTGCCAATAACCTCTCCACACAAAAAGAATCAAAACTGGTCATCATTTTGAGAGAATGTAAAAAGGAAATCGGATGGACATTGTCTGATATTCCTAGGATTATCCCCTCTATTTGTATGCACCATATACTTTTGGATGATGTGGGTAAGTCCATGAGATAATCTCAATACCAGTTGAATCCTACTCTCCTTGAAGTGGTAAAATTGGAAGTTAGTAAATTACTTGATGATAGGATCATTTATCTTATATCTGATAGTAAATGGGTTAGCCTTGTGAAAATTGTGCCTAAAAAAACAAGAATAACTGTTGTTTCAAATGAAATGAATGAATTGGTTCCAACACATGTGAAAAACAGTTGGCGAATCTGTATTGATTACAATTGACTGAATCAAGCCACGTGAAAGGATCACTTTCCAGTACCTTTCATTGACCAAATGCTAGAACGATTGGCTGGTAAGTCCTATTATTGTTTCCTTGATAGATATTCAGGTTATTTTTAAATACTTATATCCCCTAAGTATCAAGAAAATGCAACATTTACATGTCCATTTGGAACATTTTCATACAGAAGGATGCCTTTTGGTCTTTGTAATGCTCCTGGTACTTTTTAGCATTGTATGTTGAGTATATTTTCAGAGTACCTATAGAATTTCATGGAAATTTTTATGGATAATTTCACGGTTTATGGAACTTCCTTTGACGATTTTTTGACTCACCTAGGTTCTATCCTCTGTCATTTCATATAAAAAGATCTTGTGTTAAATTATGAGAAATAACATTTCATGGTTGAATGAGGGATAGTTCTTGGGAATGTTATTTCAAAAGAGGGAATTCAAGTGGATAAATCAAAAAATGAATTTATTTCAACCCTTCCATATCCAAAATGTGTTCATGAGGTGCGATATTTCTTAGGTCATGCTGGTTTTTACCGCCGATTCATTAAAGACTTATGTAAGATCACACTTCCCTTATCCCGATTATTACAAAAACATTCTAAGTTTGTGTTTGATAAAAATTGTGATGATTCTTTTAATTCACTAAAAAATAATATTTAATAACCTCTCGTCATTAAAACACCAAGGTGGGATCACCCCTTTCAACTTATGTGTGATGCCTCTAACTTTGTGGTTGGGGAAGTTTTGTCACGAAGGGTTGATAAGGCTCCACATGTCATTGTGTATGCCTCACGTACCCTTGACCTGAAAAATAACTTCTTTATATTGTGTTTTGCTTGGAAAAATTGTGTTCATATCTTATCAGGAAAAAAAACATTGTATTTTCTGATAATGTTACCCTTCATTTTCTCCTAAAGAAACCTGAAGCTAAACCCCGCCTCATTCAGGAAATGATCCTACTCTAATAGTTTTATCTTGAGATTAGAGATAAGAGAGGAGTGAAAAATGTGGTAGCTGACCACATTAGTAGGATTTACCCACCATTGGACCATTATGTTAACCCACCCCTCCCCATTGGAGAACTATTCCATTTTGAGAACCATTGTGATGTTGTGAACCTTACCACTGGTATGTAGACATTGTGAATTTTCTAGAAACATCTAGGGTCCCCACTGATTTCATAATTTCCCAATCCTAGAGACTTAAACATGATTCTCGGTGGTACATCTAGGATGACCCATATTTGTGGAGAATTTGTGGTGACCAAGTAGTTCGTCAGTGTGTTCCTGACCACGATTTCATCTCTATTTTTACCTTCTGCCACACTTCAGCTTGTGGGGGCCACATTGGATATCAACGTACATCTTAAAAGGTCCTTGAATCAAGACTTTATTGGCCAAAATTTTATAGGGATGACCATATATTTTTTAAGTCATGTAGTCGTTATCAATTCACAGGGAATATCTCCAAGAGGAATTATATGCCCCAACATCCCATGTTATTCTGTGAAATTTTTTATGCATGAGGCATTGACTTCATGGGGCCTTTTAGAAATTCATTTTGATTTTTTTACATCTTATTGGTTGTTGACTATGTATCTAAATGGGTGGAAGAAAAGGCCACCAGGAACGATGAATCTCGAGTGGTTATTGATTTTGTGAGGTCCCAAATTTTTAGTAGGTTTGGTTTACCTAGATTCATCATTACTGATCAGGGTTCACATTTTTGCAATCACAACATGAAAAATTTGCTTCGTAAGTATGGGGTTGTTCATAAAGTCTCTACAACATATCACTCCCAAAATAATGGACAAGTATAAATCTCAAATTGGGAAGTTAAATGAATCTTGGAAACAACCGTACAACCCAATAGGAAAGATTGGACTTTGTGCTTGGATGGTGCACATTGGGCATACCATACAATTTTTAAAACCCCAATCGGAATGTCACCATAAATAATTGTGTTTGGAAAGGCTTTTCACCTCCCAGTGGAGGTAGAACACCATGAATATTGGGATGTTAAACAATATTATATAAATCTTTCAGATGCAGGTGATCATAGGAATCTGCAGATTCAAGATTTGAAAGAAATTCGACGTGATAAATAAGGTAAATCCTAGATATATAAAGATAAGACAAAATCTATCCATGATAACATTAATTATCAGTGGAAGTTTCTTATTAGTGAGAACGTTATCATGTACAATTCTAGGATAAAGCTTTACCCAGGTAAGCATTGTTCCTGATGGCTCAGTCCTTATACTGTTACTGATGTTTACCCTTTTGGTGCCATATAGGTTTTGCATGAGAAGAGTTGAAAGAGGATTACTGTTAATGTGCAGAGGCTTAAACACTTCTATGAGGATTTTCTAAATCATCTCATGGAGGAAATCTAACTTATAGATTCCACATATGACACCACTTAGCTAGCTATACCTTCTCCCTAACTTTATTTGTTTATATATTTATTTAAAATACTTTCATTATGGTAAATGTAAATTTTTGGTGTGGGGGAGGGTGACATGCCATAGTTAGGATTAAAACAAAAAAATTTATTTTCATTTTTGATTTATTTTTTCTTTATTTTGTGTTGTTAGATAAAAAATTAATCTTAAAAAGAATATACAAAATCATTTTTCATGATTGAGTTTATTTTTTGGAAAATTCCATTTTTTTGGATTTTTTTTCAAATGAATGTTGATATGGAATATTTTTCTATAATTTTAATTTTCAAATCATTCTTAGGTGTTTAATGGATTTTTGAAACCCATGCCTCATTAGCACTGACCAATATTTTAATCCCTTACCCGAGAGGTATTTTAAGCCATTTATTTCATATTCTTAATTTTAATCACTTTCCTGAGAGTCTCAGGTCATGTAGAGAAACTAGAAATTACCTAGATTCTTTTTGAAGCCATAATATTCAAGTATGCAACATTCATGATAGAGGAAATCGTTTATTGAAAATCCCTTTGTACAATTATTCTATATTTTTTCCACATTTACATGTTATTAATATTAATCCTTAGAGACCATGAAATTACTATTAAATAGCCAAATTACAAGATAATTTATCCATACCTACCCATATCTTGTGTATATTATTGTTTATTTTCTGCAAGTGTGGGTGAGAGGGTGTTTCCATGAGAATTCTGGGGAGAGAATAATTGTTATAGGTTGATATAAAGGGTGCCTACATTTTCCTTGGGCAATGGGTTCACAATCCATATTACATCATTGTTTTACACATGTTTCCCTATTTATCTACAAAAAAACTATACAAAAAATTAGTTCTGTATATTGAAAAAAAAACGAAAAAAATAGATAAAAGAGGATGTTTACTCATTATTATTCACTTCTTGGTTGTGACCCACAAAAATAAACAATGGAGAGAGTGAGTTGGAGGTGATACACTTGGTGAGGGGTTGAGTGCGTACATTCATTCTGAACACTTGATGAATTTTGACATGTGTTGTACATAACAGAATAAACACTCCTCTTCTGCCTCATATTTTTAAATATTAAATCCTACCAAACCTTGAACCTCAGAACAACCTCTTGGAAGTCCTCCTGAGTAGCACACTAGTTTCTAGTGGCAGAGAAATGAGAATCTTGGAAAGAATATGGTAAGATCACATGAAATCTGGGAAAAGAGCATAAATACACTTTCATATGTTATTTGAGTTAAGAGGGGAAATTCTTAGGTGAGGTAGGTTCTGACATGTTGCATGGGTAAACAAATTAAGTTCAACAAATTTGAATGTGAGAAAAGAAAAATGATAGGAAAATTCATTCTATAAAATATACCTGAAGAATTTAATTTCAAAATAATCTTGGATGTTTTTACACCTTTTATTTAGGAATGGGAAATTATTATAATATTATACTTTTCCTAGGAGTGAAAATGTCTAGGCGTGGGGGTGTGATTGTACCACGATTCGTTGTTTTATTTCACCCTTATAACTGTGTATTAAATTGGTTCTCTTTTGAAAATTACAAGTATAATAACAAATTTCACTCCAATTTTGATTAAATTATTTTTTTAACACTATTAAAAAGGGAAATTTTACTTTTTTTGATAATTATATTATAGGTGGAGTTGATTTGGAGGACCTATCATGAAGTCCAAGAGAAATGGTCCAATCTGCACATGATCCAAGAACACCAGTGGACTAAAATGAATTATTATACTAAAACATGCATTAAAATGTGCTTAAACATTGCTGTATGGTCCATATTTTAATTATCCTTATTTCATATGAAGGAACCAAAGCCAAATTCGTTCATTAAGAGGCCCATAAAAACTGATATGTCCAATAAAGTGGATCTTCATGGGGTCAAAACTGTGCCTCTATATTTTGAAAATATCTCTTATTATATTCCTGATCTAGACACCACATTTTACATGGAGGTATAAAAGGTATCTTTTAATAACTCTTTAGTTTTTTCCAAAGTTATTTAATACTTTATGACTATCCAAAACGATAGACCAAACCGATTCATGAAATCTGGGTGCCCAAAACTACTTCCCACTTTGCCTATAAATTGGCACCTTGGGCACCCCATTTGGGAGTTCGAACCAGAGGAAAGGTAATTCCATTTTGGAGTTCCAAAGGGTTCCTCCCACTAATATTATAAGTTATGGAGGTTATGGTAATTTCTAATTCAACATCTTCTTCTTCCTCCCCTCCCATGGGTTTCTAAACCCCTTGTGATCACCTGGGGAGGAACATGTTGAAAATCCTAAGCTTAATGTTGTAATATTTGAATGGTATTTTTTAATTCTTGGTTTTTATGTTGTTTTTCTTCATCATCTCTTTTTATTTAATTGATTTATATACTGATATTCTATACTCAAACTAAAATGATCAGGTTTGGGAGTACCCTTTCATCTTATGTTTCACACACTGTTCATCCCTTTTTCTTCCAGCATTCAATTGCGTTGTTTGTGTGGTTTATATTGGTCAATTAAACTCACACAATCACTATAAAGGCCATGTAAATTTATGTCATGGTATCAAAAATAAATAAAATACAAACCTAGACATCACATCAAGTTTTTTTTTGTGTTTCCTTGGTGAGTTTCCATTATGAAGTCGAACACAAATCACCCAATCATTGGCGGTGTCTGGTGAATCATTATGTGTTTTCGACTAAAACCTAAGAGGTATACTAGTATAAAATTAGTAAAATTATGGTTCTAGGTGTTACAAACCTAAGATTAAAATATCATAACTCTATCTCATGAAGCGATGAAGGATGAACATCATGATAGTACCCCGGGTTGATCACATTTAATTAATCTTGTTTACTTATACTTTGTTTTATTGTTTTGATTTTCTATTGTCATCTTTAATCATCAAACCCAGGTATTATAAAACCCCATTTTCCTTTTTTTACTTTCATAATTAGAACCACATTTTGGAATAAACGATCTAAGTCTCCATCGAGAGATGACCTAGGGTTGCTGCTATACTGCATAAATTCTAGTTAAAAATAAACATCTACTTTGATGCGCTCAACAGTGCAATCAAGGATAGTCCCACACACCTCAAAACATAATGGGGTTATAGAAAGGATTAACATAACCATCATAGAGAAGGTCAGAATCATGATTAGTTTGGTTATGCTACCTAACTCATTCTGTAGAGAAGTTGTTTAGGTTTCATGCTACCTCATCATTAGATCACCATTGGTCCCGCTGAATTTTGAGATTCCATAAAATTTATGATCTTATAAACATCCATATTACTATAATTTATGAGTATTTGGATGGTTGATATTTGTACATGTATCTAAGGATCTTAAATAAAATCTATATGGGAGATTTAATCTATGAATCTTCATCAGTTATGGAGAAGAGGAGTTAAAATATAAGCTTTGGGGCCCAAAGGAGAAGAAGGTTATCAGAAGCAACGATATCATGTTCTAAGAGAACTAGAAAATTGAGGACATTCAAAACCATAGAATTTCTTAATGATAAATTGTTTATGAATCAATTCATGATCCAACACCTATATTAGAACCACCTATCAAGGAAGAGGTGGAGGTATAGAAGATTCATCGACATCAGACTAGGAGGTAGTGGAGGAGGATATTGAGTAGGGGGAGACTCAAATATATCCAAAAGAAGTTTCAGAACCATCCTAGGAAACAAATGATGTTATGCCACCTGATCATAACATTTTACTGGTTTATAGATCATCACGAGGAAGGATTCCATCAACAAAAGTTTTCAGACTCGGAGTACCTGTTATTGACTAATAAGGGGGATCCAAAAGGACTCTAGGAAGTAGTGTCTCATCTTGAAAAACTCATGTGACTTCATAAAATGGAGGATGAGATGAAGTATTTGGTGAAGTATCATACCTACGATTTGGTGGAACTACATAAAGGTAAGAAGACCCTAACAGAAAAATGAGTGTTCAGGATGAAGAATGATGACAACAAAAAGAAGGTCAGACACAAATATTATTTAGTAGTCAAGGGATTAATTCAGAATAAAATATTTGAAATTGATGAGGTATTTTCACCTATGTTGAATATGGATTCAATATGAATCATTTTTATATTGGTGGTTAGCTTGGACTTGGAGCTTGAACATATGGATGTTGAGACAACTTTTCTTCATGGTGACATCTCCAAGGAGATATATATGAAGAAGCATAAAGCTTTCAAGGTTTTTGGATAAGAAAACCTAATTTTTAAATTGAATAAGAGCTTGTATGAACTAAAACAATCTCCCAGAAAGTGGTACGAGATGTTTTACTCATTCATGGTGATCCATGGCTACAAGCAGACACAGGCGTGCCAATATGTTTTCTTCTATGGATTTCAGGATGGTAAATTTATTTCTCTTTTAATATATGTTGATGAATTTTTTATCATTGGGAATGATGAAATGAAGATAATCTAATTGAAGGAGTTATCCAATTCTTTTGACATGAAGGAATTGGGTGTAACTCTATAGATTTTTGGGATGTAGATCATTTGTGAAAGAAAGAGGAGATTGTTGTGGTTATATTAAGAGAAGTATATTGAATGTGTTATGAAACCTTTAAACATTGGGAAATCCAAACCAATGATCACTCCTATTCCTAAACATTTTAAGTTGAGAAAGAGTTCATGTCCATCATCCAAGAAAGAAATTGAGGTGATGTAGATGATACTATACTCCTTAGAAGTTGGAATCTTAATGTATTTTATGGTGAGTACGAGACCAGACATTCACATATAGTGATAATCATGAGACAATTTATCTCCAATCCTGGGAAGCATCGTTGAGATACAATAAAATGGATTCTGTGGTATCTTAAAGTTACTTCAAGACTATGCTTGTTTTACATCAGATTTGACCCTCTCTCAGAGGCCTATACAGATGAAAATATAGCCATATATTCTGATTGTTATAATTATACATTAGGATACATCTATACTTTTATAGTATTTGATGTGGATGTCAGGGTTGTAAAATTGTGTCACTTTATCCATGATATAATTAGATTACATTGTTTCTTAGAAATATTACAAGAAGATGTTGTGGCTAAAGAATTTTATCAAAGAGCTCGGATTGAGCCAGAAGGAGTAAAAGGTCCATTGTGATTTTCAAAATTCTTTGGAATTGAGCAAGAATTCCATGCATCGTTACCAGATGAAGCACATCAACATTCACTATCATTGGATACACGGGGTGATGGATTGAAAACTATTGCGACTTGTGAAGATCCACATGAAGGGGAACTTGATGGATATGTTGGAAAAGGTGGTTGCTCGAGAGAAATCTATTATTGGTGGGGGATTAGTGGGAGTTTTCTTAAAGTTGAAACCTCCTACCATGATTATAAAATAAGGTCTTTGGGGGTGATTCCTATATTTATTATCGAACCCGAGAGAGCTCATTGTATTTGGTGAGAGATCCATGAGAGATCCATGTGTGAGAAAAAAAGGAGGTGTAGGAGGGGTCTTTTGTAACATTTTTTTCTTACTCAAATAAAGACTGTTTTAATCCCTCTATTCATATATCTTAGTGATAAATAAATCACATAATATTTTATATATTCTTCCTCACAAACTCTGAGACTCTTTAATTAATGAAGGAGATGGCTGGGAAGTGGTAGTCATACTTGGATGTGTTGGTGATACATTCCATATACATGGGGATGTTCTTGTTCTCTAAGGCTGCCTTCGATAATGCTATGAATAGTCTTGATTTTGTTT
The DNA here is from genome assembly GCA_963277665.1 of Viscum album. Classification (NCBI taxonomy): domain Eukaryota; kingdom Viridiplantae; phylum Streptophyta; class Magnoliopsida; order Santalales; family Viscaceae; genus Viscum; species Viscum album. Next base: position 70,390,909 of record OY728149.1, read on the forward strand.
TCTACCATCAGGCCATCACTACAGTATTATTGGTACCCTTCTCCATTTTACTATAATGGTAAATCACTATTCTTACTTGAATTACACCTATAACATATTTTTATAGGTTCTAGGTGTAGCGGAAGTGCATTGGTGGGTGTACTAAACTTTAATTTTAGTTTTAACAATGCTCAATTTGAGATCCATCACAATAATAAAATGCTAGATCTTTGGAATATAATGAAGAACAAAAAACAAAGAGGGGAGTCCCGGAACCAAGGATAGGATCATCATATGTTGGTTATAATTAATTTAATTAATTGACAAGAATTACCTTGATGTAATTCTCTCTTAGTTGATGTTTCCAGTCACGATACGATGTGATCCGTCATTGCATCATAGAATCCAAGTGTAGAATTCGTCTAGAGGTAATCCACATGTGCTCCACGTATCTCTGGACATCAAAAAAGGGATCTCTGGGTTCTAGTGTGGAAGATCCTTCTCTTGAGATGTTTTCCTTCGATCACCTTGATCCGGTGGAGGTGGATCTCTCTCTCGTAGCTTGAGAGTGTTCTTGGTGGAAAAAGGAATTCTCTATTGGCTTGAGAGATTTTCCAAATCCGTTGTGCAAATCCACCAAAAAATGGATAGACTAATGAGAATTATATAATTGTTATTTTAATTACATAGAATAATAAAATGAATTAATTACTTGAAATCATTTATTCATCTCATTTAATTCTTAGTAATAACACATGTCTAATAATAACAGTTGACTATTATTATTACTTGAAATGTGCCCAACGAATTATACCTAATTTTATTTAATTAAATAAATAATATTATTTCTCACAAATTCCCAGAAAAAATACACATCATGTATATTTAATATATATGGCGTGTACTTTTATTTTTTCATTTTTCATTATTTCCTCCTCCAAATTTATTAGACCTTGAATAATGGATATTTATTTCTCAAATAGATATCACTGCATTACTCACTAATAAATATATTATTTCTCCCACAATATATTCTCTTGAATAACTATTGTTGAAATAAAAGCGATCAGGCATCCTTAAATCATTATTAAACAACAATCGAGAATAATCTTTATTCAACTTGTTAAATTAATATTTAACTCAGATACTTGGATACACTTAGTGTGTGACCCTCGAGGCCTTTTTCTTAATGGAATTAGGTGGATCCTGCCTAAAGTCTAAGGTTAGCGTCTAGTAACAAGACAAGGCACCCATAGAGAAAGAATTTAACGCTGCAACGACGTGTAACCTCCTAAAAACACATACCGTGTAATGTAATCACTTTGTCATAATATCTCATATAAAGAAGGTTGCATGCTAGTGCCATCAACCCATGTGATCGATTATTTTTTAGTTGACATTAAAGAATTGAACTTGCCCATTCCTCAACATGGACATGTATTTATTTAGGCTATATCAATTCCATCAAAGGGCCTGAGATATCTACTTCCGTTATGGAAAAGAACAGACAAATCCTTTCTCGCATAATCTATTAATGTAGTATCACTCGTGATGCACCCAATGTATCCTACCTCGTTGTGAATAGCGTGTCATCATAGTTTTCATCAATACATCTAAGTGCATGAGTTGTAATACCCATTAATAATAATCTTAAAGTATAAGGACCAATACACATGTCCTCAGATAGGAATATCCAATGACACTATGAAATGGGTATTTCCTACTGGCGGGTCTCGTTCTCATATTATCCTCTTGGATTTTACCAATGTCACACACCATGAAAAGGTGCCTCAAAGTTTTATGATTCCTCACCCCTAATGGACTGTATTATTTGTTTCCATCAAATAACATCATCCAGACATAGAACATATATTCAAGAACAGTGTTATGACACTTTTGGGTTCTCATCATAGTAGGGATCTACTATGACCCTTTAATGCAACAGTTATCCTTAGGACATTATCACATGAATTGTCACATAGAAGAATAATCAAGATGTGATAAGGTATTTATTAATGAATAAAGTACAAAGTAGTTGGTTCTAGGACACCAACTCCAACAGACTCCCACTTAGACTAGAGACAACTATTAACAACCTTTAACCCACTAGCTCTAACATGATATTCATGCTTCTGATGAGATAATCCTTTAGTCATGGGGTCCTCCACGTTCTCTTCCGCGGACACTCTGCTCACTACAACTTCACCCCTTGGATAGAAATACCTCAGGAGGTGATACTTCTAGAGTATGTGCTTTGTCCATTGATGTGACCTTGGTTCTTTTGTAGGAGCAACCACTAAAGTATTATCACAATACAACATGATATGATCTTTACTTATAGGCACCACATTAAGATCTTTGACAACGTTCCGAATCCAAATGGATTCCATGGATACATTAGAATCCGCTATTTTTTCGGACTCCATTGTAGAATCGATGAAAACTGGCTTCTTTGAACTCTTCCATCTCATAGCTCCTCCATTGAGATAGAAAACATATCCATATTGCGACATTAGATCATTCTGATCTATCTGAAAACCAGCATTATCATACCATCTGATGACAAGCTTCTTATCTCCTCAATACACCAGGAACATATCCTTAGTTCTTCTCAGATACTTAAGGACAATCTTAACAACAGTCCAAGGATATTATCCTAGATCTTCTTGATATCTTCCTACCATGCTCAGTGTATTGGAAACATCAAGCCTGGTACATAAAATGGAATACATTATGGATCCTATAGCCAAAGAGTATGGGATACTCTTCATTCTATATTTCTCTTGTCGTGTATGAGGACACATTTTCTTAGAAAGATGTAGGCCATGTGACACTGGAACTAATCCCCTATTAGATTGTTCCATACTAAATCTCTTTAGTATCTGGACAATGTATCTACCCTGACTTAGTCTAAGCAGGCTCTTGTATCTATCATGAATGATCTTGATCCCTAGAATGTAGGCTACTTCACCTAAGTCCTTAATGGAGAAACACTTGTTCAACCAGTCCTTAAATTACTATAAGACTGGTACATCGTTTCCAATAAGCAATATGTCGTCAACATATACTTCTAGGATAACAATCACATTCCCATTAAACCTCTTATAAACACATGCCTCACATTCATTCTTAATGAAACCAAATTCCTTTATGGTTTCATAAAATCGAATGTTCCATGACCTAGATGATTGATTTAATCCATAAATGGATTTCTGCAACTTGCAAACATTTTTTTCTTCACCTGGTGTCACAAACACTTATGGTTGTGTCATATTGATATTTTCTTGAAGGACCCCATTAAGGAATGATATTTTGACATCCATTTTTCTAATCTCATAGTCATGGTAATCTGTTATGGAAATTATGATTCTTATTAATTTAAACATAGAAACTAGTGAGAAGGTTTCATTATAGTCAATTCCTAAACATTTTCTGAATCATTTAGCCACTAATCTTGCTTTATAGGTGATAAATTGACCTTCCATGTCTAGTTTTCTCTTGAATAACCATTTGCATCCAATAGGATTTACATCAACTGGCTCATCGACCGGAACCCAGACTTTGTTCTGATAAATGTAATCTATCTCAGAATTCATAGCTTCTAGCCATCTTGCATCTTCTGAGCTTTCTAATGCTTCCTTTTAGGAGAGAGGTTCATCATTTTCCAACAATGATGATTTACCATCCTCGGTGAGTAGGAAAACAAATCTCTATGGTTTCTTTACATCTCTTGAGCTCATACGCAGTACTTGTGTTTCTAGAACCTCTTCCATAATGACATGTGGAACTTGTTCCTGTACCAAATCTTGTTTATTTGAGCATCAACTTTGTTGAAGTCAATCTTGCTCCCACTATCCTTTTTGAGGATGTTCTTCCTCTCATGAAAGATGGCTTGTCTTGCGATAATCACTTTCTTGTCTGAAGGGTTATATAGGTAATATCCTTTTGTTTCCTTGGGATATCCTATAAAGATACACTTTGTGCCCCAGGGTTCTAGTTTGTTTCCTTAAAAGGCCTTAAAAAACTCCTCGCATACACATACACATGTGTGCGAAAAAATGGGTTTCTTTCCATTCCATAACTCAGAGGGAAATCCATTTTCCTCCTTGGTTGGTACTTTGTTTAATGTGTATGCTTCAGTCTGTAATGCATATCCCCAAAAGGATAATGGAAGATCTGCATGACTCATCATCGACCTCAACATGTCAAACAAGGTGTGGTTCCTCCTTTCACTAACACAATTACACTTTGGTGTATAAGGAGGAGTGAGCTGAGATAGAATCCCAAAATACCATAGAATATCATTGAACTCTTGGTTTAGATATTCTCCGCCTCAATCCGATCGAAGCTTCTTTATCTTCTTACTAAGCTGATTCTCTACTTCATTCTTGAATTCATTAAATTTCAATAAGGACTCTGACTTATACCTCATTAAGTAGACACAACCATATCTACTCAAATCATCAGTAAAAGTAATTAAGTAAGATTATCCACCTCTAGCTTCTACTAGAAATGGTACACACACATCTGTGTGTACCAATCCTTGAAGCTCTATGGCCCTTTAACCCTATCCACTGAAAAAAGGTTTGGTCATTTTATTTTGTAAACAAGCATGACATCTATCAAGTGGTTTTAGCTCAGTAGAGTCTAAATATCCATCTTGGCATGTACGAGTCATGTGAGTTTATTTCGTTATTGATTTCCAACACTTGTTTTTTTAATTTAATACATACAATGCATTATTTAAATGAGCCATACCATAACATACATTGTTCTTATAAAAGAAGCAACCCTTAATTTAAAACTTGAAAATAAATCCATCCATATCCCAAAATGATATAGAAATTATGTTTTTGGTAACACTAGGCACAAAATAACCATTATGTAAAACCAAAATCATCCATGTTGGCAATGAGAGGTGGTAATCGATAATGGATAATAAAACCAACCTCACGCCATTGGCAGCTCAAAGATCCACCTATCCTCTAGAAATCTTCCTAAATATACTTGGTTCCTGCATTTAAATACAGATGTGAGCCCCACAATCTGCATCTAATACCCAATGCATAGAAATGGAAAGATTACACTTGTTAACGAACACACCTTTAGCATCCCTACAATTTTGGGTATAGTTCATCTTCCAGTGGCCTTGCTTGCCACATGAAAAACATACCGCCTACCGTTACTTACCCTACCTTTGGATCATCCCCTTCTTGGAGGGACGACGCTCGGGGGCTTCAGACCGTTTATAAGTCTTTGGTCCACTTTCCTTGTCCTTCCTTTTCTTATTCACCATAAGGACTGCAGGTTTGTCACGCCCCATGTCTCTATCTACCTAGAGAATTAAAGTCATAAGTTCTGATAGAATCTTCTCATTGTTTCTCATGTTCTATTTGACAATAAATCTAGAAAAGGTCTTGGGTAGTGATAATAGGATGAAATCTATATGGAACCCATACGAGAACTTAATCCCAAAGATGTACACGCATTCAATATAGCCAATGAGGATGACTACATGAGGCCCAGCTGGTGTGGAATATCCAATTTTAGTTGTAAACAAAGCATTTGAGATCTCATATATCTCTTATCTCGCCTTCTCTTGATAGAGATCCTTATGGTGAGACATCATGCTATACATGTCCATGTTTTCATATTGCTTCAAGAGCTCATTAGACATGGATTATATAATGAAACACACTAAATCTATGGAATCATCCATGTGTTTCATATAGAGAGATAGTTCCTTATCACTTGCCTCTTTTTCAGGTGTAACTGGAATAGGCTCTTCCAATACATTCAATTTCCTCTCGTGGCGAAGGATGACACATAAACGCCTCTTCCACTCTTGGAAATTGGTGCCGGTGAGAAGGTTTTCCTTCTCGAGTATGGTTAGAAATGATATTTTTGAAGTAATTTTTCTTTTTTTTTCTACAAATTAAGATGAGAAAAGGTTTAGTAATTTATTATGATAAAACTGAGACAAATAAATAAATTAATACTTATTATTCTCCCACTATTTTATTGAAATCCAATAGCCCTCACCATTGACTTTGGAATATTCCATTTCCTGAATATTCTAATGGCAAGGATCCATATTTCCCTTTGAATTACCCCAACTAGGGTTGGTTAAGAAACTTTAAGGGGTTTAGGTAGGCATTCCAAATGCCAACTGCATTAACTCGCAGCTCTTTGATCCGCTGAGTGGACTCCCCAATCATGAAATTATTTTACTTTGGATTTTCTCATCCTTTTCCTCTTAGTCACACCAAGTCCTACAGTGGAAGTCAACCCTTAATGCGAACCAAGTCATGTCAACCCAAAACCTTGAATTATAATTCTCTTATAATTGAAATCACCCCAACTAGGGTTGTTTAAGCACTTTGAACTATGGTACGATTCTAACCAATATTATGGAAGGCTATACCAACTTAATATTTCTTTGGGGGATTTTATCATTATATGTAAATTTCCATTTTATTATATTTGATTACATTCTTGTTAATATTAAGTGGGATATAATTAAGTGATTAACCATGTCTAAGATAACATTTTACGTATAAGTGGGTTTTATTTTAGTTCTATATTTCATGATTGTTTAATTCATTAATTGTGTGATCGTGACAACAAACCCAAAATAAATAAACATTGAAACTGATAGAAATAAAATAAATGGTATGATCATGAGATTGTTCTATAGGTTATTTTATCAAGCGGTTGATAAAATAACCCAATACCAAGGGAATAAACACCTTGAACCTTTTGGGTTCCTGTTTACAGCCTCCCACCTATCCACCTTTGTATCTCCTTGGATTGGTTTCACCATGGATCTTAACTTGAGCAGCCTAAACTAGCTTGGGAGTTCCATCCATTACATATGCTTTTATCTCACACGTAGGTGAGGGGTAAAACGGGGTTTTACATAAAAGAAACATTGGGCACGCAGACCCTACATATTAATGAGGAGAAGGCTCACAATCCAATAAAATTAATTTAAATAAATAAATTAAAAGAAACCATTCCCATACAAAGGTCTTGGTCTAGCTCATGATCATCCATGCATGCAACGATATTTATGCATAAATAAAACTAGCATTAAATTCTTTAATCGTTCTTGTTTAAGATAAATCACACTTGAATAAATTAATTATCTTTAATTAATCAATCCTTTTATCTTAAACCCCTTTCTGAATTTCCTTGAGATTCTCATCCATCATAATTTTAAACAAATAAATTCATTTAAAATTATCTTTGTACGTAACTAGTACCTTGGAGGAAACCATGTGAATTCTGGTTCATAACTTCCCAACGAGTAGAAATGAACATTACACAGATGTTAAATTTAACACATATATATAAAACACATATCACGTGTTGTACCTCAGATTTATGACTGCACTATGGTACACATTTCAAGGGTTTGTATAATATTATAATTTTTTTAATAAATCTGCGTAATTTGGATGAGTACATGGTGTGTAGTTCCTAATACATGGCATGTAATGTTTTTAACCATCCATTTGAAGTACACGCCTAGGGATATGGTGGGTAGATGTACTTCAGAAATTTTTGGAGTACACGACATGTTCAGTGGGACACACACCAGGTAGTATCCACATTACACAGTTTCTAGCCGGGCAAGCCTTGTACGGGGTACATGGTCCAACCCTAACCTGAAGGGACTATACGCCATGTTTAGTGGACCAAACAGCTTGTAATACAGAAACCGTGTGCCACCTAATCTTGGTCAACACACAGTGTCATTTATGACTTAGAAATACTCCAACACATAGCCTGATTTGGTGGACCAGTTTGATGCATTGAACCTAGACTACATGGAATGTACTTCCTAATACATGCCGTGTATTCTAGTGTTGTATGTCCAGGAACATTTGGAACCTCTGGATGTGATCCTCTATTTTATTTTAATTGAAATTAAAATAAAAATTCGTTTTTGTAAGGTGAACAAGAAATGATAGAGAAGGAATATATCTCAAGATTCAGATTTTAAAGAATGATTAACTTGAATTGAAATAACTAAATTATTAAATTCGTAAATCACCAACAAAAATCTAAATAATTATAATCAATGATATGACCACTCTGATACCACTTGTAGGTTCCGGGCATAGTGGAACTGCATTGGTGGATGTAACCAACTTTAATTTTAGTGTTAACAATGATCAATCAAATATTTGTCATGATAATAAAACGCCGGATCTTCAGAATAGAATGAAGAATGAAAAAGAAATAGGGGAGTCCCGGAAACATGGATAGGATCATCATATGTTGGTTATAATTAATTTAACTAATTGACAAGAATTACCTTGATATAATTATTTCATTGTTGATGTTTCCAATCATGATCCGACGTAATCCATCGTTGCATCATAGAATCCAAGTGTTATATTCCTCTAGTGGTGACCCACATGTGCACCATGTATCTCTGGATGTTGTGAAGGGATCTCCGGGTGCTATCATAGAAGAGCCTTCGCTTGTGATGTCTGCCTTCGATCACCTTGATCCGATGGAGGTGGATCTCTCTCTCGTAGCTTGAGAGCGTTGTTGGTGAAAAAAGGAATTCTCTCTTGGCTTGAGAGATTCTCCAAATCTATTGTGAACAACCAACAAAAAATGGCTAGGCTAATGAGAATTATATAATTGGGATTTTAATTACATAGAATAATAAAATGAATTAATTACCTAAAAGCATTTATTTATTTCATTTCATTCGTAGTAATACCCCATGTCTAATAATCATAGTTGACTTTTATTATTAGTTGACATGCACCCAGTGAATTATACCTAATATTATTTAATTAAATAAATAATATTATATCTCATATATTCCCCAAAAAAATCCAGAGCATGTATATTTAATATACAAGGCGTGTACTTTTATTTTTCCAGTTTTCTGTATTTCCTCCACCACATTTATTAGACCCTAAATAATGGCTATTTATTTCTCAAATAAATATCACTGCATTACTCACTAGTAAATATATAATATCGCCCACAATATATTCTCTCGAATAACTAGTATCAAAATAAATGTTATCATGAATCCTTAAATAATTATTAAACCACAATCGGGAATAATCATGATTCAACTTGTTAAATTAAAATTTAACTGAGATACTTGGACACACTTAGTGTGTGACCCTCTAGGCCTCTTTCTCAGTGGCATTAGGCGGAGCCTTCCTAAATCCCAAGGTTAACATCTAGAAACATGCCAAGGCACCCATAAAGAAATAATTTAATGCTGAAACAATGTGTCACCTCCTATGAACACTTACCATGTAATGTAATCCCTTTGTCATGATATCTTATATCAAGCGGGTAGCATGCTAGTGCCATCAAACCATGTGCTTGATTATTCTTTATTTTAATTTCTAGAATTAAACTTGACCATTCCTCACCATGGACATGGATTTATTTAGGCTATATCAATTCCATTAAAGGGCCTAAGATATCTACTTCCATTATGGAATAGAAGGGACAAATCCTTTCTCGCATTATCTATTAATGTAGTGTCACTCGTGACACACCCAACGTATCCTACCTCACTGTGAATAGTGTGTCGTCATTGTTTTCATCAATACATCTAAGTGTGTATGTTTTAATACCCATAAATAATAATATTAAAGTCTAAGGACCAATACATACGTCCGCAGATAGGAACATCCAATGACACTCTGGAATGTGGATTTCCTACTGGTGGGTCTCGTTCTTATAATATCCTCCTAGATATTACCGAGGGCGCACATCATGAGAAGGTGTCTCAATGCTTTATGAGTCCTCACCCCTAATGGCATGTATTATTTTTGTCCCTCAAATAACATTATCCGACCATAGAACATATATTCAAGAACAATGTAATGGCACTTACGAGTTCTCATCATAGCATAGATCTGCTATGACCCTTTAATGCAACAACTATCTTTTTGACATTATCACATCCGTTGTCATGTAGAAGAATAATCAAGATGTGATAAGGTATTTGTTAATGAATAAAGTAAAAATTAGTAGGTTCTAGGCCACAAACTCTAACAATTCCTTCATAAACCAATTAATTTCATAGGAGGAATGTGCTGCCACTTTCGTTTCTAACCATGTTCAATATTTTTATACTATCATTTCATGGATAAGTGAATTTGTTCCAACTATGTGGGAAGTTAAAACCAAGAGATATTAATGTGGATTTGTAAATTTTAGGATAACTATAGCACTGGAAATCAATGGATTGGCCATCACGTACACCTTGGAAACCCTAGAGGTCATGATTGTAAACAGCCTCCCTACCATCACATTATTCTTGGATGTTTTACTCAAGTGTCAGTTTGATAAAATAGTTGGAATATTTGATCTGAAACTCATAATTTATGGCATGTTTCAGACCACAATATGGAGGGGTCAACATTTAGGAGGTTGATTGTGGTGGAAATGATGGGTGGGGTGGTCATATTCTTGGTCGTTTTGTCCTTATTTAAGGCCCCTAGTGGAAGATCCTCCACCATCATCATCGGCACACTACTCTGGAAGCTTCTACTACCGGTGACGTTGGCTCTTCCTAGATAGAGGGTTCCAAAAATTAATGAAATGAGAATTGATAAATAAATAGGAAATAATAGTGGATAATAAATATTTAATGAAGAGAGAAAGAAGAAAATAAAGAACACAAAATATTTAACGTGGTTTAGTACCCAAATGCTTAAACATAATTACATGGAAAAGAAAGAAACTGAACAATCAAATTAATGGAATAAAAATATTTCATCAAATTAATACGAAGGAGTAGTGAATAAGATTCCCAATTGGAACATCTTGAAGGAGTAAAATGCCTCATGCTCAATTTACTTCCAATGTCTTAAGATCTCTTTCTCTCTCTAATGGAAGTACAACAATCTCTCAAAGTACAAATAGAAAGGAAACATCTAGCCTGATAAAAATCATAGAATACATAATATTTCTCACTACATTAGAAAATTATATTCTAATTATATATTCAATATCATAATATATAGCAGGTGATTGAGATAATAAAAATTTAAAATGGTGAAAAAAATTAAACACTAATAGGTTTTCAAGAATAAAAAAATACTTATTAAGAACATTGAGGATATGAGAATGTTGATACAAATAAAGAAGTTTATTCTTAATATTTCTAATAATTTATACACCCACAACCTTTTTAGCACACCCTATATATTTTATTTCAAAAGTGGAATTAAATTTCATTTTAATACAGGTGATTAATTCTATATCACTACACATGAGTAACATATCATCAACATAAAGCAGTAAGTAAACAATGAAAATTTTAATTGATTTAAAATATACAAATGCACTAAATTGAATCATGATAAAACTATTTTACAACATATAAACAAGTCAAACATCCTGTACCATTTTATTGAACCTTTTTAAAAATATATATTGATTTATTAAAAAAATAAACTTATTTATATTTGAATTCATGCTCAAAATCAATAGGAGGATTAATGTATAATTTTTCATTAAAATCACCATGTAGGAAACAATTTTTAACTTATAGTTGTCCTATATGAAAGTCTAAATGTATAAAAAAATAAAGAAGAATTATTGTAGAAGAATGATTAATTACATGAGAAAAAAATTCAGATTAATCAATTCATTCTCTTTGAAGGAAGCCTTTGACTACAATATTGAGTTTAAACATAACTTTATTCCCTACAATGTTTCCTTCTTTTTTCTTGTAGATACATTAATAAATAATAAACTTGGCTGTAGGTGGTTTATTGACTATTTACTAAGTATGATTATTTATTATTGATTTCATTAATAAATAATCACCTTGGCTGTAGGTGTTTTATTGACTATTTACTAAGTAAGATTCTTTCTTAGGGATTTTATCTCATCTTCTGTGCACAAATACAATTCTTAGTGATACTATAATTGAAAACTTGATTATAGCTTTGGGGATCCTCTTCACCGAGATCTTCTTCCAAATTCAAGGAAAAGGTGACCATATCAACATGGTCGCACCTATAAGAAAGCCTAATGACTCTAATCTACCTATCCCTAGTGAGCTGATAACCTCTAAGGTCACTGGGAGCTCCATTAGCAAGAGAATCATCAGAATAAAACCCAGATTTTGGCTCATGATGAGAAATGGGAAGCTGATAGGTAGATGGAGAAGCCTAAATAGGAGAATCACTAAAATAGGTAGGGTCATCTTCAAGATCCCTCTTCCAAGAAGGATCATCACTGACATCAATGAGATGATAGACTCTCAGAAGAAAAGACTCTTCAAACAAAACATCCTGGTTAAGAATTTATATCCTAAAACTAGTTTTATTAATCTAATGTTTATAGTCTTTTACCCCCTCAGGTACCCTAATAAAATACACTTGATAGATTTAGGATTTAACATATCATTTTTGACATGAACATAGGCAATGCATTCAAACACCCTAAGTTGTTCATAAGATAGGGGATGATTTCTCCATAATTCTATAGGATTATTAAATCCATTGGAATATTAGGGACACCTATTTATTAATTAGACTTTCTTGGTGATATCCTCTACCCAAAATGACTTGGGAAAGCCCAAGAATGCAAGCATGCTATGAATAATCTCAAGAATGGTATGGTTTATATGCTCATATATACCATTCTATTGGGATGTATGACTCAGAGCTTGATGCTTCATAATTCCCTCATCTTCTAAAAACTTTGTAAATTCAGTATATATGTATTCAACCCCATAATTATTCCTCATGGACTTTATTTTCTCCCCAGATTGATTCTCTAAAGAGGATTTCCATGTTCTAAACATCTCAAAGAAATCAGATTTATTTCACAAAATATAAAATGGAAATTAACTTGAAAATTCCACTAAAAAGGTGAAAAGTTGGATCCTCCAATAAGGGAGGTAGTCCTAGCCAAACACCATAAATCAGAGTGCACATACTCAAGTGGGAAACCAACTTTAAAGATGGATTTATGAAAAATAACTCTTTTGGACTTACCCAGGACATAGTCCTCACAAAAGGGTAAGTTACTCAGTGTAACTTGAGTATCCATTGATCAATTACTCTATCCCTTTAACACTCACATGTCCTGACCACCTAATGTTGTCACTATTAGTGATATATTTTCTACCCAACTATTCCACATGTGTTATTCCAACCAGAACATAAAACCCATTCATCATGGAGCCTTTCATAATTGTGAGAGCTCTCTTAGAGATTCTTCAACAACCAAAATCATATTTAACATCATAACCTCTCTAATATAGGGAACATAATGAGATCATATTAATTTTTAAATCTAGATTCCATCTTATATCTAAAAATTTGACTAGATAATGGTCTAGGAGTTATAACATAAAAAACCACTACCCATGACACAAAATCTCTTGTTTCCTAAAACTACCTCTCCTTCAACTCCCTTTGTTAAGTTAGAAAAAAACTCATATATGGGAACATATGGAAGGAGCATACCAAGTCTAAAACCCATTAACAATGAAAGGTTTCTTGAGGCACACATAAAACCTCAACACTATTATATCCTTGGTTAAAAAGAACGAATGAAAATTAGATTCTTTCAGAGGTTTACCAAATTTTAAATTGGGGAATTTGGGTCTAACATTCACAAGTTTCCTTCAATGATAGAAGTTAACCTCTTTAGGTTTGGATTTAGACTAAGACTCTCTAGGTTTTTTATGGTTCTTGCCTCCCTTATTTCTTTTACCTTTCTTCTCTCCTCAAAACTCCAAATGAACCCTCACATTCATACCCTTGGCTTTAGGTTTAACCTTATCTTTCTCAGATAACTCATGAGAAAGAAAAGCACACTTGAATTTCTTTATGGTCAATGAATCCCTTACATACATCATAACATCAATAAGATGTTTATATGAACTATCTGAAGAAATTAAAAGTATAATCGCTTTGTCCCCATCTTCAATACTAAAATTTATATTGTATAATTCTAGTAAGATTTTATTAAACTCATCAAGGTGTTCCTGAATAGCTATTTTGAGATGCATATTTAAGGTATATAATTTGTACTTCTTATGCAGATGGCCAATTATAGATGTTTTCATATTTATTTTCATGTTTTGACCAACAAATTGCTTCAAATGTTTAATAAGAAACCTCATATAGAACTTTATTAGCTAAAGACAAGGTGAAAGAGCTATAAAATTTCATCAGAATTTTAAAAGGGCCATATGAATAGGTCATCAATTTCTATCCATCAACGTACTAACATAAGTGGGGTTTTTTAGTTATACAAAGGGAATTTGTTATATCTTTCTGTACTAACAGTGCTTATATATTTAATTGCTATAAATTAAAATCGTTATTACCATAAAACTTCTGAATTTAATATTTCATAGAAGCCACATTCATATGTGTGAGGCTTTAATACCAACCGATGAGGTGAACCAACACTGGTATACCCCAATAATCCCAATCTAAGGTACAATATGGAGGTACTAACACACAATGAAATGAGAATTAAAAAAAATAAACGAATGATGATAGTAACTAACAAATAGATAAGGAAAACAATAAAGGAAATAAGTGACTTAATGTTATTTGGTATTGTTTGGTCCAAATTCATAGTAATAACGCCGCCCTAATTCCTATTTTATTAATTATCAAACAAAAAAATCATAAAAAATATAAAAATGAACAACACAAAAATGGAATATAAAAGCAACAAATAAATGTGAAAGAATAGTGAAAAGAAAATTCTGACTCACTTAATTTGATTTACCAACTGAGAAAAAACAAAAATCCCTTCATATATCTTTCATGACGTCTATGAATAGAATCAAAGAAAACCTAATTAATAGGAGGAAAATATCCACCGAAACATAGTGATGAAGATAATATATTCTTTAACAATAAGGTAATGGTGCATCTTGTAGGGTATGATGCCTCAATATCCATTCAACATCCAATGGATGAAGCTATCTATCTCTCTAATGGTAGTAAAAAAATATCTTCAATTCCTTCTGATGAAAATGATCCCCTTGATTTGTTGATGACTTGGAATAAATACCCTCAAAGAACTCACGTGGTTGCAATGACCCCAACAACCTTTGAATGTGAATGGATGAAATTGAACGAACCTTAACAACATGATAAATTAAAAAAAAAACAATACCATGTAATAGTTAATAAAAAATGTTGTGTAATGGTTAACAAAATCATTTGTGTTAGGGTTGAACGCCTATTGTGTAAGGGTAGTGCCCATTGTGTAAGGGTAGCACCGCTCCGACAAAAGGGTAAACACTACGGCGTAAGGGTCATCCCCACTGTGTAAGGGTACATAGCCCATTCCCCCTATGCATAAAGATAAACTAGACCGCATATAAAGGTAATCCAAAAAACATAGAATCCATGTAAGGTTATACTTATCCTCATGTAAAGGTAAAACCTATTGCATAAGGGAAAATTTAGCTCATGTAAGGGTAACACCATGGTTTGTGTAAGGGTAACACTCTGGATTGTGTAAGGGTGAAACCACAAATATAATAGCTACATAAGGGTAGACCCGATCTCACATAAGGGTACACCATGGATAGGTAAGGGTAGTTTTCTTAAAATGGAACCCATGTAAGGGTCTCTAAAAACTCACATAAGGGTAACATACACTTCAAATGGATTATGTAAAACAAGAGAAGAATAAAATAAAAGGCAGAATATAAATCCCTATGTAATTATAATGAATATTAAACATGATAAAAATCAAATAATAAATTAATGAGTAGATTAGTTTCAGATGGAAATCTAGAATGGTAAATTAAATAATTGTGGGACTGTAATTTTTTGGTTGACTATGGCATTGGACATCAATGGATTGGCCATCGCGTACACCTCAACAACCCAAGCAGATGCGATCGTAAAAAGCCTCATGACCATCAACTTCTTCCTAGTCATTTCACTCAAGTGATCACCTGATAAAATAGTTAGACCCTAAGGATATGAAAATCACAATTTATGGTGGGTGTCGGACCACATGGTGGAGGGGATGACATTGAGGAGGGAGACTGGGGTGGCAAAGCACTACTACAAAACCCATGGTAGAAAGATGTAAACTTTATCAGTGCTAGATAAAAAAACTAATAAATGTTAACCTTTATCGGTGCTAAAAAATATTGATAAAGGGGTCCTTTAGAAATGACCTTTTTAGCACTAATAAAGGTCATCCTTTATCAATGCTAAAAAGTTCTCACTAAAGGTATATTTCATAAAAAAATCATATCATTAAAAAACATATACTAATGTATAAATATATTTATATTGATAAAAATATAACATATTTTATTAAATATGATTTATATATGACAAAATATATATTTACACTTGATATATAAGATATTTAGTAAAAAAATGGCAAATAAAATAATATATATTCATCTTAAATATTATTTATATAATACTAAATATGTATTATAAATCATATCTATATACCATATATTTAGTAAAAAATGGTGTATAAATTAATTAAAAACTAATAGTAATTAAAAAATATCGACTAATTAATTTCAATAGACAATTAATAACATTTGTTTTCAATTTTACATATATACATATATATATATATATATCCAAAAATATAAATATTTAACTACTAATTAAAAAAATGACTAAATATGTTACACTAAATATATCATACAATAATTTCACACATATACATATAAGAAATTAATTCAATTTTATAAAGACAAACATATAGAAATAATAAATTGTTAATATTATTATTTTAGTCTATTTATTTATTTATATTAATATTAAATATATAAGGTTTTTAATTTTTAAATTTTATTCATTTTATATATTTAATATATATGTTTTTATTTATTTTTAATATATATATATATATATTAAATTTATTCATTTTTTTATTTATTTAATTAAAATTTATTATTAAAATTTTTAATTTATTCATTTTTAGATTTTAGTTGATTAATATTTTTTTTGATTTCTTTAATTTTTAATATGTATTTATATTTATTTATGATCATATAATGTTATTCATAAATTTTTAATTTACATAATTAATATATGTATTTGTTTTCATTTAAACATACATTGATTTTTATTTTTCTTAAATTTATATAATTAATAACTCTTATTCATTTTTTAATATTTCTTCAATATATTCATTTTTACTTAAATGTCACTAATTTTTAACATTCATTCACTTAATATTAATCATTCAACAATATATTTAAGCATTTTTATTAATTTGTTTTATAATTTATTCATTTTAAATATTTATTCATTTCAGATTTTTTTAATTTATTCATTTTAATGTTTTTTATACATAATTATTCATTAATATATTTAACATTTTTAAGACATAAATATATTCACACACACATATATATATATCAATATATATAATATTTCTTTATATGATTTATATAATACAAAATATACATTTACATTAAATACGCTATATATTTAGTGAAAAATGTTTTATAATTATTAAGTAATATTAATTAAAAAATATTGACTAATTTGTATTGAGTAATGGATGTTTCATAAAATGTCATTTTTTTCAATTTAAAATATATCAAACCTTTGTTACATTAATCTCACACACATATATATGCTATTAATGTAATTTTATATAGAAACACACACACACACACAATATTTCTATAATTTATTCAATTTTTAATATTTATTTCAGAATTTTATTTATTAAAATAATATATGTTTAGTATATATTATATTTTTAATCGGTAAATTGTATTCAATTTATATATTTCTATTCAATATATACTATTTATTAGTTTTTAATATATTTTTCAAATTTATTTATGTTTAATATCATTTATTCATTAATAATGTTAATTATTTTTTTAATATTTTTTAAATTTATTGCCTTTAAATTTTTATTTATCTAATATTTTTTTTAATTTTATTCATTTATAATATTTATCTATACATGGTTATTCATTAAAATTTATTGTTTTTAAAGTGGTTGAAATTAATATTATTAATATATATTCTTTTTCATTTTAACATATATTCATTTATAATTTTTTAATAATATATATAAATAATAAAACTTATACATTTTTTTCAATTTATTCATTTTTCTAATTATTTATGTTGTTAATAAAAATTTAATTTTTTTTAAATTTATTCATTTTTAATTTTTATTTGTTTAATATTTTTTTGTAATCGGAATAGCGCAAACCATGAGTTAAAACACATGGTCACAAAAAATTTATTATTAAAAGAGAAAGTACATAAGTAAAGAAAGTGTGGCTATAAAGGTAATGAGTGTCACAAACAATGCCAAGAAAACAAAAGATCATTCAACAATCATCTTCTTTTATGCATGCCACCCCTTCCTCGGGAGCCACCCCAACCTCACAGGTGCAAGCCTCTCTTCCAATACTTTGGAGCCTTCCAAGTGTCATCTTGATCATCCATGCCTAATGATTCCTATTCCAAATTATGATGCTCAGTGCCTCCAGTGAAATCATTTTTTAACATCAAAATAGGTCCATATTTCTTTGAGGAATTATGCTTCAACTTTCTCCTTTCATTGACATTCCCAATGTCTAAAGATCCTTTAGCTCGAAACTACCCATGAACGTTTCCAAATTCCTCACAGAAGAATTCCCTGAAATTAGATCTATTTAAATTATCAAGAAAATTATATCTATTTTTATTGTGACCAGAGTCTGGTGGAATACTGGAATCATCCTTGATTGCTGCCTTCCCTTCTAGTGAACCACTAGTAACAAGATCGCCCATTACCTCCTCAAGACTAGCTTCTTCATCCTTATTAGCTCCCTTGCCTACAGGTGAATCATCATAGACATAAAAAATAGTTATATAAATATTATAACTAGAAAAGTTAGGATAATCATCTGCCTCAACCCTTTACCTACATGGCAGATTAATTGGGACCTCACCCTAGAGAGGTGGTTCAAAAGAGGGTTGTGAACTGGGTTTCCTATAGGTGAGCAGCTGATAGCCCTCATCATCCACTAAAACATTTTTTTCCTTTGGTATGAGGATATTTATTTCCTGTTCAATCAACCAAAGGCTGATCCAGATTATCAATTCCATTCCACTTGACCATAGCTCACTCCTTTTGCATTTCCCTATCTACTTCATCTTGCACAGAAATCTCACAATCAGAAGAGTCCACACTTTCACTTAAAACAAAAGAGTCAATTCTATGTTCTTTTGAAGAATTATCAATTATTGGTATATGATCATCTGCATCCCCTTCATTTGATATATCTTCCCAGGATTTTTTTAATTAAAAGAGACCATCCCCTTACCTTCCCCATCAACAACTGGGCTGAGATTTCTTACCACATCATTATTTCCTTTAAAAACAATCGCATTTCTATTGATGTAGGAATTTCTTGGGAATGACCCCACATCCAAATCAATAGTGAAGGGTATGAGTTCCTTTGACAAAAATATATAAGGGAAATCCACACCTTTTTCACTAGAATAATTCCCAACATCTCTATATCCTTGCTAGGCATGATTTTTCTTGTAGCATATATCTTCTTCATGCCCATGAAAGGAGGAGAATGAGAAAATGACATACCTCCTACAATTATGTTAGTCATGCCCATTGTATTTACATTCCAAACATTAATTGGTTATTTTTTCATAAGAAATTTTGAATTCATACTCATCATTATTACTATATAGTAAAAATTAGTTAACCAACATGGATCATAAATATGTCTTAATTAGTAGGTGATTGTAGTGACCAAACCTTACGATTTTTGTTTCCTGGCCCATCTTGATGGAAACACCTACAGAAAGAGGAATGTCATAGAAAATTATAGTATGCCATAGAATCCAATTGATCCCATATACCCAAACCCATAATTGAATAAAAGTGTTCCTAACCTAAATATGGTTAAAATTATGATTCCATTCTTGTATATATAGGAAACCCAACTTGAGAGACACTAGGAAAAATCTCCATTCTCACATTTTCTATTCCTATAAAGGGAAAATAAAATGGAAGAAACCTTTTACTATGGATATACATTTGAAATCTTTCAAACCCCATAGACTCGAGAGGCAGGAGACCAGGTCATCCATTTTCCAATGTTTCGAGACTTTCAGAAGAATCAGACATGAAGAAATGGAATGATTAGCCAAATCGGTATACATAGAAATGGATTTCTAGTTGGCAAAGACATGAACAATTACACCCTTATTTCATACCTTACCTGCCTTCGCATCCTTGAATTGGAAGAAAGATCAGGGATCCTCATCAAGCATTCATTTTATATATTTTTATACAAAATTAGTCATCAATATATTTAATATTTTTAATATATAAATATATTCATATTGATATATATATATATATAATTATTCCTTAAATATGATTTATATAAAAACTATTTATTTACATTTAATAATTCATATATCTGTTGAAAAATAGTTTATTATTAAAAATTAATATTAATTAAAAATACCGACTAATTATTATCGAGTAATAGATGTTACATATTACATTATGTCATTATTTTTTTAAAATTTAATATATATCAAACTTGTGATATATATATATACAAATATATATGTAATTAATTCAAATTTTATATAGAAACACACACACATGATATTTATGTAATGTATTTAATTTTTTATATTCATTTTTGAATTTAATTTAGTAACATAATTTATTTAATATATTATGTTTTTAATTAGTAAATTTTATCTATTTTAATATTTTTATATTTTATTCATTTTTGTAATTGATACATTTTTATTCATAACCATTTAATGTTTTTAATATTGTATGTGTAATTTATATAATTAACATGTGCTCATTTTAATTTGAACATGTACTCATTTATAATTTTTTTGATAGTCTATATAATCAATAAAATTGATTTATTTTTAAAAAATCCACTCCTTTTGAGCCAATCTTACATTGTTTCACCATTTTTAGTTCTTATTTTATTACGCACCATACCACCCCCATTACCCTACCATAGCAGATTTCCCCCTTAGGATGAGGCCTATTTCTCTAGTCTCCATTATTAGATTAATCAACCTCACCACATGAATCATTCACATGGCCCATCCTAAAAGGTAGTTTCGTTTAGTTCCCCCACTAAGATGCGAGTTGGCTTTGATTTATACCACCAGCATTTGGAGAACTCATAACATGAAAATGTTCAAGTTGACTTAATTCAACTATTTTTTCACTCGAAGTTTCCCAGTTCTATAAATTTTCAATCGTGGTAGTTTCTTCCCCTTACGAACCCAATTGAGGATTCATCAATCTTTCATTCCAACCTTAGTTCCAATTATTAAGTGGGTCTTTCTTTTCAGTGCATCCTTGCTCTTATCCCCACTTGCATTCATTCCAACCACCATTGGATTTTTAAGTCATTATTTTGATATTTTATTCCAGTTTAATTTATTAGTTCAAACCATTAAGATAGACCCACTATTTAATTAAACCCTAGTCCCAGTTATAGGGATTCCCAGAACTCTCTTTAAAGCTCCACTTAGACCACACTTTACTCCATAAATTGGAAACATGAATAGTGTTCAAAAAATTTATATTTGCTTACATCTTGTTTAAACCTCCCTCCCAGGCATGTGAATTGTTTAAATTTTAATCATTCTTCAAACCCTATTTAAATTGTTCCTCATTTTTTCTAGTAGCTTGAGTCCCTAACACAATACTTATAGTTTATTGGATTTAAATTCAAGAGTTTCTTTAAATGTTGGGTTCTCAAGACTAGGTTATTAGGCCGTATCAATGTTTACATCATCTGAAAAAATATAATAAACTTTAACTCCTAAGAACCCTATCACTAAAACACCAACTTACACACTAAATACCGAGTGAAGAAATGAATAAACATAAACTCATCCCTCTTATTGTACTCCCACCCATAAAAGTTACAAAAACTTTCCTTTAATTACCAATTTTTTGTCCTAAAAATCATAAAATTGAGAATCTATACCAACTCTCACATATTTACCCTAGGAACATGTTATTTAGTTTTCAATTGATCCAAATAATTTTCAATTCCCTACATTATTTATAATTCAATGATCCTTTGAGAAATTATGATGTTCTCCACAAATGTTGAAACCAATAAATTTTCAATGTCTAATTCATCTCAAATGAAGTACACAATAACTTGTTAGATCCAATAGGTGTTTCATACTTGAATAATATGAAATCATGTCGTTTCTAGTTGAAATTTTAATTCATTATAATCATCAAAAATTTATTATGATGGTTATAGTCAACAAAAATAAATTATCTAGAAATAAAATTACTTTTTAACACATATAATGTTTTATGGTTTATCACCACAAACATAAGTATCCTTCACAATTTCACCCAAACTGATAACCATTAATAATTTGGTGAGTGAACATTATTTATCTTCATGTTTTTCAATAAATAAAACTGTAATTATATTATTTGTATATTTATAGATATAACACATTACCTTCCTTTAATGATTTACACAATTGTAAAATAATCTCAATATGCATCATTTGACTCTTATTGTATTATAATAATAGATTCATCGAGATTAAATGATTTTATTCATGCTACCCTTGTGTAAAATGATATTTTTTTAGTAATCATCACCAATAACATTCATATATTGGGTTCCCATTATAGGAATTTAGCTTCATCCTTGGTCTCTCTGCTTTAATCCTTTCATCCATCATCAATTCCTACTTTAATACTACCAAAAACCATACTACATTATTTTAGACACTCAAAAGTATTGTTATATGATGAGGTTATTATTTTGAAACCTTCTCATTAGAAGGTTTCAAACATTAAAATTTCAATAACTTATATCCTTTTTACCATTACAATTTTTCTATTTCTTCATTGATTGTATAAAGTGAGCAAATTTTTTCTTTGGGAAATAATAAAATTTCTTAGAAGTATTTATAATTTTATCTTTTGATAATGAATACCTTATGTGTATTTATCTATTTTTTCTACAAAATAAATTGTTTTTCAACCTAATAGGATAGATAATATTTGAGAATGGATGGATTCTCATCATATGAAAAAAGAGTATGATGATGGAGTTAAAGAGTTCATCAATTTTTCAATAGAGTATGCATATGACCATTATCAAATCTGTTGTCTATGTTCACATTGTTTTTATTCAAGAAATATTCATCCAGAACAGTTGAAAAACATTTTATTTTTTAGAAAATAGATCAAATCTATAAATTTTGAACTATACATGGGGAAAAAATGAACGTACTTACTAATTGGGATGATAACATGATTTATGAATCATTTGATATAAATACTAGTGTAAATGATGATTAAGATCATATGGAAGAAATAAATATTGAAATTAATGATGACCTTAATGACTATTTAAATTTGTTTGAGTAGTTAAATAGTTTTTCAAATAGAACATTATATACTGATTGTATTAAATATATAACATTTTTATTTGTATTGAAGTTATATAATTTGAAATCTAGAAGAAGATGGAGTGGCACCAAATTTATAGAACTAATTTGTCTTCTTAATGATATGATACCATAATAAAACAATCATCCATGTTGAATATATGTTGCTAAATGAATGGTATGTTCAATGGGTATGACCTCTAAAAAAATACATATCTACCTAAATTATTTCATATTATTTTTCAAGTACCGTGAATCACTCAAAAAATTTCCTATGTTTGTTGTGGATTGATACAAGAAAGATTAATCAAGTATTTAGAATGTTTTATGGTACATTACTATCATTAAATGGTTTAGATTAATATATTGATGTTATGAAACCACTACACAATTGTATTTACATATGGATACAAGAATTTCGGATGAGAAACTACATCACTCAGTAGACACTCCTCAGTGGAAGAAAATTGATTATGAGTTTCCTAAATTTTGAAATTAGATGATAAACCTCTATCTTGAATTATCTACAGATGGAATAAATTCTTTTGGTGTATATAGTAATACTCATAGTACATGGTCAATTATATTGGTAAATTATAACTTTCCACTATGGTTATTCATGATGTGAAAGTAAATTATGTATTCTCAACTTATAATTGGACTTAAAAAACCGATTAATGATTTTGATGACTATATAGATCCATTGATCGAAGATCTAAATTTTTTGTGAGATACAAGTGTTACATTTTATGATACTAATAGAAGTTAAGAACTCACATAGAGAGAAATATTGTATGGGGTGGTAAATAAATTTTCTTTTTATGGAAATTTTTCAGGGTATAGAATTAAAGGAATGTTAGGGTGTCCCATTTGTGAAGAATTCACACACTCCGTTAGGTTTAAACATTCCCCTATGTTTTTAGGAAACCAAATTGTTTTACCCCGACAACATAAATATCAATCCTAGTTGATATAATTCGATGGAAATCCACAACAAGGTACGACACAATCTCCAATAATGGGTGATCACCTATTTGAGAAATTAAAAGAAATTTACATTATTTTAAGTAAATATATTTCAATAAAACCTTATAAAATCATGTTGGAAAAAGAGATCAATTTTCTTTTAAATATTGTTCTGGAATTTTTTGTATGCCAGAAAGTTCTTGATGTTATGCATGTAGAAAAACAATTTATGTGACAGTGTTATTAGAACATTACTAAATGTACCTAACAAACAAAATATAGAATCAAAGATATAATGGACATGATTGAAATGGGGATAAGGGAAGAGTTGACATTGGTGAAGGGTGAAATACGAAATTCTCTTCCTCTAGCAGCTTACACTTTACCTAGACAAGAAAAAAAATAAATTTTAAAACTTAATGATGTAAAGGTTTTAGAGGGGTATTCATAAAATATAAAAAAATATCATGTCATGAATAATTTAATGTTATTTTTTATAAAATCACACGACTATAATTTTTTAATTTAAGATTTTATGTCTATCAATTTACATTGAATTCTGCCTAAAAATTTATAACATACATTGACCATAAATTTATTCTTTTTCAAAGCCATTTGTTATAAAGTTATAAACCCAGTGAAGTTTAAAATCATGAATAAGGAGATTAAAGTCATAATATGTGAACTGGAGATGTTGTTATCACCATAATTATTTTATATAATGGTCCACCTGGTGACCACTTGGTTAGAGAGATCCAATTATATGGGCATAAATATTACAAATGGATGTACTCCATTGAACAATATATGAAGATTTTTTTTGAATATGATATTGAATTATATACCTCTTACCAATCATATGTTGATAGAATTAGTCTACCAAAATCCTATCACAATAGATTCTTTATGGTCAGATGTCTTTTTAGAACAGATTTTGATACAAATACCATTATAGAGAAGGAGAAATATCACCTTTAAATTTTACATAATAGTGCAGAGGTTTCTCCATATGTTGAATCTTAAAATTCATTTATTATACATTTGAATCCATCAAAGGATGAAAGATGGATATCAAATACACATTATCAATAGTTTATAAGAAGTTTATGAGATCATATTTATAAGTATTTATCTAAAAATACAAGTTAAACTATCAAACAACTTTTATGGTTATCTATGCGAGTAAATGTAATGATATATCTTACCCTAGTTTTTTAATTAATGGATATAAATTTTCTAAAAAGGAATAATATAAATTTAATATTATGCAAAATAATGGAGTTATTCTTGTGGCAGAAGCAATGCATGTACCCAATTCCAAGGATAGAAATAAAATGTATACTAATATGTCATATTTCAGCATCATTGAATATATATACGAGTTGGATTATACAACATTTAAAGTGATCATTTTCAATTTAAAATGTTTTAACTACATGTGTGTAGTTAAATATGATGAATTGGGCTTTGTGTGTTGGAGTTAGTTCCCTATAACCAACTTAAAAGTAATTTATGGTTACATTTATTCATTGATTTTAATATTAATAAACTAATCATCACATCATGATTATTATTCTCCGTAACATAGTATGTTTTTATTTTCTAAGAGTAGTTGTTACATTTAATGGTCATAATAGTTCATCACTATGATGATAACCCATAAGTGTCATGATAATATTCTTAAATATATATTCTATAACCAGATGAAGTCATTTGAGGGGAACAAATGATATTGGATATCAGGGGTGGAGACTCATAGGACATTGAGGTACCTTCTCATGGTATACACCATCTGTAATTTCCAATTTAAAGATTATGAGAATGATATTTTCTAGTAGGAAATACATATTTATATGTTTCATTGTATATTCCAATATGTCAACCTGTGTATTGATCCTTATAATTTAAGATTAAAATTAATGGATATTATGAGTCACTTACTTTTATGTATTGTTGAAAACTATGAAAACAAATGTTTATGGAAAAGTAAGATATATTGGGTGCATCATGAGTAATATTTTATTAATGAATAATGTTAGATAGGATTTGTTCCGTATATTCCTTAACATAAGATGACATCTTAGTCCCTTTGATTGAAATTATAAAGCCTATTTAAATCCATTCCCATGATGTTCAATTGGCAAGTTCAATTATTTGACATTCAAAGAATGATACATTGAGAACATAGGCTGATGACACAAGAATGCAACTTGGTTGATTAGAGATATCAAGATAAAGACATTATATTACACAGTAAGCATCCATATGAGGTTTTATGTCATTGTGACATTAAATTCATTCTACATTGGTTCCTTAGCGTGTTTCTAGATTCTAACCTTGGACTTTTGGCTGCTTCACCTAACACCACTGAGAAAGAGGCCTAAAGTGTCACACACTAAGTGTTTCCAAAATCTTAGTTAAATAATATTATTTAATAAGTTGAATAAATATTATTCACACATATGGTTTAATATTTATTCATGCTTTCTTGATCATATATATTCTATCACTAGTTATTTCAGAGAATATCTTTTGAGAATAATATTTAATAAATATTTATTTACTATTTAGTGAATATAATATTCATTGTAAAACTAAAGTAGTGATATTTATTTATTAAATAAATATTCATTATTCAATGAGAGAGAAATATTATGGATGAATAGTAGGCCTAGTTTAAGGATCCAGTGAGAAATAATATATAAAAAATATTATTTGAATAAATAATATTTAAAAAAATAACTAGTTTTTATGCATGTTAATAAATAATAATAATAATATTATTATTATAATTATTATAGAAATGGGTTTTTTAAGGATTAATAAATAATAATGATGCATATGTAATTATTATTTTCTAACCCAAGCAGTATTTGAACCAAATTATATTATTTCAACACGCATGGTTTCTATTTCATTTGGTTGTGCACAACAACATCTAGAGAAACCTCTCAAAGCCCTATAAATATAATTTTACAATAACATATTCAATAATGGAGAGCGATCCTCCTCCACCACCACTCTTGATTCTAGAGAGATCATAGAGAATCCTTCTGAATGAAATTCTCAGGGATGTCAAAGATAAACAACCTAAGTGTTAGGATCTACCGTGCTAGCACCTAAAGATTCCTATGGTGATGTTCGGAGGTCCGTGGAGCATGTGTGGATCCTTGTTAGAGAGAATATTCACTTGATTCCTACAAAGCAACAATGGTATAATGTAGAAACATTTTCAGATTCATCAATAAAGAAAGAATTCGTTGAAAGGTAATTCGTAATTTCTTAAATTAATTATAAATCATTTTTTAATGATCACATGTTTTGATTCCTGCATTCTCATGTGAACTAATCTTTGATTCCTACATTCTCATGTGAACTAATATTTGATTAAATTCCATTGGTCATGACATTTATCATTGATATAAATATCAAATTAATAATCAGTTATACAAAAATCAATGTTGAGAATACCCCATTTGATGCTTCCACTATGCCTGAAACCTACAAGTGGTATTAGAGAGAGGTTACATAATTATTTATAATTATTTAAATATCATTTATTGTTTTATAGATTTATCATTAGTTTTAAATTATGGTTTAGTCATTTTTTAATCAAAATCATGAGATATTATCTTATTCCTTTTCATTATTGCAAATATAATCAAAATATATTAATTTTATGAACAAATAGAATTCTAAGAACTCATCCAGAAGAGTTGATGATTTTATCCAAATAACACAAGAGTATACACTGTGTATCCCGTTGATACATGTTTGTACCCATGTTCAATTCACCAAGGAAATTAAATAATTGATTTTTAATTAATTCAAATTTGTGTACATTTATTACATGTGGTGTTTGTTTAAAGAAACCACATGTCAAATAGTTCATAATAACACACAATTATATAGACTACATGATGTCTAACATTCATACATAATGTATAATCCTTTATTTAAATATGGGAATGATATTTCCTTACCCGACCAACAAGACTGGTAACCATGTAAATCAGATACCATACAATGTGTATCCCATGTAAACATTGTGTACTCCATTAATTTCTACGGAATGATTACATGCCATGTTCCAAGGCATGTGTTGTATATAGATGGTAAAAAATATACATGCCATATAACATGATTTTACACACCTTGTATATTCAAAAATTATAAAAAAATAAAAATTAATTCATTATACTACTTAAATATTATAAAAATATATTCTATGTTTGATTTATTTTACTATGTACACACTATGAAATTATGTGATTAGTCATGTATGCCACATGATGTATGAGTAAATAGTATATGAATATAATACATTTAGGGTAGTTCGTGTAGGTTTCGGGGGCAGAAAAATCACAGGATGGGTGTGTACCCAACTTTTAAAATTGTTATAATCGATGATTAATCCTGGATCAATACAATGATGAACACCAATATCAACAGAATTGAATCAAAGATAAAATAAAAAAGAGATATCCTAGAACCAAGAATAGTGGATTGACATATATTTTTTATAATTAATTTAATTTAATTATAGAATTATCTCCAAGGTGATTATTTCTTCATTGATGTTTCTGACCACGAGTCTAAGGTGCAGCTTCGTTACGATGTATAATCCAAGGATATGAATCCTCTAGTGGTGATCCACACATGATCCACATATTTATGGACATCTCCGAAGGAGTCTCTCGGTGCTAGCATAGAAGATCCTTGTGCTTGCGATTCCCGCCTTTGATTTCCTTGAGAATCTCTTACAAATAGTTCTCCTTGATCCAGTGGAGGATGATCTCTCTCATTATTGAGAGCTTTCTTGGAGTGGGAAGAGTTCTCTAGGCTCGAGATCTTTTCTCCAAGTATGATGTGTACAAAATGATGGGATATCCATTGAAATAATCCCTTTCATAATAAAGATAATAATAACATAATTGGGAATTTAATTCACCGGGTAATAATAAATAATTAGCATAGGTGCCGTTACTTAATTTATTATTCCATTTGAAGCCCCTTGTCTAATAATAATAGAAATGAAATTATTTCCATGACATGTGATTAACTTGTACATTATATTTAAATATTATTTAAATAAATAATATTTAATGTTATTTCCCACCAGACCCATAACTTGGTCCATCAATCCTCTTCAATATTTACTGGGTGTTGAATAATGACTATTTATTTATCAAATAAATATAACTACATTATTGGCCAATAAATAAATATTCCATCCATAATCTATTCTCTCGAATAACTAGCGATGAAA
This sequence comes from Viscum album, assembly GCA_963277665.1. Taxonomy (NCBI): domain Eukaryota; kingdom Viridiplantae; phylum Streptophyta; class Magnoliopsida; order Santalales; family Viscaceae; genus Viscum; species Viscum album. Next base: position 70,420,552 of record OY728149.1, read on the forward strand.
TAAATGCGGCCATACATACCTGAATAACTATTAAACCACAACTGAAAATAACATTTATTCAACATGTCAAATAAATAAATTATTTAACTGATATATTGGCTACACTAAGTGTGTGACCCTCTAGGACTCTTTCTCATTGCCTTTAGGTGGGTTTGCCTGAAGTCCAAGATTACTATCCATCAATGGGTTAAGGCACCCAAGAGAAAGAATTTGATGTCACAATGACATGACACCTCATACAAACACTTACCTTATAATATAATCCCTTTTTCCCGATATCTCCAACCAGGTAGGATTCATATATGTGTCATCAACCCATGTTCTCGATTTATCATTATTTTACTTTCTATAATCTAACTTTTCTAGATAACCCCATGGAAATGAATTTAGTTAGGCTATATCATTTCCATAAAAGGCCCTAAGATATCTAATTCTGCATAAGTGACAAATCTTTTCTTGCATTATTCATTAATGCAGTATTACTCGTGACACAACCAATATATTTTACCTCTTCTGTGAACATATGTCATCATGATTTTCATCAATACATATAAATGAGTAAGTCATAATACCCATTAATAATAATATTAAATTCTAAGAACCAATACACACATATGGAGATAAGAACATCCAATGACACTTATGAATGTGGATTTCCTACTAGCAGATCTTGTTTTCATAATATCCTCCATGAAATTACCAAGGATGTACACTATGATAAGGTGAATCAATGTTTCATGAGTCCCCACCATTGGTAGCCTATATCATTTGTATGCCCTCAAATGATATCATCCAACTATAGAATATATATTCAAGAATAGTGTCATTGCACTTCCAAATTCTCATTATACTAGGGATCTGCTATTAAATTTTAATGCGGCAGATATTCTTTGGATATTATCAAATAATATGTCACATAGAATAAAAATCATGATGTGATAAGTAGTTTATTAATATTCATCCAATGAATATATATTTATCATAAAGTAAAAAGAAGTTGGTTTTTTGAGAACCAACTCCAACAGACTCCCACTTGCACTAGAGAAAATTGCTAACAACCTGCAGTCTCCTAGATCTCATATGATATTCATTCTTCTACTGAGATAGGACTTTAGTCAAGGGGTCCACCACGTTCTCCTCTATGGAAACTCTCCTCACCGCAACATCACCATTTTGATAGAAATCCTTCATGATGTGATACTTTCGGAGTATGTGATTTGTCTGTTTATGTGACCTTGGTTCTTTTTGAAGACCCACTAATGAAGTATTATCACAATACAATGTAATAGGATATTTTTTTCCTGGCACTACATCAAACTCCTATAAATAGTTCTAAATCCATAAGACTTAATTTTTTTCATCATAAGTCTCTATATATTCAGAATCCACTGTATAATCAGCGCTAATTGGTTACTTTGAACTTTTCCAACCCACTAATCCTCCATTGAGACAAAAAACATATCTGTATTGTGACTTTAGATCATTCTGATCTATCTGAAAACCATCATCAATATACCCTCTGATGACAAGCTCATCATCTTTTCCATACACTTGGAACATATCCATAGTTCTTCTCAGATACTTAAGGATAGTCTTGACAGTAACCCAATACAGTTATCCTAGATTTTGTTGATATTTGGACACAATGATAAGTGCATAGGAAACATCAAGTCTGGTACATAAGATGGAATACATGATAGATCCTATCACTGAAGCATATGGAGTCTTACTCATCCTATCATTTTCATGTTGTGTCTAGGGATACATTTTGTTGGAATAATGTATAGCATGTGACACTGGAACCAATTACCTCTTAGATTTTTCCATACTAAATCTATTTAGTATTTTGTTAATGTATTTACTTTGACTTAGTCCAAGAAGCCACTTGGATCTATCATGAATGATCTTTATCCCTAGAATGTAGGCCTCTTCGCCTAAGTACTTCATGGAGAAGCACTTGTTCAACCGGTTCTTGATTGACTGCAAGAATGGTATATAGTTTCCAGTAAGAAATATTTAATAAACAAACACTACAAGTATAAAGACCACATTCCCATTAAAATTATGGTATACACATTTCTCAGATTCATTCTTAATGAAACAAAATTCCCTTATGGATTTATCAAATCAAATATTCCATAATCCGGATTTTTTATTTAATCCATAAATGGATCTCTGCAACTTACATACCCTTTTAGTATCACCTTGTGTCACAAACCATTATAGTTGTGTCATACAGGAATCTTCCTGAATGTTTTGTTAAGGAATGATGTTTTGACATCCATCTTCCAAATCTCATATTCATGGAACGTTTCTATTGAAATTATTATTATTATGGATTTAATTATGGAAAATGATGAAATGGTTTCATCATATTCAATTCCATGATGATGTTAAAAACCTTTAGCCACTAGACTTTCATTATAGGTATTAACATGACCTTCCATGTCTAGTTTCTTTTTTAATACCCATTTACACCCAACACAATTTACATAATCTGGCTCATCGACCAGAACCCAGACTTGGTTATGATATATGGAATCTATCTCATAATTCATAGCTTCTAGAAATCTTGTAGCTTATGATCTCTCTAATAATTCCATATAGGACAGACCCTCTTCATTGTTCAACAATAATGAGTCACCTTCCTTGGTGACAAGGAAACCACATCTCTATGGTTCCCTTGCATCTCTTGTTCTCCTACACAGTACTTGTGTTTTAAGAACTACATATTCCACGAGGACCTGTGGAACTAGTTCCTGTACCAACTCCTGTATATCTTGAGCATCAAATTAATTTATGTCAATCTTTAGCCCACTATAATTTTTGAGGATGTGCTCCCTCTCAAGAAAGATAGCTTTTCTAGAAATATTCACTTTCTTGTCTGAGGGGTTGTATAGCTAGTATCCCTTTGTTTCCTTGGGATACACTATAAAGACACACTTCATGCCTAGGGGTGCTAGTTTGTTTTCTGATAAAGCCTTAACAAATTCCTCGCATCCCCATACACATGTATGTGACAAAGTAGGTTTCTTTACACTCCATAGTTCAAAGGGAATCCCATTTTCTGCCTTAGTTGGTACTTAGTTTAATGTGTATGACACAATTTGCGATGCATTTCCACAAAAGGATAATGGAATATCTAAATGAATCATCATCGACCATACCATGTCCAATAAGGTATGATTCCTACTTTCACTAACACTATTCCACTATGTTGTATAAGGTGGAGTGAGTTGAGATAGAATCCAAAACTCATATAAAAGGTTGATGAACTATTGGTTTATATATTGTCCACCTCGATCAGATAGAAGATTCTTTATATTCTTACCAAGTTGATTCTATACTTCATTCTTGAACTCCTTGAATTTATCAAAGGAGTCAGACTTATAATTCATTAAGTATATATAACCACATATAATCAAGTCATCAGTAAAATTAATTAAGAGTATCCACCTCTATATTCTACTATAAATGGTCTACACACATCAGTGTGTACCAATCCTAGAATCTCTGTGGCCCTTTCACCATATCTACCAAATGGTGGTTTGGTCATTTTCCCTTCTAAGCATGCATGAAATACATCAAGTGGTTTTAGCTCAGAATAGTATAAATAACCATCTTGATAGAGCTTTGTGAGACAGTTCACATTTACATGACCAAGGTGGTGATGTCACAACTGGTTGTTGTATGAGTCATGTGAACTTGGTTCATTATCAATTACTGACACTTGATTCTCATAATTTAATACATATAGATCATTATTTAAATACGCCTTACTATAACATATGTTTTCCTTATAAAAGTAACAACATTTTTTTCTGAACATGAAAATAAATCTATTTGTATCTAATGTTGATATAGAAATTATTTTCTTGGTAACAATAGGTACATAATAACAACCATGTATAACCAAAATCATTCCCGTCGGTAATGTGAGGTGGTAGTCACCAATGGAAAGAGTAGCCAGCCTCACACCATGCGAAGCTCGCAGATTCACCTATCCTCTAGAAATTTTTTAGAATATACTTAGTTCCTATATTTGAATACATATGTCATCCCCAAAAGCTGTATCTAAAACCTTATGTGTAGAAATGGAAAGGTTTCACTCGATAACGAATTCACCTTTGGCTTCCCCTTTTCTCTAGGTTCAGTTCCTCTTCCAGTGTCTTGACTTTACACATGCAAATCATACCACCTCATTTTCGTTTCCCTTCCACTGGATCTTCTTCTTCTTGGTCGGATGATGCTCGGAGGATTTAGATTGTTTATAAATATTTGGACCCCTTTCCTTGTCCTTCCTCTTCCTATTCACTATAAAGAATATGGTATTTTCACGCCCCACTTTTTTTATCAACATGGAGAATTAGGGTAAGAATTTTAATAGAATCTTCTCATTATTTCCCATATTATAATTCACAAAAAAACTAGATAAGGTATTAGGAATCGATGATAGTATGTGATATGTATTCAACTCATATGGGAATTTAATCCCTAAGATGTAAAAATGCTCAATGTATCCAATAAGCTTGACTACATGTGGTCCAGCTGAATCATACTCTCCAAGATTAGTAGTGAACAAAGAATTGGAGATCTCACACCTCTCATGTATTGACTTCTCTTGATAGGGATTCTTGAAGGTGAGACATCATGTTATAAGAATCAATTTCTTCTTGTTGCTTCAAGAGCTCATTGGTCTAGGATGATATCATGAGGCACTGAACATCTGTAGCGTCATTTAGATGTTTCTTGTACATAGAGAGTTCTTTATCACTTGCCTCATTTCTAGGTGAAACTGGTAAAGGCTCTTCAACCACATTAATTTTCTTCTCATAGCTAAGGATAACCCAAAGGATCCTTTACCACTCTTGGAAATTAGTGCCGGTGAGAAGTTTTACCTTATCGAGTATGGATCACAATGAAATGTGGACATAATGTTGATTGTTGTTTCTATAAATTAATATGAATAGAGTTTTTATACTTTATCTTGATAAATATAGAAAAATAAATTAATTAATATCTATTAGTGTCCCACTATTTTATCAAAACTCAATAGCCCTCACCATTGGCTTTGAAATATTCTATTTCTTGGACATTCTAGTAGAAAGGATTTTTATTTCCCTTCAAATTATCCCAAATAGGGTTAGTCAAGCAAATTGAAATGTTTTAGGTAGGCATTCCAAAATCCAATTGCATTAACTCATAGCTCCTTGATCTATTGAGTGCACTTCCCAAACCTAAAATCCTTAATTTTGGATTTCCTCAACCTTTTCCTCTCATTTACACCAAGTCCTACTTGGGTAGTCTACCCTTGATGTAAAATAAGTTAATTCAACCCAAAAATTCAAATAAGAATTCACTGATAATTGAAAGCACCCCAACTAGGGTTTGTTATGAACTTTTAACTATGGTTTTATTCTAACCGAATTAATGGATGGCTATAACAACTTAATGTTTAATTGAGATATATTATCCTTCATGCATAAATTTCCACTTATTATCTATTCAAATTCTTGTTAATGTTATGTGGGATATAATTAAGTGATTAAAAATGTATAGATAATATTTATACATAAGACATTTTTATTTTAGTTCCATATTGTATGCTTGTTAGTTCATTAATTATGTTATCTTGTCAAACATCCACATTGAATAACCATAAAACTAACAGAAATAAATATAAAGGGTATGATCATGAGCTTTATTATTAGTTAGTTTATATAGCAGTTGATAAGCTAACCCTGACCTGGAGGAGAAACACCTTGAAACTTTTAAGGATCATGTTTACAACTTTCCACCTGTCCACCTTTGTATCTCCTTGGATTGGTTTCGCCTCAGATCCGAACTTGAACCACCTCTAAAATCTTGGGATCTCCATCAATTACATATTCTTTTAACTCACACATAGGTGAGGGGTAAAATAAGGTTTATATAAAAGAAACCATGGGCACACATGCCCTATATATTAATGAGGATAATGAATGTAGGACACCAATTTTAATCTAATAAATACATTAAAATGGAACCAAGAACATAAAAATGTCTAGTCTAGCTCATGATCATCCACATACATGGAATGAATTATGCATTTAATAAAACTAGAATTAAATTATTTAATCATTTTTATTAAGATAAATTATGCTTGAATCAATTAATCATTGTCTTTAATTAATCAATCATTTTATCTTAATCCTTTTTAGAATTTCTTTGAGATTCTCATCCATAACCTTGTACATAACTTGTAACTTGGAAGAAATATAGTGTATACCCATCCAAAACTACCCATTATATATTTATACTTCTATAAACTTTATTCATCATGATATGTAGCATGAACACAAAATTATAATTGTAATATAACTCATACATGATGTCCATATCTTTAAACATTACACAGATGTTAATTAAACACACACACACACACACACACACACTCACACAGACACACACACACACACACACACACAGATATATATATATATAAAACACCTATCACATGTTGTGTCCCAGATTTATGCCCACATGAAGGTATATATATCAAGAGTTACATAATATAATAATAAATTTTTAAATCCGTGTAATATGGAAATAGTACACGACGTGTAGATCCGACAACACAACATGTAACCTCCTCACCATCCATCCGAATTACTTATTTAGGGAAATGATATGTGAGGTATACTTCATAAATATTTTGAGTACACGACGTGTCCAGTGGGCCACATGCCATGTAGACTCCGTGTTACATGGTCACCAAACGAGCAAGCTATGTATGGGATACACAACTTGACCCTGGCCTGAAGAGACTACACGCCATGTCCAGTGGGCCACACAACATGTAGTCTAGATGACTGTGCACCAGTCTATCCTGGTCAACACACGGTGTAAGAATTAACTACACCATTTTTAATTAATACACATGGCTTGAGTAATTACTGAATTACTCTTGATGCATTGAACACAAATAAACGATGCGTAGATCCGACTACATGGTGTGCATTATTGTGTTATCTAGACAGAACCATCAGTGCCTCCTAATGAGATCCTTAATTTAATTTTAATCATAAAATTATTTGTTTCTATTAGATATGAAAGAAAATATAAGGGAGGAAAAGATCTCAAAATTCAGATTACATGAACGATTAAACTTGAATTGATAAACTAAAATTTTAAAGCATAAATCATTATTGAATTATTTAAATAATTATAAAAAAATATGACCCCTTTGAGACCACTTGTAGGTTCTGGGAATAACAGAAGTGAATGATGGGCATGTACCCAACTTTTCAATTTTTTTTAATCAATGATTAATCCAAGATCAATATGAAAATAAACACCAATATCTACAGAATTGAATCAATGATAAAATAAAAAGTAGAGAACCTATAACCAAGAAGAGAGGATCGACATATTTTTTTTATAATTAATTTAATTAAATTATAGAATTACCTCCACAGTGATTCTTCCTTTATTTATGCATCTGACCATGAGTTAGAGGTGTGTCTTCATTGCGATGTAGAATTCAAGGATAGGAATCCTCTTGCGGTGCTCCATACATGCTCCACTTATCTTCATAGATCGCTGAAGGATTCTATGGGTGATATCACGGAAGATCCTTGCGCTTTCAATGTCCACCTTCGATCTCCTTGAGAATCACTTCCAAAGCATTCTCCTTGATCTAATGGGGGAGGATCTCTATTGTTATTGAGAGTGTTCTTAGAGAGAAAAGAGTTATCTAGGATCAATAGATTTTTTCCAAGTATATTGTGCACACAATAATTGGATAGACGTTCTAATGACCCCTTGGCTAATATAGATAATAATAACATAATGGGGAATTTAATTCACAAGGTTATAATAAATAATTAGCACAGGTTCCATTAATTAATTTATTATTCCATGTCAAACACCATGTCAAATAATAATAGCAATGCTATTATTTACATGATACGTGATTAAATTGAATCTTATATTTAAATATTATTTAACTAAGTATTATTTAATATTATTTCTCACCGGACCCATAAAATGTTCCGCCAATCCTTCTCAATATTCACTGGGCCTTGAATAATGACTATTTATTTATCAAATTAATATAATTGAATTATTCACTAATAAATAACTAGTAATGAAATAAATGTGATTAGGCATACTTGAATAGTTATGAAACCAAAACTGGGAATAATATTTATTCAACTTGTTAAATAAATAAATTATTAAACTAAGATACTGGCTATACTTAGTGTGTGACCCTCTAGTCCTCCTTCTTGTTGGCATTACGCGGGCTTGCCTAAAGTCCAATATTATTATCTGGAAATGTGTTAAGGCACCCAAGAGAAAATTTTTTATGTTACAATGATATTTCACCATGTACAAACGCTTACAATGTAATATAACCCCTTTGTCCTAATTTCACCAATCAAATGGGTTAAATGCAAGTGATATTAATCCATGTGCTCAATTTCTCATTATTTGACTTCTTAGAATTGAACTTGCCTAGAGAAAACCATGTACTTGGATTTAGTTAGGTTATATCATTTCTATCAAAGGGACAAATATATCTACTTCCATATAAGTGACAAATACTTTCTCATGTTATTCATTAATACCGTATTACTCATGATGCTCCCAACATATCCTACCTCACTGTAAACATATGTCATAACAGTCTTCTTCAATACATCTAAGTGTGAGAGTCATAATAACCATTAATAATAATATTGAAGTCTAAGGGCCAATAAAGATGTCTGTAGATAGGAACATCTAATAACACATTTGAATGTGGATTTCCTACTGGAAGATCTTATTCTCCTAATATCCTCCTAGATAATACCAGGGGTGCACACCATGAGAAGGTTCCTCAAAGTTTCATGAGTCCCCACTCCTGATATCATGTATCATTTGTGTCCCTTCAAATGATATCATCTTTCCATAGAACATATATTCATGAATAGTGTCATGGAACTTCTGGTTTCACATCATAGCAGATATTTTCTATGAAATTTTAATGTGACAACTATTCTTAGGATATTATCACATACAATGTCATAAAGAATGGAAATAATGATATGATAAGTAGTTTATTAATATTCATCCAATGAATTTAGGTTTAGCATAAAGTACAAAGAATTTGGACTTTAGGGAACTAACTCAAACAATTCGGATGGGTACTCACCATGTTGCCTTCAAGGTACATGTTTTTTACATAGAAAATTATAAATAAATTTATTTAATTTTTTAAAAATTATGATTTATGATAATCTCAAGATAGTTTATATGAGAATTAATACAAAAGAACCAATTAATTAATGAAGATAATTAACTAATTCAAGTGCGATTTATCTTAAATAAGAATTATTAAAATTGAATGCTATTTTTATTAAATATATAATTAATTTCATGTATGTGGATGACCATGAGTATAGAATAGACCTTTATTTTTGATTTTTATCTTTTTAAATTACTATTAAATTAAATTGATGGCCTATACATCATCCATTATCTCATTATGTAAGGGCCTATGATCCCATTGTTTCTTTTATGTAAACCCCTTAACCAATCATTTTGTTCCACTCACTAGTGTGTGAGTAAAATATTATGTAATGGATAGAGATCCCAAGCGAGTGGAAATGGTTCATATTTGGAGATGAGGTGAAACCAATCTAAGAGGTACATGGGTGGATAAGTGGAAACTTGAAATAAGAAACAATTCATGGTTAAAGGTGTTTCCCCACTAAGTCGATTGTAAAGTTATCATATGAGTATACCACTTTGTTATTTTATTTCTTAAATTTTCATGGTGATAACCTAAAAATATATATACATATTAGATATATTTATTTAAGGTTTATTCCGGATTTATTCAATAATTCACTAAGTTCTAGTTTTTTTCCTCATGAATTAGGAAATTTAGACTCAAAGGAAGAAATGTTGAAAGTCAGAAAAAGTAGACTTTACACACTGTATATCACATACAAGACGTGTAGTCCTCATTCACAACATACCTACAGATCTACATACATGCCTGCAAAGACTTTACATGACATGAATCCAATACACAATGTGTAAATTTATTACACTTCAAAGATAGAATCCGACCAAAAGTGAAGCACATACATGACGTTCATATATTGAACGACATGAAAAGTTTGAAAGCTCACCCAATCTAAGATACATATAGATTCTTTGGAGGTAATTGTGGATCTCAGATACACAACATGAAGAAAACTTACATGAGGTGAAGATTTCAGTACATAAGTCACTTAAGCCAGCACACAACATTCATTACTTACATGTCATGTACTTTTCCTGCCTATTAATATTTCATCACCCCTCTACATACAGAGAGCGCCACACAATTTATTTCTCACTCATTTTTTCTCCATAGTTTTCTCATATTTTCATTTAATTTTATTATAAAAACATTTAAATTCTTTATTTTAAATACTTTTTTAACCATTTTATGTTGTTGGCTAATCTACATATGTTCTATGCCCATTCTATATCTATTGTGATTCGAATTCTGTTTAACGTTCATTTTCAAAACCGAATGTTATTCTTCGTCAATGCTTGCCAATTTCTTTATTGTTTCTCTAGGCACGATGATTTTTTATTGGATTTATATTTATTTAAAATTTTTAATCTTTATTATTAATACTATATTGTTTATTTATCATCTGTTTCATGATTATATGTAGCATGTTTTTTATTTCCTTTCTTTTTTATCATCACTTCCATGCATGACTAATCCTCTTAGGGTTAGGGGTTGAGATTTAGGGTGGGTTTAACCTAATGAATATCTAAAAATTAAAACTGGTTAACCCTATGGCTAGTAACCAAGTTTTGAACAATTTTTAATCTCATTATTTTTTATTATCCCTGAACATTAGAGGTGAAAATTGAACAAACATGACCTATTTGGAGAAGATTAGGGTAGAACCAGTACCCTATAATTGTTTATGCCTATAATCCAAGATTCCTGCATTTAGGTTGCCAATTACTCTAGACTAAGCAGGGTTTTCTAGCTTTTCTTGATTCAATTGGCTGGACCTTGGTCAATTGATGTTATTTTCACCACTTAGAAGCCTATTCCATAGGTCTATCCCATGTTAGATTTAGGATTACCCCTTTACCTATACCATGAAATTGAACTTGATCCCTTCCTTTTTATCTGAATTAAATCCAAATTACTTATCCTTAGTAAAAACAAAACATGAAGAGTGAACATGAAGAATCCTTTCCAAGGGTTTTGTTCGATTGGCTGCAGAATTTTCAATAATCCTCATGGGTTCAGCCCCACACTCCCACTTTACTATTCCCAAGTAGTAAGTGTAGTTTGGGACTATAAATGTCTAATTTGATCACTGCTCATGCGAATTAAATGATGTGCGCGAGTGTGTCAAATTTTGTAACTATTTTTAGGGACTACTATTTCTCTGGCATGTTGACCTTCGAATGAACCTCAGATTACCATGACCACTTTCAATTTTTTTTGTTTCTCCTTGTCTATTCCTTTTTGATTTTATCCTTTAGGAAAACTTATTTCCTCTCCCTCCCTCCCTCTATTTTATTTGAAACTAGTGCATTATCCAGGGAACCTTCACTCACTCAAGAAGCCTGAATGCACAAGAAAAAATTATTTTTTATCCCTAGATTGATCGATCGATAGCTACACACCACCACTTTACAATGGTTCAGTGTAATGATATTGCACCACTACACCCCTAAAACATGAAATATGAACCACCTACCAATTAGGGTGAGTGAATAGGGCTATAGGAGTGCACCATAATGGACTATGAACTACCATCTATTAGAGGTGTTGTGCCCAGCATTGTGTGCCCACCAATTCAGGAACACACTTTTAAAATTAATCTTGTATTCATTAATATAATTCATAGCATGAGGAAGTTCAGCGGATTACAAAGTTAAGACCCCCATGAACATATGTTAAATTTTATAGATGTTTTAGATACCTTTTTCAATAAAGGTGTATCATTAAACACCATTCAATTGATAGTTTTAACTTTGTTATTGTGTGATAGAGCTAAGGATTGGCTAAAAATTAAGGCTCTCAATCACGACTTGGGATGAAGTAACCAAAAAGTTACTAGAGAAATATTTACAACCTATCTAGAATTGGAAGCTCTAGAATAAAATTCATAATTTCAATCAAGAAGATAGAGAATTAGACATAGTGGCATGAGATAGATTTAATAAACTAAACCATAAGGGGTCACATCACGAACTAGATGTGTGGAGAAAACTTCATACATTCTACCAAAGATTTCAACCAGCTACACGAACTATAATAAATTCTGATATTGATAGAAGACTGATTCTTATGATTCCTGAAGTGGGATAAACAATTTTAGATGAATTTTATCACAATTAAAACTAGTGGAAAAGTGATAGAGGACCGCCTCAGTGCAGAATCCATTAGGAAAAAGAAATACCCACTTGGAAACTCAAGTAGAGGCTCTGATAAAGAAGCTGGAGTCATTTTAATTACCTATTGTGCCACCTCCCACTCCCACTCCTTTAATGAAGATTCAATCCTACGAGGTGTGTGGAGTCCCACTTTCTTACCAAGACTGTAGGGAATGGATGGAAGAGCACCAATATCAAGATTATAATTATGTCAATTACAATCAACAAGGCCAACAATTATAACACCCCCAACAACTTAAAAAAAATCAACAAATACCATCTGAGTAGCTTCCACAACAAAACCATGGTTATTTTAAATAGAGGTGTGTATTTGTACCACAATGATATTAAGGACCACCTGGGTACCCACCACAAGGTCCAACTCCTCAACCTCAATAGTAATTCCAATAAATTTTTTCTATAACTAAACAATTTACACCTGCACATTAGAAGAAAAAATATCAAAAACATCCACTAAGGCCACCACAAATATCCCAACATCTCCAAACTAATTTTGAAAACCTTATTACCACCTTTGTAAAAATATTATACCAAAGGATAGGAACCCAAGAGATTGAGATTAAAAAAATAAGAATTCATTATGAAACCTTGAGAATCAAATGGATTAGATATCTAAGACATTATCTAATCATCTATGGGGTACTTTTCCCAGTAATACTGAAGATCATCTGAGGGAAGAGGCTAAATCTACAATTTTTAGAAGTGGAAAGGTGTTGGATTATCAACAACCATGAAAATTTGAGAAAAATCAGTTAAAAGAAACTAATAAAACTAGTCAGGGAAAATATCAAGTGGTATAACCAACTGAGAAAGCTCTAATAAAAGAACATCCTAAGAAATAAGAAATTTATGTAGGACCCAAATCATACAAGGCACCCCTCAAATTCCATAAAATAATGAAATAAGTTAAAAATGAGGGGAAATATAATTGTTTTGGTGTTTTTAAATAATAACATATAAAAATTGAATTTGCAGAGTCGATTGCTCAAGTACCCAGTTTTGAAATATTATTTAAGGATTTTTTGTCCAGAAAACTAAAATGGGGGAATTAGGAGTCATATCTCTAATTGAAGTGTGATCAATAGTTTTTAATAGAATCTACATCTAAAAATGTGAGATCTCGAAATATTATCAATACCTTGAAGTATTGGGAAAAGTACTTTTGAAAATTCCTTGTCCGATCTTGGTGAAAGTTTCAATATAATGCATTGAGTGTTTTCAAGAAGCTAGGGATTGAAAAAATAAAACAAAAAAGGATGCCACTCTAATTTTCTGACAGCATAGTCATGCAACCTTAATGATTTCTCAAGGACATCTTGGTAAAGGTTGGAAACTTCATTTTCCCCACTGATTTCTCTTTTATGGATATGGAAGACAAAGATGATATTACACTATTTATAGGAATACTATTTCACACCACTAAAAAGGAATTTATTGATGTTAACCTAGGGAGATTGATTTTTAGAGTTAGTGAAGAATAGTTTGTGTTTGATGTAGAGAATTCCACTAATAAAAGTGACTAGTTATTAAATTTTCAATCCATCTCTATTATGATTAAGATAGATGATCATGCGACCAGTGAAGATGAAAATAAAAAATTTAATCATATTCAAAAGAGATATAGTGCTCATAAGAATGATAATTGCACTATACCTCTGATAAGTGAGGTCATCTAACCTTTCATCCCTTTCAATTTCAATAATCATTGTACAAGGGTTATCAACTCAAAGTTAATGTATTATGTTTAAAAAAAAGACTATCTTTAGACAATAAATAAAGTGAAGACATTTAGGAAATACAAGATAGATTTGATAGTCTACGATAGGTTAGTATATTTTATAAGAGTAATAAGGGTCTATAGAAGTTTTTTGAGAGGAACAGTCCCTAGAAGGGCATGAAATGAAAAAAAAAACACATTGGGTATTGCTTATACGACATGTAAATTTTGAGAAACTAATTTTTTTGAAAATTAATTATTTTAATTCCACGTATGAAATGAATGAAGTGTAAATATCAATGTTGGTTTTAAAATACATTGAACATAGGTTTCACACTAACCCCCTTGATAACCCCTCTTCTGAACAACCCCTCTCTCGATGCCTCACCTCCTTCCTCCCTCAATGCCTGCCATTCCTCCCCTACTACCATCGTTTAGACATCCCTTATCTCCTTACCTCCTATAAATCATCCTTCCCAATAGCTCTCATTTATTTTCCTCTGAAATAACCAGAACCAGAATAGTCTACACCACTCTAAACAACCACACACTCGAGCATGATGACAAACCTTCTCCACACAAGTGGCAGACAAATGGTCTAGTTCAACCACATGATGTTCCATCCACTATATCATATTCTTCTACCACTATATCCACTTCCACTTCAGGGGACTCACAATCATCCTCTGGAGGATCGTAGGGCCCCACACATCCCTACTTCTAATTTTCAAACCCCACACACCATATTTTCTTGTTATATATCTAGAAAAAGATAATATGGACAAAAAATAAATTGGACCATGCAGTAATGGAGTGAATACACATTCACCTTGAAGTCCTTAACCTTATAGTAGGACTACACCTGACCCTGATTATCCATGTGTGAGAGGACACTTTCAGGGAGCTCTTCCTTGAGTTCCTGGCCACCTTTGAGTTGGATATTGATTATGTCCACTTTAGACTTGGAGGTAGGACATAGAAGCTCACCCTAGGTGAGTTTTGTGTCAACATCAACATCTATTACACTGAATTAATCACTTTTCTAGTCTTCCCAACATTAAATATCGAGCCTAACAAGGTCAAGGCTGTATGAATTTGATCCAATATCATCTGATAAAGTTAGAGCATATATGATCCTCTCACCAAAAAGAGAACCACACTCAGAGGTTCTACCCTCTAGTTCCTGAATCAGGCTCTTGATCATGCTTGGATTTCCCATCGTGAAGCTCACAGGGGTGGGGGGAGATTGAGGTCATCATTCTTGTATCATCCCTGAGTGTCCCAACTGTCAACATGGACAGGTAGTTCGATGAGTTCTACAGGACCCTGGAGAAGAGGACGCGAGATAAATTGATGGGTGGATCATTCATTATCAATTTGGATAAGTGTCGTAGTGCCTCCGAGGCTGCCCAAACCCACAACTCCCTTAGCCCTATAGAGGGAATCACCATACTACTCCTATATAAGATGGGACTACCCATAAAGGAGGGTAGAATCTATTAATGGGAGATAGTGTATATAGAGGATACTAATGAGGTACCTACTCAGCATGTGACTCACCCAGCCACACCAGACTCCCTTGAGCATTCCTCTATATCCACCACTACCACCATCTCCACCTGAGCCTCCACACTTGTTACCACTACCATTCCACCCACCACCACTTCCAATGCCCCTATTTTTACTACCAACACCACTGGATATACCATATTTTCACCCACCCCATCCATTCCATATGACTTATGACATGTTATCTTGTGTATATTAGAGATCATACACAGGGTGTGCCTCCACTTTAATGTTCCCTTTTCCTACATATATCTTTCAAATACCCCTCACCTTACACTAGCAACAATGTCCTCCCATCAACCTCACTCTTTTTTCCATTCATCCTCATCCATTTCCTCACAAAAGTCCACCAGACCGCTCTTCCCTTTGATCTTACGGATCCTACAAACTAGCATGCTTTTTTAGTAGAGAAGGACCGATGGGGAAAGGACCCAACCCTTTCACCTTCTTTAGAGGTTCTATTCACTGATATCACTTAAAAACACATGAATTATCCTTGGATCTACACATACCTTCCACCATGAATGACCCAACTATCTTTAATCACCATGGTACCTACCATAGTGGTCGATCCCCCCAGACCCTTCAGGTATAGATGAAATCGATGGGGTGGGAGAGCTTTAGGCACCCACTGTTCAAGAGGGGAATATTTATATAAACATCAATGATTTTGATTTTACTTATTAGTTCTATCTCGTTCCCATACCCTGTTTTTGTACACTTTTTGGGTTCCTTTTTTTGCGATACTTATCTTCCATTTACAATTATGCATCATTTCTTCTATATACATGGGATACAAGTTTTTTTTATTTACTATCAATTAGATTATTTTCATTTTTTACAATATTACTTAGCCATTTCAAGATATTCTACCACCCCTATGGTAATTGATGAGCCTATACCACCACCATATACACTAATTACTTGGATTTCATATAATATGGATAATTTTGAGCACCATATTGAGGATATTTCACTTGATATCCATGCCCAATAGGTATCTACACTATAATGAGAAAGAATAATATTCATACTTCATGAGATTCATGGTTGATATGATCTTGTGTTTATTAATCCCACCAAGAATCCTTGTGATATCAATGACACAACCACTAGTTCTTGTAGGTGGTAGTGGACCTACAAGATAATGTACACCACTTTTTGATTACTTTTTCCGTCCATATAGCTAAAAAAATTATTGTTATGAAATTATGAGAGGAAAACCTTATTTGTGTTTCTTTTTTCCTTTATTTTTCATTCATGTGATTATAATTTTTGTTTTCATTTTAGTATCATTCTTGTTCATAGGAGGTCCTGAACTTCAATATACTCACATATTTCCATTTATATGAGTTTTTTTCTTTACTTATCATTATTTTTTTCCAAATTGGTTAAACTTTTGGACTAATTATTTACCTAGAGTAGGTTTTCTTCTTTATAACAAGTTCTTCACATCTCAAAAACACTACTCAAAATCCAACAAGTTTCCCCATGGCATGAAACTCATCAAAGAGAGCTCTGAATTTCCAAATTTTAATTTAAAATTACCATTTCATTTTTTACTATATTTTTATTGATATATCCTACATGAGCCTTTCAAGGACAGTGTCGACACTATGTCATTTTAAGTGTTGGGGAGTCATTCTTGAGTTTTTTTGTTGATAAACATTGATTATTGCCTATTTTAATTTATCTAGGATAAATTGTTTAGAAAAATCATGCTTTAAACCTGAAAACTCATTACATACATTTAATTAAAATTTAACGTTAGGTTGGAAATTAATGAAATCCAGGTTTCACTCCTATTTAAAATTTTTATCACGATTTTTGTGTTTATAACTTTAATTGTAATTTGAAATTGTTGTAATTGATTTTGATTGACTTATTAATGGATTATATACCCTGAGTAATTTCCAATATTTATTCATACTTACACTTCTAAGGATTCCAAACCCACATTCCCATATTCTTTTCTGATCATATTTCTTGAGAGATACATAGGGCATGTAAACCTCTCATAGCTTTCATTGAGATCTTATTCTATCTATGATTGAACAAATGCACTTTTAAAATGATCGATGAAATTTTTATGAGACAATTTTTATTGATACCCACCTATACATCATTCATTTTTTATCCCATATTAGCCATGAAAAACCGTGTTAGGATGATCCATTTCCAGACAATTGTCCCTTAATACCCTAATCATGGTACGATGCATGATTATACTTTGAACAAGTTTGGGGATATTTTTACCATTAATGTACACATGATATTGTTAATGAGGATATGTACTTGGGCACTTTTATATAACTATTTTAATGTGGTCCATTATTAATTTTGGAATTTTCTACACCAAACCTGTTCCTCGAAAACATCTATAGAAAGAAATGGAAATGATTTTGAGTTGTGTATTATGAAGGTCCAAAATCACTTTTATAGGACTGATTAATCCTACGATAAATCATATGTGGTTAGGGGGTGGATGTGAGATTTCACCTAGACACATTTTTTGAAAAATAAATAAAAATAAAAATAAAGGAGCATGGTACATTTTTTATACATACTTGATATATTCATGGACCCACCTTGAGCTACTAGAGAATAGACAACATTTTATATTAGATGATTTATTTAATTACATTGATCAAGTTTATCATTAATTATACCTTAGAGATTACCCTCCTTTTAAAATTGATTTTTATCACTTTCCCACCTATCCTCAGCCTTAGAGTCAGCTGAACCCTTTTTGTTGAATCCCTCATGATTGATTTTGTATTTTTCTTTACAACATGGATATTTTATAACCAATTCAAACTTATGGTTAGGAAAATGTATTCATGGAATGAGAATAACCCCCGTTAAATTTTACTATGAATGATGAGAGATAATTTATTGTGAGGAAAATTTCAAAATTGGTAAAGTATTTAAGAAAAATTTATAAAATTTTAATTAAATGAATAAAAAATCGTTTTGAAGAACTAGATGATGAGGGATGGATAATTTTATCTTCAATATTGATTTTATAGGATTATATTTTTTTCTTACACTTTTTTTATTTAACAAGTTTTAATTTATGTTTCTTTCTTTACATTTTTTTATTTTGGAATCCCTATTGAGATTCATTTTTCTTGAGGACAAACAATTATTGAAGTGTGGGGGAATTTGATAAAATAAAATTATACATACATATTGGATGAATTTATTTGACTTTTATTCATGATTTATTCAAAAATGGACTCGATTCTGGTTTGTTTTTTGAAATAATTAGGATCTTTATAATAAAATAATGAAATGTTGAAAATTGAAAAAAAGATTTACACACCATGTATTACATACACAATGTGTAGCACTCAGTCAAAAAATTAATACAGATCCACAAACCATTCCATGGATCCTTTACATGACATGAAGACAATACATGATGATTACATTCATTACATGATGTGCTAAGATTAGACAACATTCAGAAGTTGGAAAGCTAACCTGGTCAAATATGTGAACCAATTCTTCAGAGAGAATTGTTGATCTTAGAAACACAACATGTAGATTACTTACTTGACATGCATATGTCAGAACATAATTCAATCAAGCTAGTACATGACGTGCATGACTTAAACATAATGTACATTTTTGGCCTATTAATATTCCAATTTTCCTCCACATACATAGAGCACCACACACTTTATTTTTATCTCATTTTCTCCATAGTTATCTTCTTTCCCCATTTAATTTCATTATAAAACCATATTAATTCTTTCTTTTATTTTTTTGTTGAATAATGTTGAGTTCTGGTTAATCTACATCTGTTCTATGACCGTTTAACATATTTTGTGATTCTATTTCTGTTTGAAAAAAAATTTCAACACTGATCGATGTTCTTCATCAATTCTTGTGAAAGTATTCATTGTTTCTCTATACACATTGAGTGTTTAATCGAATTTATATTGCTTTCAATTGTTTGATATTGATTATTAATACTATATTGTTTATTTATCAACTATATCATGATTATGCATAACATATTTATTATTTCATTTCTTTTGATCATCATTTCCATGCACGAATAATTATATTAGGGTTAGGGGTTGAGAGTATGGGTGGTTTGAACATAATGAATATATAAATATTGAAACTGAGTAAGCCTATGGCTAGTAACAAGGTTTAGAAAAATTTTAAATCTCATTATTTTTCATTAAACTTGACTATAAGAGGTGCAAGTTGAATGACCATTTCATAGTTAGAGAAGATCAGGGCAGGACTTATAGCATGTAAGTATTTATCCCTAGAAGCTATGCTTCCTATGCTTAGTTTGTTAATTAATCTAGAAAAAGAAGTATTTTAAATCATAGGTTTATCCAATTGAATGGACCAAGGTCAATTGGTTTCCTTTTTACCACTTCTCATCCTACTCTACAGGTCTATCCCAAGTTAGATTTTGGATTACCCATTTGCCTATACCCTAAAATTGTCCTTAATCCCTTCATTTTTATCTGAAATAAATCCAAACGACTTAGCCCTAGTAAAAACCAATTATGAATAGTTAACACGAGGAATACTTTACAAGGGGGTTTTTGATTGGTTTCTCACCTTCAATAATCCTCATGGGTTCGACCCCGCACTATCTCTTTACTACACCCTAGTAGTATGTGTATTTTGGGGCTATAAATTTAAAATATGATCACGACCTATACGAATAAAATGACACATGTGGGTGCATTGCAAAGTTAATTTCATTATAGATGTTTAATTGTGATCACATGAATTAAATAATTAACGAGAATATTATATATAACTAAAATAAATAGGATTATGCATAAACATTATCTAATACATAACTAATAACTTAAGTAAATCCTCTTAATACTAATAAGCTTGTAATAAAGATAAAATGAGTCATTTTTATAAAATATAGAATCCATAAATTATATATATTAATTCATTATAGTCTTCCACTACTTAAGTTAAAATTTAACCGTAGTTTAAAGCTCTCGATCAACCCATGTTAGGGTGATATCAATTATCAGTAAATTATAACTTGAATTTTTGGGTCGCCTCAACCTAGTTTTCATCAAGGGTTGACTTACCAAAAAGGACATAATGTAACTAAGAGAAAATGGTTGAGAAAATCAAATTTAAGGATTTCAATATTGGTGAGTCCACTCCAAAGATCATGGAACTGTGGGTTAATGTAGTTGAAAATTTTAATACCTACCTAAAACAATTAAAATAACTTTTCAATCCCAAGCCTGGGATATGGGAAGAGGATTATTGGTCCTTTACACTAGAATATCTAAGCAATAGGATATTCAAATTACAATGGAGAGGTCTATTCATTTTTGATAAAGTTGTGAGAGATTAATAAATTTAATATAATAAATATTATGTACTTTTTATAGAGAAAGTAATAAAATTGTGATCTTATTATTTGTTGAAAAGAAAATAAATTTGACTTAAAACATATCACTATGATCCATACTTGATAAGGACAATCTTCTCACAGGAAATAATTTCCATGAATGGAAATGAAACTTATGCTCTATACTACACCATGAAAGGAAATTATATGGGATAGAAAACCATGTTCCCAAAATTCCTGACCATGAGGCTTGTGAGTAAGAGTTGTCTCTCTTTCAGAAGAATTTGAATGATTCCATTGATGTTCAATGTTTCACGCTATCATCCATGACAAATGAGATTCTAAAGCAACATAAGGAAATGTATACATATAAGATGATATATCACCTTTATGATATCGATAAAGAGAAGGTGAGATAATAGAGATATTATATCTTAAAAGATTTATTTTTATGCAAGATTGGATAGTTAGTTCCATATGGGCCTTATGTAGCAAATATTATTGGTTATATATAATGCTTAGATATCTTTTTTTATTAAATTCCAAGATTATTTGTTTATATATCTCATAGTTTACCCACTAATTAAGTCCTTATTCATTTTTAATATTGATTATATAATGATAAATAACAATAAGATACTTTCATAACTTATTACCCGAATTCACTATGTTGAAAAGGATATGGGGTATGAAAAACCCACAGTCCTTAGAGTGAATAAGAAAAGGAAGAACACGATAAAGGGTCCTAAGACTTATTAAAAGTATAAATATATCAATCACCACCCTTCCAATGAGAGGAATATCCAAAGGTAGGTGATGGAAATGGAAGCAATATGTTTTTCATGTGGAAATTAAGGCCACTGGAAGAAGAACTGTACCTAGAAGCAAGGGGAAGCTAATGGTGCATTCATTATCATGTGTAATATTTATATATCATCACATTGGGTTTTAGATACAACTTTTAGTTCTCATATCTATATCTAAATATAGGAATGAAGTATATTCCAAAATATTTATAGAGGATAGTAAAATTTTCAGGCTACCAATGGTGTGAGACTGGCTACTTTAGCAATTAATGACTACCACCTTTCATTTCCACCCTGAATGATATTGGTTTTAAAATATTATTATTATATACCGGTTGTCACTAAAAATATAATTTTTTTCTCCTACCTATATACATTATTTTTTCATTTTTGGAAATAAAATACATTTCTTTTTTAAATACAACATATGTTATGTGTATGGAACATTTAAATAACCATCTTTATGTATTTAATTATGAAAAAAAGTTATTGGTAGTTGATAAATAATCATGTTCAGATGACTCATATAACACTTAGTTGTGGAATCACCATCTTCATGTAAATGAGAATAATTAAATAATGGTCTTTCAAGATGGTTATTTATACTCCTTTGAGGTAAAACCACTTGAACAATATCATGCTTGTTTACAAGGGAAAATCAACAAACCACCATTTAGTGGATAGGGTGAAAGGGTCACAAATCCTCTTTGATTGGTACACTCTAATGTGTTAGGACTACTTTATGTAGAGGCTAGAGGAGGGTATTATTACTTTATAAATTTTACTGATGAATTGAGTAGATATGGATATTTATACTTGATAAGGTATAAACCCGATCCCTTTTAGAAATTCAAAGAATTCATGAATGAATTATAGATCCATCTTGGAAAGAAGATAAATAATCTATGATCTGATCGAGGTGGTGAATATATAAATCAAGAATTTATCAACTTTTTATGGAAGTTGGGGATTATTTCTTAGCTCATTCCACCTTACACACCACAGTGGGATGGTGTTATTGAAAGGAGGAGTTACACCTTGTTATACATGGTAAGGTTAATGATGAGTTATACAGATCTTCCATTATCCTTTTATGGATATAAATTATAAATTTTAGTATACATATTAAATCAAGTATCAAATAAAATAGAAAACATAATTTCATTAAATATATGGAGTGGAAATAAAACCATTTTGTCACATAAATGTGGATGGGGTTGAAAGGTGTTTATTACGGCTATATTAGGAAAATAACTAGCACCTTGAGGCATAATTCATATCTTTATAGAGTATCATATGGAAATATGGGGATACTATTTAAGAAAACCCTTATAGAAAAAATTTAATTTCTCAAGACAAGCCATATTTATTAAGAGAGATCACACCCTTAAGATGGATAGTGGGAAAAATATTTTGTTCAATTTTTTTCATGCTCAAGGTATACAAAATTTGTTATAGGAATAGATTCCAAATGTCCCCATGGAATAATTTGTTCCTATAACAAAAGTACTACATATACCAGAGAGGTAAGAGAACCAGAGATATATAGTTTTTTAGTAATGAAATTTGGTGAATCATTATTACCATGACTATAAAATTTTGGCATATGGATGCCAAAATAAAATTCCTTAATGGGAACCTTCAATAAGATGTATATATGACACATCCAAAAGGTTTTGTGACTCAAGGTGATGGAAAAAAGATATTCAAATTATATAGATCCATTTATGGATTGAATCAGGGATCTAGGTAATGGGACATTCAGTTCATCAATGAAGATGTATTTTTTTCATTAAAAATGATTTCAATCTATGTGTTTAGAAGTGGTTTAGTGGGAATCTGACCATTATCCTAGTATTATATGTTGATGACATATTAGATATTGGAAAATACATACCAGTATTAGAGTATATTAAGGATTGGGTAAAGAAATTATTCTCCATGAAAGACTTAAGTTAATTAGCATAAATTATAGGGATTCAGATCATTAATGATATACCTAAGAGTATTCTTGGACTTAGTCAAGGTACATACATTAAGCAGATACTAAAGAGATTATGTATGGAAAAATCTAATAGGGGATTGGTTACGATGTCATATGGTATACATCTTATATAAAAATGTGCCCTCATAGATAGTAGGATAATTATAGAATGAGTAATATCCCTTAATTTTCAGTGACAAGATCAACCATGTATGTTTTGTTATATACTATAGTTGATGTTGCCTACCCATTGAGAATGGTAGGAAGATATCAAGATGATTTAGGTGAACAACATTGGTATACTATTAAGGCTATCTTTAAGTATTTGATAATAATTAAGTATATATTCTTGGTGTATGTAGGAGAAAAGGACTATTTCATCATGTGTTATATTAATTATAGTTCTTAAATAGATCACAATGATTAGAAGTCATTGTCAGGATATGTTTTTGGTATCAATGAAGGAGCTGTGAGCTGCTATTTTTCAATAAATCCATTTCATTATGATTCTATTGTGGATTTTGATTATATAGTTCCATATAATGAAACCAAATAATTTATTTGGATATGAAAAATTTTACAGGTCTTGATGAAGTACCTAGTAGTAAAGACACTATCACATTATATTATGATAATACTACAACGACGAATCTTTCAAAAGAGTGAAGTTCACACCAATAGACAAAGAAATACTCTGAAATTATCACATCTTGAGGGATTTTTATCAGAGGTTTTATTTTGTAGTAAATATAGTTTCCAAATTATAAAACATGGTAGATCCCTTGACTAAGGAATTATCCAAATAGAATCATGAGTATCATGTGAGAGCTAGCGGAATGAAGGTTACTAGTAGCTGGATCAAGTGAAAGTGGGAATCCATTGGTGTTGGTTACCAAGAACCAAATTCCATATAATTTATAATTAAATATATTAATTTTTTAAATAGTAATAAAATAATCATTAAATAATTACTGTTCTTCTATGTAACATAATATGTGATAATTTTTTAAGAGTATTGTTTTCACTGAAAAGTCATAGAAGTTCTCTACTACAGTGAGAACCCAGAATTACCCCAATAATATTCTTAAATATATCTTCTATATCAGGTTTAAATAAATTGAAGGAAATAAATTATTTAGGATATTATAGGTGGATACTCATAAGACTTTGAGGCAATTTCTCATGGTTCATTCCCATGGAAATTTCTGTTGTTGGAGATTATGATAATGAGAACCTTTAGTAAGAAATCTGCATTTATGTATGTCATTTTGTATTCCTATATGTTGATGTGTGAATTGATCCATAAAATTTATGATTAATATTAATGGATATTATGAGCCACATAATTTTATGTATTGATGAAACATGTAATGATATATGTTTATAGTGAAGTTTGATACATTGGGTGTGTCAAGAGTAATATTTCATTAATTAATAATAAAATAAAATATTTTTAACTTATGTTATTTAAAAAAAATTGATATCCCAGGACAATTGATTGAATGATACAACCTAAATAAATACATGGACATGGTGTTCTATTGGAAAGTTTAATTTCTATAAATTCAAAGAAAGGGACATTGATGGAACGAGCATAAAACCTACTTGATTAGAGATATCATGATAAATGGGTTATATTACATAGTAAAATACCATAATAGGTTTTATGTCATTATGAGATTAACTTCATTTTGTATAGGTGAATTGGTATGTTTGTAGACGCTAATGTTGGGATTTAGGAAGCTTCGCCTAACACCACTAAGAAAGAGTCCTAGAGGGTCGCACAATAAGTGTATATAGAACCTCAGTTAAATAATATTATTTAACATGTTGAATAAATTTTATTACTACACATGGTTTAATAATTATTCATTTTTTCTTGATCACATATATTCCAACATTGGTTATTCAAGAGAATATTTTGTGAGTATAATATTTAATAAATATTTATTTGTTGTTTATTGAATATAATACTTATTTATTTATTAATAAATAATTATATTATATTATATTTATTAAATAAATAGACATTACTCAAGGCATGATAAATATTTTGGAGGTATGAAAAATAGTGTTTAATGGTCTGGTGAGAAAACTAATATATTAAATATTATTTGAATAAATAATATTTAGTGAATTCAAAAGTTTTTCACATGTGAATAAGTAAAAATATTATTATTATTATTATTATAGCCATTGGGTTTCACATACATTGAGAAAATAATAATGGTGAATGTTCAATTTTTATTTCCTAAACCTAGTAGTATTTAAACCCAAATATATTATTTCTTACAGGCGTGGTTTCCATTTTGTTTTGTTATGAACAAAAATATGCAAAGAAATCCATCAAATACATAGAGAGATCCTTTATAAGAACACACTAAAGAATAGAGACTAAACCTCATCCACTATAACATGCAATTCTAAATAGATCAAATAGAATCTTTCTTAAAGTGACTCTTAGGGTGATCAAAGGAGAATGATGAAATTATAAAGATTTACCATTTTATCCCCCAAATATTCTTATAGTGATGTTGGGAGGTTTATGGAGCACGTATAGATCGCTTCTATAGGTAATCTACACTTGATTCCTATAATTCAATGATGGTACAATCTAGATATTTTGTATAAATCATCAATGATGAAAGAATTAATCATAAGGTAATTCTAATTTTCTTAAATTACTTATAAATAATTGTAAAGACATGGATTTTCCTTGTATTTTTTTAATTATGTGGAACTATCCTGAGGCTGAGAAATCTGACGGTGTTTGATTCTAATTCCTGGTGTTCCCAGAATAGAATTTCATAATTTCTTAAGGTATGTTTAGTAAATGTGTGAGCGAGAAATACTAACTTTTGAACCAGTTCTCAGAATTGAAATTTGAGGGTTGAACTAGAAACATCAGGATTCTCTTAAGGAAGCCTTAACCTCAACCACAGTTGGTTGAGAGAAGAAGTTGGTTTTTGCGATTTTTCTGGAGGATTTGTAAAATAAATCTAATTTATTTTAAATATCATCCACCTCTCTTTTGGGTTTTTATGGAGGGAACCATAAGGGGTGGTCGGGAATTTAATGAAGGACATTAAATGCCTGATTACACATAATGTGTAACCACCCTACATACAATTAAGGAGGTTCATTAATTACACCAATTGATGAACATCTCTTAATTATGTGTTGTAAAGATAAATCCCCTCTTCTCTCTTTTTGGTTTTTGGAATTCATTGGCAATGGAGTGGTGTTTTTGGAGAGGAGGATTTTGGAGGAGGATCTTGATGAAGAACGTATCCATCAAGCAAGAACCAAATATCATCGTTTAAATGGTATCATTGGAGGCTTTCTTCAGGATCAATGAACAATGGCCCACATATAAATGTGGGACGCTCTCCAATGAATCATGAGGTAGGGTTTTATCTTGTTTAAATTTCAAGAGTTGTTGAAATAATTATCTTCTCCCTTATTAAGATGATAACGCGGAGAGATCGAGCCAAATGAACAAGGGCTGGTCCCTCTCCACCTGTTTTAATGTTTTGTTCTATGCAGGTGAATTTTCATGTTGGATGGGACCCAAATATGAGGGTCATGCAGTGAAGGAGATGACCAGAGAAGCCCGTAGGTGCGATCCGAGGGGAAAACAGATCACCAGAGCTCATGTGATGGCCCGTGGAAGATGGCTGGCATGGCGCCGGTTTTTCGACACTGGCGAACAGCACCGGCAGGCGATGGCGGGGGCTGGCACCGACCGACCGTGGTAGTGGCATCACGTCACCGCGTGCTGCTAGAGGATGTTGGACCACAAGGCCGTGATGGTCAGTAGGTGGACGACACCGGCTAGCCGCTGGGATAGCGGCGGTGCACCACCGCTTGTCGTAGGAGGAGGAGGCTGCGGCGTTTCAGCCGCGGCAGATGAGTAGGGCGTCCGGCACTGGCCGGCCACAGAGACGGAGTGGCGTACCATCGCGCGCCGCTAAATGAGGCTGCGACGGAGGCAGGGAACCACTCTTTGTGGGTCCCACGGGTGACCTGGTGACGCCACGTGGCGCCGCCTCTCCAAATCCCAAAAGACTTAGCCGTTCTGGAGAAAAGGGGGGTGTCCCCCCCCCATGATAGCTAGGGCAGGCCCCAAGCCCTCCTGCGGGATGGGATGCACCCTCTTGTGTGCTGGGAGGCACCTCCATGCGAGTTGGGCCGCACCCCCTTGCAGGATGGACCACACCCCCCTATGGGCTGAGCCACGCCCCCTACGTGCCGGGCCGGGCTGCGCCCCACTGCGGGCTAGGCTGCGCCCCATAACAGGCTGGACTGGACCACGACCAAGCGGGCCGATCCCCCCATGACCTAGTCCAACCGGGCCGACGTAGGCCGGTTCGGGCCGGGCCGGTTTGGGTCGAGCCGAACTAGGTCTGGTCAACCCAGACCATGTCGGGCTGAGTTAGACTGTAACGCCCCGACCCTAGTTGCCTAGAGTCGGTGCATTATTACATAACATTGGCATGATCACAAGAAAGATCAAATCTCGAAAGACCGATTGGTTTAGTAGCCTTGGAAACACTAGATATATTCATAAGTTTTACATTACAACATAAAATGAAAAACTACTACAACAACATAATGTTTCCACAGTCCACACTATAATCCCCTCATAATATCCCTGCAGGTCATTCATAACTTACATCTTCACATCCTTGGAAAAATAAAACATAGAAAAGGGGTGAGCTCAAATGCCCAGTAAGGATAACAATATAGCGGAACATTCAAAAATAAGCATAAACATTTAAGGCAATGAATTACTAAAAAAAAGCCTTTTAAACTTGAACTTCAACATAGTATGGCAAAAGTAAAATGAAATAATGCCATTTACTTGTTCACATGGATATTCTACTAATCGAATAATCACATGCAAAATCAATAACCACTTTCATAATGTTGGAATGCATAATGCCAGACTATCATAACCACATAGCCAAGGCCTCGTGCCAAGACTACAAATAAGATTTTTGCCAAGGCCTTATGCCAAGACACTAGTTTGTCTCATGAGACCTACCGATGCATCAATGAGCTATAGCGGGCTCCACCCGTCACTTATTAAGTCCAATGCATTCCCATATGAAAAGGATTAAACATAACATAAACATTCGTATTAAAACTAGCATACGAAATGTCAATAATTTCACCATAAACTATGAATGGTATAAAAATAGCACATTCACAGTCAAACATATCACAAAACCTTCAATACAATATAGAAGTTTTGTATCATAATAAATCAACTTCAAATAATCTTAAAATCCATCAAAGGATGTTGACATAGATGAAATCAAAATTCTTTTTAAAGAAGTATCTCCTTTTATTTTGAAATCATTTAAGATCCATATAAAATAAAACATTTTCTTTGAAAATATTCTTATAAGCTTGTATGGAAAGCTTCGACGATTTTATAACGGCGGAAAATAACCGCACCCGCCGTATAAGTTAAAAAAAACATTCTTACCTCAATTCTGTCGAAAAGGTTAAAAGGACCTTGTTTCGAAAACGAAAGAAAGATTCCTTTATAAACCTCTTATAAAAATTCAAACAAGGGTATAAATGACTTTAACCCATATTCTTGTAAATAGTAAAAATGTTTTGAAATACATTTTTAAGAAACATGGATGTGGATGATAAAGATATCTCAGTAGATTATTACGTATAAACAACCTCGGATAATGAAGAGATTGTGAAATAACCCTTACCTTATACTTTTCCTTTGTTGGGGTCGGTTAACCTCCTGTATAATGGTGAAATAATTGTTATTAAATTATACAAGAATCATATACATTAATATGATATCATATATGATCTTTTAACATTGCTTTATTAATAATATCTTAGTATTATCGTCGTTTCAGGTGATAATCGATTCGTTCTTCTTAAATGTTTGGTTACGTAAGACATGTTTGTAATGGATAGATTAAATCTTATTCATAATCAGAATGATATTAACATTATTTTTAACCCTAAAATGAGAATAAGACTTGAATGGATACGATGGAGGATGGATCTCACCGCGTTCGTGGAGACGGTAGTCCGTACGTACGCACGAACGCTACTTCCATTTAATTTTTATTTTAAAAGAATTGAATCCAAATGATACATAGGTATATTACTATTCCAGTATAATATAATATTTTATATATGTTACTTAAGTTCATTAACACCATCCTTTATACGTTCCAGGTGTGGTATGAACGAGTCATATCATTTTAAGGGGGCGGTAGTCCGCACTTCCTCAAATGAAATTATCGTATGTATATACAACATGAAACGAATAATGGTATGAAATAAAATGGAATTACAGAAGCTTATATATAAAATATATATCATTAATATCATATTTAATTACAGTTCCATCATAATGGCCACCATGAGAGGCGGTAAGATGTATTTGAACAATCATCGTTTCGTGAGGCGTTAGTTTGCCATCCACAGAAACATTATGTTCATCATCCATTAGATGGAGTTGTGTGTATGTGTAGTTTGAATCCTTCTTATAACAACATCCTAGTATATTAAGGATACTGGTGTTGTTACAAAAGAAAGGAAATAAAAAGAGTTTGGGGGTTGGAGAAGCAAAATAAAGGAAAATAATTTAAGAGAAATCGTTACCTTTAATTTAGGTAACTCACTTTGGTTGGAACCAAAGGACTTCTTGAAATGATTTCTGCCTAAGGGGAAGCTTCAAGGAGGAGGAGAGGGATGTGGGGAGATTAGTTGGGCAGAGTTTGGACGAGCCAAGTGGCTTGAGAGGTGTGAGGAATGAGTAGAAGTGGTCTCCTTTTATAAGGGAGAAGAGGGGCTCTTTAGGAAAGAGTGAAAGTATTACTTTATAATATAATTATATTCGGTTTATAATGGTCCAAAAATCATTGAGGTCGAAGATAAGATGACTCATATTCTAAATAACATCAACCAATAATAATTGGACAGGTTTTAGATAATATTTTAATCATTATAATCTTATTTATTTAAATGATTTATTAATGAGGTAAACATTGCATCATTATTGTGTCATTAATAATTTAAATTATTTGATGTCTAAAAATTATAAATAAAATATCATTATGTAGGAAATCTTTTTATCTTTCTAATGAATATTTATAATCGAAAAGCCAACATGTATAACCCTATGTAAAAATTGTTCTTCTAAAAGATGTAAGCTTATGCCATTTTTATTTTTATTTTAACTTTATTAATATAAAGTGTCCCTACCACATACAAGTGGATCCAAGGGGTCCCCATTTAGTCCAAAAGTTTAAAATATTGTATTTAAAAAGGGTTCACTATTAAAAGTTGATAAAAGTGCAATACTGAAAATGAATTTTTTCTTGCATTATATCTAAGAAACTCATAATATGGATTCTAAAATTATAAGGATTATATAAAGTTTAAAATTTAGATAATACTATTCATAACCTCTTTTGAATGGCTTTTTTTTGTAAGTCATGGTGTGATTGAACTCAGTGTTGCGTGCAGTGAAAGTTATTGAATTATTTTGAAGAAATAACACACTATGAAATCTTGGGGTGTTACATTCTCCCCTCCTTCAATAAATTGCGTCCTCGCAATTTGAAATTGTTCTTCGAAAATAAAAGGTTGAAAATAGAAAATATATTTGTGGGAAAACCCACATCGGAAATTGGGTTACTAAAATTTAGTCTTAATATGAGGAAAAGAGAAATGAAAGGGTCACCACCAAATTATGATCTTGATTAGGAGAACATTGGTGGCAATTAGAGACATATAATTGGAGGAAAAACGTAAATATTTATAGGTAGTGATTGAGGTCATCAATCACAAAAAAGTATAAAATTGAGGTCCTTAAACTCATCAATCTATGATGATTTGAAGTAACATCGGTTCAACAAAATATAGGGTATTGGGATAACACATTTTTGACGTTTCAAAATATCTTAGTTGAAATCCCACATCGAAAAATGAATTAATGAGGCCTCTATTTAAAATAAAGAGTGGAAAGTATAAAGATTACCGAAAATAACACATACTAGGGTTCCATGTAGGAAAATATGGATATGGAGGAGAAATCTAACCATCAATTATCTGATGGAGAGTGGTAGAGAACATGGCTATGAAAAGGCCAACAATCCCAAAGCCATAAATTAGTGATGATTTAAGGTACCATCTAGGACAACATTTTTGTTCTAAGTTGCTTTTCTTAATATTGAGGAATTTATTTATGAGATTGGCTAAGATCATAAGGAGATATACTTACTTTATAATTAGAGTTTTGTCCATTAATAAATTTCTACCATAAACTCATCTTTCACTCGTAAAAAAAAATTATATTTATACTATTCGTACAGGGTTTCAAAATAAACGAATTTATAATTAATCTACCAGATCTTTTAAAAAAACTACATTATTTAATCCAGGACATCTCTTGGGCCAGTGGTAGGTGATACACCCTTGTCGCCCTTCGGTTGCGGGTTCAAGTCTCGCAGCCTTGCCGGACGCGACGGGTTGCCGCCCGACCTCCGGGTTTTCCTTTTATGGAAATCCAAAATAATCCAAACTAGAACTATCCAAAATACTTCTGTCCAAACTCACAGTCCAACATTTATAAGGAAGGTAAACATAATATAGATCCTTTTTACCCTGTAATAGCATATGAATACCTTCATCATGTACTACCATATTCCTTATTGATTACATTCATGTTCCCTTATTCCATATAGAATGCTGGATATACTTCATTAATCCAAAAATGTTTTAAACCACAACAATGATGGAATATACAAATCATTAATTAGCTTCAAGGTAGTCAATAATATCCAATATAATTTATCCAAAATAATCACATATTATTCCAAAATCACTACCTCAGTATCAGAACTATATTATGATTTATCATTCTCTCAACCATATATTTTCCAAAAATTTAACCTTCTATTGAGTCACTTTTCTTTGTTCCACACAATCTCAAGTCCTTAATGAAATAGTACTGCAGTACAATCCTTATATACTCCATAATTATTATAACAAGTACATTGTTGATACAACACTCAATTGATATAATCAACATAAGAACTCTAATCATTCCTCTTCATCTGTGGTAGTATCATAACTTGATTATTATCCAATAGCATCATTTGCGGCATAGTCTGATGACTGGGACATAGGTTCGCGTAGTGTCCAAAATCATTGCAAATGAAGCATTGTACATTTAAAACCATTTTCTTACCCTTGCAGTCACGTACTTTGTGCCCTTTTCCTCCACACTTATAACAAACTCCCATTCCTTTCAGGCAAGTTCCAGGGTGTTTCTTTCCACAGTTACCACATATGGGAAAATTCTTCTTTTCCCTCTTACTTTTATCCATCTTTCTCTCTTCCATCCTTTTCTTCTCTTGCTTTCCTTCAAATCCATAGGACTCAGTAAACTCTTTACTTATCTTATCAATACATGATATTATTTCTTCATATGATGATAATACATGGGAGACTATTTATCTTATAAATTCTAGCATAAGACCATGAAAGATATGATCCTTCCTTCTCTTTGAATCATATGCATTTCTGGAGTTATCATTCCTTCTACTGGACGCCATTTCTAAACAATGGCATAAACTAGATTAGTTTATGAGTCAAAATACATAATCCCATACTTATAAAACACTTAACATAAATTGAACTATTTATGGATATAATCCATAATCATAAAAATGTTTTCTTTGAGGAAGTATATACTCATAAACCCTTCATAATGGTTTGTAAAGAAAATGAGAATTATCCTAAGCATATCCCCCGGGAGTGTCGTAACCAAGAGTGAAGCAAGGCCCGTTGTCATGCACCAGTTCCCGTTCGAGTCTAGCTCAAAGCGGTGTTTTCGGGTTTTACCCCTAGGTACATCTGTGCCAGAGCCGCCTCTACCTGCTCGTATCCAGACAGGGATGTATTGCTCGGAAAACTCACAAAATCTCTACAATACCAAAATTCTAGGAAGTTCTTCTATACTAATCCTCAAAGTTCATCTTAGGTCTACGTGCTCTAATCAGAGTTTATCTAAATCTAGCTTCCAAGGTTTGTACTAAACTTCCTCTGATACCAACTGTAACGCCCCGACCCTAGTTGCCTAGAGTCGGTGCATTACTTCGTAACATTGGCATGATCACAAGAAAGATCAAATCTCGAAAGACCGATTGGTTTAGTAGCCTTGGAAACACTAGATATATTCATAAGTTTTACATTACATCATAAAATGAAAAACTACTACAACAACATAATGTTTCCACAGTCCACACTATAATCCCCTCATAATATCCCTGCAGGTCATTCATAACTTACATCTTCACATCCTGGGAAAAATAAAACATAGAAAAGGGGTGAGCTCAAATGCCCAGTAAGGATAACAATATAGCGGAACATTCAAAAATAAGCATAAACATTTAAGGCAATGAATTACTAAAACAAAAGCCTTTTAAACTTGAACTTCAACATAGTATGGGAAAAGTAAAATGAAATAATGCCATTTACTTGTTCACATGGATATTCTACTAATCGAATAATCACATGCAAAATCAATAACCACTTTCATAATGTTGGAATGCATAATGCCAGACTATCATAACCACATAGCCAAGGCCTCGTGCCAAGACTACAAATAAGATTTTTGCCAAGGCCTTGTGCCAAGACACTAGTTTGTCTCATGAGACCTACCGATGCATCGAGGAGCTATAGCGGGCTCCACCCGTCACTTATTAAGTCCAATGCATTCCCATATGAAAAGGTTTAAACATAACATAAACATTCGTATTAAAACTAGCATACGAAATGTCAATAATTTCACCATAAAATATGAATGGTATAAAAATATCACATCCACAGTCAAACATATCACAAAACCTTCAATACAATATAGAAGTTTTTTATCATAATAAATCAACTTCAAATAATCTTAAAATCCATCAAAGGATGTTGACATAGATGAAATCAAAATTCTTTTTAAAGAAGTATCTCCTTTTATTTTGAAATCATTTAAGATCCATATAAAATAAAACATTTTCTTTGAAAATATTCTTATAAGCTTGTATGGAAAGCTTCGACGATTTTATAACGGTGGAAAATAACCGCACCCGCCGTATAAGTTAAAAAAAACATTCTTACCTCAATTCTGTCGAAAAGGTTAAAAGGACCTTGTTTCGAAAACAACGGAAAGATTCCTTTATAAACCTATTATAAAAATTCAAACAAGGGTATAAATGACTTTAACCCATATTCTTGTAAATAGTAAAAATGTTTTGAAATACATTTTTAAGAAACATGGATGTGGATGATAAAGATATCCCAGTAGATTATTACGTATAAACAACCTCGGATAATGAAGAGATTGTGAAATAACCCTTACCTTATACTTTTCCTTTGTTGGGGTCGGTTAACCTCCTGTATAATGGTGAAATAATTGTTATTAAATTATACAAGAATCATATACATTAATATGATATCATATATGATCTTTTAACATTGCTTTATTAATAATATCTTAGTATTATCGTCGTTTCAGGTGATAATCGATTCGTTCTTCTTAAATGTTTGGTTACGTAAGACATGTTTGTAATGGATAGATTAAATCTTATTCATAATCAGAATGATATTAACATTATTTTTAACCCTAAAATGAGAATAAGACTTGAATGGATACGATGGAGGATGGATCTCACCGCGCTCGTGGAGACGGTAGTCCGTACGTACGCACGAACGCTACTTCCATTTAATTTTTATTTTAAAAGAATTGAATCCAAATGATACATAGGTATATTACTATTCCAGTATAATATAATATTTTATATATGTTACTTAAGTTCATTAACACCATCCTTTATACGTTCCATGTGTGGTATGAACGAGTCATATCATTTTAAGGGGGCGGTAGTCCGCACTTCCTCAAATGAAATTATCGTATGTATATACAACATGAAATGAATAATGGTATGAAATAAAATGGAATTACAGAAGCTTATATATAAAATATATATCATTAATATCATATTTAATTACAGTTCCATCATAATGGCCACCATGAGAGGCGGTAAGATGTGTTTGAACAATCATCGTTTCGTGAGGCGTTAGTTTGCCATCCACAGAAACATTATGTTCATCATCCATTAGAAGGAGTTGTGTGTATGTGTAGTTTGAATCCTTTTTATAACAACATCCTAGTATATTAATGATACTGGTGTTGTTACAAAAGAAAGGAAATAAAAAGAGTTTGGGGGTTGGAGAAGCAAAATAAAGGAAAATAATTTAAGAGAAATCGTTACCTTTAATTTAGGTAACTCACTTTGGTTGGAACCAAAGGACTTCTTGAAATGATTTCTGCCTAAGGGGAAGCTTCAAGGAGGAGGAGAGGGATGTGGGGAGATTAGTTGGGCAGAGTTTGGACGAGCCAAGTGGCTTGAGAGGTGTGAGGAATGAGTAGAAGTGGTCTCCTTTTATAAGGGAGAAGAGGGGCTCTTTAGGAAAGAGTGAAAGTATTACTTTATAATATAATTATATTCGGTTTATAATGGTCCAAAAATCATTGAGGTCGAAGATAAGATGACTAATATTCTAAATAACATCAACCAATAAGAATTGGACAGGTTTTAGATAATATTTTAATCATTATAATCTTATTTATTTAAATGATTTATTAATGAGGTAAACATTGCATCATTATTGTGTCATTAATAATTTAAATTATTTGATGTCTAAAAATTATAAATAAAATATCATTATGTAGGAAATCTTTTTATCTTTCTAATGAATATTTATAATCTAAAATCCAACATGTATAACCCTATGTAAAAATTGTTCTTCTAAAAGATGTAAGCTTATGCCATTTTTATTTTTATTTTAACTTTATTAATATAAAGTGTCCCTACCACATACAAGTGGCTCCAAGGGGTCCCCATTTAGTCAAAAAGTTTAAAATATTGTATTTAAAAAGGGTTCACTATTAAAAGTTGATAAAAGTGCAATACTGAAAATGAATTTGTTCTTGCATTATATCTAAGAAACTCATAATATGGATTCTAAAATTATAAGGATTATATAAAGTTTAAAATTTAGATAATACTATTCATAACCTCTTTTGAATGGCTTTTTTTTGTAAGTCATGGTGTTATTGAACTCAGTGTTGCGTGTAGTGAAAGTTATTGAATTATTTTGAAGAAATAACACACTATGAAATCTTGGGGTGTTACATAGACTGAACCCAGACCCATTCGGGCCTAGTTTTGCTTAAAATTCTATAAGTTGAAATCCAAACATCCATTTGATGGACCGTTTGCAGCACTAGTATCCTAGGATCGAAACAATTTTTTTGGTATACTCCACTCAAATTTTAGAGAAATATGGAGTATGTCTAGGTTGGATCAAACTCGAATCCAACAGGGCCCTTGATACTAAAAATCTTATAACTCACAGACCAGGCGTTCGATTGGCATCGTCTATTGTATTTGAACCCTTAAGACAAGGCGGTCCTTTGGGTTACTTCTTTGTGGAGATTAGTGGTAGTCGAGGTATTAATTATATCTTGAGGAGAAGATTATACAGAACTCAAGTTCACCGAGTGGGGGGAACCCTTTGGCTGTTTGTATTTGAAGTAGTGACCCAGTGTGGATCAACATCATAGTAAACCTGTGTGGATCAACATCGTAGCTACCCGACCAAGACCAAATTTTGAGCGGCTCGTCGAGTATTAGAACCTAGCGACCCATAGTGGAACATCATCTAGCAACCCTATGTGGATCAAAATTCTAGCGACCCTATGTGGATCAGCATTCCAGCGACCCTGTGTGGATTAGCATTCTAGAGACCCTATTTGGATCAACAGTAGCATGACCCAATGAGGACCATCCTTACAGTGGCCCGTCATGGAACAACAACTTACTTCTAAGAATGGATCGATAATAGAACAACTTCTTTGTGGATCAGTTTTGGAACTTATAAATGGAATAAAATGAAATAGCTTAAGACTAATCATATATATTTCTGATATCTGAGTTGTATACCTGGTGTGAGTTGACTATTTCTTCATGATTTTTGATTGAGGTATTTCTTTGTGGTTTTTCCTTTTTAGAACTCTGGGAGAGATTTAGAGGTCTTGGGGTCCCTACTGAGTATTGTTATACTCACCCCTACATGGGCTTCGCCCGCACCTTATTGTGTCTTGTATAGATGATGAACAACTTTGACCAAGCTATGAGATCTAAGACTAAATGGTAATTAGAGGTGGGCGTTTAGACGTGATGTTCCACAGTGACGACCGACCATGAGAAGTACCTACCCTTTAGGTAGGAACCTTGGAGGATGATTCTGGGAGATGTTTTTTTGTTTCCGTTGTACTTTTCAGTTGGGATTTTATTCCGATCTCCTTTACTTACAATACTCACCCCTTTTACTTTCAGTACATATCTTTTTACTACTACAGTTTTACTACGTGGGTTGTGCTCATTGTATTCTTGGACTGTGTTTTTGAAAGTTTAAAGTCAACACCTTCCTATTTTTTAGGGATATGCCTTTCAGTTCTAGTCACCAACCCTTCGCCTATGGAAGGTGAGCTTTGGGTAGTCATGGCATGTGCCCCGGGATTCGGGTCGTGACAATAATTATGTGTTGATACTACATTTTTTCTCTGAAATTCTCACATCAATTAATCCTTGATTCAATTCAATTTCTCATGACGTTTATTGTTTATGTACATCTTTGATTAATCATCAATTATCAAAAAAATATGAGTTTGGAGTACCCCATCTTGTGCTTCAGGTGTACCCTAAACCTACACCATGAAGGTGAATTTTAGTATGGATGGGTATAAGGATGAACCTTTCATAATTAAATCACAAGTAGTGAATGAATTTTATATCCAAAATCCAATGAATATTAATTGGTCAATTTATCTATTTGAAACCAAAATAATTGCTGAGATAGATGAAAATTCAATTGAGGAATACCCTTTCATTTTGATATCACAATCATTTCATGACAATCCCAACATAAATAGTGTCATGTATATTAGTGGGGACCACAAGGAGTGGATTTGGATTCTTGATAGATGATCCAAATCCATTTAACATTTAAAGAAAAAAAATTAGTTTAATGAATATGTTATATTATTTTTTTAATATACTATGATTTTCCTTATAATATTATGTGTTCTCTACTGGATTTACGAAATATAATTAAAATGTTTGACTACTCCTGTATATAATTTATTATCCACATGATGATGTTACCAATCTTGAGGAAGAATGCATGATTGAAGTTGAAACTATATAATTAATCGGGGATCAATAACATGTTTATGATCAAACAAGAATTACATGGCATCATTGTGTTAACTAAAATTATCAAGACAATAAGAAATGGTATA
This sequence comes from Viscum album, assembly GCA_963277665.1. Taxonomy (NCBI): domain Eukaryota; kingdom Viridiplantae; phylum Streptophyta; class Magnoliopsida; order Santalales; family Viscaceae; genus Viscum; species Viscum album. Next base: position 70,459,849 of record OY728149.1, read on the forward strand.
AAATTTGATTTTAGTTGGAATCAATGGAGACAACCTATTAACCCCAATAAGTCAATTTTCATTAGTTATATTTAGGTATAAATGATAATTCATATTCCAATTGATATAGATATGTGAAATAATGTCACATTATCATTAAAGGAAACCATTTGAGAATATATTATGGTAATTTTATGATATAATTTGTCCATTTCACCAAAACAATTTATAACTGTTGACTTATGTTTTATTTCCCCTTGTATAGTTTGTTTATATTAGATGATTTCCATAAGAAATATGTCTTAATGTTCATTCGAAAATCTCAAAGAGTATTTTAGACACTTCTTAAAATGAACTATCTTAGTGATGCTGAGTGGAAAGTAAAACCGCACCCACCAGCTATGTATTCACATATTATAAACTAGGAAATATAGAAATATTTCATTAGTCACTATGATAAATTATGAATTTATGTATATTCTAGTTAATAATATTATATTTTAAATTTTTTATTTTATCCACTTTGATTCAAAAAATTTAATATGAAACAACAATGGAGTGTTGAAAATAGGAAACGTGCATCAAAACCAATCCACACATACCAAAAAGAAAGAAAGTGGTAGGATTTAATTAAAAATAAAATGGTATGTATTTTAAATATATATTAAAATTTTTATGTGATATGAGACAACATAAGTTATTTTGTTTATATATAGATTTCTGAATTTTAATTCAAATCTACTTCTATACCACATCATATTATTTGGAAGGATGTGTGGGAAAACTAAGAGGGAAAACAAGTAGATGAAAACACATAAAAAGTATGTGAATCATGTGTAAGTAAAAAATAATAGTAAATTGTTTTGATTTATAATAGTATTATATTAAAAAATATATTTTTTCTTGTATGGTTATGATATAGTATATACATAATAATGAACATCTTTGGTACCAAAAGAAAACCTACTTTCAGTTCTTTGAAGTGTCCAGAACAATATGGTGGTGTTAGACGTGTAGGTTTTGGAGTGTCACCTTAGATTTATTTCAAGAAGTAAAATCTAAAAAATTATACTTATGAGATGATGAAATACATGTAGGCACAGATAGATGATTTAAAATATATTATTTTTGAATTTGGTTTTAGGGACCAATATATAGAAAATGATCAAATCAAACCAATAATAAAACAATTATCAGTACATGAAGATATACATAACCCCACTATCTTGGAGGATAACCATTCATATAAACCACTTTCCTTACCCGATGCAATAATTTGTTTTATAAATATTTCTCCTAAATGTGAATGAAACAACTTCTAATAAATTTTTATTTCTAAAATTCCACTCGGTGAAATTGTATGTGATTTATATCTATCAACACCCATACATCACCTTGTTGTGAGGGTATGATGTAAAATATCCCAAGAGACATGATATATAATAAAAAAATCCCAAAAGATCATGTGATAGTGAGGATTCAAGTATCACTTGATCTGAATGTTGAGATTTCTATTCCGCTTGATGATCTGGATGTTACCATAGTCGATAATGGTATTAGAAATTTCATAGAATGGAAATTTAATCTTACAAAGTTACATGAGGTACATCCTTAATGATATTTTTCAAATGAAAAAAGTGTAACAATTGAAGAAAAATGATTAAAATAAGGTATTGTATTAAAGATGAAAAAACTAAGGGGAAACAAAAGGATGAATCTAGACAATCTAGTGTATCAACCAAGAAATTAAAATGACCTTTTGAGAGTACCTTCACCCCACCAGTTCCACATATGAATATATATATAAACTATGAGTTAATGTAAATACAAAATTCAAAGATGAAAATATTTCATAAATTTAATATTAAGAAGAAATATTTGGAGAGGCCATTACAGACGTGGATGGTCTCAATAGTATAAATGAGACTATCAAGTTTGAACGGTTGAGAGTCTCAGTTGTGAATACATAAAAGATGTACATTTTCATAATATATTTTACCAAGGATATAAATATAATATAATTATATACATATAGGTATAAATATATTATTTAAAATATAATATTGTTTGGTTTGGTTTGGAATACTAGTATATGAAAATGTTTCAAAGAATACTAATAGAAGACCAAAAATTAATATATGAAGAGACACACCCCACCAGATTTGAGGATATCCATTCCCCTAATTCATATTACCTAACCAAGGTGATCAATTTTTTCCTAACACATCCTACTAAATGTGAATCAAACAACTACAAATGAAATTAATTTACTAAAATTATATTGTGTGAAATTACATGTGATTTATATCTATCAGCACCCAAACATCACCTTTAGTGAGGGGTGTAGTGTACAATAACCAAGGAGACATTCTATATAATAAAAAACCCAAAAAGATCATGTGATAGTGATGATTTAAGTAGATCATGATCTGAGCATTGATTTTCATATTCCTCTTAATAACCAGGATGTCAACACTGTCAATATTGCTATTGGAATTTTGTATCATGGTCGTTTAATATTCTAAGGCAATGTTATGATAATGATGTATTTACTTTATGTTTTTATATAAAAAAACATTAAAAGCTGATGAAAAAATTTTGAAATACTGTATGGTATTATAGTGAGATAAAATGAAGGTGAAATGGAAGGTAAAATCCAAACAATCTAGTGGATCAATCAAAAAATAAAAAGGACCTTCCAAGAGTACCATCACCAAACTTATTCTGCTACTTTATATATTAACATTTATAGTTTATAAAGATATAATATTTAAATATATTAACATGTCCTATATTGAATATGACGAATAAATATTTAGAGATCCCATTACAGATATGATTGGCCTCAATAGTATTATTGAAATTATGAATTTGGAATTGTTGAGAACCTTAATTTTGAATGTATACATAAGGTATATTTTCAAAGTATGTTTTTCCAAAAAATTCTCTACTATGTTTGTTGTAGTTAATAAATATTCATATTTTCTACATGAATATATATTACTACCATATAAATGGAAAAACCTATGGAGAAAGATTCAGACTTATTAATCCCTTTATCATTTCTATGGAGAAATATTATTTGGACTAGAAAGAAATTGAAAAGAAAAAATATGATCTCAGCGCAAGGTTTGAAAAGAAAATCATATATGATAAATTACTCTTGATTCCTATAATTTAGTGGTAAAAAACCCATAATCTAATCATATAAAATATAGATTTTTTTTCATTACTTATTTTTATTGTTTTTATGAAGCACTAGAAATTATCAAAATAAATTTGGATGCCCTAAATTTTTATTTTTTGGATCCAAATCATGGATTTAAAATAAATACACAATACATGATGTCCATTGTGAATTTTTAATTCACTATAATTAACAATTTATATATATAATTCAAAATATATGTTTTCTTTTTTGTTTTAAAAATAATTTTATTATGATAGGGAGATCTATAAATATCTGCTAAATAATAGTATGAGGTTAGTGAAGAGACAAAAAAATCAAATGGATTCCTTCAAATGGAAACAGATTAAGTTATATATAGTATGATTTAACCATAAAAACATATTTTAATAAAATTTACGTATTTCTATCAATGTTTGTTCAATTTATGAAATAAAATAATGACAATGATTGTGGATATTATGTTTTTAAATTTATGAAGGATCCTATATACGATTAACAAAATAGAATCCTTGAATAATTAATCTCATAAGGTAATTGGAATTTCATTTAAAATATTTTGAATCATTTTATATATATATTTTATCAGTACTTCCATGACTACAAACATTCCACATACTCAAAATAAAAAGTAAATTTTTTTAGAGATGAGTTGTAAGAGTACATGGTGTCAGGATGTTTGTCAAAATCAATTTTAGGTGATTATATATTATGTATTTGATAGAGTATAGTCTATTACCATAGGGATACATTTGGGATGTGATGAATTGGTAACATAATGATTAGATATTATTTTTCCCAAAATAAAATTCAACTGTTCACTAATATCCTTCCTTCAGGGGTTAGGATGAGTTATTAGAAACTAAAAAATTCTTTGGTGATTAAACTGTAATGAAAAAAATAATTTATCTATTTATCAAGTGTAAGTATCATGGTGGGATACATTATTGATTCTACAAGATATTGTAACATGTCTGAATCATCTTATGCTTGTGAGAGATCATACTTCAAAGCTGCAGTAAGATAATAGCAAGAGGGAATTGGGTTAAGGATCATTCTACCGACAAATCTAAAGACATATTACCAACTACGAAGGAATGTATGTCTAAGATTCTAGCCACAAAATTTTTATTTTCTTTCTTGACACCTTTTTATGAGATTTTTGAAATAGTTTGGTCCGTCTTACAATCAATTCCACCACTATAGTGATAAACCAATATGAATTCATTTACTTTCATATTTTATTTAACCAAATCCATGACAAAAAATAATAATATAAACACTAATAGAGATGACTAACCCATACCCCAATTAAATTATAAAATTATAAATAGGGAATTAACTATGGAGGAAGTTGAACCAAGGTTCAAAGAAAAAAATGTTGAGACGCTGGTTGATCTCTACAAAGTAATCTATTTTAAAACATGTGTCACAATTTAAAAACTAATAAAAAGAGTTCATATTGTTTCCAAATTTAGGAAAATGATCCATAATTAATTTTCAATGTGTATTAATTGACCACACATCAATATGATAGATGATGTGGTTGGGGTGACTCTAACTGTGTGTTTTGTGTCATTTTACTTTAAAATGCATCTCACCTTATAAAACCCATAGAAATGAGATCGAATTATTTTCAAACATTAAGAAAATGGTCCATAACAAATTTGTGACATGTAATAATTGACCCAACTTTAATCCGACACATGATGTGGATAGTAGGACTCAAAGTTCCTGTTTTTAATATAAAAATATGATTTAAATTTAAAATGCACATCACAATCCAGAACTGAGAAAATAAGATCATACTTATTTAAAAATTTAGGAAAAAAATCACCATTAATTTGTGGCATGTAATAATCAACAACACATTAATATGACACATGATGTGGCTGGTATGACTGAAAGTTCATGTTTTCATTATTAAAGTGTCATTTTAGTGAAAAACAACCTTACATAAAAAAAAGTAATTAAATGGGATAATATTGTCTTGAAAAATTAAGAAAATTATAAATAATTCATTTTTTTTCATGTATGAATGAATCAAACATCAATCTAAAACAATATGTGGAAAGTTTGACTCCAAGTGAATCTTTCCGCATTAAAGGTGTCTTTTTTACTCTAAATTTTTTTTACATATCCATAACTGAGTAAAATAGATTGGATTGCATTAAAAATTTATTAAAATGATCTATAATTCATTTTTGGTGTGCATGATTTGACCTCGCATCAATATGAAAAACGATGTGATTGGTATGACTCAAAGTGCATGTTTTCACATTAAAAGTGTCATTTTGTTGTAAAACACACATTGCATATACAAAATTATGTAAAATATCTTATATTATTATGATAGCTTATTAAAATGATCCATAATTCATTTTTGGTATTTAGGAATAAATCTCACATCAATCCAATACACGATGTGGCTAGTATGACTCCAAGTTCATACTTTCACATTAAAAATGTCATTTTACTCTTAAACACACATCACATAGCTAAAACTGATAAAAAAGATTGTATTGTTTTAAAAAAAGATTAAAAATGAAGTATAAGTCATTTGAGATGTATTTTAATTTAATACATGTCAATCTAACATACTATGTGGTTGGTATGACTCAAAGTGCACATTATTTTACATTAAAACATGCATCAAATTTTTAGAACCAACCCAACAAGCCCAAATTGTTTTCATGATTTTGGAAAGTAATCTATAATTTATTTTGGATTTTTGGGTGTTAAAAAAATTTCAATACAACACATGATGTGGACAGTATGACTCAAAGTGTGTATTTTTAATATAAAAGTGTCATTTTACTTTAAAACACACATCACAAAACCAAAATTTAGAAAATGACCTTATATTAATTTTAAACTATTATAGAATGATCCATAATTCAATTTTGATAGGTATGAATAGAATACACATTAATCCAACACATTATATGACCGATATGACTCTAAGTGTGTTTTTTTAATATAAAAGTGTCATTTTATTGTAAAATGTGTGTCACCTAGGAAAAAATGAGTTAAGAAGATTATATTATCTTGAAACATTAGAAAAAGTATCCATAATTCATTTTTAATGTAGGAGTCGACCTCATATTAATCTAACACATGATGGGGTTTCTATGACTCCAAGTGCATGTTTTCCCATTAAAAGTTTAATTTTACTCAAAACACGTGTCCCATAGCCTAAATTGAGTAATAGAGAATAAACTATCTTGATATATTAGGACAAATATCCCCAATTTATTTGTGATGTGTATGAATCTATATTACATAAATCTTATAGATGATGCGGTTGGTATGACAAAAAGTGAATGTTTTCACATTAAAAGTGCCATTTTACTCTCAAACACACATCACCTATACAAAAATGAGTAAACAAGAACATATTATCATGATACTTTTGAGAAAAATCTAGAATACATCCATGGAGTTTAAGAATTTATCTCACATCAATCCAATACACAATAGTGGCATGTATATCTCCAAGTGTGTATTGTCAAAATAAAATTGTTATTTTAGTGTAAAACAATCACCGCATAGCCAAAAGAGATTAAACTAGATCACGTTTTCTTACAAATTTAGTATAATGATCTATAAATTATTTATGATTCATGATGTGACCGTTACAACTCAAAGTACATTTTTTCATATTAAAAGTGTCATTTTACTCTAAAATTCACATAACATAGCCAAAACTAAGTAAAAGATCTCGGATTGCCTTGATACTTTATAAAAATGATTCATAATTCATTTCTGATGTGCATGAATCAGCTGCATATCAATATGATAGATGATGTGGTTGATATGACTCAACGTTCATGTTTTCATATTAAAATTGTCATTTTACACTAAAACATTAATCAAATATACAAAACTAAGTAAACGAGCTCATATTGACTTGATAATTTAGGAAAATTATCCATATTTCATTTTTGGAATATAATAATCAATCGCTCTTTAATCCTACCCATGATGTGGCCATTTTGACTCTAAGTGTGTGTTTTTAATATATAAATTCCATTTTAGTTTAAAATGTAAATCACATAGAAAAAACCATGCAAAAAAATCATATTGTTTTCAAACATTATAACAAAGATCCATAATTTATTTGAGACATATATAAAATCGACTAAATGCTAATCTAACACACTATGTGGTTAGTATGACTCAAAATTCATGCTTTCAATATAAAAATATCATTTTAGTATAATGATATAATTATTAACAATTATTTATGTAAATAATATAGTTAATATAATTATTAATTAATAGTATAATTTTTTATTATAATTACTATAAAATTAACATTATAATCACTAATAATATAAATTATATTATAAATGATAATATCATTAATAAATTCAATAATTAAATATATAATTTCACATGTGGATTGTATAACATTAAAATTATAATTTTTTGTTTTTATATACTATTACTAAAATAAACATTGGTTTTATTATTGGAAAAAGATTTTATATAGAGGATGATCATTAGAGAAATATTACAATAAGAGTTTTTATTTAGTATAATAGGTTGTAATTTTTTTATTAATTATTAATATAACATCAATGTAAATATTTTGTATATAAATTTTGAATTAAAATGATAGTGAAATTGAATATTTATTTTTCAATCTGGTATTTTTTATATTTTCATTGCAATTTAATTGTATTTTTCTAATATAGTTATGTTAAAGGGCTACTTCAGGGATTCATGTTTTGCATCAGCTACTATGGCCATTATCAATGCTAAAGAAAAATTATAATAAAGGTCGAATTTATCAGCACTAAAATAAAAGTGTTGATAAAGTGGGATTTTTATCAGTTATTTACTTTTACAACTAATAAAGGAGAACATTATCAGTGTTTTCAGTACTAAAAAAGGCCGAGTGATTTTAAGGGCCCTCAGGTTGTTAGTATTTTTTTGCACTGACATGCCTATTTGGAGCATAGAGGTAAGATAATTCTATAGTAGTGAAGGTGGGAGGGAAGGTCATATTCTTGGCCACCAACCACTAACTATGTAAAAAACAATGTTTGATGATGATTTATATATTTTTGGATGGATAATTTTTGAGAATCATGCGTCTAAACTATGAGGAAACTACGAAGAATCTTGTTAAACTATGTTAGATATATTTCTAAATAATGAGAAAACTTTTTTCTATTAGTCAAATTAGAAATAAAAGATATGGTACAAATTATATAAGAGGATCCTTAAAAATAAAAAATGTTTTCACACATAATTATAAATAAACACCTGAAAGATTTTATCACCCACCCAAAATATTTTTCATTAATGATCTCATCATCTTGTGTACCTGCAATATTTATAACTGGTTCATTCCACCTGATAGCTGAAATATCGAGAAGTATTTTGATAATTGTTATCATCATTGATCCCTTGACATGACATTGTTGATGTTTTTTTCACCATTTTCAATGCTTCGTTCATCATTTTTGATACGTCATCATTGAGAATTGGGCTACTGCAAAGGCCGCACCCATGTCCCCATTATATCTTAGTAGCTACATATTTCTTATTCTCTTCTCTTATTCCCCTTTTATTTTCACCACTACTTTCTCCACAAAATGAATTTTATAGAGGCACTTATTTTATCCTTTCATTTTCCCACATTTCCATGAATTTATTTTTCCCCTGTTCCCATAGATTTTATTTTTTCTACTACCATTTTCACATTCCTCATTAGAGTCTTGTGACATAGCCACATTTTCCACACGTCCCATATTTTCACCCTTTATGCATGCTATTTTTTCTTTCATTTTCCATGATGTCTTTTATGAGTTATAAAATCCCTACTTCCATTATTTTAATTTCAAAATTCAAATAATACCAACCACCCCCATCTTAAATTTTAATAATAAATAATTAACTCCATCATCATTAGATCCATTGACTTTTCCAAAATTATATCCATCATCATCATCAAATCCACCTTCAACAAATCTCAATATGCATCACATCTTCTATGTAGATTTCGACATGATTCACCACACCCATCATGGTCAACACAGTTCGACACCATATAACTATGATACCAATTTTTGGGGGAGAGACTATCATTATAGGAAAAAGCAAGTGAAATATCTAACATATTATTTTATCAAAAATTATAAATATATTATAGAGAAATTTGTTGGGGAGGAACTAGATATTGTAGCAGAAATAATCACAAAACATAGAAAATCACTTAAAGGATTTTTCCACCCAAAGGAATTTTACACATCACTCAACGAAATTTTAAAATACAACTAAAATAATTTTCTCTCAACAATTTTAGGAATTCTTTGCTCAACTGAAGTCATTTTTTACATACCCATGGTGATAACATTTTATTTTACCACCAATCATCACAATTGGGACATGCTACTCTATAACCAAAAACAATAAGAATTTCAATACATGGAACTCCGTCATGGAACTCTTTTCATGACATAGTTGAAAATTCTCTCACAATCATCACATGAAAATTCTAAATCTTGCTTTATTCTCCTTCATCGGTAGTTGGGAAACTGCAAAGGCTAAACCCCTTCCTCATTCTCTCTCACATTGCCTATATCTTACTATACCTCCTCTTTTTTTCATCACACACACACACACATATATATATAAGTGCATACCGTACCTCTCCTGAATATACTAAAATGTCTCATTTTTTCATATCCCATCCCATGTATTTCTTTATTTTTTAAAACACATTGATCCCCTTTTCCTATCCCTTATTCATATTTTAAAATAAAAAATATCTAAAAAAATCTATACCTTGATTTAAAAGTTTAACAATACATCGATATCTTCACCACAATCATCATCATAATTGTCGTCCCTATTATTATTCATTGCACCATGATCAAATAAATCACATAAACTCCTCCTTAGTCATATGTCTATCTCCATCGGATCATCCTAGTGCTGAAATTGATGATCTAATACAGATGGAGATCCAATTAAGGTGAAGTTTATTTAAAAGATATGATCATAGTGGAGTGGATGATGGTGAAGTTGACGATCACAGTGACACTGATTGTGGAGATGGTGGAAGGGTATTCAAATTTTAAATCAAGGTGCATATTGTTGAGATATTTTTATATTTAAAATTTGAATATACAATTGATCAATAAAAAAAGTAAAAAGGTGTTTGAAAAAAATATGTATATATGGGATGTGATATGAGAAAAGTTATATTTTTTTCTTATCATTGAGATAGGGGAGGTGAGTGCCTATTTATGTGGATATGTCATAGAGGAGAAAAATGAGTGAGGGCCCGTAAGATGTAGCTAATGAGTGAGAAAAAAATGGGAAGGGTTACCTTGTTTGCGATAACATGTGTAGAGTGTTGATGATGTCTATGATGGAATGTTGAAGAAGGTGAATGAATTAATTAATGATAGTGAATAGTGAGATCCATGACTGAGATCCATGTATCTAAATCCTTATTGGTTTTAGAGATTAGGTGGAATGTTCTGGTTCCCATGATCGGCGGTACAAAAAAATGTTATGTTCATGGGTGTGTGGAAAATTACTTAGGGTGATAGAAAAATTCTTCCAGGTGTTGAATGGAAAATTCTTATAAAATTCTTTTTAGTGATATTTAAATTTCTTCAGGTGATGTTTAAAATTCCTTTTGGTGAAAAAATTTGTCTGGTGAATTTATGGTGTTTTACGACTACTTTTACTAAAACACCAGGATCCTCCCCAAAAACTGGTGGAGCTAACAATCAAGATGATGATGGTGGTGAAGATTCATATATAGTATTAAAATTTTAAATGAAGGTGTACATTTTTGAGATATCATGATTTTAAAATTTGAATACATGAGAGAGATATAAAAAATAGTTATAAATGAGTTTGAAAAAAAGAGAAACATGAGATGAGATATGAAAAAAAGGATATATATTTTTTCTTGTCTTTGATAGAGGGGTGACGAGTGACTATTTATATGGATACATGATATAGTAGAAACAAGGGTGAGGGATGACAATATAAAGCCACCTAGTGAGAGAAAATTTGGAAGGGCTACTGTATTTCTGGTAGCTTGTGTGAAGCCTTGATGATGTCTATTATGGAACATAGAGAATGGTTAATGAAGGAATAAATGATAAATAATGATGATATCCATGATGGTGATCCATGTATCAAAAATATTCTTCATTTTGGATATCAATTGGCGTGTTATGGTTCCAACGATCGGTAGTTGGGAATCCACAAATAAGATACCCCCTTCCTTGTTCTCTCTTAAAGAAACTACATCTTACTAGAACTCCTTTTTTTCTTCTTCATATCATCCTCATATATATATAGGCACACACCAGTCCTCTCTCAAATATAAAAAATGTATCACTTCTCTTCATATCTCATATCATGCATTTCTTTGTTTTTTTCAAACACATTTATCCCCTTTCTCTCCCTTATATTAAAATTTTAAAATTAAAAATATCCCAACACAATTATCTCTCTAAAAAAATATAATCACTCATACCCCACACCTGATGTATTTTTCCCACTCAAATAAATTTTATCACCTAAAAGAATTTATGACACCTATAATCTCACCATCTTATGCACCGATGATCCTTATAACCATAGCACACTGCCTGATAAATATAAGATTAGGAAGTCTTTTGATACATTGTAACATCATGGATCTTCTTTCATGCCATAATCTATGCTTCATTCATATTTTGATACATTTTTCATCATTATATATATGACATCATTGACACTTGAGCTACTAAAAAGGTGGTCCCCACTACCCAATTCTCTCTCGATAACTACATATATCTTATTATCCTCTCTTTCTTGTAATTTATTTCTCTACCTTTATCTCTCCACCACATGGATTTTTATATAGGAATACATTTTCCAATATTTTCATTTTCTTATGTACCCTTGTATTTATTTTCCTCATGTTCCCATGGATTTTATTTTTCCTACTATCATTTACACATGCCTCAAATGGGTCCTACATCGCCACCTCATTTCCTATGTGTTCCTCCTTTTCAGTCCACCTATGCACATTTCTTTTTTCCAGACTATAAAATACAAGTTAACAAAGATTCCAATGTTTTTTTCTTTAAATTTTTAAACAATCCCAACACTATTGTGGTAGAATGAGTGAAAAATGACATACTTTACATGAAATATGGTACACTACATATGGTAGAACCTTTGAATTCTTGTGTAAATAGTTTGTAAAATGAAGAATTGTATATTGGTTCACATAATTAAAGAAGTAATGAATGATTTGTATTTAAAATTGATGTAATAGATTTAAACTTGATTTATGTTATTAATGTTAGTATTGTATCTCAAAATATCCAAAGAAAATTACTTTTTTTAAAAGTGATAAAGCACCACAGGTAGTCAAAATGATACTTTTCTATTCTAATTTCACAGAACCTAGAAAATACATTCTAATGATGATTCATTTTATTTTTTAATAGATATTAATGACCTAACATATAATTTATGGTTATATTCTCCAAAAAATCACTGATGTGTTTTATATATTTCAAAAACAGATGCCTTTTGTGGAAAATAAAACATGTGTAAAAATGAAGTGTTTGTGATCAAATAATTGTGGGGGAATATTATTGTTTAGTATTAAATTATTTTTATATGGATAATATAATTCAAAATTTTAAGATAATTCCAAAAAAACCACAACAAAATATTGTGTTTTAATACATAAATAAGACATTAATTCAGCGTGTAGGGAGCATGAAGTTTCATGCTGGGTTACCAAAGGTGTTTTGGTATCAAGCATTTAAAATGAGTTAAAACCATGCAGATTGAAACAGTACTATATATTTATGTATATTCTGGACTACCCTTTATTAACACTAAAAAAACTGATAAAGGGTACACATTTATTAGTGTTAAAAAAACACTGATAACGGGTCACCCTTTAGCATCACATTTTGAGCAATTATAAAGGGTACCTTGCATATATATATATATATATATATTTATATATTTATATATTCTAAAATATTATTTATATAACAATAAGTATATATATTTATATAAATACAATATATATATATTTAATCATTTATACTTTTGTTTATTTTTTTATACTTACTTGTCATTATATATATAATTGTAATTACACAGATATATATATATATAAATATATTATAAAATATAGTGATATAAAATATTTATATAAATTAAATATATTAATATGAATTATATAAATACATTAAATATAGTTTACATTTTAATTTATATATTTATACTCATATTAAAAATTTTATAATATACATATAAATTTACAATATACATTGTTGAGTGGATCCTTAAAAATTTATTTATGTTTGGAAAATTAAAAAAATTTCATTTTTATTTACTCCCTCTAACATGAGTTTTAAAAATAAATAACTGATTTTTCTTGTTTAAACATTTCACTACTTTTAAAAGAAAATAATGTTTTTTTATTGTTTATTCATTTCTTCACATTTGATATATGTTTTGGGAAATTTGTTTTGAGAAAAATACACATCAGTATGATTTTAGGAATGATTCATATGCTGGAGGAATTGATTAATGTTTCTATATTTATAAAGTCATATGTTTCATTTTATAGTCTTTTGATAGGAAATAATAGTCTTATACAAAAATATAAATTCTTATGATCTATATAGAATGTCTTATAAAGATGATAATTTTGATAAGTCTGAATTCATATGAAATTTAAAAAGCATAAGTGATTTCTAGAAATTATTGTGCACTTTAAATAATACTTATGAAATGGTTTTGTGGTAAAGGTAAAATTCATACAATGATATATAACTCTTAAAAAATTATAAGGCTTGTGAGAAATTGTCTTAATAGATTTTAAATTCCTACACACTGAAGAAAAATTTTACTAAATCTAAATCTTATAAGAAATAAAGTATTAGGGGAAAAAAAGTCTTGTGGAATATAAAGTCTTATGAAAATTATATTTCTCATAAAAAAATATATATTTTATAAAAATTGTATCTTAGTAATGTTTCAATATTATGTAAGCTATTTTTTACCTTATAAATTTTCTATCATATAAAAATAAATGTCCTAATAATTTTAGAGTCTTATCAAATTTAGAGTCTTATGAACTTCAAGTATTAAGTGATTTCAAAAAGTCATACTTTATTCATATGGTTTGATATATTGTTTTTAGAAACTCAAAATATGCACTATTTTTCTTATTTACTATATTTTTATCCACTTAATATTTATCTTATGTGATTTATTTGTTTCATAATTACTTTTTAAATTATTTTGATCGAATGAAAGTAATACTAGAAGTGTTTTATGTACAGTTAAATTAAAATCACAAAGGATGAAGCAAGAGTAATATTCACACTATATATTCATAGTAGTAAATTAAAATTTCAAATTTACTTGGTATTTATTGAAAAATATCAGGAATAACTATATTGGAACTATAAAAGTATTTAAGGATAATTTAAATTTATAAAGTCACAAATTTAGATAGAGTATTTATTTTTCATTAATTTTTAATCATTTTGTTTATATAACTATGTTATCTCTACAGATTATCAAATATTCTTCCACCTATAAATTATTTCCTTATCAATGAGAGAGATAAGTGTTCCTGGTGTTTGGGAAAAGAAAAAAGATTAAAATGACTAATATTTTTTATGATGCTATGCTTGTGGTTGTTACTTTTTAAAATTGTTGTGCAAGAAGAAACACTATATAAAGAGTTCAATAGAACCATTACAAAATAACTTAATGAATATTTAGTATTGTACACATTAATATTGTGGCTTTTATTGTGTGATTCCTTTTTGTCTAAACTGAATCATAAATATCCACACTACCAAGGATATAAAAGATTCTTCTTCCTTGACATTTATAACTTTATTGTTTAAATCCGTTTCTATTTTACAATATACCTACCATCTATTTTCTATTTTAATTAAAGTTGTTTTATGCATTTTCATTATAAATAATTACTTTTTGGATTATACCACCCAATAAAAGTTAGGTTGGGTTGTTCCCCAAGGTATAAAAAAGAAGGAATGGATGGGTTATACTACCTAATAGAATAACTCATGTGTACTTTATTTTATTAAAATCTTTTGAAGTGGTTATGGACTAGCCAATATTAAAAAAATATCTTTTATGTTTGGTTATTCCATAAATTATATTAAATTATAATTTCAAACACCTTTTACATCAATTATGAAATATCACATGTTAAAAGTATCATTTTAACATCATTTATGAAATAATTGATGTTAAAAGAAATATCATGTGAATTTTAACATCAGTTTTCAAATAACTAGTATTAAAATGTCAATGATAAATAATATTTTTCTACTAGTGTTGAGTTGTGGATCTAACTAGAATTAAAATTCTAATGATAAATATTGTGTATGTTTTTTCTCCCATATAAAAATCAATTTTAATTGAATTGTGAATCCCCTTAAAAAGTAATGTTTTAGTGTGTTACATTTTTCTCAGTAATACAGAGAAGTCAAGAGTAGATATATAAATTTATCCAAACTAATATAAACAAACACATGTTCATATTTTTATTTTTTATAATTAATTAATTTAAATCATATATTTTCTCAAAATTTTATAAATTTTCCAATTCATCCCCATCTTGAACGTTCAACCATATCAACTTTTGAGAAAATAATTGGTAACAAAGAATTACCATTTCTCGAGTGTGTGTATATGTTTATATTCTATTAAATGAGACTTAAGAAACTAATGGAAAATATATTTTGGGATAGTAGGAACAAGTTATAATGATGACTGTATTCCTTAGGGTATTTCATTTCTTGATGGTAATGAATCTGTATATAGGAAATCTTGTATTAAATATTTCAACAAATAGTTAAGAATTGGTCATTGTATTATTATGACAAAAAATTAAATATTACCTTTGACTAATAAAGATACCTTGAATGGTAATCCTGAAATTGAACATGTCTTAAATTTTAAGTTGATGAATATTTTTTATTTTATAATTGGAACAAATGTATTTAGTCATATATCTATAATAAAAATTTCTCAAATGTTTCACCAATTTACTTGTATTATAAATAATATGTGTTACCTAGGATAATTATTGTATAATACAATTATATTTGAAATAGTACTTAGTTCTTTACTAAAATAATTGCATGATAAAATGATTTTTATTATTGGGATTAAAAACATTAAATAATATAAAATTGATTAAATTATTGGTTCAATATTACAATATGAATTGGAACTTAAAAATATCAGTGATGAAGAAGTTACAAAAGTAAAATATATTTCTTTTAAATCAACAATTAATATTACTTCTTACTATTCTAATTCTAAGTTACAATCAAGTGAAATAGACGAGGTTACTCAAGTTACAAAAGAAATTTAAAATAAAATAAAATATATTCTTAAGGTAATAGAGTTGATTATGTTGGTAATAGTATAAATGGAAAGAGGTAGGAGGGGAATTTACTTTTTAAATATTAATTTTATATATAAAAACATAAATTTCAAAATAAAACACTTACAATATTACAAAATAATAAAGGGATAAATATGATAAATATTTAAGAATTAATATCAATGTTAATTAGGAATTTGAGTGAAAAATATAACATACATATCAATTTTATTCACTTTATGTGTATCGATATTATAATTATAAAATACATAAAATAAATAAGAGAGAAATAAAAATTTGATAAAAAGTTTCAGTAATAACACATGAGGTTCGCCTATGTCTCCACCCCATAACTAGAGAGATATGTATTATTGAAACATTCCCTTAGTTTTAATGTAAACCCAAGAACTAAATTACCTTTATTTTAATTGAGACCCAAGAACCAACTTTCCTTAGTTTTAATGGCTACCCAGGAACCAAACATTCCTTGGTTTTAACAGAGACCCAAGGGCCAAACTTTCCTTTCTTTTAAGGGAGACCAAAGAACCAAATGTAGAAAGTTGAATGAGAAGAGAAGATTTACTAGGTAAAAAGCCATTACAATTATAGTCTTCTATCACTCTTGAAATATTTTTATAATTGATATATAGAGATAAATATAAAGGTGATATACATTAAGATTGATAAATTAAGGTTTACTCTTTTAGAGGATGTCTTAGAGGAGGATAGAAATTCAGCATATTGATTTAAGAAGAGAGGTTTTCTATAATCTTAGTGATTGAATGAGATTCTAGATATAAGACTCATTGAACCTCTATTTATAGGATTCTTTGTTGTTGAGGGAGTATATGGTTGAGACAGAGCATTAAAGACCCAAGAATCACCTTTTATACCACTATTAACACACATAGGAAGGTTCTTCCTTGAATCCATTGGTTAATTGATAGTCTCCACCAGGTATCTAATGGGATAATTGGAAGTTGATGGACTTTATATTCTTCCACTAGCTGACCAGTGGGACTCCACCGGTTAGCCGATGGGACTCCATCGAATGGCCGATGGGTCTTTTAGAGATGATTTTTCTTCTTTCCATGCCACCGACTATATGGTGCTTCTTATTTTAACTAACTTCAAGGAGTGGTACCTATACTTCCTTCAACATTATTCTAAGGTTCTTCTTACCTCTATCAAAGTCTTCAACATGTTCATTAATACTATTAAAATATATTTAATAATATTTAAAATTCTTCATGATGTCATTTAATTCCATCATTTTATATTCAATATAAACATTGAAAATCACTTAAATGAAACTATTAGAAACATAAGTGACTTTTTTTTATCATTTAAAAACCATGATAGAGATATATATGTATAATAATTTCCCCCTTTTTAATGATTAAAAAAATTTACAGAAAAGGATAAATTAAATGTAAATCAAGTATTAAAGATAAGGAATAACTTCAAGATATTAGAATTAAAGAAATTAAACATGCTTAAGTGATTAACAAGATATTAAAAATTCTGAATAATTAAACCAAATTATCCCCAAAAACCAATAAACAAATATCACATTTGACATAAAAAACATTTCATCCCATTTGAACCAATAAAACAATTTTACAAAAACATATCATATTTCGAAATAAAAAAATACCTAAAAGTTATCCCTATTTGTGATTATCAAAAATGATCAAATGGTGAAGAATATAAGATGATAGGTAATAAATAAGATGATTATTCCACGAGATAAACAATTACAACATGATTTGAACAAAATATACTCAAAATAGAACAACTGTAGAAAATGATAAACAATTAATAAAATGCTTAGATAAGGGATTAAAGAATAGTGAATCATTAAAAATATCAAAAAAATAGAGTATATAATATTGAGGTTCACATCAACTTAATTATAAATTAAAATATAAGAGTGAATCTCACGATTTAAAATAAAATAAAATATTTTGAAAAATTAATTAGAAAAGAGTACAATATTTTGAAAAATAAATGTTCATAAAATTTGAAATAGTGAATTGAAATAGAGAATTGAAATTTTTGAAAACAAAGAACAATTTTTTTTGAAAATAACTTTATCCACATTTTGATTAGGAAACATATATATGAGAGTATGAGTGAAAAGATCATCAAAATATAGTCTGGGAGGAAATTAAAACTTAAGATTTAGAAAACAAAATTCCCATATAGATTAGGTTGGTTGTTTAAATTTCTCTAGGAAGGAAAGATCTAGGCTTCCCCTCAATTGGAGCATTAAATAATGAGATCAAGAAGGAAGATTTGATCAAGTAGTTCATCGGTTTAAAAAACATTTAATATAGATACTACTAAAATATAGTTCAATGAAACTCCCTGAATTATCCTATATAAACTTCAAAATAATGTTCCTTTTAGTACCCTTGAGAGACAGATAATGTTATCACTATACTATTTTGGTATATAATCAAATATATGTCCACAAATGTTGTAAAGTAAGTATTTATCAACCCAAACTTGTTTCTTAGTTTTTTATTATAAATATGTTAAGAAATATGAATTTATTTGGGTCTCCCATATCTTGAATTCTTATAATCATATTCATAAATGAAATGGCCATATTTGAAAAAATAATTTCAAATTTTATTTTATGAAATACCTTCTACAGAAGTATAAATTTTATAAGAAAATGAATTATTTTAAAACCCAAAACCATTATTATCTATTATAACACATAAAGAACCAAAGATCATGTAATGATTTTTCTTTCACATTCAGAGAATTTAAAAAGATATATTTTGTGGTCATTAACTATATATTTCAAAAATTAAACAACTAGTTGATTTTTTTGTTTTAAAAAAATCATATTTTTCTTTTGAAAGAATATCCTTTTAGTTGTCAAGTTTTTATTTATCATTAAGAACTTTTATTTCTTGTCAATTTATTTATATAATAAATTAATTTTTTTAAAACCATATTAGAGTTGGTTATGATAATATTTTAGGTCTTCATAATCAAGGTGACAAGATGGTAAAGAAGAATGAGAAGAAGAAAAATGATAAAGAGAGTGAGACATTATATAACTTACCTCATAAAGTTCCTCGAGATTCTCTATAAGGCATTTAGAACTTCATTCACTTGAGGAGGATTAGTCTATGGAGTCATAAATATCAATCCAAGTTGAAACATTAAAAGTTTTTTTACCATTATTCTTTTATTTAAATTTATTTTAGTAGATAGGAAAACATGGACTAATTTGACCAATTTTTTGGAATTCATATCTTGTCTTAATTATTGATCCAATTTTTTTTTTTATTTTTAGAATGTTAGGGTGATTTATTATTCTATAATATTTTTTTTACCTTTTTGACAAGTTGTTCAAGTTCACCTTCATCATTAGTATTTATTTAATAAGATTCATCTTTTTGATGGCTTTAAAATTAAGGTTCTTCTTTTTTTAATTTTATTCTATTTATTATTTTCTCACTTCTAGTTCCATGGTGATTTCATATGTCATGAGGGATCTGATTATATTTTCAACTACCATATTATTTATTTACTTTTATTCTTGTATCACCATCACTTTTGGATCCAAAACAATTGGTAAAACCATATGATTTTCTGTATGAATATATTTATTGATAAATTACAATATAAATACTTTATAACATTGAAAATGTTAGTAAATATCATAAAAATTCTAGTAATAGATTCATTTGGATGCATAGATAAACTTTCAAAATCAATATGATACTTATAAAATATAGTGTCTTTAACTATATTCATGAATTTATTTGTGAATTAAAGTAATTTATATATCTAAATTTCTATTTTGAAAGTAGATACTTGATCAAATTAATTTTGTTCTAAGCCTCAATGAATGGTGTTCATAAGTTTACCATCTAATTAAAAAGCAGTTATATCTTGAGGATTCCATTTATCACTAGTTTCAATTGTCGGGGTATAACCATGCATAAATATTTTCTAAATAGTTCATCCAATTATTATAATGAAAACATACATGTGAGGTTTTTGGTAATAATAATCCCATCAAAGGAAGGGGCATGAGCATAAGAGGAAGATTCCATTTTAAAATTATAATTCTAAATCAATAATGATTTTGAAAATCCAATTTTCTAAAAAATAGTTGGATTTTCAAATAAAAATAAAGATATCATTTGAGGCCAATTGTGTTTTAGAGTATAAATGGATAGGGGTGAATTTTATTTAAAAAAATTAATGTGATAAAGTAAAACAACAATTTGAAAATAAAATTATTAGGATAAATTAAAAATTAATGTAATAAATATGATTAGTATTAAAGAATTAATAACAAAGTTTATAAAGTTATGGAGCACAATAGATATTGTCTTTATAGAATATATTCACTTTATACAAATTAATATTAAAAATTACAAAATTAATAAAATAAATGAGAGATAAAATGTAAATTGATAACTATTTTGGAAATAGATATTGAGCCACCTTACGTATCCACTCTAAAAATAAAGAGATAAATCTTATTAAGACATTCCATTGGTTTTAATATAAACATAAGAAATAAATTACCTTTTTTAATGGATACCCAAGAACCAAATTTCCTTCGTTTTAATGGAGAACCAAGAACCAAACATTCCTTGGTTTTAACGAAGACCTAAGAACCAAACTTCCCCCATTTTTAACAGAGACCTGAGAACCAAAGGAAAAACATGGGATGAGAATAAAATATTTTCTAGGTGAAAATCCCTTATAATTATAGTCTTATATCTCTATTAAAGGATGAGTAAAATTGAGAGAGAGGTAGATAGATAAAGAAAATGTGATAGCCTTTAAAATTGAGAGATGAAGGTTTGCTCTTTGAGAGGAAGTCTTAGAGTAGAATATTGATTAAATATCTTGATACAGGTAGAGAGGTGTCTAATAGGATTCATTGTTGAATTATATTAGATATAAAACCCTCCTTAAACCTCTATTTATAGGATTATTTACTACAAAGGGGGTCTAGGGTCGAGCTATAACATTAAATACCTGAGCCACACCTTTCATTAACCACCATTAATTCACTTTGTAATGTTATACCTTGACACCTACAGTTACCCAGTAGCCTCCACTAGGTATTTGATGGGATACCTAGAAGCTTATAAACTCTACTTGCCTCCAGAGGCTAGTTGATGGGTCTTCTAGAGATGATTCTAGTAGAGTTCATGCCACCAGCTAGCTGGTGCTGCCTACTACAACTAACTTCAAGAAGTGACACCTCTACTTCCTTCAATGGTATTATAAGGTTCTTTTAGAATCCATCAAAGGCTTAAAAAAATTCAATAATACTCTTAAGATATCTTCAATAACACTTAAAATTATTTATTATGTCATTGAATTCCATAATTTTATATGACATTTAAACACATAGAATCAATTAAATGAAATTATTAGTAAAATAGGAGAGTGCTTGTGATCATTAAAAAAATTAGGGAGGGAGAGGTATAACAAATTATCTTATATATTATTATAAAGTAAGTAATAAAGGTAATTTTTCTTCAAATCATACTCCTAATGTAATCTGTTATGAGTGCAGAAGAAAATGAAATATCAAACCTGAACGCTCAAAGACAAAAAGAAATAATAAGAGGCTAAATAATAAATATAAGGAATCCTTAGTAGTTTTATGGATCTATATTGAGGATTAAAATTCCAATGATGAATATAGAACAAACAAAGTATAATATGGTCCATGTATTATGGATTTGATAAACTAAATTAATGATTATGATTATGATTCCAATGAATCTGATTCTAAAAATCCAACTATTGATGAGTTATATTATGATTTTTAGAGATTAAAAAAATGAAATTATTAAAATTTATGATATATATATAAAGAACCTTAATAAATGTATATGAAATATATTGTGAAAAAAATATTCTTTATTAATGAAATAAGAACCTTGAAGAAGAGAATGATAAGTATAACTATTTTGTTTCTAAAAATAATGGAGTTTTATAAAATAAGTTCAAAGATGTATATGATGAATTTAACACATATCAAAATTATTATGAATGGATTAAAAGTAAAATTAAAAGTTTTCAGTATAATCTATCAACTTTTTTTGAAGAGAACATTATGATATAATGATGTCTATGAAAAAAATGTAATAAAAATAAAACTAGAAATTGGCATGAAAATAAATTACATAAAATATATAAGACATTATTTGTAAAAAGTTATAAAGAAAGGGTTTTACTGTTACTTGTTTTAGATGTGAAATGAAAGTTCATTATGAAAGTGAATATTTATTATGTTTTCCACAATCCCTTGGACATAATGGAGACCCAATTTATAGATCTTTATCACTAACATTACCTATGAATACTTGTTTAAAATCTATTTGGTTACCTAAGAAAAGTTTTTCTAACCTGATTGGACATAAATTTTAATGGGTAGAAAAAATATCTCAATACTTAATTTATATTAATGATACAATAGAAATCTCAAAAACTATACATGGTATACATATAGTGGATTCTTTAGGCACATAAAAAGAGAATCATAAAACTTCTTATCATTTAATATATGGGAATGAGATCATGTAACCTTTAGTGAAAGCACACATGGTAAGGTGAAAGGTTTTGGGGAAGTTAGTATTTTAAAATATATTAACATTTAAAAAGTTTTATATATTTAAGGATTGAAACAAAATCTAATTTGTATTTATCAGTAATGCGATGACGGTATGTTTGTTAAATTCAAAAATAATGAGTGATTTGTTTTTTAGGATTAATTTTATTATTTTGTTCTAATTTAATGAAAAACATTTATTCCATTAATTTTTCTAAAAACTAATAAAAATGGTTATTGTTTTATTATTTCTTGTAAAAAAAATATTATATGTAATAAAAGCTCGATCATGAAAATTTTATTATACTATACAATATTTCAAAACATGAAAAATCATGTTTTTGATTCCTTCAAGATGGGTAAATAGCTTAAAGAAAGTTTCCAACATTTTACAGAAATTAAAATAACAAGTCCTATTGAACTTATTCATCTTGAATTATTTAGAACTATAAAAATATTAATTATGGGTGGTAAAAAATATGTTATTTTTTAGTATTGATGATTTTAGAATTTTTACATGGATTTATTTTTTTACACATAAATTAGAAACATTATTAAAGTTTACTGCTTATTGTAAATTGGTTCAAGATGAAAAAAGTTTATCTAATTTTATCAATTATAAGTTCTAGAGAAAGGAAATTTCTATATCTTTAATTTGAAAACTTTTGTGAATAAAATGGTTATTTTTATAACTTTTCAGCACTTATAACACCCAACAAATGAAATTGTGTAAAAGAAAAGTAGAAAAATTGAAGAAATGACCAGAAACATGATAAGTGAATTCAATATACCTAAATACTTTTGGGATTAAAATTTGAATATATATTTATATGTTTAAAATATAATTTTTTAAGTTATATTCTAAATAAAAATATTTATGAATTATTTATGGGATGTAGACCTATAGTTGGTTATTTTATAGTTTTTTTATGAATAATTTTTATTCTTAATACCAAATATTATTTAACAAATTTGATGAAAAATACTATGAAAGAATATTTTTAGGATGCTTAAATGTCAGTTAATATTATTTTGTCTATAAAAAAAGAACTATGATTTTTAAAAAAATTTATTCATGTAAAGTTTGATTAAAATTATTTAAAAGATAAACCATCAAGTAAAAATTAGATTAAATAAGAATTTATAGATTTTAATTTTAGAGAATATATAAATCAATAATTTAATGCACCTCTTAATGGGGAGAATATACCTCCTAAATAATCTTGGTAAACACATAAATATCATCTTATAAATACATTTATTGGAAATTTTGAATATAGAGTTAATATAAATTCATTAATAATTATTTTTGCTAATTATGCTGTTAATTCTAATTTATTTTTAAAGATATTTTTTTATCTTATAATGATTATAAATGGATATTAGCTATAGAAAAAAATTAAATTATTCTTATATAAATATAGTTTGGAATATTGTTAAAATACCTACATATTCATAAATTATTGGTACTAAATGGATATTTATAAATAAACTTGATGAATCTGGTCAAATTATAAGAAAAAAATCTAGATTAGTAGATCAAGGTTATTTCTAAGAATAAGGTGTATATTATGACAATTCTTTTTCACATATTTATAGATTACAATTTTTATACCTTTATTAACTTATGAAGCACATCATGAATTTATATTATATCAAATTTCTATTAAAAAATCTTTTCTCAACGGTTTAATATAAGAAGAGGTTTATGTAAAATATCACATATTTTGTAAGGATGAAAAGAAACTTGATCATATTTATGGACTTTGAGACAATCATTTATTATGATATGAAATATTGTATCAATTTATTTTGAATATGGGTTTTATAAAAGGAAAATTAGATCCTACTTTATTTATTAAGATAATTTAAAAAGATATTTTGATTAATAAAATTTATATTGATCATATATTTTAGATCATTAAGTGGAAAGATTTATAAATAATATTCATATTTAATAAAATTTTAATTTTACAAGGGTCTTGTGGGTGAATTAAATCTATTTTTAGGATTAAAATATTTCAAATAAATGATGAAATCATTTTTAATAAATATAATTATGATAATGAATTGGTAAATGATTTGTACATTATTTTAGTAAAATTTCAAATACCACTATGATTAGTTCTCATAAACTGGATTATGAAAAACTTTTAAAATGAGTATAAAATAAATTTTTTAGTGATATTATTTGTAATTTACTATATTTAACTACTTCATTAAAAGATTTTATGTTAAGTGTATACTTATGTGCTAGAATTAAAGTTAGAACTTAGTACATTCACTCAAAATTTATCAAATGGGTGATTAAGTATGTCAAATTTTATATAAATATTGGTTTAATTTATACTTGATAAACAAAGTTTTAATTAAAAAGTTATTCTAATTCTAAAATTGATGTTTTGAAAATTTATAGAAAAAGTACTAGCATCATGTGTCAATTTTTAGGTAAAATTTTGGTTTCTTGGAGTTTATTGAAATACAATTATGTCACTTTATCTATTGTTAAAGTAGAATATATAGATGACATAATTTTTTTACTCAATATAAATAGATTAAGAAAACATTAATTGAATTTAATTATTTTTTTTGATAAATTTCCTATTTTGTATGATAACTCAAATACTATTGATATTTCTAAAAACCCTTTACAACACTCTATAACTAATCATGTTGAAGTAAGATATCATTTTTTAGATATAATGTTCCAAACAGTGTAATATATTTGATCTTAAACTCTATTAATCTCTTTTGGTGTCCATTAAGCATGAGATCTACCTTTATTCTCTAGTTTACTATCATAATTTATCATTGTTTGTTACTATTTAATTTTTTGAAAACAATTTTATGATTCTTGAATACCTTAATTCCATGAAATAAATTTCATGAAATAAATTTCTAAAATCAGTGTTCAACATTTCTGAAATATTCTTACATTGTTTTTATGAAACTATTTGTTAAAGATGGAAGAAAAGATGATATTAAGATGAAAACATACTACTTTTATTATATATATATATATCCTTAATTTAATATTTATATTTAATTATTATATTGGTATTGATTTTTAAAATTCTTAAATTTAGGAGAACATATTAAAATGGATACTATAGTTTTTGAAATATATTTTTAATTTTTTTTCAATTTTAAGCATGTTGAAATTTCAGTTCGTACTCTTAGTGTAAAATTGTTTAACTAATGGGGAGTTATATTTACAATTTTTAGGAGCATATAATGTTTTCATTATTTTTAAATATGATAATTAATTTATTATTTTAGTTTAAAATATATATATTTTTACATAGGGGGTATTCTATAAATTAATTATTTTAATCATTGTGATTATTTTAAAAAGGGGTAGAACGTTTCATAAGATAATTGATTTTGTAATTATTTAAAGGGATGATTTTTTTAGAAATTACTTGAAAAATTATTCATATTTTTTATAATTATAAAATTATTATTTTTATTTTTTTCTCTCTTACATGATTTTTGAAAATAAAAAAAGGGTTATCCTTATTTGAAGCTGGAACTGATTGTAGAATAAAAAAATGATTTTCATGACTTTTTATTCAATTATTATTCATGTTTGTTATGTATTTTATGAATTAATTTTAGAGAACACTCCACATGAGTATGAGTTGAGGAATGGAATATATGTTCAAGGAATTGACTAACATTTCTCTAAGTATAAAGTCATACATTCTAGTTTAATGCATTACGATGGGAAGGTAAAAGTCTTATACTACAATAGAAAGTCTTATACACTATATATAAAGTGAAACAAATAAGAAAAGTTCACCAATTCATAATTAATATGAAAATTAAAATGTTATATATCATTTCTATAAAGTTTTAGGTGTATTTAATAAGTCATAGGAAATGGTTTTATAGTAAAGGGAAATGGAAAAGGAATGCCTTGCTCTAGTTGAAGCTGATGAAGAATTCATGGAAGAGCACCATGCAAAAAGATGCAAAAAGGGGAAGATGCTTCTAGAAACTGCTATCTCAGGGAAAAGGAATCCCATAAATGGTTAGGGAGCTAAAAGGGAGACCAATACTTTGAACCCTGTTAAGGTTGACCTCAAAGTAAAAAAGACCACTTGATCTGGAAAGTAGAAAGAATTCTGCTTTGGCTACCCCAATACCGCCAAAACAACATCCTGGTGAATTTCAAGTTACTTCTCAATCTAAAGATTCCAGCCAACAGGGGCAAGTTGATAAATCTGGATTGAAAAAGGGCAATCTTTCCCTTCTTCACACAACTCCAGGGGACCTTAATCCCTCAAAGGAGATGCTCTCTAGTCAAAAGAAATCCAGTTCAAACCACCCAACAGGTATGTCACCCCAAACTGTGAAAGAGAGGGCTGTTAATCTGAACACTCGAAATTCTTTTGCTTTGTGGCATCTAGTGATGATGAAATCCAAAGTGACAACAAGCATCAAGCTGGTGCGATATAGGCAAATGCTGCTGACGGAGTTACAGATGATGGTAGAGGTCCATGGACACAAGCTACTGCAGGAAGGGGAGGTCTTCGTTCTCGCGGTAGGTCAGGGAGCTCGTCCTACCATAGCATGCACACGCGATCACGAGGTAACTAAGGTTTTTTTATCTTTAAATCTTGTTTTGAATTATGGAAATGGTATCCTCCCTTTTTACTTTGTTTCGCTTTTTAATAATAAAAGTCCTAGCGCATTTACCTTTTAAAAATACTATATTTATTATAATAATGAAAGACTTATGAGATAATAAGTCTTACAAAATACCAATTCTTATAAGAATTATGGAAGACTAATAAAAATCTATATCTTATTTAATTGTATCTTATGAAGAACGTTTCTTGAGAAATCTATTTTATATTTTATGAATTTTCCATCTTATGAAAACTAATGTCTTAAGATATATTGAGTTTTATTAAATTCAGTTTCTTATGAACTATAATTCTTATGAGATTTCAAAAATTCATAAGCAATTTTTATTACTTGAAATTTTTTAAAAAATATGATATGTTTTTTTTTAATTTTTATATTTCAATCCAGTTTATATTTATGTTTGTTTTTTTTCTACAATTTATTTATTTCATAATTACTTGTTAAATTATTTTGATTCTATATATATTAAACGAAAAGTGTTTTATATAGAATTAAATGAAAATCATGAAGGATGAAACATGTCGAATATTCATGCTGCATATTTATAGTTGTAAATTCAAAATTTGATTTGTGTTAGTATTTCTAGAAAGATTGTAATGAATCTGATTTTTCCATGTATTACTTTAGAATATAATATGGATTATTGTTTAGACTAGGCATTGAGACGACACATGATTTTGAGGCACATTGAACATGGAATTAATTTTTGGAATATATTTAATATATAAATTAAATGCACACAATGTTTTCCTAAAAAGTGGAATAACATCTAAATTGAAACTCGGATCCAAAATATAAGGTAACCATTGAGTTAATAACATGGGTTTTAAACTCGGTAAAACATAACCTTGGAGAATTTCAGATTTTTGTGTTGGACGCATTCATGGGTGAATGTTTAAATAAATTTATCAATTAAAATAATTATATAATTAACTTACCATGACCTCAATTTTTCCTATAAAAATAATAATATTTGGAAATATTAAGGGTAGCCACATAACCCTGGAGCCTTTGGATAGAGTGTTGGAGCATTTTTCCTCTGAAAACAACAACCCGGTTGTCGATCATCTATCGGTGTGCAATGATATTTAAAGATCTTGATAATGACAATGAAACTGATTCATTATTCATCAATGATCAATCCATCTCAAGGTAGGAAATGTTTTTTGGACTTATCTAGTTTCGATTTCTCCTACAATGAACATGAATCAATCAACTAGTAAATTGATTAAAAAATCAAGCATATTGAAAGTATAGGTTAGAGTTATCTTGGAATGGGGATTTATATTATTTATATTATATCTATTCAATATTCATTCTAACAGTAAAAAATAAAGGTAAACAAGAACATTGGCTGAGGTTCATTACTTTCATTTATGTTTTGTGAATTTCATCCCCTATTCTTCACATGTTCATCATGAGGAATTCCTTTGTATCTCTGTTTTATGAATACCAAATATTGGATTGTTGTTAGACTATTATTTGGTGAGAAGAATAAATACCAAGTTTATGGTCATGGTTGAGGTTATGAATGTGTTGAATTATAATGACAGATGATTGATCATTTGAGATTTAGGGATGCTATATCTTTTCATTTCAAGTGTGCGATGATAGCATGGAACAATGGATGATTTTCAAATAGATCAAGGCATGGTTTCTAGTGAGAAAGTGATGGAAAGTATTGGTCAGACTAGATCTATGATCTCAGGGAAAGATCGGTGGTGAAACAAAAGGTGAAAATAGTGTGGGTGTATGCGGAGGAGGAATATTGTAATTTGGAGAATTTTGGGATACACAGTTTGTAATGCAATACTAAACACCATTTTTGAACCTCAGTGTGGTGCTAGGGTTTATAAATAGAGATAAGGATGACACACCATGTGAAACAAGTCACACACTTTGTGTCCTTTTTCCAACCAAATCGACATGTATATGAGGTACATGCCCAAGAGCCCGAGTGGTATTACACACCATGTATGGATTGGAAGATATCTCAACATGTATAAGGGGTACAGGAACAAGATACCATGTTTCTTCACATGTTGTGTGTGGTGGGCCTCACACTGTGTACTTGGACATGGACATAGACATATAAACAATCATGGGACATGTTACATGGGTAGAACTTGATGCTGAAGTTATATATTATGTACTTCTAGTACATTCCATGTACTTATTCAAGGATGTATTAGATCCCTTGTCCTGGTCATCTTGGAAAAGTCTCATTAGTGTACATTCCATTGATCTATTCCCTGAGGGTTTAGTATGGAGTCATTTCCTATGCATAGGATGGGGATCCCCTCAGAGGAACTTCCGTATCTGATAGAGATATTGGAATCCTTCCATGAGGTTTGAAGTGAGATCTGCTATCATCATCATTTGCCGAGGTGGGGTCCCTAGAATCATTGTGACCAACACTACATGGGTGTCAATCCCCTAATTAGAGGGTTAATCCAGCTGAGTTTGTTAGTATACCCTATGGCCTTGTGTTTGATCTAAATCTATGTATCATTCAATTCAGAATTCCAATATGTATTTATGGCAAGACCTAACGCTCACAACATCTTGGATGGATTCCATAAATTTTATATGACTCATGGAGTATGTCATCCCAAATGAGTGCTATTTGGAACTGTTTAGTATGAATCCTAGGCTGGATTTACAGTTGTGATCTAACATTGAGACCATGATTCTACTATGAGTATATCTATATGTTCTTATAATATATTCCATTTACATATACCTCTACCAAGCTGAATGTTATCCTTGATTCTATATGCTTAGTGATTTCAAGGTGTCCTACTGGGTATTATTATACTCACCCTTTCATGTGTGTTTCTCACACGTTTCATGTATTATGAAGATGACCTAACATTTGATGGATTCCTAGAGGGACTAGGACCAATAAGAGCTTAGTTAGATAGATACACTAAGGTGTGTTCTAGTGGTTGCATTTATAATAGTCCTCTCTTATTTCAAGGTTGGCCTTTTTTTCATTTTCTTTTGGCGGGCTTGTATTTGGACCTTACATTTTATTACTTGTAATCATAATTTGATGGTTGGATTTTATATGTATGAATGCATGGTTATTTTTTATTTTACATTTCAACATTGTATGGGATTGGATATGTGTGCATGTGTATAGGTATATTAGGCTAAGACCTCATTCATGTGATCTGCCTACATGGTTCTAGTTACTAGTCCATGACCTTTTAGAGACAGGGTTGGGGTAGTCGTAGTTCATGTCCCATTGGGTTGGGTCTTTATAGAGTTGTATAAGAGGAGGTTATACATTAGGACTAGAGTATGTGAGATTGGTTTGGGTTTTATGGAAATAGTGTTAAGTGTTTTGAGTTTGGAACATAGGTCAGGGACTCCAGCATCGGTGTGTAGACTGATGTATCATTCATTAGGAATCTAAGAACCTTTGTGTTGACTCAGTACATGTATAAAAATTTTGGTTCATGCTTCATATAGGTATGGGTTGTGGTTTCCTTGTACCTATTGAGTCATGTTACAAGATATAATCATTGAATGTGGTACATCATTTCTATTTTAGGATTAATTCACAATGTTTTCTAGCTAGGATTTAGCATTAGGGACATGAGGATGATCTCCTCAATGATGAGGCTCTGATACAAGGACTTTTTTAGCAGGTGTTACCTTCAAGTGGTAGACTAGTATTACCAACACCTATTGATAAGTATGTGGTACAAGAAGTACCAAAAAAAGAGGTATGTAAGCTGATCATGTTTCATGAGTTTCAGTGAAAATTACCTATCATATTTCAAGGCATTCTAGAACCATGAGTAGTTGAGGATTTTCTTGATTTGGTGACGGGATTTTTTGTCTCATCGAGATACTTGAAGAATAGATGGATATCTCGGCATTGATCCTTCTCCATGGCTCTGTGGGATAAAGGTGGGGCTTAGAGACATAGTCATATGATGAGGCGATTCTTCCATTTTTAGAGTTGGATCACCCTTTTAGAGAAGAGTTTTTATCTAGCTATGTTAAAGGATCTTCAAATCCATGATATTATATAGCTTCAACAGGGTAGTGTGACTATGGATGATTATTCACCGAGTTTTACCAACCTCTCTCGGTACATGATAGACATGGTGTGTGATTAATTATTTTGGGATTTGTCCTTTGAGAGAGGTCTACACAAGGACATACAAGACAACATGATACCACTATGAATTCCTACATATTATGCTCTGGTGGTCAAGAGTTTCCTGGATGAGCAGATGTAGACATTTATGCTGACAATGGGTACACATGAGTAGAGACTTCTATTTTATGGATCCAATGAAAGATGCAGGGACCTACAAATGAGATATGTTTTAGGATAATATCTTCATATAGAGGTTCTATAGTTAAAGGCTCATAGGATGGATCTAGTCATCCCATATTGAGGGAATTCTACTATTATTAATGCGATGACATTTTACATGAGATTTCCCAACCCAACATGTGGATGATAAAGAGATAGTGTATGGGACTCCTAGATAGAGGATGGAATAGGAATATGTAGGTATGTAGGGAGGAATATGTGGAGAATAAGTTGGGAGAGCAGCTGGAGTTCGTATAAATTTTGGCTTGTTTCCACCACCACCCTCAGGTAGTCCGTGATTGGCTCAGGGAGATGGGGGAAAGGGGTGAGGGAAGCTACAGGTGGTAAAGACTTATGACCTAGAGTCTCCAAGGATGATACAAGGTATGATTTTTGCCTTAACTACTTTATCTAGAGTATTGACAGACATGGTTGTGAGCCACTCCTTTCTTTACATTTATCTGGTTTGAGAATTAGAGATTCTGGTTGATCCCTTGGCCCAACCCTTGCTCTTGGAGGCTCTTACTGGAGGTGATTTAGTGATCACACACTTTTTTCTGATAGTGTGACTTGACTATTGGATGTGATATTTTATTTTGGGATCTATTTTTTATAGTATTGTGGCCTTACAATTTCATCATATTCTTGGAATGGTTCTCTAGAGTTTATTCCTAGATAGACTATTTTATGTGAAGGATGTGGTGTGTCCACAATGACAAGACAAGGTTTTCCTTTATGGTTAAAAAGGAAATGTTGAAGGAGTAAGATAGGTTCATGTGTAGGAGAGTGTAGTCGATTACACACCAGCTGGATAACATGACTCTTGGTGTAGTGTATACTATGAGTTCTCACTTTCTTATAGTGGAGGTAGAGTATGAGGACGCCTTTCCTAAGGACATTCTAGGATTACCTCCCCATTAAGAGATAGATTTATGTATTTATCTACAACCCAATATGGCCCAACATCAATGCCAATATATCATATGGATTCTATAGATATTTGAGACCTGAGAGTGTAGTTGGAGGAATTGCAGAGGAGTGGCTTTGTAAGTCCCAGTGTTTCACCATAGGTATCCCTAGTATTGTTCACCAAGAACGTGGATGAGAGATTGATATTTTCTGTGGATTAACATACACTAAACTAGGGGACTATAAATAACAAGTATCCACTATTGAGGATTGATTACCTATTCGACCAGTTTATAAGGGCGCGATGGTTCTCAAAGATTTATCTCAGATAAAGCTATCACCAGCTGTGAGTATGGGATGTGGATATATCGAACATGGATTTAAGAATTCATTATAGTCACTATGATTAATTGGTGATTCCATTTGTAATGATGAACTCTCCAAAAGTATTTGTGGGACTCATGAACCAGATCTTTCATCCTTTTATAGACCGATTTGTGATAGTTTTCAATGATGATATCCTCATGTACTCGATGTTTGATGAGGATTAGATAAGACACTTGAGGATGATCCTGGATGTAATTTGAGACCACCATCTTTAAGGTAAGATCTCAAAGTTCTGGTTTTGGATTCAACATGTCCACTTTCTATGATATTCCATCTCATTATACAGTGTATAGTGGGCCCAGTGAAGGTTGAGGTAGTGTTAGATTTAGATCCACCCAAGATAATGAAGAAGGTACATAAATATCTTAGTATTATAAGATACAATCAAATATTCATACCTATTTTATCAAGAATATCATATCCCTTGATAGTTTTGACCTAAAATGGGCATTCTTTCATGTGGATAGAGAGGTTCCAACAGGCTTTCCATGAGTTGAGGTAGAGGTTGACAAGAGCTCTGATATTGATATTGTTGAATGAGATCTTCAAGTACGTAGTGTTCTGCAATGCATCAGGGAAAATTCTTATTTGTGCATGGATTCATAGGAAGGTGTTTATTTCCAATGTTTCACATTGATTGAGACTACATGAGTATAACTACATGACCCAAGTTCATAAGCTAGAAGTTATAGTCTTCGCATTGAAAATGTGATGAAACTACCTTATGAGTTAGATATTTATCATCTAATCAGAACATAAGAGTCTAAATAATTGCTTATATTAAAATGATCTTAACTTGAGATAGAGGTGATGGTTAGAGTTCTTCTAGGATCATGACTTTGAGATTGTTTGTACTCTTGATAAGGGGGTTGTTGTAGAATATGCTCTCTTTAAGAGATCTTGTTCATAGATTCTAAGTGAGGAATAAAAGAAGGTGGATCCATTATTGTTTTCCTTTTTCGATAGGTATGAGGAATATTATCTCCATTTGATGGTTGTCACCCCTCTATTTGGATAGTGAGTTAGGGAAGCACAACTTGGGGATGCTGTTTGTGAGAACCTATATACCCAGATATCCACTAGATGTGATCTGGATGGAATTTATAAAGGTGGTGAGCACGTAATCATTTTAAGAGGATGTACGATGGTACCAATGAAGTTACAATATGGGAGTATGCGGTAGTTTCATACATATCATTTGAAAGTACATCCAGGTGTGGTGAAGATAAACTAGGACCTTCAATGTTAGTTTTGATGGATAAGGATGAAGAATGGTGTTTCAAAATTGACTCCTCAGTTGTTAGTAGGAGAATAATGAGCGTCGAGTTTTAGTGGATTTAACTTAACCCCTTAAGGTGACCGAGTGGAAGTGGGATGTGATATATGTAGACTTTATTATGGGGTTACCACATATGTATAGGGGACAAGATTCCATCTTGGTGATCATAGGCTGACTCACCAAGTCAACCCACATCCTTGCTATTTAATAGATGAGTTTAGTATATATCTTGGGTATCATGTATGTGTAGGAGATAGTATTACTCCATGGAGTTATCTTAACAAACAATTTTTTCTGTGATGATCTTTTCATATATCTGCTATAGAAGGGATTGCAAGAATCTTTTGAGATTCAACTATGTTTGAGCATGACTTTTCACCCATAGATTGAAGTCCAGACTAAGTGGACCATTCATGTATTGGAGGGTATACTATGTACTTTCATGTTTTAATGTTTTCATAGTTGGGAGGATCACCTATCCTTGGTGGATTTTTCATTCAAGAAAATCTACCATTTCACCATTGGTATGACTCCAATCGAGTCCTTTTATGGGTGACCCTACTGGTCACTACTATATTGGACCAACCAACGAGAGTTATCACTTATGGGACAGAAGATGGTGTGATCGATACTAGATAATTTTCAGATCATCTAGGAGTATATGTGGACAACGAATATCCGTCATAATTCTATACGGTCTGAAAATAGAGGCCTTTGGAGTTTGAGGAGGGAGATCATGTGATCCCAAGGGTCTCACCTCGATGTGGATTATAAAGATTTTCCCAGGATGAAAAGATATCTACAAGATTTATTGGAACATTCCTAATACTACATAGAGTTGGTGAGGTTTCATACCCCTTATATCTATCACCATAGTTATATCGGGTACACAACATTTTCCACGTGTCATAGCTAAGGAGGTACATGCATAACTCATCACATGTTATAAACTGGGAAGAGTTAGACATCAAGGATAGAGATTATTTTTAAGAGTACCTTGTAGATATTTAAAAATGATAGAAGAGGATCCTATATGGGTGATAAATTACTTTAGTGCATGTTCGGTGGTAGTATGTGAATATTTTGGAGAGTACCTGGGAGTAGGAGACCCAGATGCGTTCTTAGTACCCATAACTCTTTATGTAGCATTTTATTTTTATTTTGAGGATGTAAATCTCTAATGTTGGGAGAATTTTATAGCTTGTATTATTCCATGTATTACATTAAAATATTATATAGATTATTTTTGAGATCACGTACTGAGTCGATGTGTGATTCCAGGGCCCCAATCATCCTAGTATTAATTTTTTTAATATAATAATTATATTAATTTCATGCATAGATAGTTTTCCTAAAAAAGTGGAATAAATTCTAAATTGATGATTCTATCTGAAATTTGATTCCATTATTGAGTTTAGAGTGTGGGTTTTACCCTAGGTGCAATATAACCTTAGGGAAAATACGATGTTCGGGTCGGGCACGGTCGTGAGAAAATTTTTAAATAAATTAATTGACTAAAATAATTTATTTACTTAAATTTATATTAGTTGAATTTTTTATTTAAAAATATGTCCATGAGGAAATATCAGGGTTAGATGAATAACCCTAGATCTATTGGAGAGTGTGTTAGTGTATCGTTCTCGAGAAAACAACAATCGGATCGTGGATCATTAATCAGTTTACAATGGTATTTGAGGATCTCACTAATGATAATGACACCTATAATTTCTTTATTAATGATTGATATATATAATGTATGACATTTTTTATTTGGATTTATCCCTATTTTATTTCTCCAACAATGAATGGGAATCAATAAACTAATGAATTGATTCATGGATCGATCATAATGTGGGTATGGGTTAGATTTATATTGGATTTTGGGTTTCTATTATTAAATTTTATTATATCTCTTTATTTTTCATTCCAATGGAAATAAATTTAGGTTAAAATTAACAATGGCCAAGGTTCATTCCTTAGGATTGTTTTTTGTGAATTTATTCCCCTATTATTTATATGTTCATCATAGAAAATTCCTTTAGCCTGTGGTTTGATGAATACCCAATATTTGGATTTAGTGCGACCGTTATTTGGCACAACGAATCAATACCACAGGTATAGGCATGATCAGGGAAACAATTATGGAGAATAACGATGACAGATGATCAATTAGTTTATATTTGGGGATATTTGTTCTTCGTATTTTTGTCATGCAATGATGGTGTGACTCAACAGATGATTTATGAGAAAACAAAAGCATGATTTATGGTGAGTAAATAATGGTGATGCCTAGTTAGACTATATCTATGATTTTAGGGTGAGATCAGTGGTGAAACTAGAGGTGATGGTGGTGTTGGAGTATGTGAAAAAAGAAGCTTATAATCTAGAGAATTTTGGGTCACATGATTTTTAATCCAATACTATACACCATGTAGAGCCCTCTGTGTGGCACTAGGGTTTCCACACAGAGACATGGATTACGATCCATGTGACACATGTCACACACCATGTGTACTTTTTTAAAATATCTTGGTGTGTAGAAGAGGTGCATTCCAAGGATCCTAAGTGGCATTACACACGTTGTGGCCATTACACATGCCCTATATAGCATGGAATACAACTTGGCATGTACATGGGGTACACACCTATGAGATAATGGACACATACACTGTGTTTGGAAGGCCGAAAAACTTCTACTCAAACATGGACACAGACATGGAAATGGGAATGAGTCATGTTACATAGGTAGAACTCAATACCAAAGGGGAATTATATGTACTTCTAGTACACATTGTGTATTTCTTCAAGTCTAGTTTGGATCCCTTGTCATCTTCATCCTGGAAAAGTTTCATTACGGTATGTTCTATTAATCTTTAGTGACCCCAACCCTAGAATCCTAGAGTCAGTGTATGCTACCATTACATTGGCATAAGATAAAAGAAATCACATCCCAAAGGACATATCAATTTAGTATTCTTGGTAAACTAGATACATACATGAGTCTTACAATACATTTGGAATACACAAATTACAACACAATTCTTTTTTCAAGAATAACACTATTTAGTCTAGCATATCCCAACATATCAAACATAGTAAATTTCACAGAATCCAAACAAAATTTAAAAATAATAATTATGAAAGAAAAAATGGAAAGTATAATGATATGTGTTGTAAAATAATTAAATAATATTAAATACATAATAAATATCATATATAACATATGTAAATATATTTTTCATTAAAATGGAAAACGGAAAAATGAAAAATTAACATTTCGTGAGGTGGTAGTTCACCGTAAACGTAAACAATGTGTTCCTTACCCATTAGATGGAGGAGTCTGTAAATGTAGGTAAAACCCCAAGAAAACAAAATCCAAGTATATTTGGGATACTAAACTTTATATACTAACATAGAATAATTATAGTTTAGGGAGTGGATAATGGAAATAAAATAAAAGAGCTTTAGGAAAAACGTTACCTATTAATTGAGTAACTCCTTTTGGTTTTCACTAAAATCCTTCTTTAGTTTGATTTATTCCCAAAGTTATGCCTATCAGATGAGAAGAGAAAATTTTAGAGGTTATTTGGGTTGGTTCTGGTTGATATATAAGTTTCAATGTGGTGTGAGGAAGTGAGGGATGATGTATCCTTTTATAATGAAGGTGGAGGCACTTTTGGAATTTCTCAATATATTAATTTCTAATAAATTTTATATCAATTAAAATACCTTTAAAAGGTAATTTATTTGAATAAAAGATGATATAAGGTTTTAATCACATATACCAATAGATTTTAGACATATTTTTGTGTTATTTTAATCCTTATTATTTTTATTAACCCTTAATTAACCCATTTTAATTTTAATATTTTAATCAATTTTTATATACTAAGAGGATTTAATTATTACTTATCATTTTTAAATTGGAACATAAATATAAAATTTATGATATTTTATACCTTATAACTTCCCACTACCCTTAGATAATATTTTAATGATTTTTAAATACTTTAATAAAATATTATTTTTATAAAATATCATAAGTGTCAATTTTTACACAACCGATAACTTTGACTTTAATAAAATATATAAAGTAATATAACTTTTAAAAAACTCACTTAACACACCCATAAAATGTCATAACCACCCATAAAATTCTTGGATCACCTTAATTAAGTGAAATTATATTTTAATATTTCTAATTTCATTTAATTGATTGTTTCATTAAGTAAAAAAATATTTTATCATCATTGTGTCAACATTTAAGGTATTTATTTTATCACGAAAACTTATACATAAATTACTATGGCTTAGATAGTCATTTTATCTTTTAAATTAATTTTTATAGTAAAAAATAGATTCTGTATGGCCACATATAAAAAATTTAATACTAATTAAAAACATGAGTGTGACATATTGGACATCGCATAGAATAAAATAATATAAAAACCATAAAGTCTTACAAGTGGATAAAATTGGGCATAAAATCATCCCCAAACTTATTTTGGAAAAAAAATAACTCATCTAATAATATTATTAGAAGTCTTAGGGTAATTTTATAATTTCATTTTTACCCTTAATTACCTTAATTTACCCTTTACCGTGGTAATTAAAATATTAATAAATTTACAATTCATATGCCCTAAAATAAAATAAACCTATTTAAATAATTTGGACCCACTAATTCAAAATTTTTAATCCATTATTAGAATTTATAAATACAGAAGTTTTAGTAATTAATATAAAATTAATCCCATTGATGGGGTGAGAAAACGAGTTTTTAAAGTTTAAACATGCAAAATATTGAAACATTTTTATAACAATATTAAATGTAAAGTTGATGTAAATGAACTAAATTGGATTAAATGATAAGAAAAAAAATATAGTTATACTTTAAAACCAATCAAATTTATAATTTAACACTACAAATTATTTTGATGAAAAAAAGTTTTCAATTAAAATTTAGTATTTTTCACTAAATCAAAAATGAAACATATAATAAAAATACCAAAAATGAGACCAAATTAAAATTTTATATTCCATTTTAAAATATGACGTTTATTATATCAAATGTAATATATAAAAGTGTCAAAATTTGGATTTAAAATAGGTTCTTCATTAAAAGGTGGTAAAACTCCCTTTATAAAAATACTGGTTTTTATGTGTAATATTGGGTTTGTTCCTATCCTATGCCTATAAAATATATTCGATGATTGTCAAAAATATTTGATTGAATATATAAAATATATATTTAATTAATATCATTCACCAGTATTAATTAATTTAATTTATTAGTGTAAAATGCCTTTGTGAGCATAAAAATAGTTTTTATACAAATATTCTCATTATATAAAATTGGTTCTTATATTCATTTATAATAAATTTTAAACCAATGGATTCTACTAGATATTTTCATAAATTAGTTAATATTATTCATAACTTCCAAATTAATGGCTAGGTTATGTCTTATTAAATATGAAAATTTTAATAATGCATTATTGTTCGATAAATATCAATCTTGTGTGTAATGCAAGACAACTCGTTGTTGTGTGTAGAATAAGATTAAAATGGTGTTATGTATAAAGAAAGATAAAAATTAAATTAAATTTGTTCAAAAATAAAAATATTGTAATGTTTCGGGGTGCTACATTCTCCCCTCCTTCAATAAAGTGAATCCTCACAATTTGATATTGCGTTCAAAAATCAATGGTTGATATTTGAGAATTCCTTTGTAAGAAATCCACATTTGAAATAGTTTTAATAAATCATACACTTAAAGGAAAGGTAAATGAAAAGGTCACCACAAAACTAGGCTTCCAAATAAATTTAAATTAGTGAAAACATTGATTTCAAAGAGAAATCAAACCATCTAGTTCAGATTGACAGTGATAGAGACCATGTTAATGATAAATTTTTTAACAACAAGAACATAAAATAGAGGTATGAATAAAGGTAATTGATATCATAAAGAATGATAATAATAAGACAACATTTTTGTTTTAAAACCCTTATCATAGATTTGAGAAAATATTTCACTTTCTATGAATATACATTTCTATAAATACAATACTTTCTTTTGATTGTACCTTGAACTGTTTCCATTTTATCTCTTAGCAAAAGTTTCATCATTGGGTGAAGTAATTTATCGATCTCTAAAGCCACATCCAACGTAAAAAATTTAAATTATCTCATAATGGGTTGACCTTTCCAAAAGATTATGATCCAACACTTTAGAAATAAGGTCACTGAATTTCCAAAATGAACATATCATTAGCCTTTAATCAATATGAACCAGCTTTAAAATGTCACATTCCAAACATGAGAATATGGTAATAACTTGAATTACCATAAAACCTTATTTAAAACATTTATTATTCCTGATTACTTAAGTAAATAACATGTTATTTGATATATTCCTTAAATTCAAAAGTGTTGTAAACTCCATCAAAGCTAATACAAACCACTTCCATGAAAAATCATCGATCTATCCAATTTACTTTATTCAAATCATATATTTTTTCAAACAATATTGTCTCAATATTTGGAATATATTAAGTTTTATATTTCCCTCAATAATTTGTTTTCTAAAAATCTTTAATTTCAGCTAAATAACGTTTATTGTTACCATTATGCATATATTCTCAAATCCTTAATGAAAAAGTACTATTGAACAATCCTTATAAATTTAATAATTCATATGATTATACCATCATCAATGAAATTATTTTAAAATATTCTTTTAGATACAAATACAAAAATCACATTAGTCATTATGCTTCAATTGTGTCAATAACATAATATTTACAATGATCCCTTACCTTCTTCTATGGTATGTTCCCTTGATTGTTGAGGCATTATTTTTCATAGTGTCCCATATTTTTATAGCTGTAACACTGAATTGTAGTTTTTTACTTCTTCCATTTTCATTCTTTTTCATGGTGACCTTTCTCTCCACACTTATGACATACTCTCAATCCTTTTAAAAATTTTCCATGGTGATTCTTTCCACAGTTATCACATGTGCAAAAACAATTCTTTCCCTTCTTCCCTTTATCTGTTTTTTTCTATTCCTTTCTCTTGTTCTCTTTTTTCCCTTTGAATCCATCATACATGGATAATTATTTTTCAATCTTAATAGAACATAAAAATATATCATCATATGAAGAAAATGTTTGTGACACCAGTTCCCTTTGAAAACAAGTATTAAGTCCTTCAAAGATATGACCAATCTTAATTTTCATATTGTGTATGAAATCCATAGCATACCTTTCCAACTTGGTAAAGGTGGGTTCATACTCCACAACAATTTCTTCCTCCCTTTTCGTTAAACTAAGGAATGTTTTCTTCATCTTATTTTGTTTATCAAGAGGGATGTATTTATCAAATAATTCCTCCTTAAATGTTCTCCAATCCATGAGTTGTTTTTATTATTACCCCATAGTATTTAGGATCAATGACCATAATTGATTTACATCAACATTAAGACAACACACTACAAGTGTAACCTTTTCTTTTTCACCACATCCGAATGCTATAAATATCTTCTCCAAAGACATAATCCATTTCTTAGCTTCAATTGGATTGGTAGTCCAATGAAATGATGGGGGACTCTATCACATAATGAAATCCAATATCAGAGAATCTCTCCGTTGAATAGATTGATCTATTCTGGTAAGGTTATTTTTGATAACCTAATTATGTTGATCTAGTATCATCATAACTTTCCTTATTCTAACAGCATCTATATTGGTTTCCTCAATTGGTAAACCCCAACAATTTCCATGAGTATTAATACCATTATTCCTTCTAGAAACCCTTTATAAATAATGGAATATACTGTATTAGCTCATAGAATCATTAATTTAAAATATGGTATAAAACTCATCATAAATTAACACTTTATTCATCATAAGTCATAAATGTTGGTTTCTTTTGGGGAATCTATAATTTTAAATCCTTTATAGTGGTTTGTAAATATAATTTGAATTATTTTAAGCATATCCATTGGGAGTGTCAAATCAAGTGTGCAGTAAGGCCCATTATTGTGTACCAGGTTACACTGAGTCAGGACCGATGCTCTTTGTCAGAGTTTTTACCCCAAGGTATATCTGTTCTCGAACCACATCCACTTTTAGTATCCATAAAAGTATTTATATCTTGGAAAACCCACATAATCTCCACCTTTCAAAATGTTGTGATGTTCTTCTATGCTTATCCCCAATGTATATCTTAATGTTTTGCTGTAACGACCCGAAATTTTGAATAAATCTTGTTTCCTAATTTTATGTGTTATTTTATTTTATTTTTTATACTCAAAAAAATGTTTCATTTGATAACATGAGTATAATTAAAATGAGACCATTGGGTTTTGACTGTTATATGACCATTGGTCAATATGACCCCTGGAAACTAAACGTTTTGATTATTGTCTCTAAATACAAGTAATCTTGGTTAATTATTATATAAAGAAGATTCGATGGCCTCACCCAGTAGTCTTGGACCGATCTAAGCCCATCTAACAGAACTTGGGAAGGAGGTAGCACCACTGGGCTTTGCTCTGGACCAAACCCAAGCTGAACTTCATCATGTGATGCTAGAACGGAATCGCCTTTGTGAGAAGTTCAAAATGATAGAAATTACTACTCGTGCGATGTTAGCCGAGCCTCCCTCAAATTCTCTCACCTTAGCACACCTTACACTTAGGTCCTATGCTGGTGTGATAAGGGTCTATGTAAGGAGACCATAACTGTCTTGCGTAATCCTTTGTTTTAAATAGAAATTGGGATTTATTATTATGATAAAGTTTATGAATTTTCAAATGACCGGATAAATATAGTATTCATATTTTTGATGAATTTTAGAAAAAGGATATTTTAAAAATGTTTATGTAAACCTTAAATAATTAAAAATGTGTAATGATATTCAATAAATGGTCTTCTACAATTATGCTCAGTGCGAAATTTAGAGTCTAATAAGATCAACTTAATTTTTGATGAATAGTAAATTATGAATAGTGTTTTTGTGATTAGGATTAGTAATGTGTCCAAATGGATT
This sequence comes from Viscum album, assembly GCA_963277665.1. Taxonomy (NCBI): domain Eukaryota; kingdom Viridiplantae; phylum Streptophyta; class Magnoliopsida; order Santalales; family Viscaceae; genus Viscum; species Viscum album. The sequence goes on from OY728149.1 coordinate 70,503,675, forward strand.
AGTAATCTCACTTAAAGAAATTATTAATATAATCTAGGCACCTTGATTAAGTAATGTGATTCAATAAAATGGTTAAATAACGATTTCACAAATTATTATTCAAGTATTAGTTTTTTCGAGTGAATAGTGATTTTAATTAAAAAATAAATTAAAAATATTTATAAAATTATTTTTATAAAATGGACTTCATTTTTGAACTCAGAACACTGATATTATGTTATGGTAATTTTTGGGGTTTTTTCTGAAAAAATGAATTTTCAGTGAATAGTGTATTTATTTAAAAAAATAAATTAAAAATATTTAGAAAATAATTTTTATAAAATGGAGTTCATTTTTGAAATTAGAGCATTGATATTTGGTTAAGGTGAAATTTTGGGATTTTTCTGAGAAAGTGGAATTTTCGATGAATAGTGAAAATACAGTTTTTAAGTTACGGGTGTTTAATTACATCATTAAATGATGTATTAAGTATGTAATCAATATGGTCGACTTATGAATAGTAAGATAAGGTATGAGGTGTCCCAAGTGGCCAATACCATGGGAAAATACTATGGTCAAGCCCATGGTTTTGCCAAAACAACTAATGAGGTGTCCCTTGGCCATTAATGCCTTGCCCCCTCACTTTCCCTATAAATACCAAGCCATCCTCTCATCAATTCGACTCCCCACTCTCCCCAAACGAAGTTCTGGTCTCATTACCTCCCAAGAAGTCCTCCCAAGGTGCCCCCAAGCCCTCAAGGTCCCAACCTTTGAGTTTTAATAGTTACGTTTTAAGGTAAGGGATCCGATCTTTCTCTTTCTTTTCAAGAAATCTCTTTTATGTAATTTCTTTTATGCTCCATGTTCTTATGTTAAAGGGTGCTATTTTATACTTCTATTACTGCCATTTTCATGTTCACATAATGATAGATCCCCTCTTTCTGTCATTATTTCGTTTTATAATGTTTTATGTGGCGCCGTTATGCTGCCGAAACTTTTGTAACAGATTCTTTCTCCCTTCTCATTTTTCAAGATCTATTTTCATGTAAAGTATTTCAAGTTCCTTTTTATTATGTTGGGGAATGGTCTCTAAATTTATCATACTGATCTTTTATGACCATATTATGAGAGACCCCATTTGATCTCTTCAATTCAGTATTTTGATGTTTTAAGTGGCGCCGTTAAGCTGCTGAATTTTTAAGTGGTTCTTCACCCTTCTCATTTTGAAGTTCTACTTTCATGTAAATTCTTTCAAGTTCCTTTTTGTTATGTGGGGGTATGATCTCTATATCTATCATACTGATATTTTTTTACCATATGATGAGATACCCCATTTGATCTCTTCAATTCAGTATTTTGAAGTTTTAAGTGGCACCGTTAGGCTGCCGAATTTTTAAGTGGTTCTTCACCCTTCTCGTTTTAAAGTTCTACTTTCATGTCAATTATTTCAAGTTACTTTTTCTTATGTTGGGGTATGATCTCTATATCTATAATACTGATCTTTTATGACCATATTATGAGAGACCCCATTTTATCTCTTCAATTCAGTATTTTGAAGTTTTAAGTGGTGCCGTTAGGGTGCCGAATTTTTAAGTGGTTCTTCACCCTTCTCGTTTTGAAGTTCTACTTTCATGTCAATTCTTTCAAGTTACTTTTTGTTATGTTGGGCTATTATATCTATATCTATCATACTGATATTTTATGACCATATGATGATAGACCCCATTTGATCTCTTCAATTCAGTATTTTGATGTTTAAGTGGCGTTGTTAGGCTGCTGAATTTTTAAGTGGTCCTTGCACCTTTCTTCCTTTTCAAAGTTCAAATTCCATGTCAAGTATTACAAGTTCTTTTTTTTGTTGGGGTATGATATATATATCTATCATACTGATATTTTATGACCATATGATGAGAGAACCTATTTTATCTCTTCTATTCAGTATTTTGAAGTTTAAGTGGCGTCGTTAGGCTACTGAATTTTTAAGTGGTCCTTGCACATTTCTCCCTTTTCAAAGTTCTAATTCCATGTCAAGTCTTGCAAGTTACTTTTTATTATGTTGGGGTATGATCTCTATATCTATCATAATGATGTTTTATGTTCATACGATGAGAGGCCCTATTTTATCTCATCAATTCATTTTTGGTTGAAGTTTATGTAACGCTGTTGGGCTGCCAAATTTTTATAAGAGAAATCTTATTTTTGTCTTCCTTTCATGTTCTTCATTTCATATGGTATATTTTCAAATTTTATTACCATGTTCTTAAATCCATTATATTCTGTCCCTCTACTGTTTTATGGTTCATTTATGAATGTTTGACCCATGTCCCCTCTCTTTTCAATGTTTTTTAAAACCCCGAAACATAGCTGTTATGCTGTAGAATTTCCGTCTACCAATGCCTCTCTCTTTTTCTAAAGTTATTTTATTTTATTAAGTGAATACTCAAAGACATATCTTCTATAGGTGTATTAAAAAATATACCAAGTTGTTCTATTTTAAATTCTGGGATTTATATACATGAGACCCGCTCTCCCTTTCCGTGGGTTTAAAGTGACATAAAGATCATGTCTTTAAAGCAGTTTTTAAAACGTTATGATTATGAAATGAAACCCATTTATTTTATGCTATATCGGTTGTTTATGAAATGATTGATGATGTTATATGTGGCTCACATGATAATAAAGACATGTCAAGGGTGCGCCCAGATAGCACTCCAATGCATTGTGTAAAGACTTAATCTCTAGAGATGACTTTTTAGACTGATACCCTGGTGAATAACCTTGGTAATTTTTAATGACACCTTGGGGATGGACCTTGGTGAAACGAAATGATTGTCAATATTAAATGTTGCAGCCAAATCTTCAAGTTATGAAAAAGCTATTTTTATTATGATATGCCTTATGATTTCTTTCTCATGCCTTAATGTTCTTTTCATGACCTTATTGAAGTATCTCAAGTTCACATGTAAAATGTTTCTCTTGTTTCCCTTACTAGGCCTTCTGCTCACCCTTTCTTTTGATGTATGTCCCCAGGTTATGAGATGCAGTAATCAACCTAGGATGAACATTAGGAGAAACCTTTCAAGTGTTTAAGAAGAATATTTTATGTTTTCATGTTTGAAGTTCTTGGTTTCCAAGACACTAAACCTTAAAGATCCTCGGTTTTGTAAAATGTAATGAATGTTTATGTGATAAAAAGGCGGGATGCTATAGTTGGTGTCAAAGGATGATTTAGTTATTTGTGGAAATTAGGAAATGAAAACTCTAGGAAGAACCCTATAGAAATGTTTAAATATAGGAAATCTTCTTGGTATTTTGGTGAGTATTGAGTAAGGGGTTGCCAAGCAAATACATCCCTGTCTGGATATGAGCAGGTAGAGGTGGCTCTGGCATAGATGTACATTGGGGTAAAACCCGAAAACACCGCTTTGAGCTAGACTCGAACAGGAACTGGTACATGACAATGGGACTTACTGCACTCTTGGTTATGACACACCCGTGGGATATGCTTTGGTAAATTCACAAGCTTAGTATGAACCATTGTTAAAGGAACAAAGATAATATAAAATAAATATTCACATAAGAATATATGATCATGGATAACCTAGATGGGAACCTAGGGGATCACAAGTTAGGGTATAATTTTCTTTTACAAGTTATCCTTATATGGTTTCAGTTCCTTTTAATGATTATTGGCTATGTACTTAAGCGCCTAATTATGCTTTCTATTCTTAGTTAATGGTGGGAAATGGAAGAACATGTCCCAGCAACCGATGTGATAGGAAATGCGATGATTGTCGTATTAATATGACAGGGATGATTAGGGGATTAAAATATGATTTTTATTTGGGAATATTTTCACTATTTTGGGGACCCTATATGATTAAGGTAAATAGATTACTACAGTATTTTCATTGAGGAGTAAGGTTGACTTATATTTTGAAGAATCGATGAATTTAAGGTGGACTTAGTAATTTAGGTTACTTATGGGACTGATTAACCTATCTTGGGTAAAATATGTTTAGGTTAGATACTTTTGTTATAAGATGTTAGGAGTGGTTGATGTTTATTGGAGATGAACAATGAAGTTTATTTTGGAAGACTATGTTATCAAATCCTTCTTGTATTTGGGTTTCAATATTAGTTTGGTTTATTTTGAGGAATTTTAAGGACCATTATTTATGGAATGGACTATGATGAACTTTGGGTAGTACCATAGAACTTTGAAGATTTAAAAGTAGTTTCCATTCCTATGGGATTATTTCTTTTTGAAGAGTTGTTTTACCTTACCCTTTCTGTTTTTGGGATAATGTTTAAAGATAAGAGAAATAGATAGTTAATCTTTTGTTGATTATGTGATTCTCTAGAAGATGATTCTTGTGTTTTGATGAGACCATGTAGTTTTGAATGCTCATAGTTTAGAGAAAAGATTAGTTTTGGGTAGAAACTTATTAAAGGATGAAACTCTACATGAAGATAGGTATATTTTATTATGTTTTTGTTTTATGTTGTAAATGAATTCCTCAAAATTATGAAAAGGAACGTAAAACAAAAACGTTTTTGGTTTACGTTTTCTTCTGGGTAATAAAAGACCATTTACACACATCATAAGTTTAGGATTTTCTTATGGTTAACTTTCTCCTAATCATGTTTTCTATCACTCTCCCTCAGAACTTGACCCTTTGTTTTCTCCTCTATGTCCATGTTTTCGTACATGGAATCCTAGTGTGGGATAACTCGGGTGACCTTTGTACTTACCTTTTTTTTTCTTTTAAAGTAATAGTTTTACTAACTCCTTTTCTGATGTGGGACTTTCAATGAAATTTCAAAACCCAATTTTAAAAATTGCGAGGACATAATTTCTTAAGGGGTTAAGATTGTAATGACCCAAAATTTTGAATAAATCTTGTTTCCTAATTTTATGTGTTATTTTATTTTGTTTTTTATACTCAAAAAAAATGTTTCATTTGATAGCATGAGTATAATTAAAATGAGACCATTGGATTTTGATTGTTATATGAAAATTGGTCAATATGACCCCTGGAAACTAAACGTTTTGATTATTGTATCTAAATACAAGTAATCTTGGTTAATTATTATAGAAAGAAGATTCAATGGCCTCACCCAGCAGTCTTGGACCGATAAAAGCCCATCTAACAGAACTTGGGAAGGAGGTAGAACCACTGGGCTTTACTCTAGACCAAACCAAAGCTGAACTTCATCATGTGAAGCTAGAACGAAATTGCCTTTGTGAGAAGTTCAAAATGATAGATATTACTACTCGTGCGATTTTAGCCGTGCCTCCCTCAGATTCTCTCACCTTAGCACACCTTACACTTAGGTCCTATGCTGGTGTGATAAGGGGCTATGTAAGGAGACCGTAACTGCCTTGTGTAATCCTTTGTTTTAAATAAAAATTGGGATTTTTTCTTATGATGAAGTTTATGAATTTTCAAATGACAGGATAAATATAATATGCATATTTTTGATGAATTTTAGAAAAAAGATATTTTAAAAATGTTTATGTAAACCTTAAATAATTAAAAATGTGTAATGATATTCAAAAAATGGTCTTCTACAATTATGCTCAGTGCGAAATTTAGAGTCTAATAAAATCAACTTTATTTTTTATGAATAGTAAATTATGAATAGTGATTTTATGATTTGGATTAGTAATGTGTCCAAATGGATTAGTAATCTCACTTAAAGAATGTATTAATATAATCTAGGCACCTTGATTAAGTAATGTGATTCAATAAAATGGTTAAACAACGATTTCATAAATTAGTATTCAAGTATTAGTTTTTTCGAGTGAATAGTGTTTTTTAATTAAAAATTAAACTAAAAATATTTAAAAAATTATTTTTATAAAATGTATTTCATTTTTGAACTCATAGCACCGATATTATGTTATGGTAATTTTTGGGGTTTTTTTCTGCAAAAAAATGAATTTTCGGTGAATAGTGTATTTATTTAAAAAATAAATTAAAAATATTTAGAAAATTATTTTTATAAAATGGAGTTCATTTTTGAAATTACAGGATTGATATTTGGTTAAGGTGAAATTTTGGGATTTTTCTGAGAAAGTTGAATTTTCGATGAATAGTGAAAATACAGTTTTTAAGTTACGAGTGTTTAATGACATCATTAAATGATGTATTAAGTATGTAATCAATATGGTCGACTTATGAATTGTAAGATAAGGTATGAGGTGTCCCAGGTGGCCAATACCATGGCCAAATACCATGGGCAAGCCCATTGTTTTTCCAAAACCACTAATGAGGTGTCCCTTGGACATTAATGCCTTGTCCCCTCACTTTCCCTATAAATACCAAGTCATAATCTCATCCATTCGACTCCCCACTCCCCCCAACGAAGTTCTGGTCTCATTACCTCCCAAGGAGTCCTCACAAGGTGCCCCAAAACTCTCAAGGTCCCAACCTTTGAGTTTAAAGAGTTACGTTTTAAGTTAAGGGATCCGATCTTTCTCTTTCTTTTCAAGAAATCTCTTTTATGTAATTTCTTTTATGCTCCATGTTCTTATGCTAAAGGGTGTTATTCTATACTCCCATTACTTCCCTTTTCATGTTCACATAATGAGATATCCCCTCTTACTCTCATTATTTCTTTTTATGATCTTTTAAGTGGCGCCATTAGGCTGCCGAAATATTTGTAACGGATTCTTTCTCCCTTCTCATTTTTCAAGATCTATTTTCATGTAAAGTATTTCAAGTTCCTTTTTATTATGTTGGGGTATGATCTATAAATTTATCATAATTATCTTTTATGACCATATGATGAGAGACCCCATTTTATCTCTTCAATTCAGTATTTTGAAGTTTTAAGTGGCGTCGTTTGGCTGCCGAATTTTTAAGTGGTTCTTCACCCTTCTCGTTTTGAAGTTCTACTTTCATGTCAATTATTTCAAGTTCCTTTTTGTTATGTTTGGGTATGGTATCTATATCTATAATACTGGTATTTTATGACCATATGATTAGAGATCCCATTTGATCTCTTCAATTCAGTATTTTGATGTTTTAAGTGGCGCCGTTAGGCTGCCGAATTTTTAAGTGGTTCTTCACCCTTCTCGTTTTGAAGTTATACTTTCATGTCAATTATTTGAAGTTCGTTTTTGTTATATTGGGGTATGATCTCTATATATATCATAATGATATTTTGTGACCATATTATGAGATACCCCATTTGATCTCTTCAAGTTAGTATTTTGAAGTTTTAAGTGGCGTCGTTAGGCTGCCAAATTTTTAAGTGGTTCTTCACCCTTCTCGTTTTGAAGTTCTACTTTCATGTCAATTATTTCATGTTCCTTTTTTTTTGTTTTGGGGTATTATATCTATATCTATCATACTGATCTTTTATTAACATATGATGAAAGACCCCATTTGATCTCTTCAATTCAGTATTTTGAAGTTTAAGTGGCATCGTTAGGCTGCTGAATTTTTAAGTGGTCCTTGCACCTTTCTCCATTTTCAAAGCTCTAATTCCATGTCAAGTCTTGAAAGTTTATTTTTATTATGTTGGGGTATGATCACTATATCTATAATACTGATAGTTTATGACCATATGATTAGAGACCCCATTTGATCTCTTCAATTCAGTATTTTGAAGTTTAAGTGGCGTCATTAGGCTGCTGAATTTTTAAGTGGTCCTTACACCTTTCTCCCTTTTCAAAGTTCTAATTCCATGTCCAGTCTTGAAAGTTAATTTTTATTATATTGGGGTATGATATATACATCTATCATACTGATATTTTATGTTCATATTATGAGATACCCTATTTGATCTCATCAATTCATTTTTGGTTGAAGTTTATGTAACGTTGTTAGGCTGCCGAATTTTCATAAGAGAAATCTTATTTTTGTCTTCTTTTCATGTTCTTCATTTCATATGGTATATTTTCAAATTTCATTAACATGTTCTTAAATCCCTTATATTATGTCCCTCTATTGTTTTATGGGTCATTTATGAATGTTTTACCCATGTCCCCTCTCTTTTCAATGTTTTCTAAAACCCCGAAACATAGCTGTTATGCTGCATAATTTCCGTCTCAAAATCTCTCTCTCTTTTTATAAAGTTCTTTTATTTTATTAAGTGAATACTAAAATCTATCTCTTCTATAGGTGTATTCACATATATACCAATTTGTTCTATTTTAAATTCTGGGATTTACATACATGAGACCCGCTCTCCCTTTCCGTGGGTTTAAAGTGACATAAAGATCATGTCTTTAAAGAAGTTTTTAAAATGTTATGATTATGAAATGAAACCCATTTATTTTATGCTATATGGGTTGTTTATGAAATGATTGATGATGTTATATGTGGATCACATGATAATAAGGACATTTCAAGGGTGCGCCCAGATAGCGCTCCAATGCATTGGGTAAAGACTTAATCTCTAGAGATGACTTTTTAGACTGATACCTTGGTGACTAACCTTGGTAATTTTTAATGACACCTTGAGGATGTTCTTTGGTGAAACGAAATGATTTTCAATATTAAATTTTGCATCCACATCTTCAAGTTATGAAAAATGCTATTTTTATTATGATATGCCTCATTATTTCTTTCTCATGCCTTAATGTTCTTTTCATGACCTTATTGAAGTATCTCAAGTTCACATGTAAAATGTTTCTCTTGTTTCCCTTACTGGGCCTTCTGCTCGCCCTTTGTTTTGATGTATGTCCCCATGTTATGAGATATAGTAATGAACCTAGTATTAACACTAGGAGAAGCCTTTCAGGTGTTTAAGAAGAATCTTTTATGTTTTCATGTTAAAAGTTCCTGGTTTCCAAGACACTAAACCTTAAAGATCCTCAGTTTTGTAAAATGTAATGAATGTTTATGTGATAAAAAGGTGGGATGCTATATTTGTTCCCTAATCTGTGTTTTCTAAATATAATTTATAATGGTTTTGATAAACCTCCTCTGATACGAAATGTAATTCCCTGAACCTAAAAGGATGGAGCTGGTGCATTATTATAATACATTGGAATTTTTTCAAGGAAATAAATCCTGAAGGATTATACAGTTTAGAAGACTTAAAAATATAGATTACTTAAATTATACCCGTAATAAATTGGGAAAAGAAAATAAAACATGTTACATATTAAAATGAAATTAACTATATCATTGAAATCTTATTGAAAGGTTTACCTTTTATAATCCGTCGAAAATAAACAAAATATGGGTGAGATCAAATTCTCATTAAGGGTAAGTAAAATGGAAGAAATAATAAATAAATTAATATAGAAATGTAAATAACTTAACAAACATTCCATTTAAGAAAATATATAGGGCATAATTAATATAGTAGGTAAGAAACTAAAAAAAATCTATACAGTTAATAAACTGAGATTGAACTACATCTATAGAATTTTGGAATTCTTCCAGGGTCCCTAGTGGAGGTTCCTCTATCACTATTTCCCATGAACTACTCCTGTAATATTTGTCATCTGTTGGAAAAATAAAATTGTTTTTCAATAGAAGGCACAAACTATCCACTTCTGCAATGTAGTCTTGGTGACTTAAAATATGGGATGCTTGATTTGTTTAGAACAGGGGGCTTGGACAAGACCTACTGCCCCAAATAAGTGGAATTTTATTTATGTTTGTTTTTTATCATTTTATTTCATGTGTGTTTATATCCCTATAAATAGGGTTTGTTGTATACATTGTAAGATCATATGAGTTAAATAAATAAAATCAGTCTATTTCTAATATAATCTTATTGTATCACCCTAATTAATATAGATCTATGTTTATTTCTACAAAATCCACCATTATTTATATCATAGGTTTGATTCTCTTTATTCTCATTGTGTGGGAGTTCCTTTCTACCTACTACCAGACTACAAAAATATAAGTAATAGGAAGCTGATGAATATTTAACCATATTCTCAGGTATTTTAATTCATATACACCTTATTCTATTCACTTATATTTTTATCTTGTTTTTATCCAATTTTCAAAGGTGTTATATTCAAATTTTCAAAATGTGTCATAGAAAGTGACGAAAAATATTTTTCACTTTGTTTTTTTTGTTTTCCACCACATTTATTTTCTCTCTCCCTCCCTTATTTCCATTTCAGTTTGTAAATTTTTCCCCTTGTAATTTATTTTCTTCTCATGACACTATTAAAAACCATATGATTTTTTATTACTTATTTGATAATATTCATATCTACTACCTTCTATTAGAAAAAATATCTCCCCCTCTTTACCTTTTTCAATCCAAAATATAAATCTTCTCATATTAGGAAGTCATTTTTGTTAGATTCCAACAAAAAATGGGATTTCCCAAGCTTTGATCCCAAATTGTATAAGGAAAACTATAATAACTGTTTCATCAAAAATAGAGTTCTCCTTGGAACCTATGATGTCATGGATATCATATAAAATGGATATACCATGCTCGAATATAAAGCAACGAAGGCCGCTCCTCTAGATATTAAAAAGGAAACTATTAAAGAAGAATTAAAACAAGACTACAGGGCCAAATCTATCATGTATCCAGGATTTAATGAGTTTAAATTTGAGATAATAACCTCATAAAAATCCTAAAAAGTTATTTCAAAAACTTCATGAAGAATTCAAAGGCTCTAACAAAGTGAAGTTGATATGACTTTAATATTTATGAGGTGAGTTAAAATCCCTATTTATGAACTCTTCTAAAACCATTTTCGATTAACATACTCATGTAATTGAAGTTTGAACCAAAAAAAAAATAAGTAGATTTTATATTAACTGCATGTGGGTCTGTGATAATGTTTTAGAATCCTTAGATCCAAAATTTTATTACATGTTTTTCCTTGGACGAAACAAAAGTGTTGAAGACGATTTCTATCAAAGAACTCATGGATTATCTATAAGACCATGAAATGAAGTTCAATTAATGGAGTGATACCATTTGAGTAGATCATCCGTTGTAATAAATTTTTTATCTCAAGAACTCTCAAAAAAGATCAAGGGTAAAATTTTCGATGTGGCTGAGGTAGACGATTATTTGGTTAAGAATCTGATCTAAGAAGAGGAAGATGTGGTGGAAGAATCTAAAATCGAGGAGTTCATAGATATCAAAATTATAGTTCATGAGAATGAATACATGGAATGAGGGAATTATTCAATAATTGATAGCTAATAGATAGAAAAATGTTTAATTCTATAATTTTCACAACTATAGACATTATAGAAATGAGTATTGGAGTAATAAACCCACAGAGAATAACATTGAGGAGGAACATATTTCCAAAGCATGAGATATTTTGGAGAGTTTCTTGTGATGATGAAACAAACATTAACCCAAACTAATGGTATGGGGTTATTAACTCTTAATCTAGTAAGCACATTATAACTCACAAGAACATATTTATGATTCTATATGAGTGGGTTTAGGGAAGAATTTCATTTGGTGATCTCTCAATAATATTAATCAAAGGAAGAGGAGATATTATGATCAATAAAAAATATGAAAACCATACATTCGTCTCTAATTTATATTATATATGTTACATGAAGACCAAAATCTTGACTTTAATGCAATTGGGGGAAAAAATATTTAACATAATCTTATAAAATAATAAAATAGTTATTTTTAATGAGAAAGGAAGGATGGTCACAAAACTATCTGTGAAAAAGAAACATATGTTACCTTTTATAAATTTAATGTTCATGATTATTAAAATTAAAGAAGATGGTGATTAGTATTCCTATCATTAGGAACCCAAATAAAATATGTGAAAGTTGTGTTAAAAACAACAATATAAACGTAGCATTGTAATGAAGGCTAACTGGAAATCTAATTTTCCATTGGAGTTAGTCTACACAGATGTGTGCAGTCCATTACATCGAAAAGAAAATTATAAAATATGGATTTTATATTATTTGTTAATGATCATTATTGGAAAATATGTATATAATTTCGAAATATGGAGTCAGAAGTGTTTTATGCCTTCAAATAATTCATGGCACTGGTGTGAAATCAATGCAACCATTGTATACAAAATTTGTGATGTGATTAGGGTGGGGAGTACACCTCTAATGTTTTTCAAGAGCACCTAAAGTAATATGGAAATCAACACCAGTCAATTATTGATTACACACCATAACTCAATTGATTATCCAAAATCAAAAATCAAACCATTCTCAATATGGAATGAAGCATGTTGAATAAAAAAGGAGTGCCCATGACTTTCTGGGATGAAGCAGATTTGTGTGAGGTGTATCTATTCAATAGATTCCAAATAAAACATATTGAATAAATTATGTCACATAAATCATGGGTTACTCACAATCCAAGTGTAAGACATCTTAGATATTTTGGTTTCATTTCATATTTAAAGATATCGAAGGAAAAATGAACAAAGCTCGAGGAAAAATGAGTGAAGTGTATCCTTATGGGATACAAAGATCGATAAATGGGATATATATTTTATAATACATCACTATGATTATTATATTCACAAATGATGGTATATTTAAGAAAAATTAGTCTTCTAAATAGAATCCAGATGATGATTCTAGTGAGGTGAAACTCGTTTTAGAAGATGAATAAATAATTGAATAAGTACTAATGGAGGAACAAGGAGTAGAAAAAAAATGATGTTATCACCATGTGCTTCTATTTTAGTTGATATTGGAAAATAAGCATCAGATATTTATTCCCATGTTGTTTGATTTTTTGTGAAAATATATTAGAGAATAGAACCAATAGGAGATTATGTTAATTTTTATCATCTTTTGGAGACTTTTGATATAGTTATCTTCAAAGAAGACAAACCCAACAAAATATAGAGGAAAGTTATTAATTAAAAAATCCATACAGTAATGCCACAAAAGGATATAACAAAAAGGAAGGCATTGATTATGGTGAATTCTTTACACATGTCAATCAACCACCTAGATATGTGATGAAATATAATAAAAATGTTTGGGTCATAAGGAAAACAAGTTTAAGGGGGGATGTTAGAAAAATAAACTTGTTTTTCTCTAGACGACACCAATTTTATACTATTATAATGGAGTATTATTAACTTGAAATATGGGATGCTTAACATGTTTATCATTGGATGATTGGGTGACACCTACTAAACCAAATCTGTGGACTTTTATTTTTTTTTATGTTTGTTATCATATGATTTTATTTGAGTTTTCATCCCTATAAATAAGGTGTGTTTTATGCAGTGTCATATCATATGAGTTTGAGAAATAAAATTCTACTATTTCCACACTAATTTTATTATTATTTTCTCTAGTGATCTATGTCCATGTTTGTTTTTAAAAAATCCACATTCATTAATGTGGTTGTTGGATCTTTCTAGATACATGTTTTCTTCCTCATTCTCAAAAATAATGTCTTTTGGGCATTCTGGATTTTAGTTTAGGTTAACCCTTTTTATTCTTATCATATCATTTATTTTCTTACACTGAATTGCTATACTGCGGAATCCAAGAAAAAAAACGGTGTTGAAAAACTATGTTTCTAAGCTTCTATTCACCCTACTTCAATGATTTTTCTACCCCTTTTAGTTATTTTTTAACACCACTACCATGGAAAGATACCTCCATCAATGGATTTTGGGGATATGATATTTAATAGAGGATTTTTAATAAGTTTTTCACTTTAAAGAAAATATAGGTATAAAATATTTTTAAAACCAATCTACAAGTTGTTAAATCCCTTAACATCTTTGGCCTTGGATAAAATACAAAGGCATTGGTACCTCCCAAAACCTTTGGAATCAACCAAAAAAATAGTTTTAAATTATATATATATTTATATAATTTATTAGAATTTAATTGATATTAAATATATAGCATTAGTGGAATTAGAAAATTCTAAAATTATAACACAAACCCACACCAAGGGCTCCCTTTTATAAGAGGGTCCACCCTAGAAATCATTAGGGATTTGCAATGTGAGATTCAACTTCCCCTTTTCCTATGAATAATTATTAATATTTTTTTAAAGGATAGCCATAAGCAAAGCTTCTGACCAATTATTATTCAAATGGACATAAGAGTGGCGAAAGGGGTCAAACAAACGGAATTTTCCTCAATCAAGACTAACAATCATAATATGACATGTCATTTCCATAATCAAATTCACCAGAAGATCCACACTCCAATTGAGACTGCTCCTGGTTGAACATCTTAAGCAGATTTTCATCCATCTTTTTTGACACCTTTGAAGATAATCTAGTCGACTCGATCTTCAGAAGATGGGAAAAAACCTTGCGAGGTCTCCTCCTTGGTGGAACAGAGGGAAATGTTTCACCATCAGTCATCTTTTCCTCACCACTTAAGACAAAATCCTTAAAGGATATAGGTCACACGTTGCCCAAAGCAGGGGTTTTGTTGTTTCGCCTTTCATCATTAGAGAGATTCCCCCATTTCCCAGAAACATTAGAATACTGCAAGAGCTTCTGAATTTCTTGGTGATAATCAGTGTTCTGCGATGTATTAAATTGATGAGAGTCATCAACAAGGGAAGGTGCAGAAATTAATTTATTCATTTTGGAAACCTCCTTAACCAAATCATCTTGAAGATTAGAAGGGACACTATGAACTGTTTTTGGTGGAACATCAATCATCAACTCTTTGCCTTTCAAAATAGAGATTTGAGAATCAAGCTTCGCTAAAAGCAACCCAACAGCCACACTAGAAGCTGGTTATTTGGGGAGGTCACAGTCCTTATAACCAGGTTTTGATAACATTGTCTCTTTCAAATTTATCTCTCTTCGACATAGGGTGGTAGGATGACCTTTCATCCCACACTTCTCACAAGAAACATTTTTCCGGCATAACTCCATAGAGTGTCCAACAGCCATACATTTAGAGCAGAAGAGGGTCTTTTTTTTCACACTAAACATAAATTTGAATATTATCATCTAGAGTAGAAAGGCTTACATTTTTAATTAGTGTGGAGATGAGATCAACCTCCACCAGCATCCTAGAAAAATGCCCAAATCGAACATCCTCAGTCTCCTTATCAAGACGAATAGGAGTCCAAATTTCCATGCCAATGTCATGCAGAATCTTAGGATTCCAAAGGACCCAGTTAAGACCATGTAGTCGAAACCAAACCTAGGAAAAAGCATTTCTTGCAAGAGAGACATTTAAATCTAACAAACATTCATGTAAATGAATCCAACCAGGTTTCAGAGATAGTGCACCAATACTCCACACATGAAGCTTCAAGTCATTTGATGGAAAAAGACAGTGAAAAAAACCACGACCAAGAGACACACATTTCCAATTAGAAAAGCCCCACAACATCGATGTTATTCAGAACAATTCATCTAGCTTCCACGTTTGTGCACCTTTGGGAAAGACAATTCGTGCAATAAATGAGTTTTTTCCCAATTCTAATCTCTTAGCAAACACCGTAGGATTGGCCTCAACATGCGCAGACGAACCTTTACGAAGAATTCTTCCACTGTGTGAGTCTTTAAATAAAGACCCATCCAGCTTCGCCCCAGAAATTGTGTCTTTCATCCCATCCACAAAGGATCAGACTCCTGGAAGAGCAGCTGCATGTAATTCTATCCGCGCAACCCACAAGGTCTCCGCAAACTTCAACTAAATAGAAGACCTCTTCCCCGCTACATCAAAATCCACCTATCTAGTAGAGTTCCGCATGAAATCCAAATCCTTCAAGGAGTGCGATTCCCTAGCACCATCCACGACGATCTGTTCAATCCCGGATCCTGTAACCGGATTTGTTGCAGAGGGGAAGCCGACCTTACTGTCTGTGTTTTTAGCAATCGATGGACCGCATCGATGAACGGAAATTCACGAGTCACGTGAGCCCACCTTCTCTGGAGTCACCTTAGTGACGGGAGGCGCCTTCGCTGGAGTCACCTTAGCAGCATCGCTAGAAGGCGGGAGGAGATTGAATCCAAGGAAATGGCGGATAACCATCACCAAGAAACCCTAGCATCGGCCATCATGGGAGAGAAAGGGGGCCACCCGTTCCGCCATTCGTCCAATAATTATTAATATTTTATTTTTATTAATTAGTAATTAATTGATAATAGTTATTTATTACTATTTTGTTACTAATAAATAAAAATAATATCTAAATAATAATTAACTATTATATGTTAATAATTAACTAATTATCAATTAATTAGTAATTAAACAATATTAATTAATAATATTAATTACTAATTAATAATATTAATAAATAACTAATTAAATGTCAAAAATGAATAGGATTTAATGAATTAGTAATTAAATATTAGTTAATAAAAAATAATTAATACCAATAATAACTAGAGATTTATTACTAATTAATAATAATATTATTATTAATATTAATTTGTAACTAAAGTTAATATTAATTATTTATTACTAATAAATAATATTTATTAATTAATAATTATTAGAAATTAATATTATTAAATAGTAAATAACAGTATTTAACTAATAATTACTTGTATTTTATATTAATTAGCAACAATTAATTAATTAACTAACAATAATTTATTAATTATTAATTATTAATTATTAAACTAATAATTATATTAGTAATATTAATATTTAGTAACTAAATAATATTTTTTAAACATTTATTGGTTAATTAGTAATTAATATTATTAATAAGTAATTATATATTTTTAATTACTAATTAATTGATAACAAATAATTATATCATTATTTAAAATAATTAGTAACTAAAGAATAATTTTAAATAATTATCTGTAAATAATATCAATTATTAATTAATATTTGTTAGTAATTAATATTTATTAGTAACTGATATTAATTATAAAATATTTTTTTTTAAAAAGTTGGGTTCTAAGCCCTTTTATTAACAACAAGAAACAATGAAGTCAGAGGATGGAGTCAAATAAGGCATAACAACCCACCAACAAAATCAAGAGCAAACTCAAGAGTGGACAACCACAAACAAAGCACCAAAATTTCATCTTTTAGATTTTTCTCTAGTACCCATGTTCCGGGATGTCATCCTCTACCTTGTAGATGTCGAACTCTCCTCAAGGACTTAGAATTATGACAAACAACTTGATCATCATGATATGAATCTTATGATGACTCGTCAAAAGAAGTGAGTGACATGTCATCCAGATTAGTTAAAGTTCCATGTTTCCATGATAGGTCTCTTGTATCTATTGCAGAGTTGGATCTCATATTAGCTTTAATAGTGAGGGATATAAATCTCAGGACTTAAAGTTAGTCCTTATATGTGATGGTTAAGGGGTCCACCTTAACATGGAAGTGTTACACTTGTTAGTCAAACCAATCACCAATGAAATCATTTAGGTTCCTAGGAAACCTCTCTTTCCCAAAATCCCTTAGTGGAATTATTGTGCGAGAGTTGTTTATCCTCTCCTCATCACACTCCTTAGGTGTAGTAGTGCCAAAGCTATAAAAGGTATCCTTTATAGACTCAGAGAAATAAGTAGTAAAAACCTCCCCCCCAAAATAGTGGCACTATCCCTTTCCCTTGACAGGGGAGGCTCCATGTAAAGTGAAGAGGAAGGTGTGACCTTAGAACCTTGAACCATTCATAAATCTATTAAAATAGAAGCAAAAATATCTTCCAAACCTTCCTGATGAGAAGAGGTTACCACAATCATCATGCTCTAATGAGAACTCATGGGAGAAGCCAAAACAAGTGTTGAGAGCTAAGGATAGGTTCATTTGATCTCGAGTTTTTGGGTAAGTTCAATTGAAACCCATCATCAACAATCACTTTTCCCCCCTGGAAAAAGATGATTTGTGTGGCTATGTTTGCAGCTACTCGACCACCTACCCAACCACATGAGGATCAGCCTTACCAACCAATGAAGACCCTAACTCATCACCAGTATATAATTCAAAAGCCTATGAACTATGAGTATACTCTTCTTCATGTACTATATTCTGCAACCCCTGAACATAACTAAAAGAGGGATCACATGGAATGCCATCAGGCCTAACTTTAACTATCAGTCTATCGGTATACAAGTCCCTAAATTTATTGTACATGCTTCTCTTATTCAATATCTTATAAGATATATCTTTAATCCATGGGGGATTAATAAAGGATCAATACAAACATCATTTTTAATTCCATAGGGTTGTCAAAACTCGTCCTGAACATTTTTTAGAGCACATCCATTTCCATCATTATTCAAGATGTGAACCATTTGTTCACCTCCTACCTAAAGATGAATTTTAAAATCCAAATTCCCAAGACCCCTCTGATGATGAGAGTCTTTAACATGAGTTCCTTCCTCCTCACCAACTGCATGACCCTGAGGATCTGACATGACATTTATACTCTACCCCTTCCTCCTTTATTTTTTATGTGGATATAATTTCAACCCATAGTTTCTTCAAACCATATTCATGAAAATTTTCTTATATTAATTCCCAATGTTTAAAAATCCATTATACAAATCAAGAGCATTCTTGAATTTTACAGTCAGGTCCAATTGGTAATTTGTGGCTAAGAAAATAATTATTTTTATAAGAGGGAAGTTATAGAAAACTTCAACTAGAAACCTAGAAAAGTGACCATATCTAGCTCTTGTGGTCTATTTATCCATCTTGATCAGAACACTAATAGCTGAAGCAATTTCCCATAGAATATGGGGTGAAAAAAAAACAACTCAAACCAAGGATTTGAATCCAAATCTAGGTAATAGGATTCCTAACATTCAATGGATTTAAAAAATGATCCCAATCCTAAAATTTATGAAAATTGGGGTTACTTAAACCATGTCCCCAAATTTTTGATTTCTGATCAGCAGATGAAAACAAAATATGGAAAAAACCTTTCCCTAAAGAATAAATCCACCAGTCATCAAACCCCCAGAACACCTATATTTTCTTCCTAATATCAACGAGACTCCATTTTTGTTCTTTATCATTCAAAGAAATCTTCACAATAAGAGAATGTACGCATTCATTGAGTTGTTCTGAAATAATACCATGAGTTTCTTCGAAAAATGCAGCATCCCCATTCTTCCTAATACTCTAGAAGAATGAAAAATTATCCTCTAGAATCCCATCAAAGAAATAAAAATTTGAGGTGTGGATAGAATCACACAACAAAGGATCATTTGATGAAGTCTCAATATCCACCTCTGGATCAAAACTGGCCTCAGACGACACCAATTTTGCAAAAGAGACTTGATTACCCAATTTGAAATCAAACCTTGGTTTTAGAGGAATCAAGACATCCACACTCCAGTCACCCAAAAAAGGTTTGATCCCCATTAACCACCCTATTTCTTCCATAATAATTTTTTTTGGATATTTTTGAAGCTATTGAAGGTAAAGATAGAAAAAATCACCACAGATCGCCATCAAATCGCCCAAGGTCCACTCTCTAGAAACTCCCCATCATCCTTCAATTAGAAAATATTAGTTAATTAATTAATAATAATTTAATTAATTAATGAACCTTATTTTTTGTAGTGGTAACTGTAGCGACGGTGGTACAGTAGCAGTAACTACTGAAGTGCGGGTACTGTAGCAGTACTATTCATTGGAGGGCCCTTTGGGCAAAAAATGGGCTTTTATACCCCCACTACTACAAATACCCCTTTTATCAATGCTAAAAATGGACTTTAAAAGCACTAGAAAAGTGCTGTTAAAGCCGACGAAGATAAGGGGGTCCCCTTTATCAGTGCTCAAAAAAGCGCTGATAAAGACCCCATTTATCAGTGCTAAAAAAAGCACTGATAAAGGGGGTCCTTTATCAGCGGTAAAACAAAGCGATGATAAAAGGGTCCTTTATAAGAGCTTTCTTTTTAGAGCTGATAAAGGACCCCATTTATGAGTGATTTTTATAGCACTGAAAAAGGTTAAAAAAATAAAATAAAAATTTAGAAAAATCATGCCAATCTGGGGGCTTTTATAGCTATTGTTCCCCGCTTTTACAACGCTTTTCTGCCCCCCTCCAGCACCCACACGCACCCCTTCACCCTTTATCAGAGCTATGCCCCACCCATTATCAGCGCTAGCCCCCAGATTCACCCAAGCGCACGCGTCCCTGCTTTCACTCAGATTTGATCTTAAGACCTCCCCTCTACACGCCTGAAGCCTTTTCCACTCCCCTATATTGATTTGTTGTCCTATTAATGATATATCTATTTATATATATATATATATATTAAGTTATGTTTATTCCTATAGTAATATATATTTATATTAATATATATATAGTTATATTAATATATATATATAGTTATATTGATATATATATTTGTAGTGATATTAATATATATATTTATAGTTATATTAATATATATATATATATAGTTATATTAATATATAAATATATAGTTAGATTAATATATAGGTATATAAATATTCATATATTTTTATTTTAATTAAAATGGATATTAGTTATTATTTAGATAAATCTAATATAATTTATATGTAAATATATTTTATTATTTATATTTATAATTAAATTTTTATGTGTGAATATATAAAAAAAAATGAATATATTTTTATATATTTTATTATAAATAGAATTTAATTATAAAAATTGATATAATTTCGAAGACATAATATCAATATGAATATAATACCTAGGAATAAATTTAGTCCCCACCAAAAAATACAATAATACCCCCTTAAATGAGGCAAAAAATTCACAAAATGTTGAAAAATCGGGGTACCCCGACTAAAAACTCAGTTTCGGAGGCCTTATAGGCCTTTTTTGGCCTTGAAAAATGTGATAAAGACTTTTTATGGGTCTTTAGCACCTAGATCTCATCGCATGATTTGATTTGATATGTGGTAGAGCTCAAACAGACACCTGAATAAAAATTTATGACCGTTTGAAGTTTGAGTTGCGTTTTCAACATATTTTGGATCTTTTTTAATTTTTTTTTTAATTTTTTTAGTCTTAAATTTTTTATTAAATGGATATTACTCAATAATAATTAGAAAATTTTTAATTAAAAATATTTTTTAAATTTATTTATAAGCCATTTTCACTAAATATCTTATATATTAAGTATATTAAGTGTAAATATATATTTATACTTATCTAAAATATATTTAAAAATTATATATTATATTTATATCAATATAACTATATTTATATATTTATATATTAATATATTATTTTTAGTTAATTTTTTTGAATTCGACCCTTTATCAGCGCTTTTAAAAAAAGCGCTGATAAAGGACCCTCTTTATCAGTGCTACTAAAAAAAGCGCTGATAATGGGGGTCCCTTTATCATCGCTAAAAAAGAGCTGATAAATGGGGTACCTTTATCAGCGCTATAAAAAGTGCTAATAAATGGGTACCTTTATCAGTTCTTTTTTTGCACTGATAAAGGTACCCTTTATCAGCGCTTTCATTAGCACGGATAAAGTTACCCCCCTTTGTCAGCGCTTTTTTGTTAGCGCTAATAAAGGTTGGCACTGAGAAAAATTGTTTTTTTGGTAGTGCCCTAGGTCTTCGGACTATGTAATGGGTCTCCCTCTACCCAGTCAAAAGAGGTCATTGCTTTTCTTTAATAATAAATTGAGACTTTGGCCCTATCCTTTTAAATAATAGTAACTAAATAATAATTTTAAATATTTTTAGTAATTATTTATTAATAATTAATATTATTAACTAATTTAATAATGATTAATAAGTTAATTAGTAGTTAATATTATAAGTAAGTAATAAAATATTGTTTAATTATAAATAATCAATAACTAATAATTATATTATAATTATTAATAATTAGTTACTAAATAATGATTTTATTTTTTTATTAGTAATTAATATTAATCTGTAATTAATTTTTATTAGAAATTAATATTATTAGATAATAAATAATAATATTTAGTTATCATTTATTAAAAATTAGTATTGATTAGATATTAATATTAATTATCAATAATAATTTATTTAATTAATAATTAGTAATTTAATCATTTAAACATTATTATTAATATTTAAATAATCGCTCACACTGTTCCAAGTAAACAAATAATATTTTCAAATATTTTATAGTTGTTTTTTAATAATAATTATTAATATTCATTAATTAAATAATTGAAAAATAAATTTTTTAATAGTAATTAATATTATTAATAAGTAATTAAATATTATTATTAGTTATTTGTAATTAGTTAGTAATAAATATTTATTATTAATAAATTATTAATAAATAATAATAATATATTATTAATTCTGCACATGAATGGGGGAACCTGAATCCCATATTCGAAATCCATAAGGATTTCTCGAGCAAGCCCCCTTATAAATGGGAGTCATGAGTGAGGGTTTCCATCAAAATTCTAGACTACTTTAATTACAATAATAATATATATCTAACGGTAGTTAAATTCTTCAAAAAACATTAATATATATACAAACAAAACAAATGTCATGGGAATAAATTCTTTTGGCCTTATTTGTTGAAGGCCAAAGGCGTGTAGGTCCTTGATGCCTTTATGGATTAGTTTTGAAAATTTTTGAAATCTAGATTTGTTTTTTTATTTTTTATGTAAAATTTTATAAAAAACCTGATCTTTAGTTGATTTCCATATCCTATTGCATAAGAGATAGTTTAACCACATTGCCCAAATCAACATCCATACAACAATATGAGAAAAATTAAAATGATGAATGATATTTTTGTTTGAGTATACATGTTTATGGTTTCTTTAAAAGATGATTCCTTGGACCAAAATGACCAAATCAGAATAATTATAAAATAGTGAGTTTATATGAGTCTGAAGTACAGGATCATAGTATAATCTTTTTCATGAAAATAATGTAAATCAGTAGGGAGGTTTTCGAACCAGGTAATGCCTTGATTTAACCCCATGTTTTCCAGACCATCTACCACCATGTTTTCTTCTCGATAAACATGTGTGATGATATAGTTGAGATCGATAAGAGAATAGGTGAAGTCCATCCAATGGGTAATAATCGGCCATGCAAGATGTGTTATGCCATTCCAAATCGCTTTCACGATGGTAGTCGAATCATTTTCCATCTAGAGATTGTTCCAACCAAGGAGCATGGCGAAGGAAATATCATGTATTAAAATCATCATCTTAGCCACAAGAGAGGGGGAAATGCCACAACTACCCATGAGTCATCCAATGATCGGACTGAGGTGATTCCTATATATATCACTGCAACCTACAGTGCTCATATTTTCATTAGAGGTGCCATAAATATTAACTTTAATCCTTCTAAGAAGATTATCTCTCTATAACACCTCTAGAGGGCGACAAGGTTGACAATAATTTCCATTAATATGAAGATGTATCAAGAATTGAAAGTCATGAATAATGTTGTGTCAATGTTCATTTTTCTTCAAGATAGATTCTTGTATGAAAACAAGGATCTACAGCATACCTACATTTTGATTGAGTGAGTAATTTATATGAAAAATAGCATTCTGATAATACCAGATCACATGCCACAAAAAATAATGGGTTTTATGTGTTTATGGATGAATAATGGGATGCATGGAATAATGGTGACTAGGGAGACATGCCACCAACAAGAATGGTTTATCAAAAAAGGCTAGTTTTTATGAACAAGTACACTCTACTTTCTATCATCATCACCCTCTTCTTATCTAAACTCATTTTGGGGTATAACATTGCTTTAGGAGGTTATGTATTTCAATTCTATTATATTTTTAGATACATGATTGTTTCATAGGTGAAATTTAATCTCTTAGATTCATTTTTAGTGAAATTTAAGCCCTATGATCATAAAAATACACCCGTGTGATATTTGATTTGAAATGTGAATTTTAGTTGTTATTGAGTTATGATAAAATTCATAAGATATTTTCTTGTGGGTATAGTGAAACTTCATGGAAGTGTTTCACCATTAAACATGTCATGAACTAACCCACGGAGGGCCATTGGGACTAACAATAAGTTAAGAGTGTCACCCCTAGCCCACCCCCATTAGGCCAAAGGTTGGCGCATAGCGCTAAGTTTAGATATCACACATGATGAGAGGCCTTAGCCTAAAGTAAATTTACCCACACAAACATATCCATAAAATAGTTCACGAAAAAATAAAGGGATTTAAAGCCTCAAGAATTTAAAAAGAAAATGCAAGGAATAACCTATAGATAAACATCAGAGTACATAAAAGTAGCCAAGTTTAAAAAAGGGGTAAAATACACACCCAAAAATGGAAGTAATCCAAATTGAAAAAAACTACAGAGGTTGAAATAGAGATCCCTACTCATGATCTCATGAACTATACAATGTATGAAATCATAGTCTCGAAATATAACTAAGCTCCACCTACTTTGGTCCACCAACATGTCCGCCAATCTTTCTATAAACATGGCACATGCAGGGAAAACCGTTGTAGTAATGAGTATATACAAACCCAATAAAAAACCATGAACAACATAATAAAAGAAATAATAAGAAGATATTTATCTCAACGCAAAAGTAAATAGGAAATAGACAACCAATAAAGATATACATATAATGAAATATCACTCAAACAGAGAGGAATTTCCATCTTTATATATTTTTAAGAGAGTTAAGTCTTTCCATAGCTACAAGATACAATGTTTTCCTTATTCCATTATCCCAATGTAACCTCATCAGAATATAATGGAGAACCCATGACTCACTCAAATATAACATAGTCGAGGGATTAATGGATCTTTTTCCAAATAAATGATCAACCTCATGATAATATAATGGAGGACCCACACCTCACTGGTAGATTCCTTAGTCGAGGGATTACTGAATCCATTATAAGACCTGCTTCTGGTCATATCTTAAGGAAAGGGGAGTAACACTCTATAGAAAGAGGACCCATTCCATATGTAATGCAGATGAGTATTGACTCTACCTATATGAAGGATATGGGAGACCTATTCCTTGGAGATAACTCAAGTGAAATGGGACTACCGATCGCTATAACACTCCAATGATCACACCCAAACCCTCTTTTTGACTAAGCATCACTATAAGAAGCATCCCTCTCACATCACAATTTAGATTTTTTTCATTGTTTATTTTTTATGTTTTATATATTGAAATTCCCCATAATATTTTATTTTTTATTTTAATCATAATTCCTAGAAATACATTTTACAATTACTCACTATATTTTTAAAACATTTTGATATATAGTGCTTGAAATTTTATAACTCTTACTTCATATGAAGATTAATAAATTATTTACATTTTCTTCAATTATAAAAATTTCTGAACCAATCTCTAAATATTATCACTTTTAGTCCAAAATATATACTTGTTTTTGGTTATACAAAAATTTTCATTTTTCTAGATTTGTATTCTATGTAACATGAGTTACTTATCTCAGAAATTTGAAAAACTTATTTTCTTGGATAACCAATAAAATTTTCTATATTTCAATCAAATGAAGAGATGGTTGAAATTTTCATTAATAACTCTAAAAATTGACTGAATTTATATATTATTTTAGTTATTTTTTACTATAGTTTTCAGATAATATATGTTACATATTTTTGGTGACATATAATGATATAGAAGTATAAATGAGGATTTCTTTGACCAATTTGAAATATATTAAATTTATCTATAGTTAATTATACTTGAACTAATTCCGAACCTGATGTTACGATGGTCTTTTTTTCAATATTCTTGATGTTAAGTGACTGCATGATAGTTTTCAAAGTGATTGTATGGTTTTTCAAAGTGACCATACAATTTTTTCTAAGTGACCACATGAGTTAAAATTTTAATTGATCATAATAATGTTTCTTAATTGATCTCAAGAAGCTTTCTTAACTGACTTCATGAGGGTTTCAAAGTGACCACATGTCATTTAAAAGCGGACTGAATGTTATATTGTCATGGTAAATAAAGTTACCACACATTATGTGTTTTTTCAAATGGTGAGTGAACCTACCACACATTGAAATTTCAAATGACCATTCTCCATATGGTAACTTATGTAACCACATGTTATATTATTCACATGTTAAGTATACTGATCACATGTTATATGAACCAAACACATGATTTTATGTCATAGTAAGTTAACTTACTGTAATACATATACCTCATAGTCACTTTATACTCCTAGTTAATTCATTACTTTATTTATTTTTCCAAAATATTATTTTCAGCATGCTCTATTTTTCATTATTTTTAATAATTTGTTTTACTAAATTATTATATTTGTAACGGCCCAAAATTTTGAATAAATCTTGTTTTCTAATTTCATGTGTTATTTTATTTTATTTTTATACTCAACAAAAATGTTTTATTTGATAAACATGATTATAATTAAAATGATACCATTGGGTTTTGACTGTTATGTGACCATCAGTCAATATGACCACTATAAACAAAATGTTTAGATTATTGCCTCAAAAAAAAGTAATCTTGGTTAATTATTATAGAAAGAAGATTCGATGGCCTCACCGAGTAGTCTTGGACCGATCGAAGCCCATCTAACAGAACGTGGGAAGGAGGTAGCACCATTGGGCTTTGCTCTGGACCAAACCCAAGCCGAACTTCATCATGTGAAGCTAGAACGGAATCGCCTTCACGAGAAGTTCAAAATGAGAGAAATTACTACTCGGGCAATGTTGGTCAAGCGTCCCCCGGACTCTCTCACATTAGCACACCTTACACTTAGGTCCTATGCTGGTGTGATAAGGGGCTATGTAAGAAGACCGTAACTGCCTTGTGTAATCCTTTGTTTTAAATAAAAATTTGGATTTCTTCTTATGATGATGTTTATGAATTTTCAAATGACCAGATAAATATAGTATGCATATTATTGATGAATTTTAGAAAAAGGATATTTTAAAAATATTTATGTAAACCTTAAATAATTAAAAATTTGTAATGATTTACGAAAAATGGTCTTCTACAATTATGTTCAGTATGAAATTTCGAGTCTAATAAGATCAACTTGATTTTTGATGAATAGAAAATTATAAATAGTGATTTTATGATTAGGATTAGTAATATGACCAAATGGATTAGTAATCTCACTTAAAGAAAGTTTTAAAATAATATATGCACCTTGATTAAGTAATGTGATTCAATAAAATGGTTAAATAACAGTTTCATAAATTATTATTCAAGTATTAGTTTTTTCGGGTGAATAGTGTTTTTTAATTAAAAATTTAATTAAAAATATTTAGAAAATTATTTTTAAAACAGATTTCATTTTTGAACTCAGAGCACCGATATTATGCTATGGTAATTTTTGGGGTTTTTTCTGAAAAGAATGAATTTTCAGTGAATAGTGTTTTTATTTAAAAATTAAATTAAAAATATTTAGAATTTTTTTTTATAAAATGGAGTTCATATTTTTAATCAGAGCGTTGATATTTGGTTAAGGTGAATTTTTGGGATTATTCTGAGAAAGTTGAATTTTCGATGAATAGTAAAAATACAGTTTTTAAGTTACGGGTGTTTAATGACATCATTAAATGATGTATTAATTTTGTAATCAATATTTTGGAATTATCAATAGTGAGATAAGGTATGAGGTGTCCCAAGTGGCCAATACCATGGGCAAATACCATGGGCAAGCCCATGGTTTTTCCAAAACCACTAATGAGGTGTCCCTTTGCCATTAATGCCTTGTCCCCTCACTTTCCCTATAAATACCAAGCCCTCCTCTCATCCATTAGACTCAAAACTCTTCCCCAACGAAGTTCTGGTCTCATTACCTCCCAAGGATTCCTCCCAAGGTTCCCTCAAGCCCTCAAGGTCCCAACCTTTGAGTTTTAAGAGTTACGTTTTAAGGTAAGGGATCCGATCTTTCTCTTTCTTTTCAAGAAATCTCTTTTATGTAATTTCTTTTATGCTCCATGTTCTTATGTTAAAGGGTATTCTTTTATACTCCTCTTACTGACCTTTTTATGTTGATATAATGAGATATCCCCTCTTACTCTCATTATTTCTTTTTATTAAGTTTTAAGTGGCGCCGTTAGGCTGCCGAAATTTTTGTAACAGATTTTTTCTCCCTTCTCATTTTTCAAGATCTATTTTCATGTAAAGTATTTCAAGTTCCTTTTTATTATGTTGGGGTATGATATCTAAATTTATCATACTGATATTTTATGATAATATGATGAGAGACCCCATTTGATCTCTTCAATTCAGTATTTTAAAGTTTTAAGTGGCGCTGTTAGGCTGCCGAATTTTTAAGTGGTTCTTCACCCTTCTTGTTTTGAAGTTCTACTTTCATGTCAATTCTTTCAAGTTCCTTTTTGTTATGTTGGGGTATGATATATATATATATCATACTGGACTCTTATTTTCATATGATGAGAGACCCCATTTGATCTCTTCAATTCAGTTTTTGAAGTTTTAAGTGACGCCGTTAGGCTGCCGAATTTTTAAGGGATTCTTTCACCCTTCTCCTTTTCAGAGTTCTAATTCCATGTCAAGTCTTGAAAGTTCATTTTTATTAGGTTGGGGTATGATCTCTATATCTATCATAATTAACTTTTATGTTCATATGATGAGAGACCCTATTTGACATCATCAATTTATTTTTGGTTGAAGTTTATGTAACGTTTTTAGGCTGCCGAATTTTCATAAGAGAAATCTTATTTATGTCTTCCTTTCATATTCTTCATTTCATATGGTATATTTTCAAATTTCATTACCATGTTCTTAAATCCCTTATATTCTGCCCCTCTACTGTTTTATGGGTCATTTATTATTGTTTGACCCATGTCCCCTCTCTTTTCAACATTTTCTAAAACCTTGTAACGCAGCCGTTGTGCTGCAGAATTTTCGTCTCAAAATGCCTCTCTCTTTTTCTCAAAATTACTTCATGTTATTAAGTGAATACTCAAAGATCTTATTTCTACAGGGTTATTCACATATATACAAAAATGTTCTATTTTAAATTCTGGGATTTATATACATGACACCCACTTTCCCTTTCCGTGGGTTTAAAGTAACGTAAAGATCATGTCTTTAAAGCAGTTTTTAAAACGTTATGATTATGAAATGAAACCCATTTATTTTATGCAATATGGGTTATTTATGAAATGTTTGATGATGATATATGTGGCTCACAGGATAATAAAGGCAAATTTAAGGGTGCGCCCTGATAGCGCTCCAATGCATTGGGTAAAGGCTTAATCTCTAGAGATGACCATTTTTAATGACGCCTTGTTGAATAACCTTGGTAATTTTTAACGACACCTTGGGGATGGACCTTGGTGAAATGAAACGATTGTCAATATTAAATGTTTTAGCCACATCTTCAAGTTATGAAAAATTTTATTTTTATTATGATATGCCACATGATTTCTTTCTCATGCCTTAAAGTTATTTTCATGACATTGTTGATGTATCTCAAGTTCACATGTTAAATGCTTCCCCTTGTTTCCCTTACTGGGCCTTCTGCTCAGCCTTTTCTTTGATGTATGTCCCCAGGTTATGAGATGCAGTAATGAACCTAGGATGAACATAAGGAGAATCCTTTCAAGTGTTTAAGAAGAATGTTTTTTTTTGTTTCACGTATTATGTTCCTGGTTTCCAAGACACTAAACCTTAAAGATCCTCAGTTTTGTAAAATGTAATGAAAGTTTATGTGATAAAAAGGTGGGCTGCTATAGTTGGTATCAAAGGATGGTTTAGTTATTTTTGGGAATTAGGATTTGAAAAATCTAGGAAGAACCCTATAGAAAAGTTTAAATATAGGAAATCTTCCTGGTATTTTGGTGAGTATTGAGTAAGGGGTTTCCAAGCAAATACATCCATGTCTGGATACAAGCAGGTAGAGGTGGCTTTGGAACAGATGTACATAGGGGTAAAACCTGAAAACACCACTTTGAGCTAGGCTCGAACGGGAACTAGTACACGACAACGGGCCTTGCTGCACTCTTGGTTACGACACTCCCGGGGGATATGCTTTGGTAAATTCATAAGCTTAGTATGAACCATTATTAAATGAATAAGGATAAAACAAAATAATGATTCACATAAGAATATATGATCATGGATAACCTAGATTGGAACCTAGGAGATCATAAGTTAGGATATACTTTTATTCTACATGTTTATCCTTTTATGCTTAAAGATTCCTTTTCATGATTATTAGCTAAGTATTTAAGCCCCTAATTATAGTTTCTTTTCTTAGTTAATGGCGAGAAATGGAAGAACATGTCCAAAAAACCAGTGTGATAGGAAATGCGACGATTGTCGTATTAATATGATAGAGATGATTTTGGGGTTAAAAAATGATTATTATTTTGGAATATGTTCACTATTTTGGGGACTCTATATGATCGAGGTAAATAGATTACTACGGTATTTTCATTGAGGAGTAAGGTTGAGTTATATTTTGAAGAATCGATGAATTTATGGTGGACTTATAGTAATTTATGTTACTTATGGGAATGATTAACCTGTCTTGGGTAAAATATGTTTAGTTTAGATAATTTTGTTATAAGATGTTAGGAGTGGTTGATGTTGTTTGGAGATTAACAGTGAAGTTTATTTTGGAAGACTATGTTATCAAATCTTTCTTGTATTTGGGTTTCAATCTTAGTTTGGTTTATTTTGATTAATCTTAAGTACCATTATTTACGGAATGGTCTATGATGAACTTTGGGTAGTACCATGGAACTTTGAAGATTTAAAAGTAGTTTCCATTCTTATTGGATTCTTTTTGAAGAGTTATTTTACCTTACCCTTTCTATTTTTGGGATAATGTTTAAAGATATAAGAAATAGATAGTTGATCTTTTGTGGATTATGTGATTCTCTAGAAGATGATTCTTGTGTTTTGATGAGACCAAGTAGTTTTGAATGATCATCGTTTGGAGAAAAGATTAGTTTCGGTAGAAACTTATTAAAGTATGAAACTCTGCATGAAGGTAGATATATTTCATTATGTTTTTGTTCTATGTTGTAAATTAATTCCTTAATTTTATGAAAAGGAACGTAAAACAAAAACGTTGTTGGTTGACGTTTCCTACTAGGTAATCAAAGACTGCTTACACACATCATAATTTTGGGATTTTCTGGTGGTTTACTTCCTCCAAATCATGTTTTCTATCACTCTCCTTTAGAACGTGACCCTTTGTTTTCTCCTCCATGTCCATGTTTCCTACATGGAATCCTAGTATGAGTAAACTCGGGTGGCCTTTGTACTTACTTTTGTTTCTTTTAAAGTAATGGTTTTACTGACTCTTTTTTCGATGTGGGACTTTCAATGAAATTTCAAAACCCAATTTTAAAAATTGCGAGGACGCAATTTCTTAAGGGGGGAAGATTGTAACGGCATGAAATTTTGAATAAACCTTCTTTCCTAATTTCATGTGTTATTTTGTTTTATTTTTATACTCAAAAAAAATGTTTTATTTGATAAACATGATTATAATTAAAATGAGACCATTGGGTTTTGACTGTTATATGACCATCGGTCAATATGACCACTATAAACAAAATGTTTTGATTATTGTCTCAAAAAAAAGTAATCTTGGTTAATTATTATAGAAAGAAGATTCGATGGCCTCACCTAGTAGTCTTGGACCAATCGAAGCCCATCTAACAGAACTTGGGAAGGAGGTAGCACCATTGGGCTTTGCTCTGGACCAAACCCAAGCTGAACTTCATCATGTGAAGCTAGAACAGAATCGCCTTCTCGAGAAGTTCAAACTGATAGAAATTACTACTCAGGCAATGTTGGTCGAGCCTCCCTCGGACTCTCTCACCTTAGCACACCTTACACTTAGGTCCTATGCTGGTGTGATAAGGGGCTATGTAAGAAGACCGTAACTGCCTTGTGTAATCCTTTGTTTTAAATAAAAATTGGGATTTCTTCTTATGATGATGTTTATGAATTTTCAAATGACCAGATAAATATAGTATGCATATTTTTGATGAATTTTAGAAAAATGATATTTTAAAAATATTTATGTAAACCTTAAATAATTAAAAATGTGTAATGATTTCCGAAAAATGGTCTTCTACAATTATGTTCACTATGAAATTTCGAGTCTAATAAGATCAACTTGATTTTTAATGAATAGTAAATTATGAATAGTGATTTTATGATTAGGATTAGTAATATGACCAAATGGATTAGTAATATCACTTAAATAAAGTTTTAAAATAATCTAGGCACCTTGATTAAGTAATGTGATTCAATAAAATGGTTAAATAACGGTTTCATAAATTATTATTCAAGTATTAGTTTTTTCGGGTGAATAGTGTTTTTTAATTAAAAATTTAATTAAAAATATTTAGAAAATTATTTTTAAAACGGATTTCATTTTTGAACTCAGAGCACCGATATTATGCTATGGTAATTTTTGGGGTTTTTTCGGAAAAAAATGAATTTTCGGTGAATAGTGTTTTTATTTAAAAATTAAATTAAAAATATTTAGAAAATTATTTTTATAAAATGGAGTTCATATTTGTAATCAGAGCATTGATATTTGGTTAAGGTGAAATTTTGGGATTATTCTGAGAATGTTGAATTTTCGATGAATAGTAAAAATACAGTTTTTAAGTTACGGGTGTTTAATGACATCATTAAATGATGTATTAAGTTTGTAATCAATATGTTCAAATTATTAATAGTGAAATAAGGTATGAGGTTTCCCAAGTGGCCAATACCATGGGAAAATTCCATGGGCAAGCCCATGGTTTTGCCAAAACCACTAATGAGGTGTCCCTTTGCCATTAATGCCTTGTCCCCTCACTTTCCCTATAAATACCAAGCCCTCCTCTCATCCATTGGACTCCCCACTCTTCCCCCAACGAAGTTCTGGCCTCATTACCTCCCAAGGAGTCCCCCCAAGGTGCCCTCAAGCCCTCAAGGTCCCAACCTTTGAGTTTTAAGAGTTACGTTTTAAGGTAAGGGATCTGATCTTTCTCTTTCTTTTCAAGAAATCTCTTTTATGTAATTTATTTTATGCTCCATGTTCTTATGTTAAAGGGTATTCTTTTATACTCCTCTTACTGACCATTTTATGTTCATATAATGAGATATCCCCTCTTACTCTCATTATTTCGTTTTTTGAAGTTTTAAGTGGCGCCGTTAGGCTGCCGAAATTTTTGTAACAGATTCTTTCTCCCTTCTCATTTTTCAAGATCTATTTTCATGTAAAGTATTTCAATTTCCTTTTTATTATGTTGGGGTATGATCTCTAAATTTATCATACTGATCTTTTATGATCATATTATGAGAGACCCCATTTGATCTATTCAATTCAGTATTTTTATGTTTTAAGTGGCGCCGTTAGGCTGTCGAATTTTTAAGTGTTTCTTCACCCTTCTTGTTTTAAAGTTCTACTTTCATGTCAATTCTTTCAAGTTATTTTTTGTTATGTTGCGGTATGATATCTATATATATCATACTGGAATCTTATGTTCATATGATTAGAGACCTCATTTGATCTCTTCAATTCAGTTTTTTGATGTTTTAAGTGACGCCGTTAGGCTGCCGAATTTTTAAGGGATTCTTTCACCCTTCTCCTTTTCAAAGTTCTAATACCATGTCAAGTCTTGCAAGTTCCTTTTTATTATGTTGGGGTATGATCTCTATATATATCATACTGATATTTTATGTTCATATGATGAGAGACCCTATTTGACATCATCAATTCATTTTTGGTTGAAGTTTATGTAACGTTGTTAGGATGCCGAATTTTCATAAGAGAAATCTTATTTTTGTCTTCCTTTCATGTTCTTCATTTCATATGGTATATTTTCAAATTTCATTACCATGTTCTTAAATCCCTTATATTCTGTCCCTCTACTGTTTTATGGGTCATTTTTTATTTTTTGACCCATGTCCCCTCTCTTTTCAACATTTTCTAAAACCTTGTAACGTAGCCGTTGTGCTGCAGAATTTTCGTCTCAAAATGCCTCTCTCTTTTTCTCAAAATAACTTCATGTTATTAAGTGAATACTCAAAGATCTTATTTCTAAAGGGTTATTCAAATATATACAAAAATGTTCTATTTTAAATTCTAGGATTTACATACATGACACCCGCTTTCCCTTTCCGTGGGTTTAAAGTAACGTAAAGATCATGTCTTTAAAGCAGTTTTTAAAACGTTATGATTATGAAATGAAACCCATTTATTTTATGCAATATGGGTTATTTATGAAATGTTTGATGATTATATATGTGTCTCACATGATAATAAAGGCAAATTTAAGGGTGCGCCCTGATAGCGCTCCAATGCATTGGGTAAAGACTTAATCTCTAGAGATGACCATTTTTAACGACGCCTTGGTGAATATGCTTTGTAATTTTTAACGACACCTTGGGGATGGACCTTGGTGAAACGAAATGATTTTCAATATTAAATGTTTTAGCCACATCTTCAAGTTATGAAAAATGTTATTTTTATTATGATATGCCACATGATTTATTTCTCATGCCTTAAAGTTCTTTTCATGACATTGTTGATGTATCTCAAGTTCACATGTTAAATGCTTCCCCTTGTTTCCCTTACTAGGCCTTCTGCTCACCCTTTTCTTTGATGTATGTCCCCGGGTTATGAGATGTAGTAATGAACCTAGGATGAACATAAGGATAATCCTTTCAAGTTTTTAAGAAGAATGTTTTTTTTTGTTTCACGTATTATGTTCCTGGTTTCCAAGACACTAAACCTTAAAGATCATCAGTTTTGTAAAATGTAATGAAAGTTTATGTTATAAAAATGTGGGATGCTATAATATTAATCATTTTATGTATTTTATTGATTTATAATATATATATATATATATTATATAGAAGGCATGAAAATAATATTTAGTGTATTTTAAATATACTTAATCAGTGTATAATTTATTATTTATTCACACATATACATTCAACTTATATTTTGAATATTTAAATTTTTGTATTTTAAGTTGATTTATTTATATTATTATTTTATAAATTAATATTTAGTGACATTTAAATTATTAAAACTTATGTTTTAGTATCTAATTCACTTTTATTAAATTTTTAATAATTACAGGCTGCATGAAATTAGAAATAATTTTGAAATTAAAATTATAACATTAAAATTGTCTTTGGGATTTATTTGACTAATTAATTTTTAGACTATTTGAATTATATAATAAGTAAATGAAGTTAGTTTTAATTTTCCTTTATGTTTTTAATTCAAATAATTTTTATTATGATTATTCTAGAATGATAATTTTCTCTCTCTAGAATAATTGTGATGTTAGAATTTAAATTACTTTACATGGTTTGAGATTATCATGTTTGGTTTTTAGATCCTATTTAAAGGCTCTTAGACACATTTAAATTACACACTTATGAGAACATAGGATTTTGAGAACCAAAAAATATTTACTCAAAAATTGAAGTTTTTTACAAAATATATATTCTGTGATCAATTTTTCATTTTCTGGATAGATTTTATGGTTCAAAATAAAAACTTCTATGAATTATATTACTACCATAAAGAAAAATCCTAATATATTACATAAAAACCAGTACCTTTTATTATTTCATTTATCTTCTATTTTTTCATAGTTTCTTATGTATATAATACTACATACCATATATTACATGTGCTCTCACCTTTTGTTTATGATTTTACATTCAAATGTATTATTTCTCATTCTTTGGTTTTTGACTTAGGGATTATAAATATGGAAACATTTATGTTTTAAATCCCATATTCTAAATTTAGTGTTGTAATTGGGCTTTGAATCACTTTACACAAGTTAGGTGTCATGGTTATACTTATAATAGAAAAACTGGGTTCTAATTTCGTTATGATTACCCTTTAAAAATCAGTTTAGTGCCCAACATATCTCTCATAAAGTAGAGATGTATAAGAGTGGACTAGGTCCAATTTAGGCCCAACCACTATAGAAATTACCCTTTTTATTTTACGTGGCTAATTAAATTTATTAAATAACGTTGATAATAATTATGTATGGTAAAACATTTAATCTGATGTATTCACTCCCCCTCTAGACAATCTTCCATCACCCTTTTTGACCAAAACATTGGTGTCAATGGTGAACTTTTTAGTATTTATTGGTTTAGATCTATTTTATTTTTATTGATACCAACAATTGGTATCAAATTTTTACCTTCCTATGGATAGATTAGTGTTATTATTTATCTTCTTAATATCAACCCTTGGGTATCAAGAACTTATTCCTATTTGTTATAAAGTCTCTATTTATATTTTATTATGATAACCCTTTCATATACTTTAAAATATAAGGGAAATAAGTTTATGATGACAATAATTAACATAAAAAATTTACAAATCCCTTAAAAGCCACCTAACTTTGAGGGAAATGATTTTGGTTAATGTAAATCCATAATGGAGGTATATCTAAATTGGTTATTCATAGAACACTTTTTTATCATGGTAAAACCATACAAACTACTTGAATAAAACTCAAATACACTTATAGGAAACAATGATACTAAATATTTTTTGAATTAAAAAGTAGCGGATATTTTATATTATGATATTAACAAAAATGATTTTTTCATTTTTCTCTATGTAAGACACGTCATGAGATTTTAAATATTATATAAGTTACTCACCTTTTCCTATAATAATTTATTTAATCTATGCTTGGAATGTTTCGAGCTCTGTACCAATACTTTAAGATTTCTGAAGCTGAAACCTTGACCCAAATGTTCGATCGATTCACAAGTATTATGAATGAAATTAATTCTCTTAGATAAAAATTAGAAAATATAGTACTTTTTGAATGAGTCCTATGAGCACTGCCAAAGAAATTGAACATAAAAAATGTCACCATCGATGAAATAACTTACTACAAAGAGTACACTCTTGATGTATTGATTAGATTATCGCTTCAGTATGAACTTGAATGAAAGAAAACTGACTAATAGGAGAAAAAAAAAATAAATTTGTAGCATTTAAATCCTTAAATTTTGTTTTTATATACTCTTTTAATTCTAAATTGAAGGGTATTCAAAAAAGAATATATGGCTCAGATTGTGAATAGTGTAAAAAATATAATAAAAAATAAAGGATTCAAAAACCATGACAAAAGAAACTTTCTAAAGGAAAAATGAATTCTAGATAATAAAGGTATTAGTAATTATAATAACAAAGATATTACATGTTTTAAATTAAAAATTAAATTTTATATCAACCCTAACTACCCAAAACTAAGGAATAAATTAAAATAGAGATAGAAGGAGAAAACAGATTTGAATACTAGTTGTAGTTGTACCATGAAATCTTATTTCTAGTGAAGATTATAGAAAATAGAAAGAATCTATTAACCTATGCCTGATAGAATATCTAAATGAGGATAGTGATCATAGATTTTATTCTGGATGTTCTCATTTTTACTATGATTCTAAAAATATGAATATTTCCAAGTTAAACGAAGAAATTGAAATATTCATAAATGATTTTTTCAAAGATATTGATTTATATAATAAACTTAAGGAAAATAATGAAAAACTTATTTTTTATAATTATGTTCTTTTAAAAGAGAATGAAAAACTAAATAATATTGTCTCTACTTCTAATTCTAATATTTATGATGATTAGAAATATACTCAGGATTTGAATAGATAATTGAAAAAGGAAGTTGAATGTAGTAAAAAAAAGTTAGTAAAATTTTATTAACAACCATGAAAAGTGTCATAAAATGATATCTTTGAATGAAATAGATAAAAATAAATATGGTATTAGGTATGATAGGATGTTACATCAAATTTATTGAAATAATTTTACGAAAATTAAATATTATTGTACTAATACTAGTACATGATTTCAATGTGACATTAAAAGATGCTATAAAAATTATTATTCTCTTAGATTAGAACAGTATTTGGGATTTATAAAGACTAATATTTATAAATTTTATATATCTAGAGTACCATACAATAGTTGTTTAAATTTTTTGTGGGTACCTAAAAATTATTTTACTAACCCAATTGGACCCAATGTAGCTCGGGTTCCATGATTTTTAAGTAATTATTTTTTATAAGAAACATGCATTGGAAGTCTCAAGAGTGAAATATGATACATAAAAAGTATATGACCTTGACATATGATCAAATACGAGTAAGATTTTATCACCTACAAAAAATTTGATGGAGGACCTTTTAAATTTATAGATAATTTCCAAGGTAAAGTAAATTTTTTTATTAATGTTAGTATTTCAAATTATTATTTAACTTATAATTTTTTATATATTAAAGTTTTATAACATAATTTAATTAGTATATATAAATTACGTGATAATGGTATGGAATTTAAATTTAAAAATGATGTGTTTTTAGTTTTTATGGATGATTATTTATTACTTTATGATAATCAAAAGAAAAATATTATTTAATTGATTTTTCTGAGCAAATTATTCCACATGTTATGTGTTTGAATGTTGTGAAGAGTGATAAAATTATTTAACATCATTTATTAGGTCATGTTAATTTCATAATTCTATATAAGTACTCTGAACATGTGAACATGCTATAGTTATATACTATGAAGAGAGAACAATATTATGTTTACGATGCCTGCATGAAAGGGAAACAATATAATGTTTTATTCAGACCTATATACTAGATAAGTATTAATAAACCTTTTATAATTAGAATATATTGATTTATTTTTTTCCTAATAAATTTTTACCCTTAGGAAATAAATATAAATTTTTTATTTTTGTTGATTATAATATATTTACATGGTTTTATTTTCATTCACATAAAAATTATACTTTATCTAAATTTATTTATTTTTGTAATGTAGATAAAAATGAAAAATATTTTATGATTTGTTTAATTCATAGTGATAAAGGATGATAATTTAATAATTAATATTTTTTTTGAAAATAATTATTATTAACATAATTTTTATACTCCCATAACACCACAACACAATGGTCTTATAGAATGGAAAAATAAAAATCTTATTAAAATGAGTAGAACAATTTCTCATGAATATAATTTACCAATAAGTATTTTAGTTGAAGTTATTTTTTATATATTATTTTATTTAAAATTAATTTTTGATGATACCTCTATTGAAGAAAACTCTTTATGAATTATT
Organism: Viscum album; assembly: GCA_963277665.1. Lineage (NCBI taxonomy): Eukaryota > Viridiplantae > Streptophyta > Magnoliopsida > Santalales > Viscaceae > Viscum > Viscum album. Next base: position 70,542,649 of record OY728149.1, read on the forward strand.
AACAGTAATAATCATATAGTTAGTTATTTCAGAGTTTTTGGAAGTAAATTTTTTATTTTGAATTCAAAGGATAATTTAGTAAAATTTGATTCTAAAATTGATGAAGGTATTTTTATTTGTTATTATAATATTTTTAAATATTACATAGTTTATAATAAAAAACTATGGTTATTGAATAATCTGTTCATGTTATGTTCTATGAAAATAATGTAAAATTGAATTATGATTCATTTTTTTAATATGTTTAGATATTTTAATTTTTGTGAATAAAAAACTCTGGATAAGGATAAATAAATTGAGGGAGAGTATATTCCTTCTTGTACTGATCCTAGATCATGGAAGAATCATAGAGATCATTATGGTGACGTGTTATTGGTAATATGGACTATGGTATTCAAACTAGAAATTATATTTTAAATTTTTGTGCTAATTCTGTATTTTTTTGGATTTTAATCTAAATAAGGTTAATTTTGATTTTAATGATTCTAATTATATTATTAATATCTATTATTTTCTCAATAAATTTTATCATAATAATTATTGGTATTTAATTTAACACCCTTTAGATAATAATAATATTAAAAATAAATCAATTTTTAGAAATAAGATAGATGAATCCAAATAGGTTATTAAGAATTATGATTTTGTTATTTCTCAAGGTTGTTTTCAACAAGTAAGTATTGATTTTGAAAAATCCTTTAAAATATTTCTAGAATTGAATCTATTTGATTTTTTTTTATCTTTTTTAACTTTTCAATGTTTTTAGTTATTAAAAATCGATGTGAAAGGTGTGTTTCTAAATGGTTTTATTTTTTAATAAGTTTATGTTTCATTCCCCTAGTTTTGAAAATGATAAATTTCCGTATAATTTTTTATTTTATCAAAATATATTTATGCTAGTAAGAATAGACATCGTTCTTCGAATGATATAATTACTATGTTTTTTTTGAAAATTTATTTTTCTAAAGGTAAAGTTGATCCAACTTTAATTATTAAAATTATTTCAAATGATAATCTAATTGTTCAAATTTATTATGATGATATTTTTTTGGATCTTCAAAATATTTTATTTGAAATATTTTTCATATTTGATGATAAGGGGGTTTTATGTGATTTTTAGGGGAGAATTGATGTTTTGTGGGACTTTATATTTTTGAAAGAAATAATGGAATATTTTTTAATTGATATATATATGCTTAATATTTGTTCAATTTTTTCCCCTAATTCACATTAATATTTTTGAACACCTATGCGTTTTAATTATAAATTAAATCCTAATTTATCAAGAATGTTTTCTGGTTAAAAATTATTTAGGGGCATGATTAGTAGTTTGTTGTATTTAACCACTTATAGACCAGATATAATGTTATGTGTTTGTTTACGTGTCAGATTCCTACCTAATCCTATGAAATCTCACATAAATGACTTCAAAAATATTATTAAATATATTAAAGAAACTATTAATTATAGATTATTTTATTCTAGGCAAAATTGTTTTAATTCCATTAGTTACTCTGAATCAGATTTTTGAGGAGATAGACTTCATAGAAAAAGAACCTTTGGTATGAGTAACTTTCTTGGTAATAATTTAGTTTCTTAGAGTTAAAGAAAACAGAAATCTATAGATTTTTCAAATATTGAAATTGATTATATCTCTATTGTTTATTTTTTCTCGCAATATTTATTTATTAAACTAAAATTTTCAAATTATGTATTTCGTTTTGAAAAGATACATATTTATTGTGATAATTATTCTTATATTTCTATTTTAAAGAACCAATTAATGAATTATAAAACTAATAATATAGACAATAATTTTTATTTTATTCTATATTATGTTAATAAATGTTATATTATTCATGAATAAATTCCAACTAAAAATAAACTATATAATATTTTTACCAAACCATTGAATTTTACAAAATTTGAGAAAATAGAGTTTGGGAATGGTATGTTCGAAAATCAGTTTTCAAATCTAATTTTGATTTTTTTAACTTAACTTAATATGAATTTATTAACGGGAAGTTTTCTAAAGTTAATGTGGATTTTCACATTTATTATCAAACTGGTTTGTTATATTTCTTAGTATCATCTTTTTGAAAAATTTCAAAAAATGGGATGAATTATATAAAATATTGTTTTAGGTCTGTAATTTCCAAAAGGTGTAGTTTTTCCTTTTTTCCAACACATAATTGGGGCCGTGTGATATCCCTCAAGAGCTCCAGAATGAGTTTCTCTCCCAACATATTCCTCAGTGTCTCTTTTCTTATGGTGACTCTATCAGAATTATGGGAGCTGATTATCTTGATGATATGGCCATATATGTGTGAACCTAGCATTTCATGATGGGTTTGTATTTGGGAAGTGATGGGATGTGGGCATCATGATGATGATGGTAGAGTAGTGGCGTTTCCTCCCTAGGTGATAGCTCTTGCTCATGGGATGGATTGTTTTTCTTTCAGGGGAAATGCCTTTGGATTGATCTGGATGGAGTTCAACGAGGCCCCCATTAAGATCTGATATGGTTTTCTCTTTCTTTGGAGGTTGATTCTATCCCCTATTCAAATTTAGTTAGCAGTGTCGGTGGTCATGATTAGGATGTTGAAGGGCCTCCAATAATGTGGGAACTGCTGGTCATGGGGGTATTCATTTGATAGAGATCTTCATCGATTTAGAAGGTGGTTGAGGAAATGTTTTGTGGGAATGGGAGGTGTTCAATGGTGTCACATAGCTCAGTGCATTGTGGTTGCTAGTTGGTCGGGTTCAACGATGGGTGACTCCAAATGTCTGATTTTTGTCTTGGAGAGATTGTTATAGAAGTGGAAGTTGTGGGGGTCGATGAGTATTAGATATTTTTGGGCATGGTGGATGGTCTCTCTAAGGGTTCTATGGAGGATCCCCTATTTTGGGTTTCCATGGTTCCTATACCATCTTTTGTTTATTATTATGGGTTTGTATCAGTGGGTGCTTGGGCCACTAAAATATAAGCTATGTGATTCTATGTCTTTGATCTTTTAGTGGATCTTACCTTAACCTAATTCGAAATGGTTTTATCTTTTTATTTTTTTAATAAAGGGGCTTGTCCCCAATGTGTTTCATCAGAAAAAAGGTGGTGTTTTTTGTTCTTTGTTTTTTATGTTTTGAATGTTTCAATTCCTCGCTATTTTTTCCATAATTATTCGTAATGAATTTTACAATTCCTCAATATATTTTTTCTATATCATGAGCTATATTAATTTCAATTTAATAACTCATATTTCATATGAAATATAAAAATATATTTTCATATTATTAAACTATGATGTTGTCTTAATTAGTCTTTAAATGTTCTCACTTTTAATCCAAACATGTTGTATGTTTTGGTTATACAATAATTTTCATTTTATAGTTTTATTTTTTTATTCTATGATAAAATGAGTTACAGAGATCAAAAATATACACAACAAGTTATATAGGATAAAAAATAGATTTATCTATATTTAATTCAACAGCAAGGAAGGATTAAATTTCCATTTAGTTACTCTAAAAATTTAATTAATCTCTATATTATTTTAGTTATTTTTAGCAGTGGTTTTCAGATAATATATGTTTCTATTTTTTTACAATATATAATTATATAGATATTGGAATGGGGATTATTTGACCTATTGGAAATCTATTGAATTTATCTAAATTTAATTTAATTTTACCTACGTATAAATTTGATGTTTAGATGGTCGAAGAATAGTTATAAATCTTATGATATCACGTGACCATAATAAGGTTTTCAAAGTGACCGTATGGTTTTTTTAAAGTGACCGTATAATTTTTCCAAGTGACCACATTAGTAAACATTTTAAGGGACCACATGAAGGTTTCTTAAGTTACCATATGAAGGTTTCTTAAGTAACCACATGATAGTTTTTATGTGACAAAATTTCATTGCTCAAATGACCATGTGTTTTTTATCACAATACATTATGTTTTATTTTCACGTAGTAAGTGAACCGAACGAACATTAAAGTTTCAACTAACTACGCTCCGTATAGTTAATAAAGTGATTTCATGTTATATTATTCACATGGTTTGTATATTGGCCACATTTCATATGAACTGACTGTATTATTTGATGTCATGTTAAGTTAACTGACCACAAGGCATAAAACTCATGGTCACTGGACACTCAAAGTCAGTTCATTAATTTATTTATTTTTCTAAAATCTATATTTTTATGCATTATTTATTTTTCATTATTTTTTATAATATGAATTACTATATTATTATATTAATTATTTTATGTATTTTATATATTTCTATGATGCATAAATATTATATAAAAAATTTGAAAATAATTTTTTTAGTTTTTTTAAATATATTTAATTGGTGTTTAATTTATTCATTATTCAAAAATAAACATACAACATATATTTAGAATATTTAAATTTTTATATTTTGAGTTGATTTATTTATATTATTCTTTTTGAAATTAATATTTAGTGAAATTGAAAGTTTTAAGACTTATTTTGTAGCATTTATTGTATTATAACTAAATTTTAGATAATTATGAACTACATTAAATTAGAAAGTATTTAGAAATTTTAATTATAATAGTCAAATTGACTTGCAATTTTTATATGATGTATTTGACCTATTATTTTAGAGAATATTTTATTTACTTAGTGAGTAATTCAAATTAATTTTAATTACTCTTTAATTTCTAAATTCAAATGATTTTTCTTACGATTATTGTAGAATGATAATTTTCTCTCTTAAATAATTATGAAGATTGAATTTAAATTACTTTATCGGGTTGGATATCGGCATGTTAGTTTTGAAGATCTAATTTAAAGAATTTGGGAAATATTCAAAGTCCACAGTTATGAGAACATGATATTTTGAGAACTAAAAGAGATTTACTCTAAACATAGAAGTTATGTACAAACCGAGTCTCATACGATCAAGTTTCCATCTTCTAGATATATTTTCAAGTTCTTAAAGAAAAAATATACAACTTTTATTACTTCTTGAAGATACGTCTTGATATATTAATCAAGAACTGTTACCTATTATTCTTTCTTTATCTTTTATTTCATATTGGTTTCTTATGTCTATAATACTAATTCCCATATCTCTCAAGTTATCTCACTTTCTATTTATTATTTTATATTAAAAATAATTATTTACATTTCGGCAGGTTATGTCTCTTGGATTCTAAATTCACATAAATCCAGTTTGTGACTCCAATGGTCTAAAGATAGTTTTGTAATTGGGTTGCGACTCCCCATAAAAAAGTCAAGAATCTCGAATATACTTTCACTAGAAAATGTAGGTTTCAATTGGGTTATGATTCCCCTTTAAAAAGTAGTTTATCACACAATGTTTCTCTCAAAGGGTATAGAGGTGTAATAGTGGAATAGGTCCTATTTGGATAAATCAACTTTAAAAATTCATTGCGTTATATTATTTATTTTCCCCTAATAATTATCTTTTCTAATTAAATTTGATAATAATTTAACCTGGTTAAATTTTTTAATCAGATCTATTTGCTCCCCTATAGACCATCTTCCATCACCCTTTCTATCCAAACAATAACCTCACACCATATATCTTATGTTGAAAAAATTTCTCCATCAAGTTCTACTCAAAATTATACCAAGAATGGATTACTGATGAAATCATATTCATTCCCAAAATAAGTAGATACATGAGGTATAAGATGATGTGAAAAGAACATAGTGTGTTCATCAAGGGTACACAATGTGTATGCCCAAGCTCAACTTTGGCTATATCTCACTGCCTTATATGGAATATGAAAACTCATGTACATGAAGTGTTCAAGGAACCACACAATGTTTGGGACCACTTGGGGTCCTAGGTGTTACCTTCCCTTAACATGGTGTGGTTGGATCGATAGATCCACATGAAATGTCTATATAAGGAAATGATATGTTTAACCAGTCCAGGACTTCAGAATTTCCTCTCTATACACAGCTCTATTGTTGAGTAGTATCACATAACGTGTGGTCCCAACCACATGGTGTGTGATATTTATCTTAGTTTTGAAACACTACCCACCATAGATGGTGGACTAAACAATGTGTGTTCTTCTGAAACACATGGTATACAGTCGGGTTTTTCACAGACAATAAATTCTATTCTCCTAGATCTTCATGGATCTTTCATTATAACCTATTCATCTGTGAATCAAAATTAAAATGCAATCATCCTAAGTTAACAATCATCATGGTTTGGCCAAAAGTCGGATTCAACCTGTTCATCACTAGAAAATCATATGTTATCACCTCCCATGTCATCCACATGCACCAGTTCACAACACTATCATTTTTTATCCTCTCCTTGATATCCATCATAAAAATCACACCTCCATCACACTACAAACCTCGATTCTGAACCCAAAACAATGATCCATGGAACCAAATATAAATGTGAAATGATTTTGACTCTTGGAAATGGTCCAACCACTAGTCAAAAAAATACTATTTATGAACACATATAGAATGGATGGAGGAATTCATAAAACACCAAAGTGAAGAATGATTGATGGTCGTGTTCAATTTTTCCATTTTTCGTTTATGGAGAATGAATAAAAATTATCAATATATAAAACTAGATAAATTTCATAAATTAAATGGGATTGGAAATGAATAATTTCTATAGATTTGTTAGATGATACTTCGTAATTTAAACGAATTCCAAAACCTAGGAAAATCACAAAAAATGACAAACTTCAATAACATATTGATCATTGGTTAAGAATATGTTTTCTAGTGATACCAATGAATAATCCACTATTTTCATAACTTTTCTCACAATTCCCCATGATCACATGATGGTGTTCTTCAATTCATCCTTCATTCGATCATCAAAGGCCCTTCCCCATAGTGATGCCTTCTCTACCACTCAATATCTTATAATTATGTGGATAACCCTAGATATGGATATAGAGGATATTAATTATAGGTCAGTACAATGTTAGTAATTTAAAATAAACAAAATTAATTAATCAATTTTATTCATTTTAATCCATCCATGTCAACACATGATCCTAAAACCTAATGCATAGAAAACGTATAGAACACTAAGGGTAAACCCCGCATTATAGATTCAACCACATTATCAGTTTTCCTATTTAATATTATGATTAATGGGAACACAATTTATTCTAAAAGGATGTCTGTGCATGGTTTAATATATTTAAACTAAAGTCATTACATTTTCCTCACATTGAAGGATTTTCCCCTAAAAATCAAAAACCTAATCGAAAATTTGGCGGTACTAAGTTCACATATGGATCTCATGATCCCCTAAGCTTTCTTACTAGTTCTAATGTTACTAAAGAACATTCACCAACATGATAGATTACCCCTAAATAATCATCTACTTCCAATCCTTGATGGCCACCGAGTACTCTAAAAATATGGATCCATCCTCAAGGTCGAATTTTTCCTAGTCAATAAAATATGATGGGTCATGCATGTATCTCCTCAACTACGATATGTGGAAGATGTCACACACCTGGTCTAACTGTATGGGTAAGTCTTGATGATAAAAAACCACTCCAACCCTACAAATGATCTATAATGACATAATGATCCTTAGGGATAAGTTGTTACCCCAACCTAACCATCATATAACTCTTCGTGGAGATACCTTCAAGAAAACATTACCTCCCTGTTTTAATTCCATGTGTCTACAATATCATTCCATATAAGATTCATTGAAACTATTATATTTCATTAATAGCTTGTAAAGAACTTGAAATTTATGAAAGTTCCAGAACATTCTCATTTATGACGTGGTACATAGACAACACATCTATTTTTCATCACTTACCATAACGATGCCTTCACATCTCACCTCTAGTCCTCAACACTCGAACCCTCCATATTAATCATCTACTACCTTCATCCCGGACTTACACCCACTGAAACCGACGGAATATACAATGTCTACCACCTGGAAGCTCGAGCTCAAGCTGGAAAATCCCTTACAAGGCCACAAACCACCATGGATGACTTAAGAACCCTCAAGTGACCTGGATAGTCCCACTTCAAATATGAAGAAATCCTTACATGGAATGGATCTTGATATGGTCACTGTTAAGGCATGAGAACATTAATGGCGAGAAATTTGGCACGCCTACACCATTGCATCACCACTACACTAATAGGCTCACTAAAGATATGGGATCAATATCTTTATAAAAATCAGCTACACCGTATCCCATGTTTTAAGGAAAATTAGGATGAAGTTATGCAATGGGTAGAGTCCTGCAATAAGATTATGCCAAGAAATAGCTATATTGAATTCTATCAATAAATGAATATGTCAAACCTATAGAGAATATTCTACCTGATGCCACATATAAAAATGACCATGTACTATTGTGGAGGATAACTGGCAGTAGCTTTTGAATAGTATCACTAGGTGTGATACCATGGAGGAGTATTGATGGTAGATGATTAACTATCATAGAGGAACAATCATGGAAGATGTGAGATTCCATAGTGATGATTGATGGATGTATCAAGGAAGAGGCCAATAAACTATATGTCAAATGGTAAAACCCATGATAAATGTGATCTACCATAATAAAGTGCGGTGGTAGATTTTGAACGGTGGAATAGGGTATGATACTATAGAGAATAGTAGTAGTGGATGTATCTTCACAAGGCCATGCATCCCATGCTAAGTCTACATTGCGGCTAAACTCCCCATGCAGAAGGGTGATGAGTGATTCAAATTTTAAATACCCGATATTCTCAATATTCCGTACACCCAAACACATTGTGATGATTTATTTTTAAAAAAGAATAAAACACCTCATATATCTATAAATTCATCATGAGTATATTTAAATGATATACAATCAAATATAGACTTGAGAAAAAAGAAGATACTATGGATATGAAGAGTAATATAGAGGGGATTCCACTCTCTATCAATAAGAGGGTGTTGCTTCCAAATAAAGGGATCAATGGATGGTCAGACTGTTGTGATGCTACTCTATATTTGATGCTTTATTTTTCATTCTTTCCTCTATTATAATTATATATTTAGTTTTTCTCCTATGTAATTAATTAATTCTGTTTTTAACTCAAGTGCTTTCACTATTACGTTCACTATGTTTCTTTATCTTTATCATTCTATCCCCTGACATTCTTCTTCTTATATTCTTCATTCATCCACCATGACCTCTTACTTCTAATAGTGGAATAGTGACCTGGGTCTTAGCCTTGGGGGAGGGTAATGTTTTCTAAAATTCTAAATTTAATTAATTAAATTTTAAATAATTTTGTAATGTATGAAGGTGAAGTGTATGGGTGTGGTGATCTTCCACCATGACATGGTTCTTGATTTCACATCTTTTATTTTATTTATATCTTTTAAATACCTTCCATTAAATGATATTTCTTCAAATGTTGGATATTATATATCTAGTGGATGAAATAAGATATGATGGAGTCGGGTCATGGATGATTATGCAGTATTTATTGAGATGTATCATTGACCTTGATTATAGGAGGATGTGAAATTTATTTTTCCAAAGAGTATTCCTTAGAATTAAATATTTCAAAACCCATAAATAAATGGATAGTAATCCAAGAGTGAAATTATACAATTGGGATATTAAAATGAATTTAAATAAACAACATGAATAAAAAAGGAATCCAAAACCAAACTTAGGCCCAAGTACATTATTTTCTAACACAAATTATGTTTTAATTTCATGTTTTTTCATCTAATTTATCTATTTATTTCCACTACTTTAGAAAATTTTAAAAATAATAAAAACAAGTATCTTAAGTGAATTGGAATAAGTAAGTAAATAATTATGAATATACTCAAGTGATAAGACCCTAGTTAGACATTATTCTATATTAAGATATTATAAGTAATATCTTTTGAAACACCCTAAAATAGGTGTGTTCCAAAACATGGAACAATTATTGGGGAGTTGATCAATTGTTTATTTTTTCCTTTTTCACATTATAGGTAGTTTTTAATTATTTTTATAAAAAACCTAAAATAATTATTTTTATAGGATATATCAAAACATACCATATTATTATGCATAGAATAATTAATCTTAGGTGAAGGAACAAGATAAAGTGGTTCATAATTATAATGAGGCCCTCCAACAAAGGGATGATAATCTCATGGCACTGGTTAGACATATGTAAAATGGCTAGGAGATAATACAATCACTTTAAGAATTGATGGGCATGGCCAATAAAGTCCAAAATAATCATTAAAGACTAAAGGCCATAGGTAAGTTCCACGTGACTTTTCCCAATTCTACTAAAGAGGTCTAAAAGGTTGAGTCCATGCCAGAGGAGATTTTTAGACCAACCATATCAAGATTTAGATCCATAAATGCCATGAATGGATAAAGTGTAAAGATGGAGAATCGTTTGATGATTTTAATATGAGATATTGATAAGGTCATGATCATTTTTTATGTGATTGTGAAAACCAAGTTATGCAACATGATCTCCCTAGTTTAAAAGTAGAATAGAAAACACCATTGCATATAACTTTTGCATTTGAAGAGGAATAAACCACCAAAGTGGTGGAGTTTGAAGAAAATATATAGGAGTCTGATTACTTTCCCCTATCCAGTGAGATCCAACTTTAATATATCCTTAACACAAAAAAATATAATGAATCTGATCCATCTCAAGGAGTTGATCCTTTATTAGACTTTACCTTATCTAATTTGGTTCAATATGAATTGATAATTAAATCCAAATATTTTAAATTTTTAGATTCATCCAATCCTTTTTCCTTTAGAAAAAGATGAATAAGAAGAACATGCACATATAGAGGAACAGATGGAGCTCCCTGATCTTATTGAACATGCATTGGAGGAAATCCTTGAGAAGATCCAAGTGACTAAGTCTGGGGGGATAAAGGCATAGGTAGATCACGTTGAAATGGATAATTTTTATTGTAATTATTAATGATTAAATTACGTTCTAGATTAATTATATTGATACTCTCACTTTTATTATACCATTCATATAGCCTGCATTGAGAAAGTACTTGATAGTCAAGAGGAGGTTTCACAAGTATCAACCATGTAGGAGGATGATTCATAATTATCCTACCCCCACCATGAAATATATACATTATTGAGAGGGGTATGGATTTAATACACTCTATCCATGGACTCCTTATCAATAAAAAATAATAGGTACATGCTGGGAAAATCCACATGTGGTGGTTCAAATTCAATAAGCTCCACCCACTAATAGATTATGGATAACATCTAGTAATTCCCTTATGGAGGTATCAAAAATCCAATAACCACTTAGGGTATCATACTAAGGCATATCTCTTTACTTTCTTTCTGGTATTTTAAATTTTATTATTAATAATTTGTTTAGGATGTATCCCAACCCATCATTATTTTTTAACTTTAATTAAGTAGTCCTTCTATTTTATATGATTTATTTTGTAAGTCTGTGATGGCATCAGAAATCCACAAAAATGAGAATGAAGAAAGGAAAAACCTTCATAAGTAAAATGGAATTCTCTTTTTATCTTTTAAACACCTTGTATATATTCTTAAAAATATATTGTAGTTTGAAATATTTATAAATTTGTTAAACTAGAAATTGCATGCCCATATTAGAATTTTTCATTACTTGGCTTATCTACAAAACATAAGTTTTTTAGGAACCATATAATTCCATGTTTTAGATTTCAATGATAATTATTTTTAATGATTAATATAGAAAATTGAATAATTATAGTGAATCATAGATATTAAATTGATAAATTATAATTTTAAAGAATTTGTTGATCCATGTTGATGAAATTTACCTCTAATTTATCATAATTTAATTTTTTAAAATTCATGTGATTTTTTTATTATTCATGCCATAAGTTATTTTCCCAAATAACATGTTCCATTATCTAGGTTATTTTTTGAAAAATAATTTTATTTATATATTGAGCATATTTTTTGAGTGGTATTAGGACATGTCACAATCTTGAATTTTCATTGGAACTTATAAGAAATATGAATGTGCAAAATCAAATTTAAAATTATTGATACATTTTAATTAGTAATCTCGTATCCTCGAATCGAACTTTTTCATTTATCCTTATTTATCCTATAGAGACTATTAATGAACTTGTTATGAATGATCCACATTTCATGCCATCTATACCCATTCCAACCCTCCTATTAGTATTTTTAATTATATTTAAACGTTTAAGTGAGGGGGAGAGGGATTTAATGGTGTAAGGATGCACTATATTTGGAATAAGAAGGATGGGGTGTTACCTTGGGTATTGATAGAGGTTTATGATTCATTAATTATAATTTATTGTTTTCCCTTCTTGAAAAAAATGAAAAAAGGAATGGGTTGTGACTAGGAAGAATAAAATATTAACATTATTAGATCAATGATTTTTATAATATGTGTTTAGGTGGTAGATGTGAGGTTTTCTCAAAGGATGAATTATGAAAAAGTAAAAAAACTTAAAAAATTAGTTTGGGAAAAATAATAATATAATAAAAAAATGATAAAAAAATCAAGAAGCAGAAATTTATCCATTATGATATCATTGATTGTGAACATTACTCTGATCTTGGGAAGAGTGTTTTGTCACAATTTTAAGGGGAGATATTCATTGAGATTTTAATTTTAATATCATGCACCATTCTTTTAGAGATAAGCCTCCTCTTTTGAGCCTTAATGTTTTCAACATCAATTCCTTCCAACATTAAGCCTCAGAATCACTAGAACCTTGATTGAAAATCCTTATTTATTTCACGTGATTTTTTATTTAAAATGTGGAGAGAGTATTTCCTTGGAAATCCTATGTAAAATAAGCATGTTATCATGATAATAACATAACTATACTTGAATTTATATTTTGAGTGATGAATAAAAAGATTCAATAGTGAGGTATATCTTGACTTGAAAGGTTTTAATAATAATTAATTAAGAAACTTTAATAAATGAAATGAGAAGATCTAATATTTTATTAGGGGGAAATTAAAATTATTGTATTGATTTTTTCTTTGAAAAATGAGAATTTAAAATCATGATTTATGTTTAACGTGAAAAATTGGTTTAACATAGAAAATGATTTTATTGAATTGATTTAAAATTTAAATATTTCCAACATAGAAATTTCTCTTAAAATCAATGTTGAGATTTAATTCTTGAGGACAATCATAGTTTAAGCGTGGGGGTATTTGCTCCACTCCTTTTATCTTGCAAATTTTAAGATAATTTAAATGAATTTAATTGTATTTAGTGAATATTCTCATTTATTTAAATATTTTATTAAAATATGGTTATTTATATTTTATAAATTAATATTGTTTTAATTGAATAAAAATGTTTCATTTTGAAATATTGGAATTTACTTATGAATTTATGTTCGAGTTTACTTATTGTGTGATGTTTTTATATGGTAAAAAGAATGGGACTACCATGGGCTAGCCCTCAAACAGGGGTCCAAAATACATTTAGCCATCCCCCATAAATGGTTCATCCAACTAATAAAGCCTCTGGGAAGGACTAATCTAGCGGAAAGAGGTAATTGGTCCATGAATTGCACACACATAGTGTGGGACAAGGCCCGCACAGGCCCATGCGTGTCAGCACAAGACCATTTACATGTGTTAAGGGTGTGTGTGGGAGATGATAACCTTCTTCTATAGTGTAACTAAAGTCCACCATCGATTTTAAATTATAAAATAACTCTAACATGATAATTTTCATTGTGGGATATGGACAGTAGAAGAACTGTTCCTCACTTACAAAAATCGTGTCGTCGCACCTCACCTTCACTACCCCACACATAGACACTCCATCTCCATCATATTACACCTTATTCATATACTAAATCCCACATAAATTGCTATAAAATTCCATGGATATCACCTAGAATCTTGGGCTTGACCTTGCGAAGCCCTGCCATGTCCTTATACCACTATAGATGACTTCTAAACCCTTGAACGACCTCTACAGTGCCCAGTATAAAGAGGAATAAATCCCTACGTGGATATAAATTCAGAAACTATAAAGTAAATATTTCTTTAATGATGATAAAATATTAATTCCTATGTCGTTTCATTATTTCTAGATTGCTAACCACACGAAATATATGGTAGTTATGGTCATGGAATAATTGGGTACACAATAGCCCAGGTTTGAAGCCGCATAAGGATGAAACTATATTGTGGGAGGAGGAATAAATGAAGTGGATGTCAATAGATTTTTGCATTGAATTATACTAGTAAATAGCTATGCCACACCTATGAAGACTTTTCTACATCATTTCACAGATGAAAATGAATATGTGCTAACATGGAGAAGAATTGGAGGTAGCTTTTGAAGAGTAGTACTAGGTGTTATATTGTGGAGGATCATTGATGGAAAATGATGAACTACCACAATGGAACACTCAGGGTATATGTGATCTAGCATAGTAATGATCGACAAAAGTACCATATTAGAGGCTAGAATAATAGATAATGAACAGTAGTGCTCATGGTATATGTGAGATGTCAATGTGATGTGTGGTAGTAGATGCCAAATGGTAGCACGTGGTGTTTTACAGTGGAGAAGAGAGGAGGTAGATGTTCTTCCATGTGGCCATACATATAATAAAAATGTTGCACCATGGTCAAAAAAACCCATGCTGAAGGGTGATGGGTGTTATAATTTTAAAATAATCGATATTATCAGGATTTCATGCACCCAAACACTCTATGAGGATTTATTTTTAAACAAGAAGGAAACAATAGATATTTTTTGGAAATTAATTTTGGGTGTCTTAAATTGATATAAATAAAAATATATACCTAATACAAATGAGAATACTATGGATATGAATGAGAATATAGAGGGGATTCCACCCTATATAAATAAAAGGGTGTTTCTGCCAAAGAAAGGTATCAAAGACTAGTCGGGTTGTTATGTTGCTACTTTATTTATACTTATTTTTCTTTCTTTATTTCTTTATATATAATTTTAATTTAGTTTCTTTATTATGTAATTAATTTATTATATTTTTAATTTAAGTGTTTTCTCTATTACCTGCAATGTGTTTGTCTCTCTTTCCCATTGTCCCCTCTCTCGTTCTCTTTCTTATTTTCCCTATTATTACACAATGACCTATTACATACAATAATTGAAGAATTATCTGAGTCTTGGACTTGGGGTAGGTTAGGTGTTTCTTTAATTATATTTTTTATTCTTTAAAGTTTTTAATATGTTTCTGAGGGATGAGGGTGAAGTGTATGGTTGTGGAAATATTCCACCACAACTTAGATCTTGAGTTCCATTATTTTCTTTTATTTATATATTTTCCCTCCATTATATTAAACAAGATCTCTTCACATGATTGATTTGAGCTGTTTAATGGATGAAATGACATATGATGGAGCTGAGTCTTAGAAGATGACACACTCTCAACTGAGTTGTATAATAAACATTGATTTTACGAGGAGGTAGAATTTGGTTTACTAAAGAGTATTCTTAAATATTAAATATTTCACAACCACAAAATAAAAGGATATTAATCCAAGAGTGAGATTTCAAAATTGGGTTATCAAACTAAATTTAAACAAACAACATGAATAATGAAGGAATTTGAAACCAAGCATGGGGATAAGTATATTATTTTATAACCACCATTTTATTTTCATTGCATGTTATTTTATTTTTTCATCCTCTAGGTGTGCATCATGATGACTCTCCTATCCCCATCCAAAAAAGGGTGACAAGTAGGGTCACCCATATAGATCTTCTAGTTCTTCCATGCCGATATTAGAGTGATATCTATTATTATTAGTGAACTCCAACAATGAAAATTGATCATAGAAACTTTGATATAAGTCCAAAAAATAGGCTCTCAATATGAACTCTAAAACTTGGATGGTTTGATCAGTTTGACCATATGTTGAGGTGTGACATTATACTTCTCCGTAACTGGTTCATGAAATCCTCTTACAAATTTCTTCACAACTATGACATAAACAACACATAATGGTCAAAAACAATCATCTCGGGTACCCCATGAATCAATATGATTTCTAAATCACCCCAAACTTTCATATGAACATTGCTACTTCATAATGATAATGTGTGATAATTTATTAAGTTTATCAATAATCACCCAGATAGAGTTATGTACTCTAACAATCTGCAAAATGCTTGTCATAAAATCCATTTTTATTCTATCTCATATCCATTCTAAGATCTTAATAGGTTGAGACAAGACTGCTAGACCATGATGACTTGCCTTCACCTACTAACATATGAGACACTGAGAGACATACTTGGATAAAATTTTCCTTCAACTAGAAAACTAAAACTTCCAATTAATATCTTGGAACATCTTTACCACTCTAGGATATACCACTAATGGGGATGTATCAAACTCCCTCAACACCTACTCACAAAATGTAGCTGGAAATACCATCCATCCTTATAAAAGGATGACATGATTCCCACCTTCATAAAAACTGCCTGGTATACCTCCTAAAGGAGTATAGTCATTTAGAACATTGTAATTGATGTCTCTCAACTAATATACTATCATACACTATAGAAATAGTCGATTAATTACCATAGATTGAATATAACATATTCCTATCTCCTCTACCTGGGCCATATGAAACATGACCAACTGTACTGAATCCTCTTCTACCAAGAGAGAATAATGATTCCTATTTAGATAATATTCCACTATGTTTCCCTGTATCAGAGTATAAATAATGTTGAAGTAATAGTTCTAGAGGAACTCAAGACAATTAATTTCTCCCATGTTTATATCTCTCTTGGAAAAGATATACCAGAGACTCTGTGGGTCTCAGTAGAGCACAAACCACTTTCCTATAATAAAATGCATCTACATCCTCAAGGTGAAGAATACTTCCGAAAAATCTAAATCATGGATCATGTAGTTATACTCATGGAGTATTGGATACCATGACCCATAGGTAATCACTTCCTTCCTCTACCTGAAAAATACCCAATCCCGGATCTAGAGTCATCATAGAAAAATACATACTCTACACCCTCATATGGTAGTCATGTAGTAGGAGCATTGTTCAAACACTTCCTTAACTCTTCTATGGATTTATAACATCACTCGATCTAGTCGAATAACAAACCATTGCATGTAAAAGTAGTCAAAGGGTCTACAATCCTATAAAATTATACCACAAACCTATGATAGTACCCTATCAAATAGATAAAACTCCACACCTACAATATGCTCTTTGGTGGTTCCCAAGCTTGAACTGCCTCTATCTTTATTGGATACATGGATAAACCATGTTAAAATAATAATTTACCAAGATTGTGAACCTCTAAAATATATATTTGACACTTAAATATTTTACCATATAACTAGTGTTCCCAAAGTAAGTCCATGACCATACTCAAATACTTTGATTCATCCTCCTTTAATACATAGTAAATGATAATTTCATTGATAAAGATAACCATATACTATTCCATGGAGGGTAAAAATATCTAATTCATAAGTACCATGAAAATATAAGGGTAATTCATGACACTAAAGGGAATCACCAAGAACTCATAGTGCTCTTAGTGAAATCATAATTCCATCTTCAAAATACCAACCTCACAGACCTACAATTACTGGTAGTTGGGAACGAGATCAATCTTTAAGAACTATCTTCATAATTTCACTTGGTTGAAGAGGTCATAAATCATTTATAAGGGTTTATTTTTTATCTCCCCCTAGATAAGGTGTTGATAGACAATAAATAACCTCAAAATTCCATCCTCATTCTTGACGAACATCACCAAATATTCGTAGTAAGATATACAAGGTTTGATAAATCCCTTATTGTAAAGGTCATAAAACTATACCTTTAGCTCCCAAATCTCAATAGAGGATATTTGATATACTAAAGAATATATTATTCCAATCCTAGGGTGCAAGTCAATGTGAAAATCAATCTCTTTACATGGAAGTTATTCCAAAACATCTTTGAAGAAGACACCCATGTACTCATCCACTACTATTAGAAGCTAGATGTATAAAAAGATCACTATACTAATGGATGAACAACAAAACTGATGGTAAGTTGTTTAAGACTTACTACTCTCTAGAACCACTCATTATATTAATATATCCTTCTTTACATTGAAAGAAAATCTCACCCCATCCACCCATAGACATATAACTACCACATAGTGATAATATATATGCGCATGTAATGTGGATTATTAGTTCATAAAAAGAATAATGTCATATGATTTCCTTAGAGAAACCATGAGGTCCCACATGAAACTCTCCTCACTGAGTGCTAACTTTCACTTTTAAAAAATGTATGAAATTGAAGAATCACTCCCTATAGAAACTTCCATTCACAACTGATGGGAAAAACACTCTATAGGTATATCTATATCTCATGCAAGAGATATGAAAAATTAAGTAATGGCTCAAACTTTTTTCTAAAAGTGAAAAAGATAAGTTAGATAAGACATATATCATACCTAGAGTTATCTCATGCATAGCCTGATCATGTCACTCCATAGCCTATAATTGACTATTCCCTCTACCTCCATCTCTTTGGGCCTACCGTGAACCACATGAGGGTGGTGGTAGATGTGGTTCATAACATCATCATTCATCTATAAGTCCTTTTCTTAGGGCTACACTATCCCCTCTATTAGTACCACCTATGCAGTGACTTACCCTGGTAGATCGTTAATAGTGATGTTTCCACTGTTACAGTGGTCAATCTAATATATAGCCTCCATCTACATTGAGTTAGGCTATAAATTCACAATCCATGTGACCCTATCCATAAAAATAATAGAAATAAAATTCTCTAATCTAACATAATCCTCTACGTGATCCTTGAGCCACAAATCCTCACATCTATGTCTAGGAATGAGTGTGCCTCCTATGTCAAGATCATGAATCCTGATGTCTTCCAGAAGTATCATATGACTCTACTCCATGATGTAAATTACCAAATCCATCTACCCGATGATTATCCACTAGGAATATCTCTGTCACCAAGGATTTCTCTAGAACACTACTATAAGTGGGAATTCATAGTGACACTATGCTAGCTCAAATGTCCCTATAGAGGCCCTGCTCAAACATCAATGCCCAAAAGTAAGCATCTCATTCCATGTTGATATATTATAATCTAAGGTTGGTGAATCTTGACATGTACTCATTTATAGTCTTATAACTATATTTTAATACCAAAATATCTTCAATATATACGGAGTGAAATGTTTAAGGGTTTTAATCCTTGCAAAACAATCATTGAAACTCCTCCCATGAGAGCATCACATCATCATGGTTTTGGATAACTATACCCTACTAGAAACATTCTACTTTTTAAATAATATTGTTCACAAGAACAACTATCTAGTCTATTGGGGTTTATATTATATGGAACAATTGAACCACTAACTCAAGAAAATCCTCTATTTCCTGAAGTTTTGGCTTACCATGAAACCTGAGTGATCTCTATCTATAAATGTTGTTTAATGTGATAATCCTAAAAACACCATCATCTTGTTCTATTGGAATAACCAACTACTAAAAATGAAAATTACCATCATCCTAAACTACTAATGGTGGGTCAATACATCCCTCATCAGGTGAGAGCACCTTTATATGCTTTCATGGAGGTAACGCATCATGGAGAGGTCCCAACATTAAGGATTACTCAATAAAATGGTAATAGTCATGAACCTATCTCAGTATAATCACTGGATATCATCATAGATTAATTTTAAAATTTAACAAGACATACCATTTTTAGATGAGATTATTTAGGGAGTTGACTGAACAATGACATGAATGTCCATGAACCATTTCTATATGATGCATGTAACATTGGATCCATGTAATGGGTGTCCTATTATGTCAAGTTAATAAGAAGGTTCTCAAAGCTATAGTGTATGAATATGCTGGCTACCACCCCATTACTTGGTTTCCAAGTCTAAGAGTTAAAATCAAGAAACCCTAACAATATTTCCTAAAGTTCCTAAACCAATCCATACAACGCATCTATCTCAAAACACTATCCCTAAGACATACCTCCTCTGATTGCACTCTATACTGAACCAACCCATTGAGGCCCTTTTTGGGATGAGAAAACGTTGAGTAATACCTAAATCCCACCTTTAATAGGATAGGGGTTGGCTTCCATGGCTTATTAAGCATATCTCACAAGATGAGTGGCCATAGCGTAAGGTACCTATACACACACACACACACACACACACACACACACATTTCCCTAAAATGTTGTGCGAATAAAATAAATAAATATGAAACCATTAAAGTGTATAATAATGCATGAAACAACCTCTTGGTAAATATCCTAGAATAATAAAAAAATCCAATTATAAAATTTGTTCAAAATACATACCAAAAAAAATAAACCAACCTAAAAAACAACTGAGGATGAAAGAGAGAGCCCCGGTCACGATATTAAGAACTGGACACCATACATGGCCATAGTCTCCAGGTACAACTAATCTACACCCACATAGGTCCATCAATATATCTACCAAACTATCTATCGATTACATAATACATTACATGTATAAGAAAATATCATGAAGGAGTGAGTTTATACATGCCCAATAGGATGCCTCAAACAATATAAATGAAGAAATAACAAGAAGATGTTTAGGTAAACCCACAAGATAATATTCAAATGAAACCCAAAACATATATGAAAAAAACATATATTTAAATGAGTGAGGAGTCTTTATATTTTTAGTTATATAGGAGAGATGAGTCTACCGACATCTCCAAGAGTAGTGTTGTCCTGATGCTTGTATCCCAATGTTACCTCACCAGAATATAATGGAGGACCCATGAATCTCTTGAAGATGCCTCGATATGGGGAGTACCAAATATTATTCCAATAATTTGTGAAACATCAGGAGAATATAACAGAGGACCCACAACTCAAATGAAAATGCCTAATTATATAGATTACTAACTCTAGTAGAGGACTCACACCCTATTAGATCTGAATGACAGGGGAGTAGCACTGGCAGAAAGAAGACCCATTCCATATATAATTGGGGGGGGGGATACCAACTCTACCTCTTTATAATATATGGAACACCCACACCTTGTATAGAACTCAAGTTATAGGGGTGTACCTTCCCTAACAACAATCAAACGATCACACCCAAACCTTGTCATCAGATAAGTGTCACTGGAAGAAGTTCACTAATCACACACCTCCTGCCATATATTTTATTCTAAAAAAAGGATACCATCACCTCTTATATATAATTATTACCATAACGTACTACTCATGGGCCCTAATAAAAGTCCTAAATAAGTAGATATGAGAGGTAGAAGAATTAGAGAAAAGAGCATGTTGTGCTCATTAGGGGTACATGATGTGTATGCCCAACCTCGAGCTTCTACACATACCAATTCCCTACAAGGCACATGAAAACCCATGTAAAAATAATTTTCTAGAATCCACATAGAACATAGGATAAATCAAGGTCTTGGGTGTCCCTTTAAATGAACATATCTCAATTACACGGATATCTCCATAAGGCATATCTACATGAAGACTCAACACGTCTAACCACTCAGGGAACTACGTGAGTATTTCGTGTACACTTATTAGCTACTGGGTTATATCACATTTAGTGTGGGATCAAGATCATTGTGTGTGATATTTATCTTGGTACCAAAATCCTAGATAGTATATAAGATAAAATATATAGTGTTTGTTCTCCTAAAACACATGGTGTGTAGTTGGGGTCTTTCATAGATAGTAAATTATGTTATACTAGATCTTAAATTATCTATAATTATCTCTAATTCAACCATTAATCATTCTTGAAACACAAAAAAACCAAGTTTACTATCATCAAGCCTCATATTCCAGCTGTTCTCTTTCAGAAAATCATCTGTTGTGATCACCTTTGTCATCCACATGCACCAATTCACAAAACATCATCTTTGATTCTCTCTTAGATTTCAATCACCAATATCGCACCTCCATCATGTCAAAAAACATTATTCTAAATGTGAAATAATGATTTAAAAATAAAAAATAAAATATATAATGATTTTAGTTCACAAAAATGGATGAATCACTAGTTAAATGGATATCAATGATAAACATATGTGGAATAAAAGGAGAAATCAATAAAACACAAAAGTGAAGAATGATCATTGGTTTTTTAGGTTGTAAACCATTTTTTTATTAATAATGAATTATAATTAAAATTATATAAATCTAGATAAAAATCATGAATTAAATGAGCTTGATAATAAATTATTTCTGGGTAGTTGTTAGGAGATATTTTGCAATCACAAAAAATTCAAAAACTGAGGAAAAAATTACAAGAAAAATACCTAAATTAATAACAGATTAATCATTGATGAAGAATATTTTTTACAGTGATTGCATTGAAGAATTAACTATGTTTATCATTTATTCCATAATTTCCCATGATCACACAACATCGATCCTAGATTCATCCTTCATTCAATCATATAAGGTTATTCCCCACAGTGACACCTATTATACCTATCAATATCATAGGGTTATACGACTAACCTAGGAGATTGGAAATAAATGGGATTATATAGAGGCCACCAACGGGTTAATCATTTAAAACAACTTTAATTAATTAATATATATTTTTCATTTTAATCCGTCTATGAAAAATGAATTATCTCAAAACTCGATGTGTATGGAACTTATATTTCACCTAGGGTAAACCCAATTTTCTAGATTCAACTGTGGTCTCCATTTTCCAATTATATACTTCAATCAATTGGAAAAACATTTATTCAAAAAATTTGTGTGGGAACAATTTAATATTTTTAACATATTTAATATACCAATTTGGGGTCCCTGTAACACCAATAAAACTACACTAACTCTCAATAAAAGAACATATATATATAAGGTGTCCAAAAAAACTAGAATTTATATAAAACACTTTATATCATATTATTTTATTGAATATTTCAATGATAAATACAACAAAATATAACACTTTTTTCAAAAAAATAGATGTTGATTCGAGAAATAAAATTTTCATGAATATTGAGGTGGATATTATTCAACACAAAAATATCACCAAATAAATTTATTATATAAATAAAACATTTATTACATTCATTTATTTCATGTCAAAATATTGAAAATGTATTATACTTTTTACAAGGTAGGATTGAAACTCTATTATCCCATTTATTGATACCACAACTATAAGGGGAGGTTTTTTCCTTTCAAAATTACTCTTCTAAATTTAAGAAACATCTCTTATTAATATTGGATTCACCCCCCCCCCCCAATTTGAGAGAGTCAATCAACTTCTAGTTGATTGAAGGGTGGAACTATATATTATCTTAGGTAAGATCCATAAAATCATCAACCCAAAGTATTCATGGGATAAATAATTATAGATTAGAAGACTGATAAGTTTAAACAACAAAGTTACATATTTACACACTTTAACGTGAGACCAACTCGAACTCTCAACTATTGGAGACTTTTTCCATAGATTTTTAAGAAAGTGTATAAAACTACACTCACTTGAACAAACATATCAAAAATTTCAATTGAAAGTTTATTTATTACCTCATTTGGTTTTATAATCTATCCCCCTAGATAAATATAATGAATATGGGTTATAATAGTTATGGGATTATGAAAAGAATACCACCACATTCAACTTTTGAAGGGGTTGTTTAAAATCAATATTTAGTATAATTTCATAAGCTGTTATCAATCCTTCTAATTTTTAAATCTCCCCTTAAGGGAATCTATAAAACATTCTTCACTTTTAATTCCTAACTTTATAACACCGGTACAAAAGACTTGGGAATATAATGGATCTCTCTTGGAACATCAATGTGAGAAACATGGATGATAATTATTTAACAACCCAAAAAAATCCCTTCTATAAAGGTCTAAAGTGTCTAGAACTATTTAAGCTTGATTCATATTTGGTTTTCTAGATCTAAGATTTTTTTGGATGCATGGACTCCTTTTTGACTCCACTATTATTTGTTACTGGAATATGATTATCAACTCTAGAAACTAGATATTTTTTTTATTATTTTTATTTTTCTCCAACTTCCAAGACTCTTACAACTAGGTTGTCCATATTTTTATAAATTTTTTTATTACATGGTCAACATTCTATTTGGGTGTGGATTCTTTTCTAGATGCATCACTTTTATATCTAGAAGAAACTTGTGTTTTTTTCTCAACAATTACTATTGTTGTAGAAACCATGTCATGCCCTTATTGGAAATGCAGAATACCTTCATGAAAATTCACCCCACACTTTATATAACTTTTTATCTACCATTTTTAGGAAACATATTATCTAATGTTTAGATATTTTAAACCACTAGTCCAATCATGTTTTCCCTATCTGGGATAGATTCCATTTTTTTGTTTCATGATTTATCCATTTAACTTTGATATTGATGGAAATTTTTAAATGGTCCATGATGTAGAAAATAATTCTATAATAAAATTGTAACACCCCGATCCCAGTTACCTAGAGTCGGTGCATTATTACATAACATTGGCATGATCACAAGAATGATAAAATCTTGAAAGACCGATTGGTTTAGTAGACTTGGAAACAGTAGATATATTCATAAAGTTTTACATTACATCATAAAGTGAAAAACTACTACAACAATATAGTCTCCATATTACACACTCATATGCCCACATAAAATCCCTGTAGGTCATTCATAACTTACTTCTTCACATCCTGGGAAAAATAAAACATAGAAAAGGGGTGAGTTCAAATGCCCAGTAAGGATAACAATATAGATGAAACATTCAAAAATAAGCATAAACATTTAAGGCAATGTATAACTAAAAAAAGCCTTTTAAACTTGACCTTCAACATAGTATGGCAAAAGTAAAATGAAATAATGCCATTTACTTATCCACATGGATATTCTACTAATCGAATAATCACCTGAAATATCAATAGAAACTTTCATAATGATGTAATGCATAATTATAGACTATCATAACCACATATCCAAGACCTCATGCCAAGACTACAAATAAGATTTTTCCAAGGCCTTGTGCCAAGACACTAGTTTGTCTCATGAGAACTACCGATGCATCGAAGAGCTATAGCGGGCTCCACCCTTCACATATTAAGTCCAATGCATTCCCATATGAAAATGTTTAAACAGAACATAAACATTTGTATTAAAACTAGCATACGAAATGTCAATACTTTCACCATAAAGTATGAATGGTATAAAAATGGCACATCCACAGTCAAACATATCAAAAACCTTCAATACAATATAGAAGTTTTGTATCATAATAAATCAACTTCAAATAAGCTTAAAATCCATCAAAGTATGTTGACATAGATGAAATCAAAACTATTTGAGAGAAATATCTCTTTTCTCGAAATCATTGAAAAGTCAAACATTTATAAATGAAGTAATTTAAAAGAGATTTTTGAATCAAAGTGTCCCATACCACTTTGAAACTTTTGAAAATAAATATTATTTCAATACCTTCATGTCCATATAAATAAGTCCTTAAAATCATTTTCAAAACATGGACATTAATTAAAAATATTTAGAAAGATAAATCTTTAAAATATTTAAAATTATGATCTTGATAAAGAGTACCTTTCAAAAATTCTTAAAATATTCATTTTGAAAACATTTAAAAGTCACATAATTATAAAATTTACTTTTAAAATATTCTTATAAGCTTGTAAGGGAAGCTTTGACGATTTTATAACGGCGGTAAATAGCCGCACCCGCCGTATAAGTTAAAAAAACATTCTTACCTTAAATTTGTCGAAAGGTAAAAAGTGCCTTGTTTGGAAAACGACGGAGAGATTCATTTAAAAACACATATAGGTGTAAATGACTTTAACCCATATTCTTTGTAAATAGTAAAAATGTTTTTAAATACATTTCGAAGAAACATGGATGTGGATGATAAACAAATCCCAGTAGATTATTACGTATAAACAACCACAGATAATGAAGAGATTGCGAAATAAACCCTTACCTTGCACTTTTCCTTGGTTGGGGTAGGTTAAACTACTGTATAATGGTGAAATCATTGTTATTAAATTATTCAATAATCATATACATTAATATGATATCATATATGATATTTTAACATTGCTTTGTTAATAATATCTTAGAATTATCGTCGTTTCGGGTGTCAACTTACTCGTCTTCTTTTATATGTTTTGTTACGTAAGACATATGTGTAATGGATAGGTTGTATATCATTCATATCCAGAATTATATCAAGTCCATAGATACTATTATTTATCATCAAATGAGAATTATACTTGAATGGATAAGATGGAGAATGAATCTCATCGCGTTTGTGGAGACAGTAGTCCGTACGTACGCACGAGCGATAATATCATTATTTTGATATTAAAATAATATATAATTGGATGTTATATCATATATAAAGAATCCTTATCATGTTATATTTATTATTTACATGAGTTACACATCATTATTATACCCATCCAAATAATAATTTATTGAATAACAATTACACCACGACGTGGAGACGGTAAGCCGTACGTACGCACGTATGGTGACATGTTATTCAAAGGATGGATAGAATAGTGAATATGGTTGTACCATATTTAAAATAACATCACTGTATATATATGATACTGGAGTTATTGTTTTATAATGGTAACAACAAAGGAAGAAGAAGCGGAAGAAGAAAGGAACTTGAAAAACGGTGGTGAAATCATTACCTCTTCTTCGGGTTCCTCTTTTTGATTTGATCAAAAGGGCTCCATAGGTTGGATTTCTGATCAGACTAAGGCCTCTAGGTTGTATTGAGGGAAGTTGGGAGAGTATTTGGTCAGAGTGTGGACAAACCAAAAGACTTTGAAGGTGTGATTAAATGAGAAGGAGGAGTGCCCTTTTATAAGAGGGATGAGGGGCACCTTTGGAAAAGCTAGAAATATTAGTTTATAATAAATTCATATTCGGTTTCTAATGGATCAAAAGTTGATTATTTAAATTTTAAGGTGTATATGGGTCGAAAAACACTCAACCAACAGAATTTAGACAGTTTTGGGTACTTATATTAACCTTATCTTTAAGTATTAACTCTAAGTTAATTAGTTTCACTTTTACAATGTCTCTTTGTATTTTTATATTATATGGTTAATAAACTTACTATATACATACAAGAGACCCACAAGTGGTCCATTAATGATATAAATATCATGATATAAGTCTCTTGGCAGAACCGTAGATTTTTTGGAATTTAATATCAATTAATAATATAATATTTTTTTTAAAATCTCTTTTATGTCAATTTTGACACTATTCAATAGTTGATTTTTGTAAAACTCATATAAGAATGATTACTTCAAAAAAAGTCAATTAAATAAATACTAATATGTCCTATTATCCTAGAAAATTAGTGTAATTCCTTAAAAGTCTCAAATTATATTTATTTGGGTATTTATAATATCAATTAGTTTAATTTTTCACTATTATGGTAATTATTTCATCATCATTGTGTCATAAATAAATTAAATTATTTCATTTCAAAAAATTATAAATAAATAAAAATTATGTAGGAAATATTTTTAGCTTTCTATTTAATATTTATAGTCTAAAATCCAAAATATATAACTCTATGTAAAAATTGTTTTTCTAAAAGATATATGCTTGTGTCATTTTTGTATTCATTTTAACTTAATTAAAATAAAGTGTCCCTATCACCTAGAAGTGGCTCCATGGGGTCCCAAAATCTACCCAAAGTTGCCCATGGTCGGCCATGTATCAACCAATAAGGTTAGGACACGTTTTAGGGTAATATGTTGTTATTATAATATTATTTGTTAACCCTTCTTTACCGGATTTACCCTTTAGCCATGGTAAATAAAATATTTACCGAAGTAATTATTCAAAATGTATAAAAATAAAAGTTACCTATTTACACAATTTGAAAATCCTAATTGAAAATATGGAATCCATTTTTCCAAATTCCAAACACAGAAGTGGCAGAAATTAATTTAAAATTAATTCCCGTTGTTAAAACAAAAAGCGTGTTTTTAAGAGATAATAACTATCAAAAGATTGACACTTGTTTATGTATGGTTTAATTGTGAAATTATATCCAATGACAAACATTGAATAAAATGGTAAAAATATATTCTAAATATACTTTAAAACCACTCTAATTCATAATTTATCAATATTGATTATTTTGATTAAAAAAGTTGTTTTAAATTAAAATTTAGTAATATTCACTATTCATCAAAAAATTAAAGTTATCCGAAAAGTTCCAAAAATTCACCCTAGGCTAAATTCGATATTCTGGATCCAAAAATGAAGTCCATTTTGAAATATAAAATATATATAATTTAAAAAAGTAGGTATTACTATTCATAACAGCTAGTCTGATTGGATGTGGTGTGTGTTAGAACTCGAAGTTGCGTACAACACACGCTACTGTATTATTCAAAGGGAAGCGTACCGTGGAAGCTTGGGATATTTAATTTTAAATTTTTGATGTCCCCATTTAGTCAAAAAGTTTAAAATATTGTATTTAAAAAAGGTTTACTATTAAAATTGGATAAAATTGAAATACTTATAATGAATTTGTTCTTACATTATGTCTAAGAAACTCATAATATGGATTCTAAAATTATAAGGATTATATAAAGTTTAAAATTTATTTAATACTATTCATAACCTTTTTTTAACGGCTTGTTTGGTAAGTCATGGTGCGATTGAACTCAATGTTGCGTGTAGTGCAAGTTATTGAATTATTTTGAAGAAATAACACACTATGAAATCTTGGGGTGTTACATTCTCCCCTCCTTCAATAAATTGCGTCCTCGGAATTTGAAATTGTTCTTTGAAAATAAAAGGTTGAAAATAGAAAATATCTTTGTGGGAAAACCCACATCGGAAATTAGGTTACTAAAATTTTGTCTTAATATGAGGAAAAGAGAAATGAAAGGGTCACCACCAAATTATGATCTCGATTAGGAGAACATTGGTGGCAATTAGAGACATATAATTGGAGGAAAAAACGTAAATATTTATAGGTAGTGATTGAAGTCATCAATCACAAACAAGTATAAAATTGAGGTCCTTAAATTCATCAATCTATGATGATTTGAAATACCATCGGTTCAACAAAACATAGGGTACTAAGATAACACATTTTTGGTTTTAGTATTCCTTAAATAAAGTATAAGAATTAATTTCTTCATAGAATAAGAGAAGAAGAAAAATATATTCTTGACATGTAGAGTTCCATACTTTAACTAATTTCTTCCACAAACTCATCTTTCTCTCTAAAAGATAATAGAACGAAAAATATATTCTATTTATCCTATTCGTATAGGGTTCCAAAAAAATGAATTTATAATTCATCTACCAGATCTTTAAAAAAAACTATATTATTTAATCCTAGACATCACGTGGGTCAGTGGTAGGTCATACACCCTTGTCGCCCTTCGGTTGTGGGTTCAATTCTCGCGGTCTTACTGGACGTGACGGGTTGCTGCCCAACCTCCGGGTTGTCCTTTTATGGCAATCAAAAATAATCCAACCTCGAACTATCCAAAATACTTCAGTCCAAAATTTATAAGGAAGGTAAACACAATAAAGATCCTTTTTTTCGCGTAATAACATGTGATCACCTTCATCATGTATTCTTTTAAAACACTGCAACATCCTGAATTAGCATAAAACCTTATTGATTACATTCATGATCCCTTATTCCTTATAGAATAATAGATATACTCCTTCAATCCAAAAATGTTGTAAACCCCAATAATGATGGAATATACAAATCATTAATCAGTTTCAAGGTAGTCAAGAATATCCAATATAATTTATCCAAAACAATCATGTATTATTCTAAAATCACTACCTCGGTATCTGAACCATATTATGGTTTATATTTCTCTCAACCATATATTTTCCAAAAAGTTAACCTGCTATTGAGTCACTTTTCTTTGTTCCACACAATCTCAAGTCCTTAATGAAATAGTACTGTAGTACAATCCTTATATACTCCATAATTATTATAACAAGTACATTGTTGATACAACACTCAAATGACATAATCAACATAAGAACTCAAATCATTCCTCTTCATCTGTGGTAGTATCATAACATGATTATTATCCAATGCATTCCCATATGAAAATGTTTAAACATAACATAAACTTTCATATTAAAACTAGAATACGAAATGTCAATACTTTCACCATAAACTATGAGGTATAAAAATAGCACATCCACAGTCAAACATATCTCAAAACCTTCAATACAATATAGAGTTTTTGTATCATAATAAATCAACTTCAAATAAGCTTAAAATCCATCAAAGGATGTTGACATAGATGAAATCAAAAACTATTTGAGAGAAATATCTGTTTTCTCGAAATCATTGAAAAGTCACACATTTATAAAGGAAGTAATTTAAAAGAGATTTTTGAATCAAAGTGTCCCATACCACTTTGAAACTTTTGAAAATAAATATTATTTCAAAACCGTCATGTCCATATAAATTAGTCCTTAAAATCATTTTGAAAACATGGACATTAATTAAAAATATTTAGAAAGACAAATCTTTAAAAAATTTAAAATTATGATCTGGATAAAGAGTACCTTTCAAAAATTCTTAAAATATTTATTTTGAAAACATTTAAAAGTCACATAATTATAAAATTTACTTGTAAAATATTCTTATAAGCTTGTAAGGGAATCTTTGATGATTTTATAACGGCAGTAAATAGCTGCACCCGCCATATATGTAAAAAACATTCTTACCATAAATTTGTCGAAAGGTAAAAAGTGTCTTGTTTGAAACAATACGGAGAGATTCCTTTAAAAACACATAAGGGTATAAATGATTTAAACCCATATTCATTGTAAATAGTAAAAATGTTTTGAAATACATTTCGAAGAAACATGGATGTGGATGATAAAGAAATCCCAGTAGATTATTACGTATAAACAAACTCGGATAATGAAGAGATTGCGAAATAAACCCTTACCTTGAACTTTTCCTTGGTTGGGGTAGGTTAAACTCCTGTATAATGGTGAAATAATTTTTATTAAATTATCCAATAATCATATACATTAATATGATATCATATATGATCTTTTAACATTGCTTTGTTAATAATATCTTAGAATTATCGTCATTTTGGGTGTTAACTTACTCGTCTTCTTTTATATGTTTTGTTACGTAAGCCATGTTTGTAATAGATAGGTTGTATATCATTCATATCCATAATTATATCAGGTACTTAGATACTATTATTAATCATAAAATAAGAATTATACTTGAATGGATACGATGGAGAATGAATCTCATCGCGTTCGTGGAGACGGTAGTCCGTATGTACGCACGAGCGATAATATCATTATTTTGATATGAAAATAATATATAATTGGATGGTATATCATATATAAAGAATACTTATCATGTTATATTTATTATGTATATGAGTTAAACATCATTATTATACCCATCAAAATAATAATTTATTGAATAACAATTACACCACGATGTGGAGATGATAAGCTGTACGTATGCATGTATGGTGACATGTTATTCAAAGGATGGATAGAATAGTGAATATGGTTGTACCATATTTATAATAACATCATAGTATATATATGATACTGGAGTTATTATTTTATAATGGTAACAACAAAGGAAGAAGAAGTGGAAGAAGAAAAGAACATGAAAAAGGGTGGTGAAATCATTACCTCTTCTTCGGGTTCTTCCTTTTGATTTGATCAAAAGGGCTCCATAGGTTGTATTTATGATCAAACTAATGAATCTTGGTTGTAGTGAGAGAAGTTGGGAGAGTATTGGGGCAGATGTTTTACGAACCAAAAGTCTTTTAAGGTGTGAATAAATGAGAAGGAAGAGTTCCCTTTTATAAGAGGGGTGAGGGGGAACCTTTGGAAAAGCTAGAAATATTAGTTTATAATAAATTCATATTCGGTTTATAATGCCTCCAAAGTTTATTATTAAAAAATTAAGGTGGGTATGGGTCTAAAACCACTCAAACAATAGAATTTAGACAGGTTTGGGTACTTATATTAACCTTATCTTTAAGTATTAACTCTAAGTTAATTAGTTTCACTTTTACAATGTCTCTTTGTATTTTTATATTATATGGTTAATAAACATACTATATAAATCAAAGAGAACCCCAAGTGGTACATTAATGATATAAATATCATGATATAAGTCTCTTGGCCGAACCTTAGATTTTTAGGAATTTAATATCAATTAATAATATAATATTTGTTTTAAAAACTCTTTTATGTCAATTTTGACACTATTCAAATTGATTTTTGTAAAACTCATAAAAGAATTATTACTTCAAAAAAAGTCAATTAATTCAATTCAGATATGTCATAATATCCTAGAAAATTAGTTTAATGCATTAAAAGTCTCATATTATATTTATTTGGGTATTTATAATATCAATTATTATAATTTTTCACTATTATGGTAATTACTGCATCATCATTGTGTTATAAATAAATTAAATTATTTAATCTCTAAAAATTATAAATAAACTCACATTATGTAGGAAATATGTTTAGATTTCTAATGAATATTTATAGTCTAAAATCCAACATATATAACCCTATTTAAAAATTGTTTTTCTAAAAGATATATGCTTGTGTCATTTTTGTATTCATTTTAACTTAATTAAAATAAAGTGTTCCTATCACATACAAGTGGATCCATGGGGTCCCAAAATTGACCCAAATATTCCCATGGTCGGCCATGTATCAACCAATAAGGTTAGGACACGTTTTAAGGTAATATTTTGTTATTATAATATTATTTTGTAACCCTTATTTACCGGATTTACCCTTTAACCATGGTAAATAAAATATTTACCGAAGTAATTATTCAAAATGTCAAAAAATAAAAGTTACCTATTTACACAATTTGAACATACTCATTCAAAAAATGGAATCCATTTTTCCAAATTCAAAACACATAAGTGGCAGAAATTAATTTAAAATTAATTCCCATTGTTAAAACAAAAAGCGTGTTTTTAAGAGATAATAACTATCAAAAGATTGACACTTGTTTATGTCTGGTTTAATTGTGAAATTATGTCCAATGACAAACATTGAATTAAATGGTTAAAATATATTCTAAATATACTTTAAAACCACTCAAATTCATCATTTATCAATATTAATTATTTTGATTAAAAAAGTAGTTTTTAATTAAAATTTAGTAATTTTCACTATTCATCAAAATATTAAAGTTATCCGAAAAGTTCCAAAAATTCACCCTAGGCTAAATTTGATATTCTGGATTCAAAAATGAAGTCCATTTTGAAATATAAAATATATATAATTTAAAAAATTAGGTATTACTATTCATAGCGGCTTGTTTGATTGGCTGTGGTGTGTATTAGAACTCGAAGTTGCGTAAAACACACGCTACTGTATTATTCAAAGGAAAGCATACCGTGGAAGCCTGGGATGTTTCATTTTAAATTTTTGATGTCCCCATTTAGTCAAAAAGTTTAAAATATTGTATTTAAAAAAGGTTCACTATTAAAAGTTGATAAAAGTGCAATACTGAAAATGAATTTGTTCTTACATTATGTCTAAGAAACTCATAATATGGATTCTAAAATTATAAGCATTATATATAGTTTAAAATTTAGTTAATACTATTCATAACCTCTTTTGAACGGCTTGTTTGGTAAGTCATGGTATGATTGAACTCGGTGTTGCATGTAGTGCAAGTTATTGAATTATTTTGAAGAAATAACACACTATGAAATCTTGGGGTGTTACATTCTCCCCTCCTTAAATAACTTGCGTCCTCGCAATTTGAAATTGTTCTTTGAAAATAAAAGGTTGAAAATAGAAAATATCTTTGTGGGAAAACCCACATCAGAAATTAAGATACTAAAATTTAGTCTTTATATGAGGAAAAGAGAAATGAAAGGGTCACCACCAAATTATGATCTCGATTAGGAGAACATTGGTGGTAATTAGAGACATATAATTGGAGGGGAAACATAAATATTTATAGGTAGTGATTGAGGTCATCAATCACAAACAAGTATAAAATTGAGGTCCTTAAATTCATCAATCTGTGATGATTTGAAATACCATCGGTTCAACAAAACATAGGGTATCAAGATAACACATTTTTGGTTTTAGGATTCCTTAAATAAAGTATAAGAAATAATTTATTCATAGAATAAGAGAAGAAGAAATATATATTCTTGACAAGTAGAGTTCCATCCTTTAACTAATTTCTACCACAAACTCATCTTTCACTCTAAAAGATAATAGAAAGAAATATATATTCTATTTATCCTATTCATATAGGGTTCCAAAAAAATGAATTTATAATTCATCTACCAGATATTTTTAAACAAACTAAATTATTTAATCCCAGACATCACGTGGGTCAGTGGTAGGTGATACACCCTTGTCACCCTTCGGTTTTCGGTTCAAGTCTCGCGGCCTTGCTGGACGCGACGGGTTGCCACCCGACCTCCAGGTTGTCCTTTTATGGAAATCCAAAATAATACAAACTAGAAAAATCAAAAATACTTCAGTCCAAAATTTATAAGGAAGGTAAACACAATGAAGATCCTTTTTTTCCACGTAATAACATGTGATCACCTTAATCATGTATTCTTTTAAAACATTGCAACATCCTGAATTATCATAAAACCTTATTGATTACATTCATGATCCCTTATTCCTTATAGAATAATAGATATACTCCTTCAATCCAAAAATGTTGTAAACCCCAATAATGAGGGAATATACAAATCATTAATCAGTTTCAAGGTAGTCAAGAATATCCAATATAATTTATCCAAAACAATCATGTATTATTCTAAAATCACTACCTCGGTATCAGAACCATATTATGGTTTATCTTTCTCTCAACCATATATTTTCCAAAAATTTAACCTGCCATTGAGTCACTTTTCTTTGTTCCACAGAATCTCAAGTCCTTAATGAAATAGTACTGCAGTACAATCCTTATATACTCCATAATTATTATAACAAGTACATTGTTGATACAACACTCAAATGACATAATCAACGCAAGAACTCTAATCATTCATCTTCATATGTGGTAGTATCATAACTTTATTATTATCCAATAGCATCATTTGCGGCACAGTCTGATGACTGGGACATAGGTTCGCGTAGTGTCCAAACTCCTTGAAAATGAAGCATTGTACATTTGAAACCATTTTCTTACCCTTGCATTCATGTACTTTGTGCCCTTTTCCTCCACACTTATAACAAAATCCCATTCCTTTCAGGCAAGTTACAGGGTGTTTCTCCCCACAATTATGACATATGGGAAAATTCTTCTTTTCCCTCTTCCCTTTATCCATATTTCTCTCTTCCATCCTTTTCTTCTCTTGCTTCCCTTCAAAGCCATAGGACTCAGTAAACTCTTTACTTATCTTATCAACACATGATATTATTTCTTCATATGATGATAATACATGCGGGACTATTTCTTTTATAAATTCTGGCTTATGACCATGAAATATATGATCCTTCTTTCTCTTTGTATCATGTGCATTGCTATAGTTCTCATTCCTTCTACTAGGCGCCATTTCTAAACAATGGCATACACTAGATCAGTTTATGAATAACAATACCTAATCCCAAACTTGTAAAACACATAACATAAATTAAGTAGTTTATGGATATAATCTACAATCATAAAAATGTTTCCTTTTAGGAAGTATATACTCATAAACCCTTCATAATGGTTTGTAAATAAAATTAGAATTATCCTAAGCATATCCCCTGGGAGTGTCATAACCAAGAGTGCAGCAAGGCCCATTGTCGTGCAGCAGTTCCCGTTCGAGTCTAGCTCAAAGCGGTGTTTTCGGGTTTTACCCCTAGGTACATCTGTTCCAAAGACGCCTCTACCAGCTCGTATCCAGATAGGGTTGTATTGCTCAGAAAACTCACAAAATCTCTACAATACCAAAATTCTAGGAAGTTATTCTATAAAAATCCTCAAAATCCATCTTAGGTCTATGTTCTCTTATCAGAGTTTATCTAAATCTATCTTCCAAGGTTTGTATTAAACTTCTTCTGATACCAACTGTAACACCCCGATCCCAGTTACCTAGAGTCGGTGCATTATTACATAACATTGGCATGATCACAAGAAAGATCAAATCTCGAATGACCGATTGGTTTAGTAGCCTTGGAAACACTAGATATATTCATAAAGTTTTACATTACATCATAAAGTAAAAAACTACTACAACAACATAGTCTCCATATTCCACACTCATATCCCCACATAAAATCCCTATAGGTCATTCATAACTTACTTCTTCACATCCCGGGAAAAATAAAACATAGAAAAGAGGTGAGCTCAAATGCCCAGTAAGGATAACAATATACCGGAAACTTTCAAAAATAAGCATAAACATTTAAGTCAATGTATAACTAAAACAAAAGACTTTTAAACTTGAACTTCAACATAGTATGGAAAAAGTATAATGAAATAATGCCATTTACTTATTCACATGGATATTCTACTAATAGAATAATAACATGCAATATAAATAACCACTTTAACAATGATGGAATACATAATTCCAGACTATCATAACCACATAGCCAAGGCCTCGTGCCAAGACTAGAAATAAGATTTTGCCAAGGCCTTGTGCCAAGACAGTAGTTTGTCTCATGAGACCTACCGATGCATTGAGGAGCTATAACAGGCTCCACCCACCACATATTATGTCCAATTCATTCCCATATGAAAATGTTTAAACATAATAGAAACTTTCGTATTAAAACTAGCATACGAAATGTCAATAATTTCACCATAAACTATGAATGGTAAAACAATAGCACATCCACAGTCAAACATATCTCAAAACATTCAATACAATATAAAAGTTTTGTATTATAATAAATCAAATTCAAATAAGCTTAAAATCCATCAAAGGATGTTGACATAGATGAAATCAAAACTATTTGAGAGAAATATCTCTTTTCTCGAAATCATTGAAAAGTCACACATTTATAAAGGAAGTAATTTAAAAGAGATTTTTTAATCAAAGCGTCCCGTACCACTTTGAAACTTTTGAAAATAAATATTATTTCAAAACCATCATGTGCATATAAATAGGTCATTAAAATCATTTTGAAAACATGGACATTAATTAAAAATATTTAGAAAGATAAATCTTTTAAAAAAATTAAAATTATGATCTTGATAAAGAGTACCTTTCAAAAATTATTAAAATATTCATTTTGAAAACATTTAAAAGTCACATAATTATAAACTTTACTTTTAAAATATTGTTATAAGCTTGTAAGGGAAGATTTGATGATTTTATAACGGCGGTAAATAGCCGCACCTGCCGTATAAGTTAAAAAATCATTCTTACCATAAATTTGTCGAAAGGTAAAAAGTGCCTTGTTTAGAAAACTACGGAGAGATTCCTTTAAAAACACATAAGGGTATAAATGACTTTAACCCATATTCTTTGTAAATAGTAAAAATGTTTTGAAATACATTTCTAAGAAACATGGATGTGGATGATAAAGAAATCCCAGTAGATTATTATGTATAAATAAATTCGGATAATGACGAGATTGCGAAATAAACCCTTACCTTGAACTTTTCCTTGGTTGGGGTAGGTTAAACTAATATATAATGGTGAAATAATTGTTATTAAATTATCCAATAAACATATACATTATTATGATAACATATATGATCTTTTAACATTTCTTTGTTAATAATATCTTAGAATTTTTGTCATTTCGGGTGTTAACTTACTCGTCTTCTTTTATATGTTTTGTTATGTAAGCCATGTTTGTAATGGATAGGTTGTATATCATTCATATCCAGAATTATATCAAGTCCTTAGATACTATTATTAATCATAAAATGAGAATTATACTTGAATGGATACGATGGAGAATGAATCTCATCGCTTTCGTGGAGACGGTAGTCCGTACGTACGCACGAGCGATAATATCATTCTTTTGATATTAAAATAATATATAATTGGATGGTATATCATATATAAATAATCCTTATCATGTTATATTTATTATTTACATGAGTTACACATCATTATTATATCAATCCAAATAATAATTTATTGAATAACAATTACACCACAACGTGGAGACGGTAAGCCGTACGTACACACGTATGGTGACATGTTATTCAAAGGATGGATAGAATAGTGAATATGGTTATACCATATTTATAATAACATCACAGTATATATATGATAATGGAGTTATTATTTTAGAATGGTGACAACAAAGGAAGAAGAAGTGGAAGAAGAAAGGAACATGAAAAAGGGTGGTGAAATCATTACCTCTTCTTCGGGTTCTTCCTTTTGATTTGATCAAAAGGGCTTCTTAGGTTGGCTTTCGGATCCAACTAAGGCATCTAGGTTGTTGTGAGGGAAGTTTGGAGAGTATTGGGGCAGATTTTGGATGAACCAGAAGGCTTTGATGGTGTGAATAAATGAGAAGGAGGAGTGCCCTTTTATAAGAGGGGTGGGGGGCACCTTTGGAAAAGCTAGAAATATTAGTTTATAATAAATTTATATTCGGTTTATAATGGATTCAAAGTTGATTATTTAAAGGTTAAGGTGGGGATGGGTCGAAAACCACTCAAACAATATAATTTAGAGAGGTTTGGGTACTTATATTAACCTTATATTTAATTATTAACTCTAAGTTAATTAGTTTCACTTTTACAATGTCTCTTTGTATTTTAATATTACATGGTTAATTAACAAACTATATACATCCAAGAGACCCCCAAGTGGTACATTAATGATATAAATATCATGATATAAGTCTCTTTGCCGAACCTTATATTTTTAGGAATTTAATATCAGTTAATAATATAATATTTGTTTTAAAAACTCTTTTATGTCAATTTTGACACTATTCAATAGTTGATTTTTTTAAAACTCATAAAATAATGATTAACTCGAAAAAAGTAAATTAATTCAATTAGAATATGTCATATTATCTTAGAAAATTAGTGTAATGCATTAAAAGTCTCAAATTATATTTATTTGGGTATTAATAATATCAATTATTTTAATTTTTCACTATTATGGTAATTACTGCATCATCATTATGTCATAAATAAATTAAATTATTTAATCTCTAAAAATTATAAATAAAATCACATTATGTAGGAAATATTTTTAAATTTCTAATGAATATTTATAGTCTAAAATCCAACATATATAACCCTATGTAAAAATTGATTTTCTAAAAGATATATGCTTGTGTCATTTTTGTATTCATTTTAACTTAATTAAAATAAAGTGTCCCTATCACCTACAAGTGGATCCATGGGGTCCCAAAATCAACCCAAAGATGCCCAAGGTCGGACATGTATCAACCAATAAGGATAGGACACGTTTTAGTGTAATATTTTGTTATTATAATATTATTTTGTAACCCTTATTTACCGGATTTACCCTTTAACCATGGTAAATAAAATATTTACCGAAGTAATTATTCAAAATGTCTAAAAATAAAAGTTACCTATTTACACAATTTGAACATCCTGATTAAAAATATGGAATCCGTTTTTCCAAATTCAAAACACAGAAGTGACAGAAATTAATTTAAAATTAATTCCCATTGTTAAAACAAAAAGCGTGTTTTTAAGAGATAATAACTATCAAAAAATTGGCACTTGTTTATGTCTGGTTTAATTGTGAAATTATGTCCAATGACAAACATTGAATTAAATGGTAAAAATATATTCTAAATATACTTTAAAAACACTCAAATTCATAATTTATCAATATTAATTATTTTGATTAAAAAAGTTGTTTTTAATTAAAATTTAGTAATTTTCACTATTCATCAAAATATTAAAGTTATCCGAAAAGTTCAAAAAATTCACCCTAGGCTAAATTAGATATTTTGGATCCAAAAATTAAGTCCATTTTGAAATATAAAATATATGTAATTTCAAAAATTAGGTATTACTATTCATAACGGCTAGTTTGATTGGTTGTGGTGTGTGTTAGAACTCGAAGTTGCGTACAACACACGCTACTGTATTATTCAAAGGAAAGCATACCGTGGAAGCTTGGGATGTTTCATTTTAAATTTTTGATGTCCCCATTTAGTCAAAATTTTTAAAATATTGTATTTAAAAAAGGTTCACTATTAAAAGTTGATAAAGTGCAATACTGAAAATGAATTTGTTCTTACATTATGTCTAAGAAACTCATAATATGGATTCTAAAATTATAAGGATTATATAAAGTTTAAAATTTAGTTAATACTATTCATAAACGCTTTTGAACGGCTTGTTTGGTAAGTAATGGTGCGATTGAAGTCGGTGTTTCGTGTAGTGCAAGTTATTGAATTATTTTGAAGAAATAACACACTATGAAATCTTGGGGTGTTACATTCTCCCCTCCTTCAATAAATTGCGTCCTCGCAATTTGAAATTGTTCTTTGAAAATAAAAGGTTGAAAATAGAAAATATCTTTGTGGGAAAACCCACATCGGAAATTAGGTTACTAAAATTTAGTCTTTATATGAGGAAAAGAGAAATGAAAGGGTCACCACCAAATTATGATGTCGATTAGAAGAACATTGGTGGAAATTAGAGACATATAATAGGAGGAAAAACATAAATATTTATAAGTAGTGATTGAGGTCATCAGTCACAAACAAGTATAAAATTGAGGTCCTTAAATTCATCAATCTATGATGATTTGAAATACCATCGGTTCGACAAAACATAGGGTATTAAGATAACACATTTTTGGTTTTAGGATTCCATAAATAAAGTATAAGAAATAATTTCTTCATAGAATAAGAGAAGAAGAAATATATATTCTTGACAAGTAGAGTTCCATCCTTTAACTAATTTCTACCACAAACTCATCTTTAACTCTAAAAGATAATAGAACGAAAAATATATTCTATTTATCCTATTCATATAGGGTTCCAAAAAAACGAATTTATAATTCATCTACCAGATCTTTTAAAACAAACTACATTATTTAATCCTGGACATTACGTGGGTCAGTAGTAGGTGATACACCCTTGTCGCCCTTCGGTTTTGGGTTCAAGTCTCGCGGCCTTGCTGGACGCGACAGGTTGCCGCCCGACCTCCGAGTTGTCCTTTTATGGAAATCCAAAATAATCCAAACTAGAACTATCCAAAATACTTCAGTCCAAAATTTATAAGGAAGGTAAACAAAATGAAGATCCTTTTTTTCGGCGTAATAACATGTGATCACCTTCATCATGATTTCTTTTAAAACACTGCAACATCCTGAATTATCATAAAACCTTATTGATTACATTCATGATCCCTTATTCCTTATAGAATAATAGATATACTCCTTCAATCCAAAAATGTTGTAAACCCCAATATTGATGGAATATAAAAATCATTAATCAGTTTCAAGGTAGTCAAGAATATCCAATATAATTTATCCAAAATAGTCATGTATTATTCTAAAATCACTACCTCGGTATCAAAACCATATTATGGTTTTTCTTTCTCTCAAACATATTTTTTCCAAAAATTTATCCTGCTATTGAGTCACTTTTCTTTGTTCCACAGAATCTCATGTCCTTAATGAAATAGTACTGCAGTACAATCCTTATATACTCCATAATTATTATAACAATTACATTGTTGATACAACACTCAAATAACATAATCAACATAAGAACTCTAATCATTCATCTTCATTTGTGGTAGTATCATAAATTTATTATTATCCAATAGCATCATTTGTGGCATAGTCTGATGACTGGGACATAGGTTCGCGTAGTGTCCAAACTCCTTGAAAATGAAGCATTGTACCTTTGAAACCATTTTCTTACCCTTGCAGTCACGTACTTTGTGCCCTTTTCCTCCACACTTATAACAAACTCCCATTCCTTTCAGGCAAGTTCCAGGGTGTTTCTCCCCACAGTTATCACATATGAGAAAAATTCATATTTTCCCTCTTCCCTTTATCTATATTTCTCTTTTCCATCCTTTTATTCTCTTGCTTCCCTTCAAAGACATAGGACTCAGTAAACACTTTACTTATCTTATCAACACATGATATTATTTCTTTATATGATGATAATACATGCGAGACTATTTCTTTTATAAATTCTGTCTTAAGATCATGAAATATATGATTCTTCTTTCTATTTGTATCATGTGCATTGCTAGAGTTCTCATTCCTTCTACTGGGATCCATTTCTAAACAATGGCATACAATAGATTAGTTTATGAATAACAATACCTAATCCCAAACTTCTAAAACACAAAACATAAATTAAATAGTTTATGGATATAATCCATAATCATAAAAATGTCTCCTTTGAGGAAGTATATACTCATAAAACCTTCATAATGGTTTGTAATGAAAATGAGAATTATCCTAAGCATATCCCCTGAGAGTGTCGTAACCAAGAGTGCAGCAAGGCCCGTTGTCATGCAGCAGTTCCCGTTCGAGTCTAGCTCAAAGAGGTGTTTTTGGGTTTTACCCCTATGTACATCTGTTCCAGAGCCACCTCTACCAGCTCATATCCAGACAGGGATGTATTGCTTGGAAAACTCACAAAATATCTACAATACCAAAATTCTAGGAAGTTCTTCTATACAAATCCTCAAAATATATCTTAGGTCTATGTGCTCTTATTAGAGTTTATCTAAATCTAGCTTCCAAGTTTTGTACTAAACTTCCTTTGATACAAACTGTAACACCCCAATCCCAGTTACCTAGAGTCAGTGCATTATTACATAACATTGGCATGATCACAAGAAAGATCAAATCTCGAAAGACCGATGGGTTTAGTAGCCTTGGAAACACTAGATATATTCATAAAGTTTTACATTACATCATAAAGTGAAAAACTACTACAACAACATAGTCTCCATATTCCACACTCATATCCCCACATAAAATCCCTACAGGTCATTCATAACTTACTTCTTCACATCCTGGAAAAAATAAAACATAGAAAAGGGGTGAGCTCAAATGCCCAGTAAGGATAAGAATATATCAGAAACTTTCAAAAATAAGCATAAACTTTTAAGGCAATGTATAACTAAAACAAAAGCCTTTTAAACTTGACCTTCAACATAGTATGGAAAAAGTAAAATGAAATAATGCCATTTACTTATTCACACAGATATTATACTAATCGAATAATCAAATGCAATATCAATATCCACTTTCATAATGATGGAATTCATAATTCCAGACTATCATAACCACATAGCCAAGGCCTCATGCCAAGACTAAAAATAAGATTTTGCCAAGGCCTTGTGCCAAGACACTAGTTGGTCTCATGAGACCTACCGATGCATCAGGGAGCTATAGAAGGCTCCACCCGTCACATATTAAGTCCAATTAATTCCCATATCAAAAGGTTTAAACAGAACATAAACATTCGTATTAAAACTAGCATATGAAATGTCAATACTTTAACCATAAACTATGAATGGTATAAAAATAGCACATCCACAGTCAAACATATCACAAAACCTTAAATACAATATAGAAGTTTTCTATCATAATAAATC
Organism: Viscum album; assembly: GCA_963277665.1. Lineage (NCBI taxonomy): Eukaryota > Viridiplantae > Streptophyta > Magnoliopsida > Santalales > Viscaceae > Viscum > Viscum album. The sequence continues at coordinate 70,586,276 of OY728149.1, forward strand.
AACTTCAAATAATCTTAAAATCCATCAAAGGATGTTGACATAGATGAAATCAAAATTATTTGAGAGAAATATCTCTTTTCTCAAAATCATTGAAAAGTCACACATTTATAAAGGAAGTAATTTAAAAGAGATTTTTGAATCAAAGTGTCCCATACCAATTTGAAACTTTTGAAAATAAATATTATTTCGAAACCTTCATGTCCATATAAATAAGTCCTTAAAATCATTTTGAAAACATGGACATTAATTAAAAATATTTAGAAAGATAAATCTTTAAAACATTTAAAATTATGATCTTGATAAAGAGTACCTTTCAAAAATTCTTAAAATATTCATTTTGAAAAAATTTAAAAGTCACATAATTATCAAATTTACTTTTAAAATATTCTTATAAGCTTGTAAGGGAATCTTTGATGATTTTATAATGGCGGTAAATATCCGCACCCGCCGTATAAGTTAAAAAAACATTCTTACCTTAAATTTGTCAAAAGGTAAAAAGTGCCTTGTTTGGAAAACGACGGAGAGATTCCTTTAAAAACACATAAGGGTATAAATGAAATTAACCCAAATTCTTTTTAAATAGTAAAAATGTTTTGAAATACATTTTGAAGAAACATGAATGTTGATGATAAAGAAATCCTAGTAGATTATTACGTATAAACAACCTCGGATAATGAAGAGATTGAGAAATAAACCCTTACCTTGAACTTTTCCTTGGTTGGGGTAGGTTAAACTCCTGTATAATGGTGAAATAATTGTTATTAAATTATTCAATAATAATATACATTAATATGATATCATATATGATCTTTTAACATTGCTTTGTTAATAATATCTTAGAATTGTCGTCGTTTCAGGTGTTAACTTACTCGTCTTGTTTTATATGTTTTGTTACGTAAGCCATGTTTTTAATGGATAGATTGTATATAATTCATATCCATAATGATATCAAGTCCTTATATACTATTATTAATCATCAAATGAGAATTATACTTGAATGGATATGATGGAGAATGAATCTCATCGCCTTCGTGGAGACGGTAGTCCGTACGTACGCACGAGCGATAATATCATTCTTTTGATATGAAAATAATATATAATTTGATGGTATATCATATATAAATAATCATTATCATGTTATATTTATTATTTACATGAGTTACACATAATTATTATACCCATCCAAATAATAATTTATTGAATAACAATTACACCACGGCGTGGAGACGGTAAGCCGTACGTACGCACGTATGGTGACATGTTATTCAAAGGATCGATAGAATAGTGAATATGGTTGTACCATATTTATAATAAAATAACAGTATATATATGATACTGGAGTTATTATTTTAGAATGGTAACAACAAAGGAAGAAGAAGTGGAAGAAGAAAGGAACAAGAAAAAGGGTGGTGAAATCATTACCTCTTCTTCGGGTTCTTCCTTTTGATCAAAAAGTATATATATGATACTGGAGTTATTATTTTAGAATGGTAACAACAAAGGAAGAAGAAGTGGAAGAAGAAAGGAACTTGAAAAAGGGTGGTGAAATCATTACCTCTTCTTCGGGTTCTTCCTTTTGATTTGATCAAAAGGGCTCCTTAGGTTGGCTTTCTGATCAAACTAAGGCCTCTAGGTTGTAGTGAGGGAAGTTGGGAGAGTATTTGGGCAGATTTTGGACAAACCAAAAGGCTTTTTAGGTGTGAAGAAATGAGGAGGAGGAGTGACCTTTTATAAGAGGGGTGAGGGGCACCTTTGGAAAATCTAGAAATATTAGTTTATAATAAATTCATATTCCATTTATAATGGCTCCAAAGTTTATTATTTAAATTTTAAGGTGGGTATGGGTCTAAAAACACTCAACCAATAGAATTTAGACAGGTTTGGGTACTTATATTAACCTTATCTTTAAGTATTAACTCTAAGTTAATTAGTTTCACTTTTACAATGTCTCTTTGTGTTTTTATATTATATGGTTAATAAACGTACTATATACATCCAAGAGACCCCCAATTGGTCGATTAATTATATAAATATCATGATATAAGTCTCTTGGACGAACCTTATATTTTTAGGAATTTAATATCAATTAATAATATAATATTTGTTTTAAAAACTCTTTTATGTCAATTTTGACACTATTCGATAGTTTATTTTTGTAAAACTCATAAAAGAATGATTACTTCAAAAAAAGTCCATTAAATCAATCCTAATATGTCATAGTATCCTAGAAAATTAATGTAATGCATTAAAAGTCTAAAATTATATTTATTTGGGTATTTATAATATCAATTATTTTAATTTTTCACTATTATGGTAATTACTGCATCATCATTGTGTCATAAATAAATAAAATTATTTAATCTCTAAAAATTATAAATAAATTATCATTATGTAGGAAATTGTTTTATCTTTCTAAGGAATATTTATAGTCTAAAATCCAACATATATAACCCTATGCAATTTTTTTTCTAAAAGATATATGCTTGTTTCATTTTTGTATTCATTTTAACTTAATTAAAATAAAGTGTCCCTACCACCTTCATGTGGCTACATGGGGTCCCAAAATCGACCCAAATATGCCCATGGTCGGCCATGTATCAAACAATAAGTTTAGGACACGTTTTAGGGTAATTTGTTGTTATTATAATATTATTTGTTAACCCTTATTTACCAGATTTACCCTTTAACCATGGTAAATAAAATATTTACCGAAGTAATTATTCAAAATGTATAAAAATAAAAGTTACCTATTTACACAATTTGAACATCCTGATTCAAAATATGGAATCCATTTTTCCAAATTCAAAACACAGAAGTGGCAGAAATTAATTTTAAATTAATTCTTGTTGTTAAAATAAAAAGCGTGTTTTTAAGAGATAATAACTATCAAAAGATTGACACTTGTTTATGTTTGGTTTAATTGTGAAATTATGTCCAATGACAAACATTGAATTAAATGGTAAAAATATATTCTAAATATACTTTAAAACCACTAAAATTAATAATTTATCACTATTATTTATTTTGATTAAAAAAGTTGTTTTTAATTAAAATTTAGTAATTTTCACTATTCATCAAAATATTAAAGTTATCCGAAAAGTTCCAAAATTTTACCCTAGGATCAATTAGATATTCTGGATCCAAAAATGATGTCCATTTTGAAATATAAAATATATATAATTTCAAAAATTTGGTATTACTATTCATAACGGCTAGTTTGATTGGCTGTGGTGTGTGTTAGAACTCAAAGTTGCGTACAACACACACTACTGTATTATTCAAAGGAAAGCGTACCATGGAAGCTTGGAATGTTTCATTTTAAATTTTTTATATACCCATTTAGTCAAAAAGTTTAAAATATTGTATTTAAAAAAGGTTCACTATTAAAAGTTGATAAAAGTGCAACACTGAAAATGAATTTGTTCTTACATTATGTCTAAGAAACTCATAATATGGATTCTAAAATTATAAGGATTATATAAAGTTTGAAATTTAGTTAATACTATTCATAACCTCTTTGGAACGACTTGTATGGTAAGTCATGGTGCGATTGAACTCGGTGTTGCGTGTAGTGAAAGTTATTGAATTATTTTTAAGAAATAACACACTATGAAATCTTGGGGTGTTACAAAAATAATATTTTCCTTGTGTTGACATATTCTTCACCATTCTTACCTACCCTCTTATGAGTATTTGGTTCAATAGTTTTCTTTATTTATTTACATCCCAAGGAAGAATCACTTTCTTTTTTTACCCAATTCTAAGTCTACAATAGTTATTTATTATATCTAATATATAAATGATACTTTTTTGGGATTAAATAGTTTTCATCATAATAGTGACCACCTATCTTTCAGAAATAATAGAATTTTCAAAGTGATTCAAATATTTTCTTCGAAGATAGATTCCTCCCTTTATATGATTTTTTCTTCATTATAGCTAGATAATTTCTTATTTCATATATTTCCACAGTTTTTATATGGATTCTATGATTTGAATATGCTGAAATATTATGTTAGAAAACAATAACACAATGTCCAAACTTCCCAAAATTCCAAAATTTCCCAATTAATCCTTTTCCCCTATTTATGAAATATTTCTAAATTTACATGATTTTTTTATTTTTATGGGGAATTTTTTTATAGAATGATCACCTCCACACATGATTATATGGTTGGAATTTTAGTATTCCATATTATTCCACAATTTTATATAATTTTACCATTATCCTATACTTCCAAAAAAACACATTCAATATTAATTGAATGAATTGGATTGTGGGATTCCTTTTTTATTGAGCATAAGGTGGGGTATTCTTCAGATGATCTCAAGATAATATTACCATTAGTATGAGTCCATTTTAAGGGAAAATAAATCTTAGATACTTGGGTGGCAACACTTTTCATCTCATTTAATTACAATGCTCTAGGTTTTTCTTTTTCAATATTTTTCATTTTTTCTTATAACTCAATATAGAAACCGTATATTTTAATACATTAATATTAAATCATTATAAAGATAAACAACATAATAGTATTACATAATGAGGTTCTAGAGTTTTAGTGTCTTTTGAAAACTAGGACCAAATATAACATTTACAACATCGAGCATAAACAATTATTTAATTCCTTCTTATCTAGATTCATATTGGCTCTTGGCCTCTCAGAAGTATATGTAGTCACTTGAGGAAATAAATTAAAAAGGGGTGAGCTAAAAACCCTTTAATAGGATAAATAAGGACATTATATAAATGGGTGAGCACAATCACAACATAGGCAAAGGATCATGAACATGAGAGGAAGCATTAATAAATGACCTGGATTATGGAAATGCATAATAATGAAACATAATGTCTTAGTGGTTAACTACCACACATAGTTGTGAACAAATCTAGCATAAAGTTCATATATAATTTCACTTTAACTCATGAGATTCATCACTTTACCCAATGAATTGGAGCACTGTATAATTCTGAGCACACCAGTCACATCATAACATTCTCATTATCATGCATGCCACATTGAACATATACAAAAAATGAACTTAAATAACCCATGAAAAAGAATAGTTTTTATCAAATAAGTACACATTCTTAAACTTTGGATTACCCTAATAAAGGGGGAATAACATACTTGATACAAGAACCATCAACCTTGAGTGAGAAGTAAAAGGTGTGCTTTTGAAAGAAGTGTTCTTTTGGAAAACATTTTTTTGTCATAAACTCTAGTGGAAAACATTTATATACATAAAAGGTAAGATAATTATGAAAAAATGGTTTTTATGGAGTTACCACACCAAAAATGGAGTGAAAGAGGGAGAACCCAAATAATGAAAGTTGGGTTTGAGAATTTCCTCTTACCTTGTATCTGAATGATTTCTTTGCTTTAATGTCCCATATAACCACATTAGATTCATTAATTAATAATTGAATAACCTTTTTTACATTAATATTTTTCATTATGGTCTCATTAAGTTATTTTGTGGGCCTTTTATGAGTAATATAGTTTAAATACATTGTTCTAGAAAGTTCATTTTTATGGTTTTCTTAAGCGGTTAACCTGTATTCATAAATAGAAGTTCATGTAGAACATGGATAAAAATACAGAAATGATATTTCATGTTATTAATAATATTACAGCAGTTTAAATGATATTATAATGAATCATGTTATATACCATTTTGATGAATCATTAGATAATAATTTAATGATGATCGTTTGGGTTAATTCGGGCGGTTTTTCGACCACAACGAACTTGTTTTGTTTAATAATTTAGTAATACGTACGTAAGTTAGTTACAAAACACTAAAAAGTATATAATACCTATAAAATAATATGTTTCAAGCATAAAAATGGTTTCATGACCAGATCTTAAGGTGGTAAAGTAAAAAATAAAATATGTCTTTCTTAAAGGTGATAAATTAATACATCAAGAACAATGTTTTATTTTATAAAATAAAAGAAAGAAGAGGAGAAGGATATTGGATGATATATTATCCCATAAGTATCATAAAAGTACATTATATTTATGATACTAGAGTTAACATATGATTTGGATGAGGATAGGTGGAGAGATATTAAGACAAAAACCTGAAATTGAAAAGATAATTAAAGGAAAAGAGAGAGAAATTACCTCTTGAATCCTCCTCTTGAGATCCTCCTTAATGAACCTAGGCTTGGTCTTTTGATGAGACCAGAAGATCTTGGAAGTGGGGGAGGGACTAAGGAAGGTTTTTGGACAGATTTTAGACAAGTCTTGAAACTTGAGAGGCTAGTTTTTGCAAGGGGAGAGAGAGGGGTTATTTTAGCATGAGGAGGGGGTTTTTTAGAATAAAATATTAAATAAAATAATATGTCAAATGTTAGAATTTTAATAGTAGTTTCTTGAGATAATAAATCATATATTAATATAATTTAAATTTTTTAGACTTTAAATCATCTTTATAATTCTAATTCATTAATTTATTAAATGGAAAGTGAAAGAAAGAGAAAAATATACTTTAAGGAATCACTTTTTGACTTTAGGATTTGGAAAGTTCTTTTTAGGTTTGGAAATTGAGTTCATTCTATTTTAAGGAACCATTTATGAAATTAAATATATCATGATATAATTTAAAGTTTTATAATGTTTATTTCATCATTACATCATGAATGATGCAATTTAAGATACACCGGTTATGTTGAAAACTATATTTTTATTATTCAACTGAAAATTGAAGTATTTCAGAAAAATCCACAAAATAAATTATTACCATTTTTTGGATGTGTAGAATCAAAAGATGAAGTCAATTTTTTAAAAATAATTTCCTAAATATGATTAATTTAATTTTTAATAAAAATCATAATTTACTTGAAAAATACACTTTTTAAAATTAAAACAGATTTAATAATGCATTCAAAAATTACATATAGTCTTATTAAATTATCTAAAAACCTAAAGACATATAATTGTAAATTTATGAAAATAATTTAGGAAAATACATTTTATTTAAAATTAATTATTTAATTATAATTTATTATTTATGACTTATAGAAACACCAATACTTCTACTATAGTCAAATTGTCACTTATACAATGCCTAAATTTTATTTAATATTTCATGGGTGAGGTTACTATTATTTTGGATGATTTACTATTCATAAGGGTCATATTACTATTCATAAGCATTTGTTACTATTCATAAGGTAGGTTTCTATTCACCAAAAATTATGTTTGTCCTATCATACTCAAAATATCTTACTAATCGCAACCATGTATGTTAGATTTTTGAAATTTGAAACATAGAAGTGCAAAAATTATGTTTAATGATCACATAGTATTTAGTATCATGATATTTCATTTTCATTCCTAATACTATAAGGCATAATTATAAGAAGGGAATTCCATTGATAATACTTTGGGTCATTACACTCAATACATTTCATTTTGAGTTAATATTTCTCATTATCAACTGATCTCAAGTTAACTTCACAATCCATATTCCTATTATGAATTCAATCCTCATTTATTTTCCTGATCACAACTAAATAATTATCCAACTCTTTCAACATTTTTTTATTTAACTTTTAATTGTGTAAAATTGAAATCCATGGATACTTTATAAATCTTTTATAATACATGGAACACCAATTTAATAAACTTTTTAAAATATTTTTTCTCACATAAATAAATTTTAAATTATTTACCATCATGAGATAATATTTTATCACGAAGTGAAATAGTTTCTTTCCTAACTTTCAATATCATTGTGGGAGTGTTATAAAATATCATCTTATTTTCCAATCCTTCTTCCATGGAGTTGGATTCTTCTTTTATCATTGATTTCACATCAGGAATTACCTTGATTAATCAAAATATATAAGTCGCTGACTTAATTATAATTTTCTTTATATAATCCATGACCTCAAGATTGAGGCCTTCATAATATTCAAGGTTATCACTATAACAACTTGATATGGTTTCACTAGAGAAATAATAATCAACATATTTAGCTGATAAAACATTTCCATTATGATTAATTGTATCTAATGGTGTCTCCTCCTTATTCTTTGATCACTTTATTGTATTCATTAACAATATATTATTCTTATTTATAAAGGCTTGATGGGGAATTTTATATCAGTCTTGACAAGTATAACAATTAGATTCTCCATCTATGGCCCTTCCAAATTCTCTTCATATATTTACATTATTTATATCAAAAAAATACCTAGGAATTATTTTTTAGATCCAAATTCTAGGGAACCTATGTCCTAATACTAATTGAGTGTCTTAGAGGGATTGTGAAGACACTCTTGAGAGGGGGTGAATCCGATGTTGTCAAATACTTATACTAATTACAAAATTATTATTTTAAACATAAACCCCCTTTGATCATATTAAAATCTATATACAATTAAGATTAACTTGGGTCTTATTTAATTCACACAACCCATATACTAAATATGAAATAAAGTAAGGTAGTAAAGTAAATAATGTGTTATTTTTATAAGGTGCATCCTCAAGATAATAAAACTACCCCTATATTGTGTTCAACTATTTTTGAGACATGAATTTTAAACTATAAATATTTTTATAAATATAAAAGTGATTATATGATGTTTTCAACCTAAACCACTCCCACCATATTATATAGGGGAGTGATTCCACAAAATTACAAAATTTAAAGACACCAACATAACATTACACATGTGAAGGGATATTTATACCACATACCACAATATTATAACTAGCATCACACTCTCATGTAATCCCATTTTACATCCCCCTCTTGGATTATATTGAAATTATATCCATAGAAATAGTATTCACTCAAAAAAAATGATTAGATTATTTACACCATCGAATATTCCACTACCTATAAGTCTTCAAAAATTACTCATCCAACACAATATATGGAAATATATATATTTTATGGTTTTTTAAAATCTATATATGAGACATAAAACTTAATTATACAAGAAAATGACAACCACTAGATACTATATAGGGATTTTTCTCAATGACCTTTAATTACTTATTTATTTCTCTTATTTTTATTCCTGAGTTGTGTCTCTTGTGAAGTACTTATTTCCACACTCAGAATTTTCCTCTTCAAAACCCTATTCGTAATTCCTTTAGTATTGTCTTGATAGCCATTATTTCTTACTCAAGATATCTAGTATTATATTGACACTAATTTTATATAATTATTTTTTCAATAATTATCATTCCTACTCTCGGCCAAATTACATAACCCATAACACATAAAATGATCTATAATAATATCTTTCTCTTCCTCGATGTGCACAACTATACAGGAGGCTCCTCACTTTTTCCATGAGGTAAAAGAATTTTTTTATAAATGGAAACTTGTTTTATTTTTTTATAAGACAAATAAGACAACCACATGTGAACATCTATTCTCCCATGGTTTCTATATCTATCTTTTTAACGAAAAGGATATTATAAGAATACACTTATTTAATTTGACATTTATTTTTCTTAAACTCTTTGTGTTGAATGAATAGATATTTCATGTTTTCTATATAGTAACCTTGAATTCATATTCTTCCTAAAGATGAACTCACAATTCTTATATAAATAATTAATCTTCCATGTTATATTAAATATAGTTGCATCATCACAACAGGTGGAGATTCCTTATTTTCAACTATAGTGTATCTAAAAATGACTGTATAAATACAAATATCAATCTTTAAATTTCATAAATAATATCATACATATTTTTGAACTACTAAATATTTAATTAATGTTATTTTTGTTATATTTAAGCACCATTTTATAGCTCATGATTTTATGCATCTTCATCATCATTATTCTTGAAATCTCAGTATATTCATTAAGAATATCATTCACTTGAATGTCTTCAATATCAGGATTGTATAATGTATTGAACACAACTTAATGATATATAGAACACATGAGAATAGCTTTAAAACATCAGATTTATTTTCATCAAAAGTAGAACAATTTTGTAAACTCAATTTTATACTTTAAGAAATGTCTCTCAAAAACCCTTTTCCTTTGATATTCTTCTTTGTGACTGAATATTATCTCCTCTTTAATTATATGCATATACCATACACCATTTAAGTTGTTTATAATGTTTAATACAATTAATATAAGTCATTTCATCAGCCCCGTTTTAATTTGTTCATCAGATATTTAATATGGTAAACTCATCATTTCATCATGTGGAAACTTAGTATTTTTCTAAGTCTATCCTAACACATACTTAGGTATAAATTACACATACACAAAGTAATTGAAATCATACGTTACAACCAATTAAATATACATATAATTCAATGACTTATACATACTTTTGATTAAATTATACATAGATTATAATCACTCATATACAATTCACGCCTTTGCTAAATTTTTTTGGTCAATTGAGAATGAATCATATGAAAAATAAGAAGGAAACATACCCAAAGTCAAAAATGAATAATACACTCTGAATTTTACTTAGATGTAAAACTTACACATATAACTAATGAATCATACATATTATAGGATAATCACTCTTAAAAACTTTATACTTATCTTATTTTCAATTGATCTAGAAAATCTTTAATTTATCAAATAAATTCAAAGAATCTTCCCTTGATCTCATGGATTATTCAAACCTATAAAAACTTCATAAAAATGTTTTTGAACGCTGATTTTAAGAAACAACATAACATATTATCCTTGTATGTTTCCTCAAACACTATATAGCTTCTATCAAACATTTTGAACCTGTTTGAATCTTGTTAAATATATCTTATAAAACATGTCTAGATTAAGTTTAGCAACCATATCCTCCAAAATTTCCACCTTACATAAAATTGTATAGATAATGATCCTCAAATATTATCAATTTTATTTCCTCTATAAATATCATACCACCAACAACAATATGATATATGATATTCCATTTGAATCTCTCCATCTAATCATTCAAGGGAATCTTCTTTACTACCTTTATGTGGTACCTTTCCCCATCACCCAAGACTTCTGTTTTTCATTATTACATTGAAAAAGACATAAAATATAATTGAAAACAAGTACAACTTCAACCCAATGGAACTTTAATCAGCACATTTTTATTTATTTTCAATTTTAAATTTTCTCTAATAGTCAATGTAATTATGATCTCTCTAATTTAAAATAAATTCATAGGAGGGAAACAACACCTCCTTTTTAATGACATTATAGGGTAGACATGAAACCCTTATCTATCTTTTATTGATACCACATATCCAAGGAAATGTTTTTCTCATTAAAACCAACTCTATTAAATTTATGAAACCCATCTTCTTTATATTGATTTTACCTCCCCCTTAAAAACTGTTAATCATGTTCTATTTGAGAGAAGGGTGGAAACACGTGTTTTGTTACCAATGATATATCAACTAATCAACTATTAGTTTGTTTGGGATAAAAATATATATAAAGAATAGTTAATAGTTTATAAAATAGAATTTTCCTTTTAATAACTTTAATTTGGTATCAACTCAAATTTTTAAAACTTTGTGTCTATTTTTTTAAATGTACGGACCTTCACTAAAATGAACAAACACATAAAAAATTCAAGTGAAAGGATTTTTATTCTACTATTTTATTATAATATTAGACACCCATGATAAACATAGTGAAAATGATCTGGAATAGTGAAGTGATAATAAAAATAATACCTCAACATTAAACTTTTGAAGGGGCTTTCCAAAATTCAATAATTTAATGATTCTTTATTATACTTTCTTATTTTAAGGCTTCCCCTAAATTTATGATTTCAAATATTCTTCACCATAAATTCCCCAAAATTTAAACACTAGAAAAATATACTTAGGAATGTGATGGATGTCCCTTAGAAATTCACTGTGAGCAACAATACTGAGAATTATTTTCCAAACCAGAATATCAGTTATTTAATGGTCTAAAGTGTCTTAAACTGTTAATTCATGACTTATATTTGATTTTCAAGATATGATATTCTATTGGAAGTATTCACTCATTTTTTAATTCACTATTCTTTCTAACTAGAATGGGGTTCCCACCTTTTTCAATTAGTGTTTTTTGATTCTTTTCATCTTTCAAAAACTCAAATCATCTTCCAACTAGGCTCACCATATTATTAAGTACTCTATTATTACATGGTAATACTTTTATTTGGCATGGATTTTTTTATATTTACATATCTTTTATCACTATAAGTAACTGTTTATTTTCCTATATATCTCAATAGTTCTTATTTTTGTGGTAATTATGTCATAAACATATTGGAAATGTTGTCTACCTTAATTAACCTCACACAAAAACCTTCAAAAACCTTTAATCCACCCTTTTTTGGAAGCCTATAAACCTCTTAATAGGAAGTAGAAACTACAAGTCTAATATTATTATCCTTATCTTGGATGGATTCCCTTTTCCTTATAGTTTTCTATCTTTAACTTTAAAATTTATGAACATTTTGAAATGATCCATGATGTTTCCTATCTAACTATAATGGAAGAATATTATCCATAAATTTATATCCTATTTCTATTTCTTCACTAAAATCTTAGGGGTATTTAGTTCAAAAAAATTCTTTAATTATTTACATCCCAAGGTAAAAATATTTTTCTTACTTTACCTCTTTCTTATTCGATGGCGTTTCATTATTATCTATAATATACTAATTATAAATAGAAGGATTGTAATAGTATTCATCACAGAAGTGAAAAACTATCTTACAATACTCACATAAATTTTAAATTAATTCAAATATTTTCTTTCAAGAAGGATTAATTCCATTCTTAGAATTATAATTTATTAAAGATGTTTCTTTATTATTTAAGATCTGGTCCTGATTGTTATAGGGATTCTATAATTTGAACATGTTGACATATTATCCCATATATTAATAGAAATGTTCCTGGACATATAGTAATACAAACACTTCTTAATTATTTACGATCTTTTGATTGGGAATAAAATATTTCAGTATTTAAATGATTGATATCATTAGGCTATAACATCAACCTTTTGGGATCCTTTTTAGGAGGAAATTTCCTATAACACTCTTTCCTTCACCCTTGATGATTTGCTCAGTGTTTCAAAAAAATTCCATTTCCAAATTTGTAAAAAATGTAACCTTTTTCCTGTATTTATAAAAAAAACATATTCACTATTAACTGAATGGATAAAATTATGGGATACCTTTTTCAATGATCCTAAGTTAGAGGATTCTACAGATGATCTAAAATGCTATTTACCTCTATAATGAGTGAATTTTGAGGAAAAATAAATCTCAAATAATTGGATAAATTTACTTTTTATCTCAATTGATTGGGAAGATCTAGGTTTTCCCACTTTAAATTCCTCGGTTTCAATTCTAACTAAAGAAATTTTATATTGAAAAAATAATTATCATTCTCGATAGATGTCAATTTATCAACCTAGTACTTATTCATATTCTGAATTTGATATTTATTCATTTTTATTATCTTTACCAAACAATTATCCATATCTTTTATCCTTTTTTAACATTCATTTGGGAAAACTTGACATCTATAGAGTCTTTATGAATCTTATCCTATGAATGGAACACATTTTTAACAACCTTTTCAAAAAATTATTTCTCATATAAATATTTTTTTAATTATTCATTATCTTGAGATCATATTTCATTTCAATGTGAAATTGTGATGCCCGAGACTCACAATCCTGGATTTGGTGCCGTAAACATGTGTTTTACACTCTCACTTTAATACCATATGTAGAGTCTTGGATAAAACAAACCTTATTTAAAAAATTAAAAATGATCATTGAATATATTATATACCAAGTATATATTCAATTTTAGAGATTTATAGAATTAGTTAAAAACATAAAATATTAAATCCCATGTCTTTATCAACTAATAGATATGGTTTTCCACTATCTAAGAAACTATATAATTCATAAGGAGACTTTAACATATCCAAAAAATTCTTCCACACATGTTATCCTTCTAAACATATCATGTGTAAAAAATTTCTTCATAACAAGAGAAATATAACCAAAATAATGGGGTGATATCAAATGATAAATAAGGGAAACATATAACTAATTTTGTCAAAAACATAGGTGTTATACATAATATGGAATAAATAAATAATTTGAGTAATTTCATAATCGACTAAAATTGAGAGCAGGATATATCCTTGAAAATAAATAAAAACATGGACATCAATAATACTGATCTCATACTGATGGAATTCATAATACTGGTAAAAATTATATGCTTTGAAGGAATTTTTCCAAGACACTATATTATTATGGGAATAGGTATACAAAAAAACCGAAGTTCTTTTGTCTCATGAAACCTATCGATGCATTGAGGACCTATAAAATTTTAATCCATGCCCATTACTTATTTAAGTCCACTACATTTCCTATAAGAGTCAAGAATACATTTCATACCATTCAATAATGCACCTCCACATGAATATAAACTTGTATATCCATATAATGAGAAATATAGAATGTCAATAAATAATAAAACTATGTTAGAAATCAAGAATCATCAAGAATGTAAATACTTTTCCCCATGTAAATAAAAGGGATAACAAGAGAATAACCAATCCAGATAAATAAATTTGATTGTCAAACAATATATAGTCAAATTTTTGATAACTATTAATATTTAAATAACAATATATGGAACACCAATACATTTCCCCATGTCAATATTATAAAATTCTTTGTAGGTGATCATCATCCAATCTGAATTGTGTAAAATGTAATGTTCACACCATATAGGGAAATGATTATATGGATAAATCAAAACAGGAATGATTTTAAGCTACCTAGAGAAAGAATGTAGATGTTTTCAAAATAAAATATCCCCAATGTAACAAATGATATGTGGAATGATGTTTGCATAGATGAAAAACATCCTTCCAAAAGAATTCATGAATTATACCCCACAAGAAGGAAACATTAACTAGATTGTTTGGTACAATGAGTTCATTAACCAAAATAATGAATATATATTAGAGTGTAAAAAGTAAAAAATAAATCATATTTAGGTAAATAATTTTGAAAATAAAAATAGAAATGGATGTGAAAACATAGAATATCTTTTAGAAAACATTTTTAACATTTATGTAAAAGATGCTGTTATGGGCCCCTTCCAAAAGACATTTTTTATAAGGTGAAGTGAACACTATTTGAAATATTTAATATTTTTGAAGGATTTTCAATAAAAGGTCATGGAAAATACATAAATCTTATTTATCAAAAATTATTAGAGGAAGGAAAAACATATGAAAATGAAAGGGAAACCCCTTTTTATTATTTTAAAAATACATTTTCTCAAAATTCACATTGTAAAAATGGTTAAAAAAATTATTTTGTATAAAAATATATTTTTGCATATAGGTAGAAAATTACCATAGGATAAAACATTATGGTGGGAAAAACCTTGCATAGAATAAATACGTTCATGAAGATAGAATATAACTCAAGGAAAACCCATGCTTGGAGTCCTTAAGGCTTTTGGGCCACCCAAGCCTTCGAGTCAGTAGGGCTTTCGGGCCACCTTTAAGGCCTTTGGGCCACTTCAAGGCCATCGAGACACATGCAGTTGCCCCAAACACTACAAAAAAGGAGCAGCCCCAGAAGAAGATTCAAAGAATGTGCACTCACCAGAGCAAAGCTAAATGGATTTGTCTGAATGAGAGGGTATGGTTATGCCATTAGGACTAGCCGGTACTTGCACGAAAAGCCCAACCATATGGCCATGCGAAGGAGGAGAGATACTGTCATGATGCAGATGCTGGGGTGAGGAATTTCCTTGTAGATAGTCTGGTTTAATTCCCTAAGACCTTCAGGTCATATAAATTCCTAATCCTATGTGCCTTGTAAGGGTTCCCCCTCATGCCTTGAAAGGGGGGTTATCAAAAATCAATAAAAATGAAGGCCTTCAGGACATTCAGGCTAATTGAGATTAAAATTATATGATTAAAATTTAATTCATGATAGTATTTATCAAATAGGAATTATATACATATCATAATAGAATTAGGTTCATAATACCAAACATGTCTCAAAAAGAGGAATTTGAGACGAAATCCCTTACCTCAATCCTGATTCATTCTACACTTCCACAAAATGTCTTGAATAATTAATTTTATTTCATTAAATACATAACCAATAAACTTATTCATAAATTTAACCTTTTTTTCTTCTCATTTACAATTATTCTATACTTATAAATATTAGTTTTTTTACCTATTTTCAACATTGGGTGTAAGTAATCTTTGTCACTTAGAACTAGTTTCGTAAAATATATTTTGGTATCTATTATTTATAAAAATTAAATCAATATTAGATCATTTAAGTTATTGAAATATATTTTACAATATATTTTATAAATATATAATTTCATTTTATGGTATTTTTGGTTACAAACCATAAATATGAAATCGAGAACGATAATGTTTCAGCGATTCTTAACGAACGATTGGTGTTTTATTTATTTATTAATTAAATATTTATATAAAATTAAAATAACCTAAAAAACATTATTTAAATATTTATATCATATAATTCCATTAAATAATTTATCATATTCATCCACAATATAAATTTATAGTATTTTTCAAGTTTGTGGTTAAATTGATCCAAACATAAACCTACCATGATTAATGATAGATTATGAAGTGGTATAGTTATAATATAATTACAAAAAAATAGAATTAAATTTTTTATAGTTTATTAGTATAATATATAATATTTTTAAATAATTATAAATAGAATATAATTTATAAGAAGTCATTACATAGAAAGAAGGGATTACTTTTCTCTTAGTTCACTTGTTTTAAACGATTGAATTAATGATAATCGTTTATTGATCATATCACTAATAGCTTATCCAATTTAAAATATCAGAACCATAATTATATCATAAAAAAATATCTATCCATTAAAATTGTTCTTATGACCACCCATGAATGGCATTAAAGAAAATAAAAATAGATATCAATCTTTCCATGGATGTGGTAGTCTGCACGTATGCATGGATAAGGATTTCATTTTCCATAGAATGGTCAAAATCTAAATTATGTTATATATTTTTAGAATATAAAATTGTTTATAAAGATAATAATTATTTAATAAATTAAACATTATTACCATCCTTTTAAATTGGTTATTGAAAACAAAATGTTTTGCTTCATGGAGGTGTTAGTCTGCAAAATGAATGAGTTACGATTTCATTTTTCATAATAGAAAAGGAAAAATGTGATTAATGATTATTAAAAATCATGAAAACATTAACTATATAATAAATAATGTTTTAATTGAATAGTTATTAGAAAATTATAATAGGATAAGAAAAAATATAAAAGAAATAAGTTAATTAAAAACGGTTACTCATGTTGAGCACTTTGAGATTTCCTTGGATGATCCCTTAAAAATAGATGAAATAGGCTAATTTATTGTGGATAAAATATAAATATAGTGAAAATTATTTTATGTTATGGAAAATGGTAGGTTTTCAGGAAGAAATTTATTTTCTTGGATTTCCATGAAGGGGTTGTGATAAATTCCTTTTATAAGTTGTGAGAATGACATTTTGGTGAATATTTCAACATAATTTAAAGGTATGACATGTTAGACTTGTCAAGTGGATCCGAAATTAATAAATAATAGATTTTAAAATATATAATGTCTATAAATACCTCATTAACTGAATTATAGACATGTTTTTACCATGTTTCAATAACTTTACACCTTGAATTATTAGTTTTACCATTTTAGCTTTTACTATGGTGACCCATTTTTACATAAGGATATTTGTCATTTATGAAAAAAATATTAATGTGGTTATTATTAGATAATTTGGATCCAATAATTATAAATTTTTAATCTATTTCATTTGATTCAATTTTTAAAAATTATAGAAATTATTTTTAAAACAAAAATGTTTAATGCATTAAAAACTATTTTTATGAAAATATTTCATAATTTATAAAATATCAAATATGTGTTTCTAAATTAAAATAAATTTATTTAAATAATATATTTACTTATAAAATAAATATTTTGTCTTATAAAAATGTTTCATTAATTTTAAATTAACATCTATAAAATAATAATGTCATAAAAATCATGTTATTTTGTAAAAAATGTGTTTTTCAATATTCATGTGAAAATAATTATTTTTAGAAAAACACCAAAGTTAAATTTTAATATTATGTTATAATTATTAATACAAAAAAAATTATTTTTTGAAATTAAAATTTTAAATCTTCATAAGTAAATATTTAAATAAAATCCTAAAATATAGTGGAAAACTATTCATATTTGAAAATAGTTTTTTACAATGTAAACTATTATTTATTCATATTTATAATAAATTACTAATTTATTAGGAATAAATTATTCATATTATCAATATATTTTTTTATTATTAAATCCTATTATACTTAGTTTCTTTAAATAAAACACCAAATTGTTGTAAAAATATTTTCAACCACAAAATTATTTTCGTTGTTGTTTTAGCTATACTAATTGAATTTCATTCATATATTAAAACTATAAACTATTTTATTAATATAAATATTTAATAAATAAGTTACTCCTATTAATTCTTACTGATTCAATGACTAGGTTTTAATGGTCATAATTAATATTTTTATTTTTGTTAAAATATATATCACTCTATCATTTTAGTTTAGTGTTGCATGTGGAGAAAAATATCAAGCACATTTGGATAATTTAAAAGAATTTATATAAGAAAATCTCAGGGTGTTACATTATAAAACACCCTTAAATAAATTTTTCCTCTAAAGTTTACTCATATATTCAGATTATTTTCTATAGGGAACTTTTAATTAACCATACAGTGCATGATGATCATGGGTTTCTTTATGATATGGAATGAGATTTATCTTCCTAAAACATTTTTATATGTTATTTATAAAGAGATACAACCCATTCCTAATTTCATATATAATTATAATAATGGATGAAGATCATGATCCCTAAGGAAAAACATCCCATGAACGTTGGAAATTATTTATTTGATAATCACAACACAAGGGTTTTTATTTATAACTCAATATCTTGTAGTTGGTAAAAAATTACATAGAATAGGACACTAGAAAATATAGAGTGATAAATAACTATCCAAAAAATGAGTAGTATTTTCATAGGATATTCCTTGTCCACATGGTTTTTGGTGACTATTTCTCATTAACCCTTGGATTTGGAAATTGATTAAAGAAATTCCCAACTCTTATAAAATTAACGGAATAGATATTTGTAGATTCTATTTTCCCTTACACTTATAGTATGATGACCTTTATATCCACACAAATTTTATTTACACGTCCCTTTAAATAAATTTTCAAAATGATTCTTTACACATTTTTGACATGTAAGAAATTTATCTATTTTCATTCATTTTCACGGTCACCTAAACTTATATGAGATTCCATCCCTATCCTCTTTAGTATATTTTGGATTTCAACTATGTTGAAGTTTTTAATCAAAATTTTGACAACTGGTTAGGAATAATAATAAATTTCTCACTCTATCCATTATATTATTAGGTTGTTCATTGGGATAGTTTTTCATTGTCCATTATATCCATTGTTAGATTTATTCCTTCAAGCATCATCCATTACTAAAACCAAAAAAAGTTGAAATGAGTAATCTTCATTATAGGAGAATTACTACACATAATTATAGGAATATTTAACATCAAGATGTATCACTTTATAACACTATAATTTTAGCCTTTGGTTCTTACAAATCAACTTGTATCATATTCAGTTCAGCCTATATCAATCTCAGTTTATCTTATATCGATCATGGTCCAACCTATATTTCTTTATGTTGGGTTCTCTCACACATAGTAACCTATTACTCAAAATAAAGATCCAAAACTAATATTAAATTCCCAAACAAATCCTTCAAATCTATACTCTCAAAATATTACTTATCCATTATACAAGAAAGAACATATTGGTTATTATGTACCTTAACTTATGAATCTCTATGTATCAATCTACATTTTCCATGGTCACTTTCCTATTAGGTTATTTTACCCAAAAATATTTAAATAACTCATTATTCTTCATAATTATAATGTTAATTAACCAAATAATGTCCCTTAGGAGTGCCAAACCACGTGTGAAGTTAGGTCTATTTTTCATGCACCAGGTGAGGAGAAAGTTAATACCCAATATACCATTTTTGGGTTATTACCACTAGATACATCTGTACTAGATCTTGTATCCACTTGTAGTATCAATGATGTAATTTCAAGGAGAACCAAACAATATCTTCTTTACCAAAACATTGTTATTCTATTATATACATAGAAAAATCTCTTAGACTTATCCTTAGGGTTTTCATTGAAGTTCTTTTACCCTAATCCCCAGATAAAAGTTCATTATTACCCTAACATTAAATCATAAACTATTCCAAATGGTTATTTATACCTCTGAAATTATGACCAATCCTAACATACCAACCCTTAAATTATCATCAATAAAAATTATAATCTCAAAAGCTATCTAAACCCTTCTCTGATACCAACTGTGATGCCCAAACACATACAACTAAAAACATGTATTTTACATTCACATTTTCATTTCATCTATATAATATTGGATATAAAAATATTTAATTAAAAATATATATAAATATTATTGAATCCATTACCTTATAATTATATTTTTAGGTTTATATATTTAAATAATTTGGAAAAATATAAACTAATATATTTTATGTCTTTCTCAAAAAATGGATATTTTTCCATTATATAAGAAACTATTCAATTCCTAAGGTATCTTCAAAAACATCCAAAAAATATTCTACATCTATTATCCTTCTAAAAATATCACATTCACTAATTTTTTTCATAACTTAGGGAATATAAACATAATAAAAGGGTGAGATAAAACACATTATAAGGGACACATGTAACTAAATCTATAAAAAACATAAGCATGGAAAACATAATATGGAAAAAATAAATAATTTGAATAATGCCATAATTAATTAAAAATGAGAGAATGCTATATCCATGATAATAACTTAAAACATTTATATCAATAATACCGATCTCATACTAATGAAATTCATAATTTTGGACATAAAAAATATGTTTTAAATTCCATGTTCCAATATACTATACTGATATGGAGATATATAAACTCCAAAAACCAAGATGTTTTTTCTCTTGAGACCTATTGATGCATCAGTGGGATATATAATTCTGGGCCTCATGTGTCACTTGTTTAAGTAAGATGTATTAAATATAAGATTAATTATTACATTTTATATCATTCTCTTAGGAAACTATAGCTGAATAAAAAAGTTTCTATCTATATAAAGAAAAATACATAATTTTAATACAAAGTCAACCTATGTTAGCGGCCAATAATAATTAAGAATAACAACATTATTACCCATGCCACTAAAAGGGATAAAAATATCATAAACCATCCATATAAAGAAGGTGGATGATCAAACAATATATATTTTAATTTATAATAAAAATCTTTATTATAATAACATTATACAAAACATCAATACTTTTATCAATGTCAATAGAATAAAAATCTTTCTAGTTTAACATCATCCAATCTGAATTGTGTAAAAGTGATGTTCACATGAATAATTATATAATATAATAATCATAAGACATATAGATAAAAAATTTGGATTGTTTAAAAAGAACATATCCCTAGTATAATAAAGGAAACCTAGAAGGATGTTAAAACATATGAAAAAAATAGTTGCAAAAGAATGCATGAATGACACCACACAAAAATGGATCAAGAACTAGGTTGGTACCATGAGTTCATTACCCAAAAATATGAATATAAATTAGAGTGTAAATATTGAAACATAAACCATATTATTTTAAATAATTTTTAAAATGAAAATATAAATGAAAGTGAAAAAATAAAATATATTTTAGAAAACATTTTTAATATTGACGTAAAAAAGGCTGTTGTGGGTCCCTTCCAAATTTACTTTTTTTAAAATTTGAATTGAAAAATCATTGAAAAAAATTTATTTCATTAAAATAATTTTCTATAATATTTCTTTGAAAATATATAAAATTTATTTTCAATTAATTAGGATAGGAATAAAAAACCTATGAAAATTAAAGGAAAACTCCTTTTATTATTTTGAAAAAACCATGTTCAAAAACTCTGATTGAAAAAAGGGTAAAAAAACATTATTTTGTATAAAAATATATTTTTCCATATTAGTAGAGAAATTATCATATAATAAAATATCATGTTGGGATAACCAATGAATGGATGAAATAAGTTCATGACAAAACAATATAACTCAAGGAATGGATACTTGAGTCCTCAATATTCCTTACGAGCTATATAATCCTTGAAGCATGAAACATTTGAAAAGGGTTTTATATGGTAAAATGTGAAAACATGATATAATACTACATAATAAAATAAAAGGTAATAATTTATCAAACATATATGAAATAACTTCAATGTAATGATCATAAATCAATGAATAAAAATGAAGTTACCAAAAGCTCTTACGACTGGGGTAACACTTGATTCAAAAGATATTTGAAGAAAAGAACATGTTTTTAAATAGTATATCCCATTAATTACAAGGAAATAAATTATACAACATTCATGGGATAATTAATAAATTGAACTCCATATAGAGAAAATATGGTGCATAATATGTAACATGTCTCAAAGAATCATAATTTAGTCGAAGAAAACCCTTGCAGCTTGAGTAAAAACTTAATAAATACCCATTGAAATGGAGGTATTGTAATTGAACTTAAAATAACACAATTAAAATATAATTACTTATTTTATACACCACATAAATTAAATTAGGTGCATGATACCAAACATGTATCAAAGAGAAGAATTTGAGATTAAAACCCTTACCTTAGTCATGACTCATTCTACACTTGCACCAAATTTCATGAATAATTGAATTAGGTTCATTAAATATATACGAAATAAACTTATTAGTAACTATAACCATTTATACTACTCATTTAAAATCATTCTATATATATAAATATTAGTTAGTTTTTACCAACATTCAATATTGGGTGAAGGTAATTTTGATCTCTTTGAAATAGTTTAATAAAAGAGGTGTTGGTATATATTATTTTTCAAAATTATATCACTATTATATCATATAAGGTACTAGAATATATGTGACAGTATATTTTATAAAGATAAATTTTTTTCTATGGTAGTTTTTTGTTACAAACCACGATGATGAAATCGGTGACGATCACATTTTAATGATTCTTAAAGAATGAAATGTGTTTTAATGAGACAAATAATGATATAACATTAAAAAACATTATTTAAATATTTATATAATATTATACGAATAAATAAATTCTCATATTTATCCATGTTATAAATGTACGTTACTTTTCATTTAGGTTGTTAAACCGACCCAAACCTGAACCTACCGGATTAATGGATGATTATGTGGCGGTTTATTTATAATATCATTATAGAAAAATAATAATTAAATTATTTAGTTTTTATTAGTGTTATATACAATAACTGGAAGGAATTATAGATAAAACATAATTTATATAAAGTCATTACATAGTTGAAAGAAATTATTTTCCTCTAAGTTATCACATCTTAAACAATTGAATTAACGATAATCATTTCATGATTATATCATTTATAGGTTATCCAATTTAAAATACGATAATATTAATTATATCATCTATTAGAACCATTTTTAGGACCATCTATAAATGTAATTAATGAAATGAAAAATGTAAATCAATCGTTCTACGGAGGTGGTAGTCCACACGTATGAATTGATGATGATTTCATTTTCCATATAATGATAGAAATGTGTAATATGTTTTATAATTTCAAAATCTAAAATATATTATAAATATAATATTTATTTATTAAATTGAATATTATTACCATCCATTCAAGGTGGTTAATTAAAACTAAACATGTTGCGTTTTGGAGGCGGTAGTCCTCACAAAGGACAAATTATTGTTTCGTTTTATTTATATAAAAAGAAAATTATGATTAATTATTATTAATATTGAATAATAAAATTTATTATATTACCAATAATTATCTAATTACATAAGAATTTGAAAATTATAATTTAATTAAAATGTAAAATAAAGAAGTTAAGTAAAAATGGTTACTCACTGTGAGCACTTTGATATTTCCTTGGATGATACCTTGGAAATGGATATAACATGATAATATCTTGTGGATAGAATCTCAAGTGAGTAAAATATTATTCTAGGTTATGGAAAAAGGGTTGGTTTTCAAGGGGAAACCAAATTCTAGGAGTGCCTTGAAGAGGTTTTGGGAGGACCCTTTTATAAGTGGTGAGAATGACATTTTTGTTACTATTTAAACTTAATATATTGGTTTCACATGTTAAACATGTAAAGTGGATACAAAACTAATAAATAATGGATTGGGGAAGTGATAAGGTTGATAAAAACATCATAAAATATATTATATAATTTTTTGATCATTATTAAAGTCAGTTACCCCTTGAATTATTACTTTTACAATATTATATTTTATTGCGGTAACTATTTTTTACCTGAGGGAACTTTTCCATTATACCCAAAACTAATGTGGTCCTTATTAGATATTTTGAACCCAAATATTATAAATTTTAAATAAAATTAATTTGATTCACTTTATAAAAGTGATAAAATTAATTTTAAAATAAAAATGTATAATGTATTAAAAACAATTTTTGAGAAAATCTTATATATTTTCTAAAATATAAAATGTGTGATTTTTAAATTAAAACCAATGTATTTATAAATTTAAAGTCACTTATAAAATAAATATGTCATCTTATAAAAAGGTTTCATGCATTTCTAATTCATACATATATACTAATAATTTCATAAAATTCATGTTATATATAAAAATGGAATTTTTCACCGTTGGTGCTGAAAAAAATCATTCCTCTCAGTCAGCAAACTTAAGGATATGGTAGAGTGAATCTACACTCCAGAGGGGACTAAAGTCCCTCCAAGACATCCTATAAGGGCCCCTTCACAAAAATCTCTTCATGCCTAGCCCGTTTCTGTGAGGCCTCCTTCACGATGGTCTCCACAGCGTCACAACCTGGCACAAGTTCGACGCCGGCCCTGTTGCCCTTTCGTGGTGTCAAAACCCTCCACAGACCACTCCATGGAGTTCATTTCAACATACCTCTTTGCGGCGTCAAGCATCATCTGTGAGGCCGACACGAACTGATGGAGTGGCTCGGCTCCGCAGTGTCACTCGTCTTCATGGCATGTTCTACGACCCCATCGACCATTTTCCTTATAAATAGAAGGATCATCCCCCTTCCAAACTACTATGAATCTTCCCTTTCAACTTCCAAGATCCCATTTGATATAGACCTTCATGAAACCCTCATATGGATCACCAAAGGTACTTGGCCTCTATGAGCTGTATCCCATTGCAATCCTTCTATCCTCTACCTATAGTGGAGATTCCCTTCACAAAGGCATATTCCCTTCATAGAGGAAGGGGCCCATTTGGTGTGATCAAGGTTTCGTGAAGCGTAGAGACTTTGCGGAGATCTATAAAGTGAAAGAGACATTCTCTAAGGCAAATCTCTACTCCATTAAATGTTCCTCTTCACGAAGCCTTTTCCCTTTGAAAAATACCCCTATTCCTGAATCACTTTCCCTTCATAAAGCTTATCCTATTTGTGTGGTCCTTTCTATTAATGAGGGAATCCTCTTTGAGAAACATCCGACCATCACAAAACCCATCCTATTTGCGAATCACCCCTTTTCAAGATCTCATGCTTTACACACCTTTTTCTCCTACACCACTCCAGGCTCATGAAAAGTGTTTTCAAGGTCCCTTGGGAGGTTCTTCATATTGTGTGTCTTGGTATCATGATTGGTCACATAGGCATGCTAATGGTTATTTCTTCTTCGCATAACCATGCTAAAGTGAGCCCCTATATTGATCACTCCATAACCCCGTCTCTCCATGGAATTATCAGTGACATCCCTTTACCAAGGGTTAAAGCATGTTGGTTATGTAATTTATAGGGGTGATCAGGGAATATGAATCATTCAAGCTACATTAATTTCAATTTCCAAGAACCATAATCCTCATCACATGATATTAATCTATAGCCTCACCCCATTAAACATACACAGGGTGCCCTGTCTCAGACATTCTCTATGCCCACTTGTCTCTATAGGATTGAGATCTTCCTTGCATAGAAAGATATCCTATTTTCTGGAATGGTATCTATCTGTGGTAAAGGACAACTATCTTGGTGTTAACCCTTATCCTTTCTTATATGAGGTAATATTCTCACTCCTCCTCTCTTCTTCTGTACCCAAAGGCTAGAGGATAGATAGGTACAGGGACCTCCAAAATCCCTTCCCTCTCTGTTTGGGCTTTATCATCATCAGGCCTCCATCCTGGAGTAAGTCTCAATATCCATATCCCTGGGCCACTAAACAAGCGTAATACCCTGTTTCCTCTTTGGGCTAAAAACCATGAGTAATCCCTCTCTAGTCCTCGTGGATGCACCTTTCGTGATGTGATCATTAGGTCTTTGCTGCCTCTTGTTTCTCACCCCAAGCATGACTCCTATGGGCTTAGAGTAAGCATCAACCATGGCATCCTCCATAGGTTGCATTAGTGTGTAACCCCCAATCCCCCATTCCAAACTACATGTACTTTGATACCTGTATCCTAGATAAGGTATGCAAGAAGTCTCCCTAAGGTTCAAGCCTAACACCCATCAGTCCTAGCCATTTCATGTCGGTTCACCTTCATCCTGCATGATGTTAAACTGTAGTCCCCCATTCCGAACTACGTGTAATTTGATCCATGTATCCTAGACATGGTATATAGGAATCCTCCTTGAGGTTCAATCCCAACAGACATCGGTTCCAAACATTTCACATCATCTCACCTTCATCCTGCAAGATGTTAAACTATAGTCCCCCATTCTGAACTATGTGGAATTTGATCCCTATATCCTAGACAAGGTGTGTAGGAAGCCTCCCTGAGGTTAAAGCCTAACACCCATCAGTCCTGACCATTTCATGTCAGTTTCACCTTCATCCCACATGAAGTTAAACTATAGTTCCCCATTATGAACTAAGTGGACTTTGATCCTTGCATCCTAGACAAAGTACGTAGGAAGCCTCATTGAAGTTCAATCCCAACACCCATTGGTCCCGAACACTCCACATCAGTTCAGCCTCATCCCACATGTTGTTAAACTGTATGACCCTTTTCTCACTGCATGAAATTAAACTATACATATCCAGACTACGTGGTTTTTGATACCTGTCTCTTAAATAGGGTACATAGAAAGCCTTCATGAGGTTCAACCCCAACCAACGGTATGTCATTGTATCCCCAACCCACAAAAATACATTTTAGTCCCTTATCAACGATAAGTAATTGTAGTTCCCAACCAACAATAAACCATTGTATTCCCATTTTTTGAGATCCAACTCTCTGGTATACCCCTAGGCATTAGATCAATATCAGGATTCTAACCACCCATAAGCCTCAACATGCCATCAGGTTATTGTCCATTTTTCAAACCTCGATCCTATTCCATACCCTGAACTATGTGGGTTTTGATCCTTGTATCATAAGCAGGGTATATTAGAAGCATCCTAGAGGATCATCCCTAAACACTGGTAAACCTGTTCAAACTACATGGGTTTGGATCCCTGTCTCATAGGTATGGTATGTAGGAAGCCTCCCTGAGGTTCAACTACAGACATTGGTAAACTTCGGTGTCCCCGTTTCTAGGACCCAAATCCTTGGTCCTCTCATTAGTGATGTGACACCAACTCTCGGACTACTAACCACGGGTAGACCCCAACATCATCTTCTGGTCACTTTCCTCCGTGCACACCAAGATCTTATGCCCCATCCTGAACTAGGGGGACTTTGATTCCCTACCATGGGGATAGGTTAGAATCCTCCCTAAAGTTCAATCCCATCACTCATATCTCATGCTTCTCTCTCCCATAAGACTTTGTGTTTCAAGAAGGTCATGCCCCAACCTGGAGGTTTTACTTCCTCCGAGTCCTATACATGCATCCATTCTCACGGGTTTCCTCCTAAGGTGTCCCATTTCCCCACTGAAAAATGTAGACTTTGATTCTCTACCACTGGGATACATAGGAAGTATCGTCAAGGCTCAATCCCGACATTAAATTTTCCTTCACATCGATTCCATCTCATCCTTCCATCCACTTCATTCAACCATCCATCGTCCATCCTGATTCCTACCCGGGCTGCCACATCCCAGTGGGATCATGCCATTTCCATAGGTAACTAACCGTGAATAAGCCCTGAAATATCCATAAAATCAAACCGAGAGTTTCCCTCTTGATATGGAATGCTATCTGTGTGTAAGCCCAATTTTTCTCTAGGTCTCTATCCTCTACGCACACCCTAATTCATCACCCATTCGAACTATGTGGGTTTGATCCCTATCTCACAAGATAGGGTACATAGGAAACCTTCATGAGGTTTAATACTACCCAATGGTGAACCCTAGAATCCCCTTTATAGGGATCTAAGTATCCTTGGATCCTCCTTCATTGGAAATCCTGATCCACTCATCTAGTAATCCCATTAGATGCTGCCTCTTGGGGATGCACCTAGCTAATCCACTTTTATCATTGTTCTAATTAGTCTAATTCATCTCAACTAGATGCTAAACTCATGGAAGACCCTATGTTAAACATGGGAAGATGAGGAAAACCTCAGATACATTCCTATGGAATATAATTACTCACACCCTACATGGGATCCCTTAGGATTCTATGCCCTCAAGAATACATATCATAAGGGGAAGAAACCAAGATGTATCAGTGTTCCAAAATTCAGACACACTAGTGATGTTCAACATGACTACTCCCCTGATCTACAGTTCTTGCCCTAACGTGACCCCTTGTAATGTCCTGATAGAAGCAAAGTAATTAACTGATGTCCACAAAGACATGGAACTAGAAATAGTTTCATGAACAATGTATTAATCATTAAGGGAGACACGGACTTGGTAACGAGTTCTAATGGGAAATCCCTGGAACAAGAGACTGATATCCCATCATCCCATTTTGATCAAGGAGATAACTTCCCTAAGTACATGACGTATGTCACCTGCCTTTGGAAAGTAGGAATGCAGGGAATCACATCGCAACTCATCCTCCAAAGATGGATGCAAGCCCCGAAGAAAGCGTCAGAAATAGAAATGGTGAACCCAATGTGAAAATTATTATCCTCAATGTGAAGATTAGTAGTGTTCGAGACATCAGTGGATATGCGTGTTACTCGATATAGTTATCCGGTGATAGATCTTGCCTAACCAATAGTGGACATGGTGTGAAACTCACTGGAGATTCGAGAAGCTGAACATTGGAAATCCTGGTTTGTGTTGTTGTTAGAATGGATCCTTATTACCAATCATGGGAGAAAGAATGACACTGGGAAACTATACATCACATTCCACCATTCAAAACTAATGATTGAATCTCCCTTCTTTGCAGGAACCAAGCTGTTATGACAGGAAGCTGGTCACCACCCACCCAATGACACAAGGGTCAGGTCAACACCAACCTGACAATCCTGTGTGGCTCCATCTCTTATATGATGGGCACCACATCCACATTTTCTAGGATCCCACGCCCCATCTCCCCATATGAACTTGTTCAGATGAGGGTGACTAACGACCTTATTCGACGATACAAGGAATAGTGAATTATCCCAACTCAGGATATGTCCTGATAAGGCCTAGATGATTTTTTTCGGTGTCATCATTGCTACCCCAAGGGCCGCACAGGGAGCCACTGCTTCCCACCCCAATATGAAACCATTTAGGGAGACTCTCCCTAGAACGCTTCCACGACTTTCCCCCTTACATTGATGAGGCGAGGGAAGTATGGGCCAGGCCAGCCATTATCCCATATAGGGGCCCTCCAAGAGGGCTCCCACTAGGTCACATCAGCGCCACCACCCAACCCCAGAGGCTGAGCATCAAGTGAGTTATACACCTGTACCACTGTCCCTAGTCCGATTAAGCCGATGCCAACATCGGGCGCAGGCTGATGAGGACGCCCTCCAGGAGGCGTCATCATCAACGGCTAAAGTGGATCATTCCACCTCCAACACATACTGTTGGTGCCTCATTTATATTGAAAAAGGGTACATATATTCTTGGCCTAGAATGAGGCCCCAAACACCCCATGGGTAGACCGGGATGACTCTCTTGCTCACTGACGTAGGTAGTGTCCGTCGTGGGCCGAACCACGACGGTGATATCCAGGAAAGAGGTTATCCCCGTGCCACCACCAATGAGAGCATGGGTCATCCTTTCTCCCAAGACAAGTGTGGAGGTCCTCCCCATGCCACCATCAGTCTGAGTGAAGGCCCTCTCCACTGCACTGACATCCAATACAAAGGTTTCTTCTGAACCAATGACCCCAGGTATGGAGTCGTTACTCCTATCACAGGTCCCCAGTGTAAAGATCCTCATTTACTATTAAACCATTAATGTGGGTGTATTCCCAATGTTCTTACCACAAACGACGAAGTTCCTCCTCATCCCAGCATTCAAAAAAGTAGAGGTTTACCCCACTTCATCGGTAGACAATTCGGAGGTCTTCCTTGAGTTCATTTTAACTAGTACGAAGGTCCCCTCATACTATCACTACTAGGGGAAACAAAAATGGAATTACTACCCATGTTCCCATCGGATCCAGCAGAGGTCCTACCTGCTCGAACACTTCTCTCAGAGATTCCCCCCATGGGCCTTCCATAGGGAACAAAGGCCCTCCCTGTGTTCCCTTTGACAATTTTCCAGGTGCTCCTCACACCCCATCTCATCCAAGAAGAAGTCCTATCTACCCTAGCATCAGTTCAGTCGAAGGTACTCCTTTTTTCTAAATCCAACCATTTCCCAAAGAACCATACCACGGTAGGTGGTTAGGTCGCCACCATCATAGGAAGAAGACTGAGAAGTTTCAGACCACGATTAAACTCGTATTCCTTTTAGGCTCCGAGGCAGAGTGCGATTTAGTAATGAAACCCTAACCCCGATCTTCTGTGTCAAGGGTCGGGGTAGGAAAAAGGTGTATAATCCTCATCATTTTGGATAGTGAGGTCCACCTGATCCTCATCTCCCTCTAAAGATATATCCAAGAGTAGGAATATTTGACCTCTTTCTAGGGTATGGTCATGCAATCCTCTCTATCATCAACATGATCATTATCTTTCTTAACCATAGATCATGGATATTTGTGCTCGGAAGAAATATATGGAGAGAAACAGCATGAACCACTATCAGAAACCGCATCCCCTTAGCAGGGAACTATGGTCACCATTACGTACCACTAAGACATGTTTGCACAATCATTTTATTCTTTGGAGGACAACCCAAGATGTAGTGGATTACCAGCTCGCTCACCGTATTCCCCACTGGACAGTCTACCATCTAAAAATTCTTCTTTAGTGTTATTACCAGTCTCATAGCCGCCCCCAGTAGATGATTGGGGAAACCAAGGACCAAACCTGAGTCTGAGCAGAGGATCTTGTAGGGAATCCTTGCAGCGGACCATTTTCCAGAGATGTTCTGGCTAGTTTCAACCATAAACTTCATTATGCAGGAATTTATTACCCAAGAAGAGGTCACATGCTTTTGCTAAACCCTCTGGGTGATGCACTTATGTATTTCTTATTGATGCATGGATTACACCAAGATCCAAGAACACTTGGAAAATATTGGCCAGCAATGCCGCATGGTTGACTTGGCTGCACTCTCTATGGACCAGCGCCCTGGGTTGCCCATTCACCATCGAATCCTCCATAAAAGATGTGTTCAGATCTTTAAGGTGATCCATTGAATTATTGAGGAAAATTCCACCCATGTTCAAGTCTGTGGTTGGGGGCATTATGCTACCCTTCATTTCGGTTATATCTTGAGCTATCCCGACTTGTCCGACAATATTGAGGATATGCCTCCTGGTAGAGTCACATTTAAAATTATTGACCTTTCAGAGGAAGATAAAGATATAGAGCTCCTCGAATATAACTTACCCCTAGGGGAGTTCCACACCTATTGGATCCATTAGGAAGGGTTACTCACCAGTGGATAAATTTACTGGGACTTCCTTCACCATTAGAGTCATTAGACCTCGGTCGGAATCCCAATAAGGGAAAAGAGAATCTTGGAGTCGTCAAACCCTCCGACCTATCTAGATCAATGTAGAAGATGAAAGATAATCATGAAAAGGCTTCTTTGCATCAACATCTCCTAGAGCATTAAAATATTATCCATGATCTTTTCATTAAAAGTACCATGGAATGATGACCAGAATACAATAATCCATGACCGGGGTAATAGGGGCAGGTACACCCTCCTTCCAGCGAGTTTCCATCAAATGACATTGACTATCAAGCCCATGTAGATAGGATAGGTGTCGATGCTTATGGAAAGAGGGCATGGTATACCTTTCCAAATCCACCTAAAGGGTGTGAAAACCCTCCTCAGGACCTAGTTCAGGCTCCCTAGGCCACTCCATAGGTCATCGCACCAGCCTCTCCACAACCATTTGGTCCTAGATATCATGTTGAAGAACCTTCCAAAACACTAGTGGTCAGGGATCCTTGTCAAGATAGTAATCCCTGCCCAGATGATCCAATGGCAGCACTCATCGCCCACCTGAATGCTTTGGAAACTCGATAGGTGGAAATTACGCCTGATAGAAAACCATATCCATCATTGGGGGATGATATTCCATCACCCCTGGTTTCGGAAGCACTAACCTTTCCCCCTTTAATGGGATAGTCAATCCGCTACAG
Source organism: Viscum album (assembly GCA_963277665.1). Lineage (NCBI taxonomy): Eukaryota > Viridiplantae > Streptophyta > Magnoliopsida > Santalales > Viscaceae > Viscum > Viscum album. The sequence goes on from OY728149.1 coordinate 70,619,148, forward strand.
CATCTGAACCACTTCATCTCAAGGTGTGGACCCATGCTGGGAACTCCAGTGCAGCAGGAGGCCACCAAACTCCGGTGTTTCATACAAACATCGGAAGGGCCTTTGTTTTTCTGGTACATCCATCTAACCATTGGGCCAGTAGTCGATTGGGAGGATCTTCATAGGAATTTTATTTACTAGTTCATCTCTACCACCTGAAAGACAAGTATTGCAGACCCCTTCAAGTGCAATCAGAGGCTTGATGAGTGTATCGAAAACTTAGTTGCCCTATGGAAAAGCCTCACATACTCCATTGATATATCGACAACATAGAATAATCTACTGAGAATGTGTGTGGGGAAATTCAAAACTAAACTCTTCCCCTTACTCATCATGTAGAACTACCTAGGGGGATTTTGGGATTTTTCTGAAAAAGCACAACATCTACAGGAAGCCTTGTAGTAGGCCCAGCAGAAACGTCTGCTGCCTCCTATAGTTCCCACTATAAGGGCCACTAAGACTGAGCTTCCACGGTATCCTAAATAGAGGTCCCTATGTAGCTGAAGTAATTACCAGTGGAGCTGCCTACCCAGCCTCACAGAGGCTCACCACATCAGGTGCAGCCTCCAACCTAGGAGCGACCACCCTAGAGTTGGGAGGTGCCCCCACATAACGCACTGCCACCACCTAAGCGATATAACCAGGTTCCACCTCCTCGACAGGCTCCTCCAGCCCCTCATAAGGTCCAGGCTCCCAGAGCCCCCTTCTGAGATAGAAGGAACTAGAATTACTCATTTAATGTGGCTGAGGCCCCTAGTTATTTCTGAAGTGCCTTGGAACAAGGAATCTTACGGTAGCCGGAATGTAGGAGGCCCGAAGTGGCATATCTCACTGATCACCCTAATTACAACCTCAATCACCGGATCCTGGGGAACACCCTAAGGAAGTGATATGTGTTTAAATACTAGATCCATGACAAGGTTGAAAACAACACAGTCATGTTAGGTCCGTCCTAGGCATAGGTTGCATGCATATTCATAAAGCTTGACAGCGACAGTGACAACGAAGGTGAGTGTCAGCAGGTTCCCAACTATACGTCTCAAAAATATGACAACTGGATTGCTTGTAAGGTAGCCTACCATTCCCATGGTATTATTAATGCACATATAAATTGAACAGATCATTCAGAATTCGTAGTGTCACTGGCGACCACTACTTCTACGTCAGCGTCTCAACCTTCCTCCTCACAAAAGGGAAAGCATCGGTGGTGCAAGGGAAAACAAAGTTCCTCACCGACACCATTTCCATCTCGTACTCTCATTGACTTCATGTCCTTGGAGATGGATATTACCCAGAAAAGTTTTCTAGTGGTGGAGGATTCTTCAAGTGATGACCAAGGGCACACATTGGTTAACACTGTGAAGCTAGTAAACCCCTACATGATTCCCGACAACAAAGAGCACCCGACAGATCCTCCCAATGTCCCCAACCTCTTCCAGCATTGTTGGAGTTGTGGATATGTGAGTCATCAGAATGCCTAAATCAATACACCTAGAAAATCTGTACATGTCACCAAAACCAAAAAATAGTCCTAGTGTAGAGCTTAGCATGCACAACCTTCTTATATTGTTTCACCAGGTCCGCCTTCACCACCGTTTATGATACTTGATTAGGCAGAGACACCACTATCGTGCTAGGATCATCCACGTTCTATTTCGGATCAGACTAAATCATCTAGCCCTCATCCGAAATTAATTCTATGCAATTCGACTAGTGAGCATTGGGAATTTCCCAGCACCAGTCGGTCACTGGTTCAACCAGAATGGCTTATCATACCTCCTTCCACAGAACGAACACCTGTCAGTAGAAGATGACACCAGGAAAGGAAGTATGATATTCTCAATAATATTTCTAGAATTCCTATTAGGATCTATTTTCTCAAGGCTCTTCTTCTATCCACAGATATGCATGATGCCCTCATTGAGCCTTTAAAAATTCACATTTTTGTTTTAGATTGAGGTATTAGCTATAGAAACCTTCAATGCTAAGAAAACCAAACATGCAGAATGTCAGGCCATTATCTCTTTCTTTTGAGAAGATGAGGGTTCTGCTATACAGAGGAATATCCTCCCATTGTACATCACTTTCCATTTCAATGGCGTGGAGGTTCACCATTATATTGTCGATATAGGGTCAGGGATCAACCTGATCCCGACTTAGACACTCCGAAATATGGGGTTGTCCAAGGATGATCTGAGTTCCTCTGATCTAAATATTCAATGTTATGATAAGATGGAACAAACACCAGTTGGAAAGGTCTTCCTGAAGACCCAGTTTAGTGTCCTGGTAGCCGACACCAAGTTTATGGTTGTCTCACAGGACACCACCTACAACAGATTTATGGTTAGGCCATGTAGCCACCTACACGCGGCGGTCCCTTCTTCATATCACCAATGCCTTAAGTAATCCCTTAATGGCCCAGGAGGAGTACTCCAAGGTGATGCATCTCACTTTTCCTCTTTTAAAGCCCTCTAACTAGATGTCGACTATTATAAGAGTAAGGAAAAGAAGATTCAGGCTAGTGAGGTCAAGCCCATTGTGGCTGTAACCGACCTGGGGATAGGCCTGGATGACGACTATATTTTCCCGATCCACCGATTGGAGGCAAAGATTCTAGATTTGGGGAAATGTTTTGTTGTCTCTGGAATGAGGGTGAATCACATTCCCAAGTCTAAGGGACATCAGAATATCACCTCATATTTCTATACAAATCAGGATCGGGTGATCCCAAGGCCTCCTACTCCCATGAGGTATCAGTATGTCCACCCCATTGAAATGAAAATATGTCATACCTTCTTGTTTTTCAAGGATGGGATAAAATGACTCAAGACAACACACCACTATTTCTTTGATATCATCAAGAATGGCCCCTTGGTATGAACGCCTGACGAGACTAGGTCGATATCTTTCATCGTTGTGGTTTTGGCAGTACAGGAGTCCCCTAATGCGATGTCCACCACCGTTTAGGCTCGCACCAATGTCCCATCATGATTTGTCAACTCAGAAGAATCACCTTTCACCGAGGACCCCTCATCTATGAATGAAGAAGATAATTTGGAGGATTCTCCTCCCACTTTCAAGGAGGGTGTCTCCACCATAGTCGATGAATTGGTACATGTGAACATCAGTAACAAGACAGATCTGAAACCAACATTGATCAGTGCCGCTATGTTTGTCAAAGAGAAACAACGATATGTGGAATTCCAAAAGAAACATCTTGATGTATTTTACTGGAGTTATGATGATATTGTAAGACTAGAAACATAGGTCTACATCCACCACCTTGGTCTTCTAGAAAATCTTTGCGGGTTCAAACAACCTCCCAGAAAGATACACCCTTGTCACGGTGCCATGGTTGGGGTCGAAGTTGATAAGCTCATCAGAGCCAAATTCATCAAGGAGGTATAATACCCCAGATGGTTAGCTAAAATTGTTCCCATTTGGAAGAAGAATGGGCAGATCAAAATCTGCATCAACTTTTTGGATCTCAACCATCACTGTCTGAAGGATGATTTTACCCTTCCTGTGACGAAACTATTGATTGACTCCAGTGATGGGTTCCAAGATATCTCTTTCATGGATGGGTATTCTAGATATAATCAAATCCGAATGGCCCCCTAATTATGAAAAGTCTATAGAATTTAAGGCATCATAAGGCACTTTCTACTACCAGGTGATTCCCTTCAATCTAAAGAATGTAGGTTCCACTTATCAGCGTGCCTTTTATCATATATTTAATATTACCCTCAAGACATCAATATAAAGCTACGTGGATGATTTGGGAGTCAAATATCACCAGCACTAGGACCATCTCAAACACCTCAAAGCATTTTTATTCCTAAAATATCTTCATTTAAAGATGAACTCATTGAAGTATGCCTTTGGGGTCACCTTTGTAATGTTTCTTGCTTCATTGTTAGATGTAGAGGCATCAAAATCGATCCTAAGAAGATCAAGTCCATCATTCAGATGTCTCTTCTGAGCAACATTTGGGAGCTTCAAGGATTTCAAGGGAACTTATCCTATATACTCCGATTCATCTTCATCCTAGCAGGAAAGTGTAATCCCTTTTTCAACTCCTGAAGAAAGACATTAATTATCAATGTGATGAGGATTGTCAGACTTCCTTTGAGGAGATCTAGTAGTACATGTTATGGCCTCTGGTTTAGATGCCACCTATTTTGGGAAAGTCGCAGGTCCTTTATGTGACCGCTATGGAATGATCTCTTGGCACCCATCTTTCCTAGAAAAACAATGAGGAAACGGAGAACAGTTTATACTTTCTCATCCGCATTCTCCTCGATACAAAAACAAGATATGCCTCTATCGAGAAGATCTACCTTGTGCTTGTATTCGTATTGTAGAAATTGTGACACTACTTGCATCATCATGCGGTATAGCTAGTGTCCCGATTGGATCCGCTGAAGTACACTCTAAACCGACCCATGTTGGTAGGTTTTCTATCTTAGTGGTTAGTGATCCTATAATAGTTCGACATCAGGTTTGTCCCCCAGAATTCCATCAAGGGACATGAATTGGAAGACATCCTTACCACCCATCCAGCTCCCACAACCAGTATCTGGATCATAATTTTCTGGATAAGGCAATACTCTCAGTAGATGAATCCATTACATGTTGACAAATGAACTTTGATGGTTTTTCCCGAAGCCATACTAGCAGAAGACTCAATGTTCCTAGACTCAACAGATTGGGCCTGAGTATCGTCTTCATCATGCCAGCACAAGCTGTTTTTCTATATTCATTCCTATTTTCAGAAGCCTATACAACAATGAGGTAGAGTACCAGGCTCTCATTACTGCTCTCGATCTGACCCTCAAGATTTATGTTCTCCACTTACATGTGAAATGGGAATCTGAACTATTCATCAAGAAGGTCAATAGTGACTATGTTGTTAGGAAGCCATAGCTTGTACCACTGTTGGAATGTACCATCCATTTGATGGATTAGTTCTCATATTAGCCAGAAGTTACTCATGTCCCTCATTCGTAGAACGGTCAAGCCAACTACTTAGCCAACTAGGATTCATCTCTGGTAGAACATGACCATGATGATATGATTATTGATGCGGATCACCAGAGAGTGATCACTCCTATCACTCCAGAAGATGATTATTTCATTTAGGTAATCCACCGTACTGCTGGAACCCCCACGTCAAGACCCCCAAGTCCCACTTTTATAGTGATGGAAGTGACTCTTGACTGGAGGACCCCCTTTATCGAGTATCTCCAAATGGTAATCTCCCAGCGGATTGAGCCGAGTGTGAGAAAATCAGATGTCACGCATTGCAGTTTACCCTCCAAAGTGGTCCCTATCCTAATCAGATCTTCTATAGACATGGGTTTAATGGGATTATACTCTATTTCATTCAGGGAGGTGAGATTTCTAAATTCATGTGGGAAGTTCATGCTAGTTCTAGCGAGGCTCATCAGACTGGGATGAATCTATCTCAACAGATCCGGAGATTGGGGTATTTTTGGCCTTCCATGATCTGTGACTATATCAAATTTTCCAATAGGTTCCATGCATGAAGAATCCACACTAATTTTGTGCATAGGCTGCCGAAACCTCTCCACACTACCGAGTACTCTTGGCCCTTTGCGGTCTAGGGACTCGATTTTGTGGGACACTATCCACCGGCGACAGCTTGCTAGTGTAGGTTCATCCTGACCTATACGGAATTATTTTCCAAGTGGGCAGAGGTAGTTCCACTCAAAGAAGTCAAGTCCTATTCTATTATTGAGTTTGTGATCTCCAATATCATCTACAAATTTAGAGTCCCTCACATTTTCCTCACCAATAACGGTACCAACCTCCGGGAAGCCAAAGTAAAGATGTTCTATGCCAAGTAAAACATCAGTTTTAACCATACCTCCCACTGTCATGTGCAAGAAAATGGGAACATCCAGGCACTCAACAAAACCCAATCCAACATTCTGTAGAAGAAGGTTGGTTAGAAAAATACTATTTGGATGGATAAACTCCCCAATACTCTCTGGGCCTATCAGATGATGACTCGTAATTCCACTGAGGCGACCCCATATTTCTTGGTGTACCAAACAGAGGTAGTCTTGCCCATAGAGAATTAGTTGCCTTCATTATGCAAAACTATCTGTGATCAGAATAAACCAGATAAGGTAACTTAAATCCATATGAATAAACTAGAATTGATCGATGAGAACAGGATTTGAGCCCTAGTAAATATGGGGAGGCATCAGAATAAGATATCTAGAGCTTTCAACAAGAAATTCTACCTCCACTATTTCTTACAAGGTGACATGGTGTTGGCCCCGATAACTCCAATGATAACTGGTAGGAAACCACCCAATTGGGATCCCAAATTGAAAGTACCTTACATCATTCACAAGGTTTACCCCAATGCTGCATACTACCTAATTTCCATGGATGTTGAGAGTATCAAACCTCCAACCAATGAAAAATTTCACATGAAGTACTTTTCCAGAGTAAGCTATGGTCCTGCATGTCCTTAAACTGTTCCATCTTCTCCGCATGACATTAAAATGCATGATTCGTCCAGGATGAAGGATGTAAAACAACCCAAAACTCATCCTACATGATGATAAACTGCAAAATGGTCTGAGATCTACAACCTTAATCTAAGATATCCTCGCGTTCTCATCCCGCATTATGTTAAACTGCACAACATATCAAGAAATACATATGGATTGACTCTCATCCTCATGGGATATATAGAAATAATTAGATGCTTCATCTTAGAGTCTGTCCCCCTAATTCTTCTCTTTGACTGCCCCTGGGAATAGTTTTCTTGGAGGACTGCACACAAAGTAGTATAGACTTCATTAGACCCTTTTATTTTGGGTTTATGATGATCGCCCCATGTGCCCCTCCCATTCTTCTATACTCCCATGTCTCAACCACACAATTCTAAACTGCATGGCCCTTTTATAACCACGTATGGATTGATTCCTACCCCTATAAGATATGTTGGAACACCCATACATTTCTTCCATAGGCCCGACCCCAAACTTCAAGATCTCCCCTTGGGTCTGTCCCCTTGGCCCGGATGCTTGTCAAAACACATGGTGTGGTACAGGCTTTGCGTGCCTCCATTTATGTTGTATTTATCATGAATTTTCCTTGTATCCCCCTCCTTGGAGATCTCCACTTATTTCATCCTTACTGCATGATGTTAAAATGCCCGAGTATATTCACACTTCACTCATCCCCTGTATTTGGCCTCCATCAACATTCACATCTAAAAGGACCCCCGAATGACATGGATTCTAGGCCTCAAGGCTCTGATACAGTCTCAGGATAATGTCCTCAATGATTTTGGATGATGATTTGTTACAATTCATGCATTACAAATATAATTAGCAATCAACACTCATTTTCTTCCTTTCTAGGTAACATGATACAGATACTGTGTTATGAAAACGGTCAATCGTTATCCTCAATAATGGTTTCCGTTATGTGGTCTCTCAAATGGAAGGCATGATGATTAAACCTTTCCACCCATTTTTCCCATGAACATGACATTATTATTGGAATTTATGGCTAAGATATATGACCATAAAATAAGATCTACCACACCCTTTTCGCATGATGTTAAATTGCATGAAATCTAGAGAACTATGTTTGTCTTGATTCCCATCCTTATGGGATACATAGGAAAACCCAAGCACTTTATCTGCAGGTCCAACCTAGGTTCATCTATCCTTTCTCTTGGCCTATGGTCTGAGATATATCTAGGAATTATGAATGGTGTGGCATATATGGGTTTAGTCCCTCATTCACCTCAGGTTATTCTCCATGCCATACACATTCCTCATCAAGGTACCCCATCCTATCTTCATCCTTACCTCATGATGTTAAATGACACACCACTTAAGAAATATTTATGGTTTTATTTCCATCCTCATGAGATACATAGGAACTCCCGAACATTTTTCCTTTGGGTCTATCCCTATTTCTTGGAAACCTCCTCATCTTTTTGGCCCCTGGACTGAGTCCTTAGATAGAGGATTTGTGTTGTTGTATGGGATTATTCCCTCATTCAATTTGGGTTTCCAATAGCCACACCACGTACCTCCCTCTTGAGTGATCATCACCCCATTTATTACACTCATATTCTCAAGTTGGCTTCTCTCTAATTGATCCACTAGACCCTCTTTGGAAATTCACCAATGTGCCTAAGAGAACTTTGATTCAGGATGTTCGATTCTACATAGACATGTTTTCTCCCATTATCAGGATTCATGTTCCCCTTTATTTAGGATTCCATAATCTTTCACATTCTAAATGACCTCCAAACAACATGGATTCTAGGACTTAGGGCTCTCCTACCATCTCATGCCAACATCCCTGAGGATTTTTAATGAAAATTTGACACAAGTTCTGCATTTCCAATGTGGTCAGTGGTTGAAACTCATTTGTTGTTCCCATTTCTAGTCACATGATATGGATGTTGTGTTTTGAACATGGTCAACAGTTATCCTCCATCATTAAACCACCCCCATTAATCCCTAAATATTGGTCTCGTGATTCGACTCTTCCACTCCATCATGTCGAAGTGGAATTTTGATACTCTTGGTGCTATCCCTTAGTGTGTGTTTGCACGTTAAGATGAAAAATCCATAGTGTGGGGTCATTCGAGGCTCCAATTCATTTCTCCTTTCTCTATATTCCATGTGTTGTCAAGATCTTATCCACCCTTGTTTCCCACATCGATCATGGATCACGTGGGATTGGGGATATGGTCATGGTTTACACCTATTTGGAAGAGTCTCGCTTTTTATGGTCTGAGCTCTATGACCTTAAACTAATATCACCCCACGTCCTTATCACATGACGTTAAAATGTACGAAATATTCTAGAACTATGTAAGTCTTGATTCCCATCCTTATGGGATACGTAAGAATGACCAGACATTTAATCTTCAGGTCAAGATCAGGATCTGCTAATTATCTCTTCTATTCGTCCATTTGGCCCTGACTATTATAGGTATTCATGGTGTGGTGGATGTGGTTCTAGTTCCTCATTCATGTTAGTTATTCAATAGACACACCACGTACTCCCCCATTTTATGAGCTAGTCTCTCCTACCTCTCGTCCCACATGATGTTAAACTACACTCACAGAACTAGTATGGCTTGATTCCCATTCTAATGGTATATGTAGGAACACCCAGAAATTTCTTCTTCAGGTACAACCTGATGTCTTCTGATCTGTCCTGGCCCCTCAACCTGAGGTTTCTCTTCTGGAGTTGTGTGTGGTGTGGTGTAGTCCTTTCCCTCATTCACATTAGGTATGATTTATCACACCCTGTCCATCCAATATAAAACCTTGTTCTTCTATATGTGTCTAAGCCATATGACTTTAAACTATGCCGCCTCATCCCACATGACTTTAAACTATTGCATCCTTGCTGCGTGATGTTAAAATATGTGGTTTTGTTTTGTCATATTATGTAAAACTATGACACTATCGTCCTAGATGCATGAAGAAAAATAGAACCACCTTGTGATGTCCTCACTCGAGGGGACATCATGTTTGGTATCGGTCATCCACTATGCTATTCATCCAGGCCTAAATATGGAATGATTCCTGCAGTGATTTCTGGATTCTCCATCCATGGTTTTTTGCTTTAAAAAAAACACATCCACCCTAAAGAAAAAACAAGATCTATCAAATGCCTCTTCTTTTCGTACATGTTCTTGACCTACACAAAAATATTACCCCTAGAATTGGTACCCAACCATTACTTTTTCTAGAACTACTTATGGATTGATTCCCATCATAATGGGGTATATAGGAATTCTCAATCACTTTGCCTCGGGCCCATACCAAATTTCATTTTTGGTACCTTAATCTAAAATCTCCACTGGGAGCATATAGTGTCATAAAGACTCCTACTATCATCATTCACATTGGGTTTTTCAATAGCCACACCATGTTTGCCTTTCCATCATGGTCCAGTCTATAAGACCTTAAAACAATTATCCAACCATGTTTTTATCACGTGACATTTAACTGCGTGACATTTTCTAGAACAACGTATGGATTGATTCCCAACATCATGAGATGCGTAGGAATGCCCAAAAATTTAGTTTACAAGTCAATCCCCAGGTATCTTAAATCCTATCCCTTTTTATCCTCCTTGTCTTGAACTCTATTAGAGCATATGTGGTGTGATATAGACTCTTACTGTACTCATTCATGTCAGTTTTTTCAATAGTCGCACCATGTTCTCCTTTCCATTATGGTCTGAGCTCTAAGACCTTAAAAATAAGATCCAAACATGTCCTTGTCCCATGACATTAAACTACACGACATTTTCCATAACTACATATGGCTTGATTCCCATCCTAATGGAATACATAGGAATTCCCAGACATTTCATCTACAGTTCCTACCCCAGGTATCTTAAATCCTGCCCCTTTTTTAGCCACCTTTCCATGAACTCTGTCAGAGCATATGTGGTGTGATACATACTCCTACTGTCCTCATTCACATTGATTTTGGAAACAATTCACCTTTTAAACTAGTATTTTGTGTCCCTAGGACCCTTTCCCTTGGAAAGGGATTTGACTCTAACTATCTAACATGACTCATTGTCGTACTTGAATACATCGTGGAAAAGATCCCAAAGTGTGGCATTTTTTCATGGGAATTACCTCATTTTGTGTACACACTTCATGAGACATTTATTTGGATACCCTATCCTCTTCCATGTCTGAATGGACCCCCTTTACATCCTAGTCTCATGCCACATTGGCTTGCCTACCATCTTGGGGAAACGCCCTTGAACACCTCAGACGACATTTTGTGACAAGTCATGTGTTCTAAATATGGTTAGTGGTCAACCCTCATTTGTATGTCCACAATCTAGGATAACACGAAACAGATCCTATGTTTCAAAAACATTAAACAGTTATCCTCTACATTCATTCCACTATCATTGTGATCCATATCTCGGATGTCATGATTCACATCATTTCACTCCCTTGTGTTCAAGTGGAATCTCAATGCACTCAGTTTTCCCCCTCCACGCATCTATGTGTGTTAAGTAGGTAGGTAAATAATAGTGGGATGTAACTCACCTAGTGTTCCATTTATTTTCAATGTGTGCCTCCTTTACCAGGAAAATCACATCACTACTCATTGTTTCCCACATCGATCATGACTCACGTGGGCTTAGGAGTTCTGGTGGGACATGTGCTGGCGCAACCATACCACACATGCCTTTCCTCTCGCATGACGTTAAATTGTAATATGATAACTATGTACATCCTGATTCCCATCCTGGTGGGATATGTAAGAACGTCCAAACACTTTGCCTAGGGCCAAGCCCAAATTTTGGCATCTTCGGTCTCTTGACCTAATATTTACCCTAGGGATACATGGTGTGGTGAGGCAACCCTTGGTTTGGTATAGAGAATCCCATTGGGAACACATGGTGTGGTGTATGATTTTACATTCCTCATTCATGTCATGATATGTACGACACCGTGCATTTCCTTTGGGGTACCCATGTTATTATTGCATGAATTCAAACTACAGTTCTACCATGAACATGTTTTAGATGCCCCATGATAATTAAAAGATGTGTCACCTTCCTCGCCAAATAGGATTTCCCCACCAGCATTGGTCCTTAACCACACTATATTCTAGAACTATGTTTGTCTTTGTTCTCATCCTTATGGGATACATAGTGATGCCTAAGAATCTCACCTTGGGCCTAGCACCAGGGTCATTAACCCTTCTGGCCCCATGGACTCGATCGCGGTCCAATATTGATAACCTTAAACTTGGATCCTACAGTCCATGAAACATAAATTTAAACTATTATCCTTTATCCATGTAGTATGAACTTAAAACTATGTTCACCTTACTCACTATATGATGTTGATCTATGTGTTTATAATCCTCATTGGTATAACATAAAACGGCAAGCCACTCTAGGTTCTCGTGAGATAGATCCATTTAGGAAATGAGTACGATCTATGATAAGACTAATGAACTCACCTAATGTGCTTTAATCATGGTGGCATAATTTCCAGAGTTCCGGACTCCATTATAACAACCCATCACTCCACCCTCCATGCTTTGTGTTCCCTTTATTTAGACCCTCATCCTCTTCCATGCCTGAAGGAACCCTCTAATAGTATGAATGCATGGCCTATAGCTCACCAACTATCTTGGGCTAACATTCATAAGACTAATGGATGACATTTGGAGTCAGGCCTCACGTTGCGAACATGGTCAGTGGTCGGACCTCATTTGTTGTGATTATTTTAGGCTAACACAATAGGGATACTGTGTTTTGAGCATGGTCAACATTTATCCTTCATTTTCATGACATCCCTATAGTATTCTAAATTTTGGGTATCATAATTCATTTATGGAGACCCTATGCGAAGAAATTTCACAAAAATAGTCGCAAAACTCTATGTGATGTGAAGAAGCCTTGGCTTCAGCTTGTGTCGTAAAGAAGTAGCAAATGACGATGCTCCAGTTCAATAAATAGAATTTGTGAAGCACTGGACCAAAGGACACCGATTCCCTAAAGAATTTTAGGAGAAGATAGTTTAACAAATTTAGTGCGCAAGCACTATATGTTTCAAAGATCTAGGTGCATAAAAACACTCGGAGTCCCTATATATAGGCACGAGGGGCGTTGGCTTCGTGGTAAACAGCCAAGGCACTTCACGGAGACCCCAAATCTCTTTATGGTTCCATGTTCCAAATGACATGAGGCCTCTTCATGAAGACCCCTTCTAGAAATTGGGGATGATTTGACCTTTTCAAACCAGCTTCGCACCCACCTCCGTGATCCGACGTGAGTTCCATTATCAAGGTATCTTCGGCGTCTTGCCCTCAAAATTCAACCCTCCATTTTTTGTCGGCTCTAATTTTGAAGAAAGGGGGATTTTCTGGCCCCAAATTTTTTTATCACTCAGGAAGTGTACTTAAGGATGTGTTATATTGAATTCACACTCTAGATGTCCCTAATGTGCCTCCAAGAAATCCCAAAAGTTCCCCTTTAAAAAATATCTATTCACCATGCCCATTTACACAAGGCCGCCTTTGAGATGGTCTTTGCGACATCCCAACCTTGTGTGAGTTCAATGTTGGCCCAGTAGACCCTCCACGGTGTGAGTGCCCTCAATGTCTTCCTCTATGGTAGCCACATCGATGGACCTATCTGCGGCACCGAGCACCCTCTGCAAGGCCGACACGGGCTGATGGAGTGGCTCAACTTCATGGTGTCACCCGTCTCCACAGTGGGTTATGTGACCCCTCTGACCATTTTTTCCAATAAATAGATGTCTCACCCCCTTCCAAACCATTGTGCCTATGCCCTTTCAACTTCCATGCTCCTATTTTGCACAGACCTTCACAAAACCCTTAAATGGATCTCCAAAGTTACCTTTCCTCTATGAGCCATACCCCTTTTCATTCTTTCCTGCCTCTGCCTATGGTGGAGATTACCTTCATGAAGGCATATTACCTTTCAAAGAGGAAGGGGTCCCTTCTAAGTGCTCGTGGTTTTGTGAAGCGTGGATCCTTGGAGAAGCTCTCTCCAAAGAAAGATTCATTTGCTAAGGCAAAGCTCTACTCCATTAAAGGTTCTACTTCATGAAGCCTTTTCCCTTCATGAAGGCCCCCTTACTCGTGAATCTCTATCCCTTTGAAAATCCCAAAATCTTTGTGAGGTCCCTTCTATTCATGAGGGACATATTCTTTTCGAATCATTCAGCCTTCACAAAACCCATCCTCTTCGCAAAGCACCCCTTTTCAAGATATCATGCTTTACACCCCTTTTCCCCATACATCCCTCCAGGCTCGTACAAAGTGATTTCAAGGTCCCTTGGGAGGTGCTTCATATTTTCTTTCTTAGCCTCATGCTTTTTCGCATAGGAAGGATAACGACTATGGATACTTTTCATAGTCATGCTAACATGATCCCCTCAATTGATCACTCCATAACCCCATCTCTCTATGGAAATTTCCAATGCCATCCCTTCACCAAGGGTTAAAGCAAGCCAGTTATGTAAGTCCTAGGGGTGAGGAGTGAATCATCATCTTATGAGTTGTAGGATGTTAAACTTCCAAGAACTATCATCCTCATCACATGATGTTATATTATAGACTCTCCCCATGAAATATACACTGTGTGCCCCATCTCTGAAATTCTTCATGCACATTGGTCTCTATGGAAGTGAGATCTTCCTCCCATGGAATGAGATCCTCTTTGATGGAATAGAATTTATCCATAGGGAAGGGAAACCATATTGGTGTAATCCTATATCATTTTTTATGGGAGGTATAATCCTTTCTCATACTATCTTCTTTTGTGTGAAATGGCCAGAGGATAGATGGGCATAGGGACCTCTAATATCCCTTCCCTCTCTCTTTTAGAGTTATCGCCATTAGGCCTCTATCCTAGAGTAAGTTCCAATCTCCATCTCCCTGGGCCACTAACCAAGTGTAATCCCATGTTTCCTCTTTGGGATGCAAACCACGCGTAAGCCCCGCTCTATTAATAATGGATGCACCTTTCGTGACATGATCATATGGTCTTTTCTACCTCTTTTTTTTCACATCGAGCATAACTCACGTGGCCTCAGAGTAAGCACTGACCATGACATCCTCCATGGGCTGCCTTAGCACGTAACCCCTAGTCCCCTATTCCAAACTACATGTAATTTTATCCCTATATCCTAGACAAGTTACATTGATATCCTCCCTAAGGTTCAAGCGCAACACCCATCGTTCCCGACCATTTCACGTCGGTTCACATTCATCCCACATGACGCTAAACTGTAGTCCCCCATTCCAAACTATGTAGACTTTGATCCCTGTCTCCTAGATAAGGTATATAGAAATTACACCTAAGGTTCAAGCCCAACATGCATCAGTCTCAACCATTACACGTTAGTTCACCTTCATCCCAGATGACGTAAAACTATAGTCCCCCATTCTAAACTCCATGGACTTTGATCCGTATCCCCTAGAAAAGGTACGTAGGAAGCCTCCCTGAGGTTCAATCCCAACACCCATCGGTGCTAAACATTTCACATCAGCTCACCTTTATCCTGGATGATGTTAAATTTTAGTCCCCCATTCTGAACTATGTGTACTTTGATCCATATATCCTAGATATGGTACGTAAGAAGCCTCCCTGAGGTTCATTCCCAACACCCATTGGTACCGAACACTACACTTCGGTTCACCCTCATCCCGCATAACATTAAACTATATTCCCCTTTTTTTTCTGGCATGACGTTAAACCGTATGTATTTGAACTACGTGGATTTTTATCCTTGTCTCCTAGACCAGGTATGTAGGAAACCTTCATTAGGTTCGACCCCAACCAACGGTAAGCCATTGTGCCCCAACCAATAGTAAGTTGTTGTATTTCCATACCAATGATAATCTGTTTTAGTTCCCAACCAATGGTAAGCCGTTGTATTCCCTTTTTGTTGGGATCCAACTCTATGGTTCACCCCCAGGTGTTAGATCAATCATGGGTGGATAACCATGCATATTCCCCAACATGTTGTTGGGTCGCTGTCACTTGTGCACACCCTGATCCAATGCCTCTCCCTGAAATGCATGGGTTTTTATCCTTGTCTCTTAGGCAGGGTGGGTAGGAAGCCTCCCATTGGTTCATCCCCAAACACTGGTAATCATATTCAAACTATGTGGACTTTGATCTCTGTCTCCTAGGAAGGTTATGTAGGAGACCTCCCTAAGGTTCTACCCAAATATTGGTAAACATTGGCATCCCATTTTTTGGGACCCACATACTTGGTACTCCCTTTAGAGACGTCATACCAACTCTCAGGAAACTAACCATGCGTAAGCCCTAGCATCATCATTGGGTCACTGTCCTCCGCACACACTTCGATCCTATGCCCCATCCTGAGCTACATGGACATTGATTCCCTACCATGGGGATACGTAGGAATCCTCCCGAAGGTTCAATCCCATCAGTCATATCCCATGATGGTCTCTCCCATGAGCCTTTTCATTTCAGGAAGGTCATGCTTCATCTTGGGGGGTTTTACATCCTCTGGGTCCCATCCATGCATCCATTCTCACGGGTCTCCTCCTAAGGTGTCCCATCACCCCACCAAACTATGCAGACTTTGACTCCATTCTATGGGGATACATATGAAGTCTACTCATGGATAAATCCCAACATCACCATTGAATTCACATCAATTACATATCTTCCTTCCATCCAATTCATTCAATCATCCATCATTCATCCTATTTCCTACCTGGGCCACCGCATCCTGATGGGATCACTCCATTTCCATAGGTAGTTAACCATGCATAATCCCCAAAAAATCCATAACCATCCAACCAAGAGTGTCCCTATTGTGATGGGCTGCTATCCATGTGTAAGACCAAAATGTATCCGGGTCACTATCCTTTGTGCACACCCCGATTCATCTCCCCTTTGAACTATGTGGGTTTGATCGCTGTCTCTTGGGACATGGTACGTAGGAAACCTCCCTGAGGTTCAATACCAGCCAATGGTGAACCCTGGAATATCCTTTAAAGGGACTGAATCATCCTTGTATCCACCTTCATTAGGCATATTGATCCACTCATCTAGTAACCCCCTTAGATGATCCCTCTTGGGGATACTCCCAGCTGATCCACTTCTATCAGTGTTTCGATCGGTCTTATCCATCTCCGTTAGATGTTAAACTCATGGAATACCCTATATTAAACATAAGAAGCTGAGGAAAACCTCATAGACATACCTATGGCATATAATTCCCTATACCCAACGTGGGATGCCTCGGGATTCTACGCCCTTGATAAGACCTATCATAAGGAGAATAAACCTAGACGCATCAGTGTTCCAGCATCCAGACATGCCAATGATGTTTGATGTGACTACTCCTATGATCAAAGGTTTTTTCCCTAACATGACCAGTTGGAATGTCCTGATAGAAGCAATGTAATTAACTAGCGTCAATAAAGACATGGCACCAGAAAGAGTTTCACGAACAACATCTCAATCTTTAAGGAAGACTCGGACTAGGTAACGAGTTCCAAGAAAGAATTCATGGAAGGAGAGACCAACAACCCATCATCCCTTTTTGATCAAGGAAAAAATGTCCCTGAGTATGTGGTGGATATTGTCTACATTTTTAAAGTTGGAATGTGGGGAAACAATCAGTGCATCCTCGACAGACGGATGTCCGCCTCGAAAAAAGCTTCAGAAACATTCACTATTAACCTAAAAATTATCCTTTTTTAAAATCCCAAAAAATCATTATTAGATTATATTATTATGATTAATCAAAAAAAGATATTCATTTTTTAAAATTAAATTTCTAATATTTTATAATTCAATATTTAAATAAAACCATAAATTATAGTGGAACACTATTTGTATTAGAAAATAGCTTTTTAAAATGTTACTATTTTTTTCTTATTTCTTATAAATTAATAATTAATTCATTAATAATATATTATTCATATTATAAATATATTTTATTATTATCTAATCATAATATACTAATTTTCTTAAAATAAAACACCAAGTTTAGAAAAATATATTTTCAAGAATTAAATGATTTCTTTAATTGTTTTAGCTATTCTAATTGAATTTAATTAATATAAAAGTAACTATTAATTTATTTCCAAAAATATTTCATAAATATTTTTTATGATATTCATTAAATATAATTTGATGGATAGGTTTTAATATTTATACTTCATATTTATATTTTTATTAAAATATATCATAGTTTCATTTTCGTTCGATGTTGCATTTATAGCATGTTATCGAACCCATTTGTCTGATTTAAAGGAAGTCATATATTAAAATATTGGGATTTTATAGAATTATTTTATTATCTAAAATTCAATAATTTTTTGGGAGTGTTTTTGAAACACATCTTATTTTCCAATCCTTTTTCCATGAAATTAGTTTCTTCTTTCATTTGGGTCTTATCGTCATGAATTCCATTGATAAATCAGAATATATAAGTAAAGAACTCAATAGGGGAAGTCTTCCAATAATCCTTGAACTCAAGATATAGGACCTTAGTAGATTATATGTAGCCACTATCTCAACATTAAATTATTTAAATAAGGAATAATAACCAATAGATTTAACTAATAAACCTTTACCATTCTAATTACTTTTAGCTAATGGTGTTTTCTCTTTCTTTTTTGAGATCTTTATTTGCTTCCTTACCTATTTAATATTATTATTTTGTAATGTCATGGATAATAATTATAAATTAGTCAAAATAGGGATGAAAATATGATTATATATCTTAGGAACCTACAAAATCTCTCTGAATTCATATTTTACATATATTAAGTAAAAACACCTTGTAATAAACATGTAGATCCAAGTAAAAGGAAACCTTGGATTTGATACCAATTGAGTGTCACAGAGTGACTATGAAAACACACCTGAGGGTGGGGGTAAATAATATATTTCCAAATCCTTTTCTAATTAAAATATCATTCTTTTAAAAATAACCCCCTTTGGTCTTATGAACCCTTTTGATCTATTTAGATGCACTTGGAACCAAGATGGGAAGCCTTCCCCCTGTTATATTCAACTAATATTAATACATAGTTTCTCCAATATAATTTTTTAATCAATATACAAGTGTTTGTGGACTATTGTTTCATAACCCACTCTAATGGTATTACATAGGTGAGTGTGTTCAAAATATTTCACATGTGAAAAAAGCCACCATAACATTACCGATGTAAAAGGATCCTTATATTGTATACCACTATCTTAAAATTGACATCACACTAACTAGTAATCTCAACTTTCATCCTTCGATTGAATTATATTTAAAGTATATCTAGCTGTGTCTTATAAACCCATAAAAAATGATATACTTCACCACAACAAAGAGTCGTTGATTAACTAAAATTCTTCAATAAATACTCATACAACTCGATCTATAGAAATCTATAAATTTTCTATTTATTTAGAATTTATATATTAATAATCAAATGTAAAATTATAAGAAATTGACTTCCATTAGAAAATCTTCAAGACTCCTACTCATTGGCCATGCATCACTTCTTCACTTTTTCTTCACTTTCTTCCTCGAATGTATCTATTGTGCAGTTCAGGTTGGACCACTAAACTTCTTCCTATTTTAGAACTAACTAGTAATTACATTAACATAGGATCATAAAATCTTAATTTATCTTCAATATATATGGTTTTATATCAAAAAATACTTCATATACTTCTTTCTTTGAGATTTATCCTTTCAATTATTGTCCAAATCACACAACCCATAGCATCGTTGTGCCTCAACAATAATATCATTCTATTACATGATGCACCCAACATTATAGTAATGTCCTACCTTATTTTATGTGGACATATCATTTTTATATAATTGTAAGCATGTAGTTTTTTAATTTAATAAAAATAATAAAAATTCATGTGTATATCTCTTCCCCCATAATTTCTTAATCTTCTTTTCAATTAAAAGGAAATTACAAGAATACCCTTATTTAAATCATATCCTAATTTTCTTTAAATAGTTATATTGGATGAATATATATTCTAGGTTTTCTATATAGTATCCTTTAATTTAGAATATTTTAAAAAAACCTCCAAATATTTTCAAAAATAATAAATCTTCCAAGATGTATTAAATATAAACGTAGTTTCACAATAGTTGGAGCTTACTAATTTTCAACCTAAGGGAATATCATGATTACTATATAGACTCAAAATTGAATATATGAATTTCATAAATAATGTCATCCCTCATTCTAAACTTCTCAATCTTGTGAAATTTAAGAATTGATGTATAGATCGAGCTTCGATGAATCTTCATCCACATTTTTCATGAAAACACATATTCTTTTTTATGAAGATCATTCACTTTATCATATTAATTATTAGGTTTGTATCATGGATTGAATAATATGTCATGATAAAAAATTGTGAGAACAAATCCAACAATACCAAATTTATTTTCATTTGAATTGGAACTATACTGGAAACATAATTTCATACTTTAAAAAAGTCACTCAAAAATACTCTTACATTGATCTTTTTCTATAAGCTATAATATTAGCTCTTATTTAATTAAAAACATAGATAACAAACCATTTAATGTATTTTTGATGTTTAATACATTAAATAGAAGTCTTTTTATCATCCCATTTTGAATTTATTTTTCAGATATTGAATCTATAAAACTCATATTTTAATCCAGAAGAAACAAAAAAATTCTAATCTTGGCATTACACATATGTAGGTGTGGATTAAACATATACAAAGTCATTTAACTCCTACACTATAGATTATGATATACACATATAATTAAATTAATGATACTTACTTTCAATTAACTCATACATAGCTATTGAATCACTCATAAACAACAAATTCCTTTTCTAAAATTTCTAATCCATTTAGAATGACTCATACAAAAATTAAGAAAAACACATACATAGGGTCAAAAATTACTCATATGGTCTAAATTTTATGTGGATATGAAACTAAAATAGAGAAATAATGAATCTTATATAATATAGTACAATGACTCATATAGAATCCAAATTTATCCAATTTTCACTTGAACTCTAAAATCCATAATTTATCAAATAAATTTTTATAATCATCCGATGATCTAAATAATTGTCCAAACCTCTCAAAAAATCAACCAAGTGTTTTCGAACACTGATATTCATCAGAAACGTTCCATATAATCCTTGGATGGTTCCTAGAACTTTATTTAGCTTCTCTCAATCACTTTGAACTTGTTTATAACTAATTAAATACAACTTATTCAATCTTTAAAGATTGAGTTTAGAAACTACATCCTCCAAACATTACACTTAATGTAAATTGTTTCAAAGAGTTATTCTCCAAGTTTAGCACTTATCTTTCCTCTATGAAGATCAACAAACCAACATTCATATAATATATGGGATACCCTTTTAATATGTCCAACAATGTATTTAAGGGAATATTTTTCACTTCCATTGGGTGATACCTTTCTCCATCACCAAATAATTATCCTTTGAATAATAAAACAGAAAATAAAAAAAATGAATTTACAACAAATATAACATTAACCCAAGGGTACTTCAATATAAACATCAAATGACTATAACTTTTGATCAGTGTGTACATTCAGGATCCATGAGCTATAAAACTTATTCTTGTGAATAGATGTGAAATATTTGATATTTTGTTTACCCAACTCCCCATGTTATCTTGGTTAAAAAAAGGCCAATAAGGCCTTTAAAATCATGTTTTTAGTTGGAATACCCAAATTTTTGAACATGTGATGGAACTATAACCTTGTCTAAGAGGGTCTTCTTATCCTTTTTAGTGGAGACTGGATTTTCCCTCAACATCTCATTTATATGGATATGATAGTGTTGAAATGTTAATATTTTTCATAATATAGTGTTAATGGTAAAATGTATTTGTAAATATAGAAAACATATGAAAATAGAAACTCATTATCCATTTTAATTAAAATAAAAATTTATCCATATTATTTATCTTATAAAAACTTTTGAATATATATATACCTGTAAAAATGTGTATATAATATATATATATAATTATATTTATGTGTATGTTTTTTATTAATATATATATATATTATTATATATTATAATAATATATGAAAATAAATATAAATATAAATATATATATATATATTAAAATAATAATATATTTCACAATATTTATACATATGTATAAATATGTCAACAAATAACAAGTAAAATCCTTTAGGAAAGTGGTAAGTAAGTTGATTGTGTGTCTATATATAGAATATATATTTTACAATGTAAAATATATATATATATATTCATATATATATATATACACCCACACACACAAATATATATAGAGATAGCGTGTGTGTGAGAAAGAGTGATAGAGAGCCAGAAACACGTGCATACAAACATAAACACACACACACAAATGTATTTTCATTAAATATTTATTTTATAAATATGTTATAAAAAATATATCTAAACATACAGTTTTACGAAAATGTATTAATATATATAAATATAGAAACATATTTTATAAATCAATTTATAAATAATTAAATAATTATATGAATAAATATATAAATATAAATTAAGAATGTAAATATATATAAATAAATATGTATATTATAAAATATTGAAGTAAATAAGATAGAGTTGTGGTAAGGGAATTCACCCTATATAAGGAGGTCACTAGTTTTAATCATCATGAGTATTCCAAGATGATTTGGGTTGTTGGGAGGGTAATTTTTAGAAGTAGAACTCATATAGGACTAAATAAGAACTAATAAAAGTGGAGGGTATACCATGGTTTTTGGAATTCTAGATTTTTTTAAAAACCATTTTTTCAGATTTATTAGCACTAGAAATTGGTACATATTAAAACAACCTTTATCAGCACTAAAAAATACATGGATAAAGTTCATAGTTTTTATCATAAAATATTTTGAGTTTTATCAGCATTAGAAATTAGTGCTTATAAATGGTTATTTTATCACTTATTTTTTAACAATAACAAACACTCTTGGAATTTAATGGTGCTTAAACCATAAATTCTTTTTTATCATTAATAATTGAAATTTATAATATAGATAAAATTCCATTCTATAGTATTGATTTTTGTAATTGGTATAAATGCTTTGTTAAGGTTCCCAATATGAAAATTGTTCTCTAAAAAATATCAGTAGAAGAAGGAAAGTTAAAGATGTATCATTTTGACAATTTTGGTTCTGAATTTTAGAAGAGGTTGATCAAATATTATTTATAACAAAAAAAGATGAACCAAATTCTAAATTTAGTAAAACAAATAATAATTTTTATTATGATTGGGTTTTTGTTGGATCAACACTTTATGAGTAAAATACATCTAACATTGGTGATGAATATTAAATAAAATTATATATTGTTAAACTATGTATAATAATGTTTTAGGTAGTCAAATTAATGATATTACACCAATTATATTAGAGGATCCTTGAAAATCAATAAAGGATATATCATGGTAGAATAAGTGAAAAGTGAAACATTTTACATGAGATATGGTATAAGAAATATGGTTAAAACATTGGTTTTTTACAAAGATTCCCAAATTTTGTGTTGTATATTGGTTCCAATAAGTGAAAAAATGAATGAAAGTTTTGCCTTTAAAGGTGATTCTTTCAGATTTAAATTTGATTGATTCTTTTTTATGTAAGGATTGTAACTTTAATGTTGAAAATAAAATTACTTTTGTTAGAAGTGGTAGAACACCACAAACAATCAAAGTGTAACTTTTCTATTCTAACAAATAAGGACCCTCACAAGTACATTTTATTGTTAGATATATTTATTTTGTAAAATTTATTAACGAATAAACATAGTATCTTTGGTTATATTCTCTTAAAAATTCACTGAAGTTTTTTCTATGTACCAAAAATATAAGCTATTTATTAAAAATAAAACATTTTTGAAAATGAAGTGTTTGATATCCAATGGAGAGTATGATAGTCGATGATTAAATAAATTTTTAGTAATAATAAAATTTTCATATATAAGATAATTCCAAGAACACCTTAACAAAATATTTTGTGGTCTAATGCATAAATAATACATTAATTGAGTATTCAAGGAGAACTGATTTTCATGTTAGGTTATTAAAGGTTTTTTAAGCCCAAGTATTTAAAATGATAAAAAACCTTATTGATATAAATTTATCTATTCCACTTGGTGAAAAAATTAATGAGGCTGATTTTATTTGAAAAGTGGTAAGTATATCACACTTGAGTGTTTTATTGTTATATTTCTTGTGTTTGTATTGAAACTGATAGAAACTTGACATATTCCAAAGGTTTAAATGAACTATTGGTATATTTATCACCTATAATGGTAGTTTAAATAAACCACTAATATAACCCCCAATAATTTGGGGTGCCTATACCAATTGTTCACATAATCCTTTAATATAGATCCAATGGATTTTGGGTGCCTATAAAAATGGTTCAGGAAAACCATTAATATGGTTCTCTACCCACAGTTTTCCAGAATCATTGGTATAGGTTCAAGAATTTTTTATTTAATTTTTTTGTATAATAATAATAAATAATTACAAATTTATAATTATTTTTAAATATTCAAATAAATATATATATATATAATTATGTGTATGGATGTGTTTGTGGGTTAGTGGTTTAGTCAATGATGGATAACATGAAGGTCCAGGGATCAAAACACACCAATTATTTTTTTTAGATTACTTATAGAAATATATTGACAACCATCGATATATAATTCTATATGAATGGTTATTACAAACCATTTGTATAACCCTATTTTGATAAGTTTAGGCCCAATGACTCATGAAACTATTATAATAGGCTATATAAATGGTTTGAGATCCTATACCAATGGTTTCAACAATTGGTAAAACCTAAATTTATAGTAGTTTGAATCATATGCTGATATAAAGTAGATAATATGAACAAAAATTGATTCTTAATTATAAACTATAATGAAGAGTATGTTTTGTTTGAAATATTCACTAAAGATAAATCTGTAATGTTTTTTTAAACTATGTCGTGTTTTGTGCTAGTGTAAACTATGATTTAGTGGAGGTTATTGTGACATGGTTTTATGTAAGGAAATGCATGTGTTATACGACGATGCATAACCCAACCAGTTTATGCTACCATTAGTTATCATATTCATTTCAATCATCATATGATAATTATTTAAGGAGTGCAAACATCTATATTTATTTTTTTAATGTTGAGAAATAACTATAAGGATCGAACTTATTACTTACAAGGCTTGTTAGATTTTGAAACATTTCCTCAATGAGGTCTGATTGTTTGGGTTCCAAGTGGAATAATGGGATGGTTATATAAAAAGATTAAATTATATTATAATGGTATACATCCAAATATTGAATAATTATATTGTGTAAATCTCTAGCCAAAGGTTTCCCCCCCTCTCCTTCTCTAACTCCAAATCCCTCTTTATAAGATTCTCTAATATCCCATTAGGAAAAGGATATACTTGCAAAGAATTTATTGATTCACATATCCCATTAAAATCCTAATGTGAAGGTGTATTTTATCTTCTTAATAGTGATTTTTATCAATATTATTTACCTGATAGACACTGTACAATCACTCATGAAGGGGGTGGATTGAGTTTATTAAAATTTTTACCAAAAAAAGTATCCACTTTAAAACATAAATGAATTTGTCCCACTCTTCTTTATCATGTATGAAATTGAAAGTAAATAAAATGATAATAAGTTGAAAAAGGTGGTTTTATGGTTATTCAAGGGAAAAAAGATCCCTTGTTCCACTCCACCAACACTCTCTTAGAAAGCTTGGTGATTTTCACCATACATGTCCTTTTCCCGAGGTCCTCAGAAGTTGAGTATAAGTAGGTATAACTTGTTAAAAAAAAATACAAGATATTTCAACTAGGATCTCCCTTATACAATAAATATCAAAATCCTTTACAAAATCTGAATAATGACTATAAAATACATATATAAATATGAGTATATGGTTGCGAGTTCAACATAAAGTTTAAAGAATCAATTGAAAGTTGATGAATAATTATCCTAGAAAATGAAAAAATGTTTTGTAGTAGCTTTGGTGGTTATTAGTTTTCTATAGATGTAACTACAAATAGAATAATAAAAAGTTCTTTTTTATATGTGTATAATAAGAAAATATTTAAAAAATAGATTATATGCACACTATTAATTTCTCCACACACTTCAAATATGCACAACAAATCTTCCTTTTGTATTTCAACTCCTTTGATTAATTCAATCGGCTAGAATGAAATAATATAACACATAGCTATTAATACTCATTTCCTTTACATGTGAATTTATTCTAGAAATGTAAAAACATAGGTAAGTATTTTTAGGTAGCTATAGTATAACTTGGAACTATATATCTTCTAACTTATCTTGAAATATCTATTTTTATTATACCTAAATAACGTGTAGAATTATCTCGATAAACTAAAATAGTAATAAGTCACCTCATAATAGTAGTGAAAGTTTTTAAAATTAATCAAAGATATCCAGCATCGTAGGTCTTAAGTATCATAAGACTGCTAATTATAAGGCTTAACTTGATTGTATGAATTTTCTGGTCATTGGATGACTTTATAGAAATTATATGACTATCTCTGAGTATAAATATTTCATTTGATTGTAAGAATTTATATCCATATCAGAATTCATTTTTTTCTACATTCCAGATCATATGACTTTCTTTTTCATAAGTATTTCTACGGATGATAAATATTTCTTCTGATTATAATGATTTATTATAGTATGTCATCGATAGAATTCATTATATACATAATTATTTATTAAAATACTATGTTATTGGAATAATTTGATAGTAAGTCTTTATCTGATCATAAGTCTTCAGAATATGTCTTGGTCAAATTTTAATAATTTCAAGAAAAATATAAAAATGTTAATTTTTATCAAACTTTAAACCAAACATAAGTCTTTATAAATTCATATATATTGAACGTATATCTTTAATAAATTAGAAAAAAATAATATTAAAAGTAAATAACTTATAAAAAACATATTTATAATGTTAAATACTGATCTACATACCTCAAGAAAAAACATTAAAACAAAATTAATGGTTTTTTTGTTCATTCAACCATAAGGTAAAATGGAATATATTGGAACTAAATCAGTGTTCCCAATAACATCCATATTTTTATGATCAAAAACCACATATAAATATATATTTTTCATATATTTATAAATTGAAAATATTTCAAATTAGAAAACGAGAATAAGGAGATGATAAGAAAATTTTGGAATATTAAGTTTGAATAAAATTTTATTGTTATTTCATTTACTTATCACATATTTTCTGAGATAAAAAATAAGTCTAAAAGAATGGATGTAACATAGTTACTATGGGACATAGAATGACTGAGCTATAAGAATATAGGATTTAAAATAATAAGAATAAGGAATTGATTGTTAAAAACTGATGAAAAGAAAAAATAAAATAAGAAAAAATAAATGAATAGTAAGTTTTGTAATGAAATAATAATAAAATATTTTATTGAATAAAAAAAATTATAAGAGAAAAAATAGACATCAACCACATAATAAAGGATTGTTTGTTATTTATCTTGGAATGTGCGTAGAATTAAGGTTAATGAAAAGGATTTCAAGTGGATGACAGGGAAGGTTTGGGCATAAGAGTAACATGGGCATCATTAGAAACTTTTACACTTGGATAAAGAAGTAATTTATTAAACACACAGGCACTGTGAGTAGTAGGTATCTTTTCTTATTTACAATCTCCAAGGATAATTTTTTACTTATGTCACAAATCACTAACTGATAAAATATGATCCAGAACTATTTTGAGCTTCTCTTCATCAAACATGAAAACATCATGATATACAAGATTAGGATATGGATGTGTTGATCTACATAATATAACCAGTTGGATATGCGTAAAGGAATAAGACTCATATTTAAGATTTGGGTAAAAATCAATAGGGATAAATCACTCCTATAACCTTTTTTGGAGGATGGATATCAGTTGGGTGGTACCTCACCCATAAATAAACCAATTCATATATCAAAGATGGATTTTTCTACCTTATTAATCCTTTTAATTGTATCATCATTAGAATAATCATGTAGTACTATTAAACCCTACTTTAAGCTAGAGTTATTACTTTTTTTAATTTCCAAAATATTGCTTATGTGGATTATAGAGATTCTATAGAAAGTTTCATCAAAGGAATTGACCTTTGTTCTGATTAAAATAGTAGGATAATCAACATATTAGAGAAGTTAATAACTACTTTGTTCCTAACTAATGAAAAAAATGATATATAGGTTGTTATTGGATAAGTGAGGTAGGTTATAAAATATAAGAAGGCACAAACATTGAATAATTCCATGGATTAGTGTCAGCCTCTCCTCTAACAAACTATTTCTTTAAAGGATCTTTAGACATGGATAATTTTTTAGGAATCAGTGGTCCATAGGGATTTCCATCTTTGAGCTCAAACAAGGACTCCTTAGGCTATTATAGCTACTACATAATTTCATAGTCATAATAGTTTATAAGTATTAGTAATCCCTTATTCATGGAAAACTAATTCACCATGTCAGGTATGTTGGCCATACTTTCTTGAGAAAAGAACTTATATATTTTCTTCTTCAAGGATTCCAGTTGAGAGTCTTGAAGAATATATAGAGATATGGAGGATTTCAACTAATAAACAACCAAATATTTTCCCTCAAAATAATCTCAGTGTGAATTAGAGTTATCATGAATGGTTTCATCAAATAGTAGTATGTCCTTTGGAAACACTAGAGTTTCAAGAGTTTCCATTATCTTTTTTAGATTTGTACCCATAAAATATAAATTATCATTCAAAGTATCTTTCCATACTTTCAAAATCTAGATAACTCTTTTGTTCTCAAAAACATGTTCCATTATCTTAGGAATGGTATCTTGTTTGAACTGGTGTAAAATATATAGATATTTCACCTCGTATTGTAGAGATTGAACCCACTCATTCAATATATTGAATTTAGAAGAAAACTTCTTCAACTCAACCCTCAGATAATTATTTTCTTTTAATACTACATTGGAAATATCTAACATAACTGGTGTCACAACTCTGGAAAGTTTAGACTAATATCTTACTAATACTTTTTACTCATTAAGATCATACATAGTGATAATATTTGGTGGAGAATAAGAAATTATTTTTAGGAATTAAAATTGAGATATCATAGTGCCATTTATATTATGAAAATCAATTTTGGAAATAGAATAATTCTTCATACCTCTCATGTCTTCTAAAAATTCATCAAATTCTAATTTAGGATTGTAATTTTCAAGAAGTTATATCAATTGGTTCTTTAAATATCTTACTTATTCTAATAATTTAGATGAATAACTTGTCATAACTATTTGAAAATTCTTAGTAATGTTTGTTCAAGTCTTCATTATTTCCTTTGGATTGGTAAACTCAAACTGAGAAACTAAGATGTCTTTTAAATTTTTCAACCAACTCTTCAAATATTCAACTTCCTCCATAGATAAAAAATATCTACCATTGTGAATAGATATATGGTACCTTAAAAATTTATACTAGGAATTTATCATGTCCATCAGACTATAGAAATTTATTTTGGAAATGGAATTCCCTTTTAAGATGAGCAACTCAATATGAGATTCTTTAAGCATATCATTGAGCTCATTAACTTCAAATTGGTCACTTTCAAACTCATTAAATACTTGAAAAACAAAATTTGCATGATATTCAAAATAAAAATAATCTTCATCCTAATTTAATAAATTTTTTACTTATTCTTTGTCAATGCCAAAGGATGATAGCTTCTCTATGTTTCCAGCTGAAAGAAACTCTACATCTTATTCCATGGTGACTGGTGAAGAAATGTTCTCTTATAGAATTGTATTTCATCTCCTAACATGAGAGACTCCATCATTCCCACCTAAAAATTCCTCTAGATTCTATATAAATATTTAAAATTATTCATCTTCAATTATAACCATGGGAAGTGTGTTCACTGAAACACTTTCTTCCATGGTAGCTTCAGTTCATACTACACCATTGGCACCAATTATAGGTGCCTGGTTCTCTGCTACAATAACTGGTTTCTCTAATATAGAAACTTCATCCACTTACCTCTTCTCACCACCACCTTATTCTTGAGATAGAGCCTCAACAAATTTATTATGTCCATTGAATTTTATAACTTTATCCTTAAGAATAACATAATATTCTTCTATGAATTCCCTAGCTTACACCCCTTAATTGGAGTTGCATCCGGAGGTTTTCTTGACCGACATGCTCCACCTAAGAAGTATAAATTTTATATTCTTAATAATATCCTATACCTTCCTTCTCACCCTTGTTCTTTACTACTAAATCATTGTTAGAATAATATCATAACAATTGTGTATACGTTTCAAATATTTTAGTTAGGGTATGATGTCATTGAAACTTGGTCACTTTAGAGTCAATTTGGTCAACATATTTATTATCAATGATCAAATTAAAAAATATTTAATAATGATATAGATTAAGAATTTTATTTGGTTGAAAATAATTATGCATATAATTAATCATATACCTAGAAATTTTCCATTTCATGTAATTTAAAAAATCCATGATATTGATGTTTGTACAAAGAATTTAATAAAATTCAATGTCTCTATAATCCATGTCAGTCTGAATGAACTTTGAGAAAACCCTATGGAAAGTATCTAAGTACTTTTGAAATTTATTTTCTCTTTGAAAATTTCTAGATAAGGATATCATCACAACATAAAGACTTATAACATAATCATTGATCATATAATGGTTGTAAAGTTAACTACATTTTTTTATGGAAATTGAAAACTTCTGTTCTCACTTCAGGGAAAATGGTGAAGTACTTACAATTTACTTTTGACTCTATTTTGAGTGAAGTGTAAATGAGAATTATTATAAAACCCTCTTAACTCTATTTTGAAAATGGATATTATATTATTCTCAAAAAATATCCGTTCACACTATTGGTAAATAATAAATATTTTCTGTATGACTCATTTTTTATAGCCAAATAATATCTAAAAAACATCTGGGTAGTACATGTTTATATTTCCCACTTGGTTAAACATTATTAGGACTTTTTATAGATCCATCATCTACATTATTTAATTTCAAAATTATTTTGATTAATTAAGGAGGTCATGAAGGTAAGTTGTTAGGGTTTTTATTAGGTTTATGTAGAGGGGTAGATGGAGAGAGGGAGGGATTTATGGAGAGAGAGAGATGGTGAGATATATGGTTTGAGAAATAGGTGGTTTTGTAATTTCTCAGATTTCTTAGTGTATTATTTTTAAATATTATATGGAATTATTTTGAGACCATACCTTTTTGATGATGTGTGATTCCGAGGCCCAGAGTTCCTGGAATAAATTTTGGAAATAAATTAAAATTTAAAATAGTGTGTGTGAGCAGTTTTCCTATAAAAGTGAAATATCTTTTAAATGAGTGCCTGGATCAAAAATCTGAGGGCGCCGTTGTATTCAAAGTAGCGACTTTACCTTAGGAGAGGCCTAACATCGATCAGTACGGGTCATCTATGAGATTTAGTTTTTTTACGTTTAATGGAAATAAAATAAAATAAAAATAATTTATTTTATTTAAAATTTTCCTTTTTGCGTAGTGACCTAATTCCTCCCTTATTCAATACCTTCTTATGGTAAGTTTGCAGGGTTAACCTCATAACCTAGTGAATTGAGAGAGAGGCTCTTAGATCTTTATAGGGGAATGCGTTGGCAGATGATGACAACACATATCAAATCCGACAAATCTCACCAAAAAACATGTTGCGGTTATTGTTCTTCAACTAGATCAAGGTAGGGGTTTTTATTTCGATTCTTCTTTCCCTGTTTTTGGATTTAATGTTTAACGCGAATTAACCATAAACATGTTGATCCATAGACCATGTGTTCTTGTGGGAGGATGTTATTTTCCGGGGATTGATTTAGGAATTTCAGTTGTGATAATTGTTGGATTATCATTTTGATTCTCCTTGTCTAATCCTTCTAACACAAGAGTATCAACATCGTGATAAACAACGACAACCGTTCATTCCTCTTTTGGGTGTGTTGAATTTGCTTCCTCTTTTATTCGTGATCTTCATAGGGTGATGAACAACAAATCGTTGTGAATCTGTTTTGCAACGCGACAATCCAAAATTAGAGATCCGAAATCATGGAGACCTAGCAGAGGTGCGGAGATGATGGAGGTGGATGAATCAAAACGGTTTAGGAATTTTCATTCTTCGAGCGTTCTTCGATCAGATGATCAAAACGTGTTTTTAGGGCTGATCAGAGCCCCAAAACTAAAGAAATCGACTTTGTGATGTCGGGGTGACCTAAACCCTTGAGTTTTATGGCGATCAGATGGCCGAATCGAATAACGAGAAAGCATGGGAGGCGCGATGGTAGAGGTTCACGATTCTGGAAATTTTGGAAATACATGGCGTGTATCCCGATGAACACACCGTGTGGTAATGACGGCGACGACAACTAGGGTTTCAGGGGTCAGACAGGTATTACAGGATGTGTGACCTCGATCACACAGCGTGTTGGACCTTTCCCGAAGCTCGGTGTGTATTCTTGGAAGTACACAGACATGGGATAGACTACACAGCTTCAGAACACGACATGTAGAACCTACGAGGCATGGTAGAAGCGACTACATGGGACTCATCATGTATCTCAGGTGATACGTGGACACAAGATAGAGTACACAGACATTTACTTCACCACACAGATAGACCAGGCCGGCTACCTGGGTTACCCCGTGTACCCGTTACACGGTATAGCACACATGGGATAAAGTCGTGTACGGGCACACGACCGCATACACAGAGCCTACCCCAGCAACTCGGACACAACATGTGATATTCAGTACACATCGTGTACTAACCTTCCTACACAACAAGCCATGCAACATGGGTCATAGTACACAGGGAGTACCTGGGTTCAGAAGACACGACGTGTGACACTTCTACACGTCGTGCACTTTTCAGTACATGGCTTGATCTTCTTGTCCACCATCTCTTGGATATGTTTCATTTAGGTTTGTGCCCCTTTTTATCATTCCCCTGAAGTTGAGGTATCATTTTCTAATATAAGAGTATGATCCCTTCAGTAGAACTTTCTTAGATAGAGTTAGGTATCCCTCCAAGAGGCCTAGAGCAAGATCCTCTATCCATTTTTGTCCCTAGGTAGAGTTAGGTATCAACATGTCCATTTCCACAGGGTGTTGATGCTCTACCTAGCAGGTGAATCTGGATGAGTCTTGGTATCTTCCAAGGCCCTAGTAGTTATCCTCATCTGTGTATCGTGATCTTTTCCCCTCATAAAAGCGTGTTCTCCCAGTATGAGTGCATATATCTCTCGTGACCTTTCCCTATGAATAGTACTTCTCAGATGGATGTCATCAAAGCTACCAAACTCGTGGAGTGAGTTCTCCTAGTGATGAGTGCATTGTGAAATCTTCAAACTGAATCCCTAGTCGGATTATGTTGTTGTGTGACTTGTCCCTAGACAATGGGTTGGGGATTTGAGTATATATCGTTTGTGTTCTTCTACTATATGTTCAGTATAAATATACTGTGTAGAGTTGACTGTGCCTTTCCTTTGTGTATTTCTTTGTGGTTTTTAGGGTCCTCTACTGAGTATTATTATACTCAACCCTGCACGGACTTTACCTGCACGTGTCGTGTTTTTTGCAGACGAGCAGGCTTTTGACAGAGTCCAGGGTGGACCATGATAGAACCGAGCTTTTTGAGTTCCTTATAGGCCGACGTGTTCCTACGGATATGAGTAGAAGTCCCATTACCTCTTTGTGTTTACAGGTTGGAATTTTTACTTTTCAGACTCTTGTTTTTGGTGGTCTTGTATTCTAGCCCAGTTTACATTTGGTACTTTACTTTCCGTTGTACTTTGTTGGTTGGGTTTAGTTGTATGAATGAATTTTTGTTCCCTAGTGTATTTTTACATTTCATCATTGTGAGATTGGAGATGTGTGTGTGTGTACAGGTACTTAGTAAATGTCTCCCATATTAGTAATATGAATACTCGGTGCTAGTTATCAGCCCCTGGCCTATTGGAGGTGGGCTTGGGGAGTCGCGGCTTGGGCCCCACTGGGATGGGTCGTGACCGAGTGGTATCTGAGGTGGTCGGTTCTACCTTAGGACCAAAAGACTATGAGATTTGTTTTGGGAAACAGTGTTAAGTGTTTCAAGCTTGGCTTTTAGGTCAGAGACTCTAGTGTTGGTGCGGGCGACCGATGTATCCATACACCAGGACTCTAATAACCTGCTTTTCGACTCAGTACATGAAAACACTGGTTGTGGGGAAATAAAATAATGGTACATGAATCAAATAGTAATGGGTTGTATTTTCCATGCCCTTTTTTTCAGTTATCCAGATATACTCATTAAGCATTGTACATCTTGTTTTCTTAGAGGATGCCTCCATGATGCATACCCGCTAGGATTCAGCAGCACAATCAGAAGGATGACCCCATCAGCGATGGGGCTTTGATATAGGGACCAGTTCCCTAGGCATTACCACTAAGTGGTGCACCTGCTATACCAACACTAGTAGAGTAGCCCATGTTACCTACAAAACCGACCGATGAAGAGTATTGGCTGAGCATGCTCCATGAGTTCCAGAGACAATGACCCCTCATGTTCCAAGGCGAGCCTGACCCTCAGGCGGATGAAGACTGTCTTGAGGCAGTGACTAGAGTTTTCTGTCTAGTGAGGACACCAAGAAAACTAGATGGTGATCCTAAGAGTGATCCTTCTTCAGGGTTCTATAGGGTGGTGGCGGAGTCTGACCACACAGACTCACAACGAGGAAAATCTTTCGTATACGGAGTTTGAGCAACTCTTCAGGGAGGATTTCTCTCTAGTTAGGCTGAGAGAAATGCCCATCCAGGAGCTTCTTTAGCTCTAGAAGTGTAGTTTTATAGTATCTA
The DNA here is from genome assembly GCA_963277665.1 of Viscum album. NCBI lineage: Eukaryota > Viridiplantae > Streptophyta > Magnoliopsida > Santalales > Viscaceae > Viscum > Viscum album. The sequence goes on from OY728149.1 coordinate 70,653,782, forward strand.
ACTATTCATCAAGGTTCACCAACCTCTCCCGGTACTCGATGGATATGGTTAGGGATCAGTACTTTAGAACATGGACCTTCGAGCAAGGTCTACGATGGGACATCTGAGCTAGTGTCGTGCCTCTATGAATTCCAACTTATTCTAGAGTACTCAAGTGGGCCTTGGTGATCAAGAGATTCTTGGTGGAGTAGAGGCATCCAATGGTAGTCCGCAGCAGGAAGATAGGCGTGGAGACCTCGACAGTAGGGAGCCGACGTCAGGAACAGGGATCGGGACATGGGAGATGTCATAGGAGGACCTGTGATAGGTGATCAACATTCCATAGCTCTCAGGCTAGATCTAGTTAGCCTAGGGAGAGGAAATTATACTCGTTCGATGGTAGGGCACATCTCACTAGATATTTTCTGACCCGTAGAGCTGCTGATAGGGAGGCAATGGATGGACTACTGCGGTAGAGGTAGAGAGTAGAGCAGGAAGACCCGCCAGGAGGCATATGTGGAAGAGGAGCAGGGAGAGTTGTAGGTGGTGGAAGATACTTTGATTCACTTCCACCACCACCCCTAGGAGGTCCTCACCAGGCTCAGGGAGCTGGGGGATAGGGGCAGGGACAACTGCATGTGGTCGAGGTGTTTGACCTAGGGACTCCAGGGATGATCCGAGGTAAGATCTCTGTCTTCTCTACCTTAGCTTCTATGCTTATTGACATAGGTTCCAGTCATTCCTTAATCACCACATGCCTTGTGTGAAACCTTGAGATTCTGGTAGAGCTGTTGACTCGATATTTATGCTTAGAGACCCCTACAGGAGGAGGCTCGATGATCATGGACCTTTGTAGACAATGTGGTCTTACCCTTCGAGGCGAGAGTTTTAATTGGAACCTCGTGGTGGTAGTGTAGAGCCCTTACGACATCATACTCGGTATGGATTGGTTATCTTCAGTCCATGGCCAGATTTACTGTTTCAGGCGAAGATTGTGGTGTGTCCACAGTGATGGGACAAGGTTTTCTTTTGTCAGAGAAATGGAGATCCAGGCAGCACAGAATGGGCTCATGCATAGGAGGGTGCAGCTGATCACTCATGATGTGGTTATCCTTTCCCTCAGAGCAGTAGATGTTATGAGATCTCAGTTCCCAACAGTAGTGGTAGAGTATGAGGACATCCTTCTTGAAGATTTTCTAGGACTACCTCCCCACCAGGAAATCAACTTCTACATTAACCCACACCCCAAGACATCACTGATTTCCCCACCAGCATATCAGATGGCTCCCGCAAAGCTTCATGCGCTAATGGTGTAGTTAGAGGATTTACAAAGAAAGGATTTTATAAGACCCAGCGCTTCACCCTAGGTAGCCCTGATCTTGTTTTCGAAGAAGGCAGATGAGAGATTGAGGTTGTGAGTGGATTACCAATGCCTCAATCAGGTAACAGTGAAGAACAAGTATCCAATGTCAAGAATTGATGTCCTCTTCGATCAGCTAAGAGGGACAAAATGTTTCTCAAAGGTTGATCTTTGATCAGGTTATCACCAGTTATGAGTGCGAGATGAGGATATACCGAAGATGGCTTTCAGATGCTGCTATGGTCAGTATGAGTACTTGGAAATGCCTTTCGACATGAAATACTCCCCCACAGTCTTCATGGGACTTATAAAACGGATCTTCCAGCCATATTTAGACCAGTTCGTATTGGTCTTCATTGAAGACATCTTTGTGTACTCGGTGTCAGAGGAGGAGCAAACTGGACACCTGTGGATGGTTCTTGACATAATTTGAGAGCACCAACTTTATGGGAATCTTTCAAAGTGCTAGTTCTAGATTTAGGAGGTCCACTTTCTAGAAAATGTCATCTCAGCAGATGGTGTAGCTATGGACCCAGCCAAGGTGGAGGTAGTGTTATCATGGGATCCACCTCGAAGCGTGAAGGAGGTGAAAAGCTTCCTTGGGTTGGCTGGATATTATTGGAGATTCATTCTTGGTTTCTCAAATATATCAACACCGATGAAAGCCTTGACCAGGAAGGGAAAACCCTTCATATTGATGGAAAGGTTCTAGTAGGCCTTCAACCAGTTGAGACAGAGTTTGACGAGTACCCCGATTTTGAGATTTCCGGAGGAGGGTGTCGAGTACATAGTTTTCTGTGACGCATCAGGAACCGAGCTTGGATGTGTCATAATGTAGAGATAGGTAATGATTTCTTATGGTTCGCTCCAGCTTAGGCCACATGAGAAGAACTTTGTGACCCATGATCTTGAGTTGACAGCGGTAGTCTTCGACTTGAAGATATGGCGACACTACCTTATGGGCGAGTGGTTCATCGTCTACTTTGACCACAAGATCCTCAAGTACATTTAATCACAGAAGGGTCTAAATCCAAGGTTGACGTGTTGTATAGAGTTATTCCAGGATTATGATTTCGAGATCATCTATAATTCTGGAAAGGGGAAGAAATTGGAAAATGATCTTAGAAGAAGGTCGAGTTCACAACTGTTGAGTGAGGCGATAGAGAAGTTAGCCACGTTGTAGGTATCCTTCATGGATAGAGAGCATGCATCTTACCTTCCATTGATGGTTGTCACCCCTACAATATTACAGTGAGTTAGGGAGGCATAGCTTGGGGATGTTGACTGTGAGGTTTTACGTGCTTAGTTATCCACAGGACAAGCTCCATATAGATATTCGCAATGTGGGGAGTACATACTTTTTTTTCAGGAGATGCACTGTTGTACCCGTGGCATTGTAGGAAGAGGTTCTGAAAGAGTTTCATACATCCCCTTTGGTGGTACATCTGGGAGTGGTGAAGATGTACCAGGATATCTGACGACAGTTTTGGTGGTCATGCATGAAGAAGGCAGTCACAGAGTTCATTTCTCGAAGCCTTAAATGCCAGCAGGTGAAGGATGAGCACCAGGCTCCAGTGGGATTAGCTCACCCCTGGAAGTTCTTATGTGGAAGTGGGCTTGAATATTTACAGACTTTGTGATAGGCTTACCACAAATGTACAAGGTCATGATTCCATCTGGGTGATCTTTGACTGACTGAATATGTCAACCCACTTCCTAGCTATTAGGGAGAAAAGTTCCGTAGAGAGGTTGGGATGCCTATATGTGTAGGAGATAGTTCAACTTCATGGATTCCCTTCGACAATAGTCTCAGATCGTGACTCCCACTTCACATCCTGGCTATGGAAGGTCTTGAAGGATGGACTTAGCTATGCTTGGGCACAACGTTCCATCCCCAGATCGATGGTCAGACGGAGAGGACCATCCAGGTTCTGGAGGATATGTTTTGGGCCTGTATCTTGGACTTTGGTCACAGTTTGGAGGACCACCTACCACCGGTGTATTTTGCGTACAACAATAGATACCACTCCACCACTGGTATGGAACATTTTGAGGCTCTATATGGGAGACCCTGCCAGTCACTGCTTTGCAGGACCGACTCCCGAGAGTCAGCACTCATGGGTCTAGAGTTGGTGCGAGCTACCGCCAAGAAGATGTAGATCATCTGGGAGTAGATGAAGACTGCACATGGCTGGTAGAAGTCTTATGCTGACAGACGATAGAGACCTCTGGAGTTCGAGGAGGGAGACCACGTCTTTCTTTGATTGTCGCCTTGGTGAGGGATACAAAGATTTGTCTAGAGATAAAAACTATCTTTGAGGTTCATTAGACCCTTTTAGATAATACACAGTATTGTCAAGATGGCGTACCACCAAACTCTACCGCCACAGTTTCATCGTGTACATGATTTATTCCACGTGTCACAACTGAGGAGGTACATACATGACCCATCGCACGTCATCGACTGGGGTGAGCTAGACATCGAGGATGGAGTGACCTTTGCTGAGTACCCAGTGGAGATCAAGGATCAGTAGGAGAGGATCCTTTGTGGGTGATAAATTCCCTTGGTGTGTGTCGTGTGGTAGCACAATAATCTTAAATAGAGCACGTGGGAGCGGGAGGCTCAGATCTGTGCGCAGTACCCGCATCTTTTTTAGTAGAATTTGTTTTTGGCTTTTCGAGGACTCAAAGACCCAAGGTGGGGAGAATGTAATGTCTTGTATTTTTTAGTGTATTATTTTTAAATATTATATGAAATTATTTTTAGACCATTCCTTTTGGAGGCCTGCGATTCTGAAGCCCGGAGTGCCTAGAAAAAATTTTAGGAATAAATTAAAATTTTAAACAGTGCGCATGAGAGGTTTTCCTGTAAAAGTGGAATATTTTTAAATGGGTGCCCAGATCAGAAATATGATGGCACCATTTCTTTCAGAGCAGAGACTTTACATTAGGTGAGGCATAACATCAATTGGTGCGGGTCAGCTGCGAGAGTTAGTTTTTTGGACATTTAATAGAAATAATATAAAATAAAAATTTATTTTATTTAAAAGTTTCTGTTTTTGTGAAGTGACCTAATTCCTCCCTTTCTAAATAACTTCTTATTGAATGTTTTTAGGGTTATCCTCATAACCCTATGAATTGAGAGAGAGGTTCTTGGAGATTTGGAAGAGAACCCATAGGCGGATGACGATGACACTTCTCAGATCAAACGAACCTCTCCAACGAACAGGACATGGCGATCATTCTTCAACTGGATCAAGGTAGGGGTTGTTATTTTGATTCATCTTTCCATGTTCTTAGATTTAATGATGAACACAGATCAACCACAAACATGTTGATCCGTAGATCATGCGTTCTTGTGGGATGGTGTTATTTTCTGGGGTTTTATTCGTGAATTTCAATTCTGATATTTTTTGGATTATCGTTTTGATTCCCCTTGTTTAATCCTTCTAATGGGAGCGGATCAACCTCGTGATGAATGAAGGCGGAGGTTTGTTCCTCCTTTGGATGTGTTGGATTTTATTTTTCTTTTTGTTATGTTTTTCACAGGGTGAAGAACAATGGATTTTTGGAAAAAAAAATTATGATGCAATGATCCCAAATTGAAGATCCGACATCGTGGCAACCTATTGGAGGTACGATGACAATGGCGGCATATGAATCGACCTAGTTTGGGAATGTTCGTTCTTCACACGGATGATCAAAACTCATTTTTAGGGCTGATCAGAGCCCCAAAACAGATGGAATCGACTTCATGATGTCGGAGAAACCTAAACCCTTGAGTTTTATGGTGATTAGATGGCTGGATCGTCGAAAGGGGCAACATGGGAGGTGTGACGGTGGATGTTTGTGATTCTAGAAATTTTTGCAATACGCAGCGTGTATCCTGATGAACACGCTGTGTGGTAAAGGTGGCGACAGATAGGGTTTCTGGGGTTAGATAGGTATTTCACGGTGTGTGACCCCAGTCGTACATCATGTTGGACGTTCCCCGAAGCTCAGCATGTATTCTGGGAATTACACGGACACAGGATGGACTACACGGCTTCAGAACACGGCGTGTAGAACCTACGCGGCATGGCAGAGGTGACTACATGGGACTTGGCGTGTATATCGGGCGATACACAGACACAGTATGGAGTACACGGCCATGCACTCCACCACATGGATAGACCTGGCCGGCTACACGGGTTACCCCATTTACCAGATACATGGGATGGCACATACTGGATAAAGCCGTGTACGGGCACACGACTGCATACACAGAGCCGACCCCAGCTACTCGGACATGACATGTTATCTGTACTACACACTGTGTACTGACTTTCCTACCTGACCAGCCTTGCGACACGGGCTGTAGTACACAGGCAATACCCAGGGTCAGAAGACATGGTGTGTTACATTTCTATACGTCGTGTACTTTTCAGTACATGTCTTGATCTTCTTGTCCACTATATCTTGGACATGTTTTGTTTGGGTTAGTGCCCCATTTTCTCATTCCCCTAAATGTTAGGTATCGTTTCCTACTACAGGAGTATGATCCCTTCAGTAGGAATTTCTTAGATAGAGTCAGGTATCCCTCCAAGAGGCCCGAAGCGAGATCCTCTATCAGTTATTGACCCTATGTAGAGTCATGTATCAATGTGACCACTTCCACAGGGTGTCAATACACTATCTAGAAGGTGAATATGGATGAGTTTTAGTATCCTCCAAGGCCCTGGCTATGATCCTCATCTGTTTATCATGATCTTTCCCCACTCAGTAATGTGCTCTCTCCGAATGAGTGCATCTATCTGACATGAACTTTCTTGATGGACAATACTTCTCGAACAGACATCATCAGAGCTATCAGAATTGTCGAGTGAGTTCTCTCAGTGATGAGTGCTTCTTGGAATCTTCGAACTAAATCCCTAGTGGGGTTATTTTATTACGTGACTTGTCCCAAGACTACGGGTTTGGGATTTGAGTATATCTCATTTATGTTCTCATATGATATGTTTAGTAGACATATACTGTGTAGAGATGATTATGCCTTTCCTTTGTGTATTTCTTTTTGGTTTTCAGGGTCCTCTACTAAGTATTGTTATACTCACCCCTACACAGGATTTTCCCGCATGTGTCATGTCTTGTACAGATGAGAAGTCTTTTGACAGAGTCCAGGGTGGACGAGGACCAGAATGAGCTTTCTGAGTTCCCTATAGGCCGAGATGTTCCTACGGCTACGAGCAGCAGTCTCAGTACCTCTCTGTGTTTACAGGTTGTACTTTGTACTTTTCAGACTCTTGTTTTTGGTGGGCTTGTATTCTATCCCAGTTTACTTTTAGTACTTTACTTTCCGTTGTAGTCTGTTGGTTGGGTTTAGTTCTATGCATCCATTTTTGTTCCCTAGTGTTTTTTTACATTTCAGCATTGTGGGCTTGGAGATGAGTGTGTGTGTACAGGTACATAGGCAATGCCTCCCATGTTAGTAATATGCCTACTCAGTTCAAGTCACCAACCCCTGACTTATTGAAGGTGGGAATGGGGAGTCACGACGTGGGCCCCACTGGGACGAGTTGTGATAGGTTTGGATCCAAGAGACCATTCGATTTCCAAATTCTTATAGAAATAGAAAAACTCCTATTATCACTTTCAGTGATGTGGAATTCAGGATCCTAAAATTGAAATAATAAAAAAACTCCATGGATTCAAAGAATAAATAAAATGAAAACGAAATAAAACAAGTTAAAAAGAAGATAAATAGAGTTACTTAACTGAATTAGTATAAGTTTACCGAAATAAAACATTATAAATACACTTTTAATAAAATTGAAGCAATCATCAAGTAGGTAATTTTTAAATATTTTTGAACGATTATTTTTTTGGAAAATAAATTCTAAAGATATATCACCTATTTGTGAGTGATATATTACGAAATGATATCTTAGATCAATGTGTTGAATTCTATAATTTCTTATTGTTTTTTGAAATATTTATAGTAATGTTTTCTCAAATTTAATTAGAATATGGTGAAAATTAAATCTAAAATCAATTAGGGTGTGTTTTATCCACAAAAAGTTTTTACAACAACTACCAACTACTATGTATTCATCTTTAATAGTGGATAATGCAACATAGTTTTTCTGATAACTGGAAAATGATACAAGATAATTTCCTTGAATTTTTCAGGTTTTTATATTCCTTTTTATCAATTTTACACCCACCAAAGTAAGAATTATAATAAAATATAAAATCAAAGTTAGAAGTTTCTATAAAAAGTAAGGAAAAAAAATATTCCATTTAAAATTCATAAAATTATTTTGTTAGTTGTAAAATTTTACTCTTTTGTATTTAATTAAAATATTGCACAAATATATACAGAAAACAAGATATTTGGTCTAATTATAGTTAGATAAATAAAATCGATGAATATTTCTATTTTAATCATGTTTTCAAGTGGTTTTCTAGTTTCATCCAAATCATGCTTAATATTCGAACTCATAGGAGTTGAATAAGTCTTACAGTTTTTGACTCCAAATATTTTGAGTGAATCAAGAAATTATTTTCCTTAATTTAAAAAATTTTCATTTTTTGTGAATATGAAAAAATATAATGAAATTTAATTGTCCCATTAAAATAATTTCTAATAATTTTTTATAAGACTTAAAATATCATTACACATTTTTTTATTTTAACAAAAAAATTACATCATCAATATAAATTTAAAATAGTAACAAATCTTGTGAAGAGAATTTATTAAAAAAATTAGGGCCAAATAAACCCTTTGTAAAAACCAGTTTAAATTAAAAATGAACTCATCCTCTCATTTAGAGTTCTAGTTACTTTTTAAGATTATTAAAGGATTTGGTAACTTTGTACACAGAATTTGGAAAATGTGAATCTTCAAAACCAATAGGTTATTCAACATAAACATCCTCCACTGAAAATCCATTTTAAAAGGCAGATTTTATGTCCATATGAAATAATTTAATATTCATATAAGATACATAGGATAATAGGATTGTAAGATCTTATAATCTAGCATCATTGGAAAAAATATCCTTATAATATATTCCTTTCTCTTGGTTGAAACCTTTGAAAACTAGTCTAGCCTTATTTATAGTGGTTAAAAATTATTCTTCTTATTTATTTCTAAATACTCATTTAATTCTTCTAAAAGTATAATAATAGGGTTTACCCATTAAATCCATACCATATTCCAATTTAAATGATCTAAACACTCATTTATGGAAACTAACCAACTCATATCATTTATATCTTCTTATAGTTTTTTATGTTTTGACTAGTATAAAAATGAATAAAATTTAGAAATATTTCCCAAACTTCTTTTAGTATTCACCCCATCATGTAATATTATTATAATAGTTTATAGAGGATATTATTTAAGGGTTATAATATATATATGTATCACACTTTTATGTTCTTTAGACTCAATTGTTTTTGGAATATATTGTTAATGATCATGTTCAATATCATCACGCCTTTTATCATTAAAGTAAGTTTTAAGACTCATTATATTTAAAGAATAACTTAGGTTATCAATTTGATTTTTTCGAACAAATGGATCACTTTAATAGAATTTCACATGAATATATTCTTAAATAATACTTGGATTCAACTTGAAATATCTATATGATTTTGGAGCGGTGGAATATCATATAAATATACCTTCATCGGCCTTTAGATTAAACTTAACAAAATTTCCCTTAGTATTCAATATATAAACTTTGCATCTTAAAATGTTAAAATAAAAAACCTTTGATTTAATATTATTACATATATCATAAGGTGTTTTCTTCTTTATAGGACTTATTAGAACTCTATTGATTACATGGAATACTATGTTAACAAATTTAGACCAAAAATGAGTTCGAATGCTATATTCACACAACATTGTTCTAGAAATATATTGCAAGGTCTTATTTATCCTTTCAACAACACTTATATTTTAGGTTTTATATGGGTATAAAAGGTATGTTTAATGCCATTTTTTTAGAAAAATTAATGGAATTATTAATTATCATACTCTCCCCCATTGTCACTTCTTAATGACATAAATTTAGAATCCTTTTAATCTTTATACAAACATACATTAGTTATATAAATAGCACAATATTAATTATTAAGACTTAAGAAATAAACCCATGTAAATATAAAAATATCCTTAACTAAAACATAAATAAAATATTTACCACATAGGATTTTAGATTCATAGGGACTAAATAGATCCATATGAATAGGTTATAGAGGGGGAGAAGTTCTAACCTCTTAATTGATTTGAAAGGTGACTTGTTTCACTTGCCCATTTGGTGTGCATCACATAGTTTATTTTTGTACAATTTAATTTTAGGTAAATCTAGAATAAATTTTTTATTAGATGTATTCATTAAGGAATTTACATTACAATGACCAATTATTCTAGGAATAATCCACGAGTCATCTATTATAATATTCAATCAATTCACATTCGATTTATAAAAAATGTATATCTAAAGTGTAAACATTTTTAGTTCTTGGTTCAATAACTTTAACAGTTTATATTTGAAAATAGAACATGTATAATTTGAAAAATAAATATAAATTCCATCATCATAAAGTTGAGAAATACTTATGAATTATTTCCTTTAGACTTTGACATAAATTACTTTATTATTGATGAATAATTTTGGATCTCCAACAGTTCCAACAATAATTATCTTTCCATTAGCATTGTCACCAAAACTGAAATATCATTAATCAATAATTGGGTGTGAGTGAAAGTTAGAAAAATATCTACTCATAAGTATTTAATATCCTCAATACATAAACCATTTTTCATTGATGTTCATATGTCCTTTTCCCCACAAACTCAAATTGAACAAAAAGGTGTTTTAGTACCCAAATTCTCTAGGATTCAATAATGTTAGCTATAACTATTCTAGAACCCCAATATTATTATATTTTATAAAATGTCTAGATATTCAAGAATTAATGTTATATAAGGTTTTAGAAATAAAATATTTATCAATACCAAAAAAATTAAGGAAATGTTTATTTATAAATCATTAAAGTGATGAAACTTTTATTACAATGAAAACAAGTGATATTTGAAATGTTATTATTATTTGAATTGGTCACAAATTTATTCCTGTAAAACATAGATTTTTCTCTATAACTTTGAATACCTTGTTTAGATTTTTTTTCTTTATTATTACTAATTATTTGAGTTAGATAATTTTCTCTTTTAATGAAATCAATAGTATAATTTTTTGGTATTTTATATTAACCATTAATTCCTTTAATTTTTGTTATGCATAAAGAAACCAGAAGCATATTTTTCTATACTAGATTTAAATTATAAAATATATCTAGTTTGAAATTATTTTTCATTAATAATAGAATCATATGGTTTTTTATGATTATTTTTATTTTTCTTCAAGGATTCATATTGATCTTCTAACATTGAACAATACTCATTTACCTTTTTATATGTATAATTGTCATTTTCTAATTCATATTCAGAAAAAGAATAATAAATAAAATTCAACTCTTCTGCCTATGCCATAAAGCACATATTATATTTCTAATTTGGTTTCCTAGCATCTGAATCAAAATTTTATTTACTATTGGAATATTTAAAATCACTCCAAGTAGGCTTCATGGCTTTCTTTTATTTCTATTTATAATCATATTTTATTTTAAACTTATTTTTAACCTTTTTAATATATATCAACTGAGGGAAATCAAGATTGATATACCTGATATTTTTTACATTCATATAATATTAACATTTTAGTATTTACATAAATGTTATTATACTTTTTAAAAGGATTACTAAAGCATCTTCTTTTATTATAAAACTCATTAAATTTTCTTAAATAATGAGAAAGTTCCTTAAAATAATATAATAATCTTGAATATCATTCATAGGATGAGTTAGATAATAATTTTTCTTATATCTTCATCTCATACTTTTAAGTATACAATTTCATGGTATTATTTTATTTTTTGATCATTTTATGATCATCAAACTCTTACAACATCTTCACCTCATACATCATGAGAGTTCCAATCAAGTGTTTTATCTTCAGATCCTTTATAAGTGTATATTTTCAAATTGTATAATATATTAAACTTTTCATAGATAGTAAACCACTAAGTACTTTTAATATTTGATCTAGTTTTGGAAAGGGAGTTCCCAAGGTAGAAACATCATTTACTGTCACTGTTAGTATTTCATTCAACTGAGTGTTATTTTCTCTATCATTCATTCAAAATGTATCAAATTTCATCTTAATAATGTTATAACTTAGTTTTCTTACACTTTTAATCCCCTAACATTCTAAAAAAATAGTTTCTCAAATCTCATTTGTAGTTGGGAATTGTGAGACTCAATTGAACTCATCAAGATGAAGATCACAAATAATAGATTTCATTCCTTAAAAATTCAGATCGTATTGAAATTCATGAGTATCATAAGATAAATATAGTTCTCCTATTGGTATTTTTTAAGGTTTTACATCTTTCATATATACTTTTAGACCAATAACCTCTAGGTAAATGATACATTTTTATATCTAGCATTTATAATTTTCTCCATTTATGTAGGGATCTCTTCCATTAGATATTCGTTTTTCATATAAGCTATTATATAAACTTTAGAATATTTATAATTAAATTATAATTGATAATGTTTCTGAAATTGAAATTCACTAACTATAATAAATTTTTTAGCTTTATAGGTGTTTATAATGAATTAAGAAGGTGTGGGGTTCAATTGTGTTCATTAAAAAATTTACCCCAAAAACAGCCAATTTAAAACATAAATGAATTTGTCCCACACTTCCTTAATAAGAATTTAGAAGAAAAGAAAAGGGGATAATAAGTATAATATAGGATATTTTATAGTTGTTATGGGCCCAAATATCCCATGTTCCACTCCACCAACACTTTCTCAATGATCTTGGTGATCTTCACTATGAAGGTTATTTTCTCGAGGACCTCAATGGTTGAGTGTAAGAAACTAAAACTTATTAAAAAATGTTATAATATTTTTTAACTAAACTCTTCCTTTTACATGACCTATTATCATACTTTATGAAATAAAAAATATTGTAAACTTTACAAAAAAAGGATGAGTAGAAATATTACAGGTTCTGCACACAACTATAAGCATCAACTAAATGTTGATGAACAAACTCTTTACAAGAATGAAATAATGTTTTGGTGTAGATATAAAGGATATTTATTTTATGTATATGTAACTATAAATCACACATTAAATTTTTTTTACTAGTGTTCAATAAAAAAACTTAAAAAATAGAGTATATATGCACCAATTATTTCTCCATGAACTTAAAATATATATAAAGAATCTTCCTTTTATATACAATCTCTTCCCATTTATTCAAATGGTTAGGATTAAATAATATAACAATCACATATTAAATATATTGTCCTTTACATGTGACTTTATTATAGAAATTAAAAAACATAAGTAACCGTTTTGAGATATCTATAACCTTCCTTGGAACTATATATATATTCTTAGGAATATATTATTTAATTAATTTAGATTCCATTAGTTTGACATCTATACTTTTGGTAGAACTAATTCAAGAGTATACATGTATTGATATACTAAAATAGTAATAAGTCACCTCATAATAGTTATAAATTATCTTAAAATTACTTAAAGTTGTCCACCATCATAGGTCTTCAACATCGTAAGACTTCTGATCATAAGGATTCACTTAATTGTATGACTTTACTGGTTTTCAAAAAACATTTATTGAAATTAGATAACTAACTCTAAGCATAAGTATTTCCTTTGAACTCAAGGATTTAAATTTAGATCATTTTTTTTCATATTACTATCTGATCGTATGACTTGCTTGATCGTATGGTTTTCTTTTGATCAAAGATATTACTTCTGACCATAAAGCTTGATTCTGATAATAAATATTTATTATAATAATTCATTTATAAACTTTATTTTGGGTGTAAGTATTTTTTTATGACATTTTGATAATCATACATTGACCATAATTCTTTGTTTGATCTTAAGACTTGGGAGTAAGGCTTGCTCCAATCATAATACTTCTAGAATTAGAAAAAAAATTCCAAAAACAAGAATTTTTATCAAACATTAAACATATCATACGACTTTAAAACTTTATATATATTGAAAATATCTCTTCAATTAATTATCAAAAAATCTAAACCAAAATTATATAGATTAGAAAAAATATATTCATAACTTTGAAGATTGATCTATATATTACAGTAAAAATAATTAGAAACAACATTTAGGGTTTTTATAATGATTAAAAAATAAGATAAAATTGGATATATTAGAACAACATTAGTGTTTCTAAAAAATATCTTGTAAAACAGTTCCCACACTCTCTTTATATCTCTTATTAAAAACGTTTCTAGTAGTCAATGTGGAAGATGGGATCCTTTCCATGAATTAGGAGACTCATACAATTTTTGAATGTACTAAGAGGATGGAATTTGGTTGCTTATTTATAGTGGTCTTTGAATCAACCAAAGGTCTGTTTGTCTGTATTTAATATCCACAGTTGTTAATGATTATGTAAATAGGTGTTTATTGATGATGGTTTATGGAAGGAATATAAAACCAATGACTGAACATGAAGATGTTTCCCATATAGTTTATGGGTAAAGATATTGAAGGTGTTTCCATCATAATAATTAGAAAATGAGATATTGTTGTTGTTTCATTAAGAACTTTTCTAGAAAGATTCAAGTAATAACCTAGATAACATATGATTGTGAAGTTTTAACTCATGAAAAAGGAAATTAATGAAGTTGTGTAAATTATTTTCTGTAATAGTCAATAAAAAGATAAGGATAAATATACGGATGACGGTGAAATAGAACAGGATAGCTTGTTTAGATATAATTAAATGGATTAGGTTCAAATATGGGTTTAGTAATAGATGAATGTTAGATAATCCATCCTGGTTTTACTTAGAATTAAAGGCTACTAAAATCAGTGAGGTAATATATTTTGGATGAAGGTTTATGAAGTCTTAAGTGAGCCAATAATTAAATATTAGTGTTCACATATTGAAATAATCTACTTGAGTATTATCTACAGTAAAACAATTTAAAATCAAAATGAAGAGGTTTAGAGTTATTATAATAATTAATATATTTATTTGAATCTATTATAAAGTGATTTTTGGATTTTGAGATTCTTAAAGTTGATTTAAAAAGAATTTAAATTAATTTAAAGAATTCTAGAATTTTGGAGTTATAAATAATATTTGAAATTTTGATAAGTCCTGAAAACATCAGAAGAGTTAATTCACACTTCATAAGAGTCCTACCTACACTTCATAAGAGTAACAAAATAATTCATAAGTTTCTTTATGTATTTCTTAAGACTCCTTATAAAATTTGTAAGAGTGAATTCAAACTTCATATGAATAAAATCAATCCTCATAAGAGTAAATGTTGAATTTAAGTTAGTTTATGAAGACTTCATAAGAGTCACTTTCCAATTCATAATGGTAAGGCATGACTTTAGGAGAGTAATGTGGTATAATCTAAGAGTCATCACACACTTTGAAGGAGTAAACTTGGAGTTTGTAAGAGTAACATTCCCCTCTATAAGAATCATCCACTTAGTGAAAAAAATGATATTTTATAAGATTGAAAAAAAAAGTTTTCTAAATTTAATATTCTAAAGGAACTTATATAGTATAATTCCAAATATATTATTTTATGATCGAAATATCATGATGTTAACAGTAGAAATAATTAAATATTGTTTTGAAGAATATAAAATTAGTTGAAAATGTTGAATTATTCAATGGTTTTCAAATGAATATATTTTAAAATAAACATTGATGATCGAAAATTATAGGATGTTAATACTAAAATTCTATATACCAAACATCAAAAAATAATTTATGATCTAATATTTTGACTGATAATAAGATCAAGGAAGGATGAATTTCTGAGAAATCAACTAAGACTAAAATGAGTAAATTCCAGATTAATACATCTAGAAATAAATGTGATGATGATTATATCACGATTTTGTGGATTTAACTATCATAGAAATATTTTTATTTAATACTTGGATAAAGGAGATGATTCTAAGATGTTGCCTATGTTTTAAATAATTATGTTGAAGTTTTTACTGGTGTTTATTTAAGCTCACACACTATAAAGGCACATGCCACACCACATATTACAACTACCGTATTTATATACATTAGGGGAATAATGTGTAAATATGGATTATTATGCGAAAATGTTTGTGAATATGATGAGGATTGATCCTTTTTTAAATTGAAAAGTGAAAAACTATGGTAAAATTATAAAATGAGAAATAAAAGAATAAGGTCATTATTGGGATTTGATTAGGGATGATCATTTGAGGAAAATGGATACGTGAGATCCTGGGACACACCAACATACAAAAATTTTGAGGAATAAATTAATGATGATTATGGGTTTTTGCATGAAAATGTTACCTTTTATGGTTCCATTAAATGCTTAGAGTATTTTGATTTCAAGAATACTATTAAAATGACTCCAAAAAACATATATGGACTTAATCATATGATAAAATTAATAATTGAGAGATCCTATATAAATCTCTAATAATAAGTCTAACATGATATTGCTATGTTAATAATATCTTTCGGTGTATCAATGAAAAAGAATAATAAGCCCTCCATCAATCAAAAATTAGATTGTATGAGATAAACATCAAATAAGTAGAAGAAGATACTATAACAACCTATTACAAAATCTTGATAAAAAGAATAAAAAGTGATAAGGTTGATGTGTATGAATTTCAATATATCATCCACTGATAGATGAAGATCTTTAGTTTTGATTTGAGAGTGTCGAAAAAATAGATTCTAAAAAGATCTGATGTTTGTGTAGTCTAATGGTGACTGAGTTGCATGTAACTATTCTTGATGATCAATAGGTAGGAAAAGAATCTGGTTAAGGAAAGAGTTTATATTTATTTGAAGATGTGTTATCCTGTATTGATTTGATATCTACTTTAAGAAGATCAAAAGTCCTTGTAAATTGGGGGGATGCTAGCATAAAAAAGAATAATGAGATTCTATGAAGTCTGGTGTGATTACGGTAGTTGGAAACATAGTCGGATGTTGTGTTAGTGTGTGATGCACTATGGTTTAGTATCATAACTACTCACACCACTTATAATTGATAATATGATCATTATTGTATAATATGTGGTTGGGGTAAATAATTTATCACAACATCAAGTTAGTTTCCTATATTGAGGATGAACCTTGTAAAAATATCATGTGTTATCCTTTAATTGATTTATTATATTTCATGGGGTGTATGTTATTTATAAAATATAAAACAGATCCACTAGTGTCTTAAAAATAAAATAGGTTCAAATTAAAAAGTGTAAAATATTTAAAATGATATTATAATTTTATAAAAAGGTTATGCATACCTCATTCAACCCTCAAGTGCCTTCATAGATCATGAAGATAATTTCAATCTTTATCAAGATCCCGTGGATGACTAAGGATAAACTAGATAAACAGATAAATGTTCTACATTCCACATTTATTTTATTTATTATAAATGAATAAAAATACCCTATGGAATAAATCATTTTTTTTACAATTTTTGTTGTGTTTAGACATGTTTTAACCCCCCCCCCAGAACCCTTATGTGATATCACATAAACTTCCATATCATTTTGATTTAGTTTTAAAATATATGAAGAAACTAATAAATATAATTTTACAAAACCATGAGGTGTTTTTTAAATAAAAAATTGTGGTTTGTGACGTTATACATAACCACATCATAGTTTTATGGAACTATCGAATAAGTTATTGGAACATAAGTCACATGGCTGATCAATATTATTAATTCCCTCAATTATAAAGGGGTATTAAATTTTCATATCAGGTTACACTCATTAAATTTTATGGTAGATAGAAAGTTTTTAAACTATTATATGTTATTATAAAAGGGAAAACAAATATTTTCATCAAGGAAGTAAAAAGGGTCAGCATATGCTTCACAAATATGAACTTCATACCATAATTTTATTCCACCACTGTTCAATACAAACCCAAAAAACATTTAATGTATCTTGGGAATCAATGTTTTAAATAGGGTAATTCAATACAATTTCATTTTGTAATATAAATGTTTAAAAAAGAGTCCATTTATTTTATAAACTTCCAAATGAAAATGGAATTTTGAAGCATGAATGGTTAGTAGCATCTATCGTACATGAATATATGAGGTATATTGATAAACATAATTTCTTCACTTACTAATATTTGGTTTCTTTTATAATTTTAATGGTGTTCCTTTTATTCAAAATTTTTATATAATAAATTTTTAGTCATTCCAAAATTAAAAAATAAATTTATATTTTTATGTTACTATATCATTCAATAGAATTAGTAATGAATGGAAATATGAAATTGTTGAAAAAATAGAACAAATTTCCAAGTTTTTTGACGAAATGTAAACATTCAAAAAAATATTCATAATACCTACCATGAAAGTGTAAGATTATAGACACTAGTTACTATAATAATAATGTTCTTTTATTAGTGTTTAAAATGTGTTGATTCAACTATTTTATTAATTTATTTTTGGTATTGATTCTCACAAAAACCCACATTTATGTTAATAATGAAGTTACTTTAAGTAGATTTTAGGATAATAATTACTAAAATAATTATTTTTATTCATGAATCAGATTCATTATTTAACCTATGGGATATTATTTGATTTATCAAAGTGTAAAGTATTCTAGAAGAGTTCTATTATTAGTTTGGAAACACTGTTCATAACCTATATTATAAGCGGGATGTTTGGTTTGTAAACCCTACACTTGGAATAAAAGTATGGATTAGAGACCCTAATTTTGGAAGTAAACCTATGTTTGAGGAATGAACATATAGTTCATCATCCATAATTTTTTAATCGAATATATACTGTCAACTTCACTTTTTTAGTTTATCACTACACAAACAAACCCTACATTTTACTTAGAAAGATAAAAGGTTTTAAATTATCGATTATTTCTTCATTTTTTGTAGTGGTCTCACTAGAAATAAATATCTCTCTTAAATCTATTTATAGATTGATTCAAAGTATTATCTTTAATATATTAAATAAATCTTATTCTTTATGGAAGTTATTATTTTCATTGAACATTTTGAATTCAAATATTTACTAATTATCATGCATTATTTTGGGAGATGTTAGACCTGAAGGAACTTGACCATCATGATAAATACAAATATGTTTATCTTTTACAAATATAGATATTCTTATTATAAATACATAGATGTGCATTAAATAATAATATTGTGTCATTTCTTATAGAGATACACTTTAGAGACATAAATGTTTTTATTATTATCTATTTGATCAGCTTTTTCTACTACTACTACTTTATATTTTTTATAATATTTTGCTACAGTTTTACAAATCACTTATCATAATTACACTTTAGAGGCATAAATATTTTATCATCTACCTGATGTTTTCTAAACTACAATATAAATAAATAATTTTTGAAGTTTAAGAATATATTTTTGTTGTTATGTTTTATTTAAGATAATATTCAACGGTCAGTTGCTACTACAACTGTGTTCTAGAACTGTTTCAACATATACATTCTAATCTATTATCTGTTTAGATTATTTCTAGCTCTAATCAGTTAATGGTGGAGTGTGAGATTCTTGTAAAAATTTGTGGATATTTTAGTTCCCTATAATTAAAATATAAGGCCATATAATATCCTTTACTATAAGGTTTTAATTTTCCTCACTCTGTTATAGAGGTTTCTAAAAAAGTTCTTGCTAGTGAAAATCTCCAAGATCAAGGAGAGAGTGTTGGTATAGTGGACTAGGGGATCTTTGTGCTCTGAACCACAATACACCATTGTGTTATTTTATTATTTTATTTTCCACTTCTTACTCATATTTAAGAGATAACTAAATAATTACTTTAATTTAAAGAGGTAATTTTGGTTTCTATAATGTTTTTTGAAGTAACACAATTCACCCCCCTCTTATGTCTTCCACTTTGTCATTACAACCCAATAATTGGAATCAAAGACTAGGAACTGTTGGATATTTATTTTTAATGTTCATTAAGATTATTTTGTTTCTACATAATACCAAAAATTGTTATCGGTTGTTTGTGTCTATTTAATTATTTCTCTTTCTAAAATTCCTTGTCATTTCTTCTTGATGACAACAAATGACATCAATGGAAAAGATATATTGGATATATTTTCTTTTTATAAATCTTTGAAGATTTTTTTGATTCCATCCAATGCCAACAATTGATATCAAAATTTTGATTCAAGTGGTCATATTTCTTTTGACTCTAATGATTCAATGTTAGATATATGAACAATGATAATTCTCATTGGTTGATCTTAGAGAAGGTATGTCAATGATCAGTGAATCTTATTTTAATGGGGATAATTATGGATACTGGAAAGAATATATTATTATTTATTCAAAAAATATTTGAATCAGAGTTTTTTAATGTAATTTGGCCTTATGAAATTTTTGAAAATGATTTCGAAAAATGGAATGATGATCAAGATAAATAGTATAATCTTAATTTGAGATCAATTAATACTATTGTCGGTGGATTAGGAACTAATGAATTTAATTGAGTCTCTTAGTGTGCTACTTCATATGAAATGTTGAAGACTATTTTAGTTTCTTATGAAGGAATATATGATGCAATATAACTATGTTACAATACAACAAAATTTACATTTGGTACATTTAATATGCATGAATATGAAAGACTATATTAGATGAATGGAAGTTTGATAGAATATTTCAATGATACTAATGCTTTGGGAGAACCAATTAAGCATTCAGATGATACTTTAAATGTTCTTATAGTTTTACCCTCTATGTTTACTCAAATATCTGCTACTATTATTTAATCCACACTAGTTAAAGAGTTTACAATGAAAAAATGTATTGGAACCTTAATGATATCTAATGATGAGATATAAGATGAAGATGAAAATAATATTTCTATCAAAAAGAAAGTTATTTCACATAAAACTACTACAGATGATTCATCTAATTCAAGATATATGGAATCAGTAAAAGGGTTATAACATGTTTCGAAATGATTTTTAAAGCTGTAAAACATGAGGAGGAAAAGTAATAAAAAAGATAGATTCTATGAATGTAAATGTAACGCCCCGACCCCAGTTACCCAGAGTCGGTGCATTATTACATAACATTGGCATGATCACAAGAAAGATCAAAACTCGAAAGACCGATTGGTTTAGTAGCCTTGGAAACACTAGATATATTCATATGTTTTACATTACATCATAAAATGAAAAACTACTACAACAACATAATGTTTCTACAATCCACACTATTAACCCCTCATAAAATCCCTGCAGGTCATTCATAACTTACTTCTTCACATCCTGGGAAAAATAAAACATAGAAAAGGGGTGAGCTCAAATGCCCAGTAAGGATAACAATATAGCGGAAACTTTCATAAATAAGAATAAACATTTAAGGCAATGTATCACTAAAACAAAAGCCTTTTAAATATGAACTTTCAACATGGTATGGCATAAATAAAATGAAATAATGCCATTTACTTATTCACATGGATATTCTACTAATCGAATAATCA
Organism: Viscum album; assembly: GCA_963277665.1. Lineage (NCBI taxonomy): Eukaryota > Viridiplantae > Streptophyta > Magnoliopsida > Santalales > Viscaceae > Viscum > Viscum album. Next base: position 70,674,801 of record OY728149.1, read on the forward strand.
TATGCAAAAATCAATAACCACTTTCATAATGTTGGAATACATAATGCCAGACTATCATAACCACATAGCCAAGGCCTCGTGCCAAGACTACAAATAAGATTTTTTCAAGGCCTTGTGCCAAGACACTAGTTTGTCTCATGAGACCTACCGATGCATCGAGGAGCTATAGCGGGCTCCACCCGTCACATATTAAGTCCAATGCATTCCCATATGAAAAGGTTTAAACATAACATAAACATTCATATTAAAACTAGTATATGAAATGTCAATACTTTCACCATAAACTATGAATGGTATAAAAATAGCACATCCACAGTCAAACATATCACAAAACCTTCAATACAATATAGAAGTTTTGTATCATAATAAATCAACTTCAAATAATCTTAAAATCCATCAAAGGATGTTGACATAGATGAAATCAAAATTCTTTTTAAAGAAATATCTCCTTTTATTTTGAAATAATTTAAGATCCATATAAAATAAAACATTTTCCTTGAAAATAATCGTATAAGCTTGTAAGGGAAGTTTTGAATATTTTATAACGGCGGAAATTAGCCGCACCCGCCGTATAAGTTAAAAAAAACATTCTTACCTTAATTCTGTCGAAAAGGTTAAAAAGGGACCTTGTTTTGAAAACGACGGAAATATTCCTTTATAAACCACTTATAAAAGTCAAAAAAGGTATAAATGACTTTAACTCATATTCTAGTAAATAGTAAAAATGTCTTGAAATACATTTTTAAGAAACATGGATGTGGATGATAAAGAGATCCCAGTAGATTATTACATATAAACAACCTCGGATAATGAAGAGATTGTGAAATAACCCTTACCTTGTACTTTTCCTTGGTTGGGTTAGGTTAACCTCCTGTATAATGGTGAAATAATTGTTATTAAATTATACAAGAATCATATACATAAATATGATATCATATATGATCTTTTAATATTGATTTGATAATTATATCGGGTGTTAACTTACTTGTTTTATTTTATATGTTTTGTTACGTAAGACATGTTTGTAAAGGATAGGTTGTATATTATTCATATCCAGAATGATATCAAGTCCTTAAAAATCATTTTTAAATCATCAAATGATAATTATACTTGAATGGATACGATGGAGAATGAATCTCATCGCGTTCGTGGAGACGGTAGTCCGTACGTACGCACGAGCGACAATATCATTCTTTTGATATTAAAATAATATATAAATGGATGGTATATCATATATACAGAATCATTAACATGTTATATTTATTATTTACATGAGTTACACATCATTATTATACCCATCGAAATAATAATATATTGAATAACAATTACACCACGACGTGGAGACGGTAAGCCGTACGTACGCAGGTATGGTGACATGTTATTCAAAGGGTGGATAGAATACTGAATATGGATGTACCGTATTTATAATAACATCACAGTATATGTAAGATACTGGAGTTATTATTTTAGAATGGTAAGAACAAAGAAAGAGGAAGTGGAATAAGAAAGGAACTTAGAAAAGGGTGGTGAAATCATTACCTCTTCTTCGAGTTCTTCATTTTGATTTGATCAAAAGGGCTCCTTAGGTTGGCTTTCTGATCAAACTAAGGCCTCTAGGTTGTAGTGAGGGATGTTGGGAGAGTATTTGGGCAGAGGTTGGCCGAACCAAAAGGCTTTGAAGGTTTGAAGAAATGAGAAGGAGGAGTGCCCTTTTATAAGAGGGGTGAGGGGCACCTTTGGAAAAGCTAGAAATATTAATTTATAATAAATTCATATTCGGTTTCTAATGGCTCTAAAGTTGATTATTCAAAGTTTAAGGTTGGGATAGGTCGAAAACCACTCAACCAATAGAATTTAGACAGGTTTGGGTACTTATATTAACCTTATCTTTAAGTATTAACTCTAAGTTAATTAGTTTCACTTTTACAATGTCTCTTTGTATTTTTATATAATATGGTTAATAAACTTACTATATACATCCAAGAGTCCCCCACGTGGTCCATTAATGATGAAAATATCATTATATAAGTCTCTTGGACGAACCTTAGATTTTTAGGAATTTAATATCAATTAATAATATAATATTTGTTTTAAGAACTCTTTTATGTCAATTTTGACACTATTCAATAGTTTATTTTTGTGAAACTCATAACAGATTGATTACTTCGAACAAAGTCAATTAAATCAATCCTAATATATCATATTATCCTAGAAAATTAGTTTAATTCATTAAAAGTTTCATATTATATTTATTTGGGTATTTATAATATCAATTATTTTAATTTTTCACTATTATAGTAATTACTGCATCATCATTGTGTCATAAATAAAATAAATTATTTAATGTCTAAAAATTATAAATAAAATATCATTATGTAGGAAATCTTTTTAGTTTTCTAATGAATATTTATAATCTAAAATCCAACTTATATAACCCTATGTAACAATTGTTTTTCTAAAAGATATATGCTTGTGTCATTTTTGTATTCATTTTGACTTAATTAAAATAAAGTGTCATTATCACTTACAAGTGGATCCATGGGGTCCCAAAATTGACACAAAGATGCCCATGGTCGACCATGTATCAACCAATAGGGTTAAGACACGTTTTAGGGTAATTTAGTATTATTATAATATTATTTTTTAACCCTTATTTACCGGATTTACCCTTAACCATGGTAAATAAAATATTTACCGCAGTAATTATTCAAAATGTCTAAAAATAAAAGTTACCTATTTACACAATTTGAACATCCTGATTCCAAATATGGAATCCATTTTCCTAAATTCAAAACACAGAAGTGGCAGAAATTAATTTAAACTTAATTCCCGCTGTCAAAACAAAAAGCGTGTTTTTAAGAGATAATAACTATCAAAAGATTGACACTTGTTTATGTTCGGTTTAATTGTAAAATTATGTCCAATGACCAACATTATATTAAATAGTAAAAATATATTCTAAATATACTTTAAAACCACTCAAATTCATAATTTATCACTATTAATTATTTTGATTAAAAAAGTTGTTTTTAATTAAAATATAGTAATTTTCACTATTCATCAAAATATGAAAGTTATCCGAAAAGTACCAAAATTTCACCTTAGGCTAAATTTGATATTCCGAATCCAAAAATGAAGTCCATTTTAAAATAGAAAATATATATAACTTCAAAAAGTAGGTATTACTATTCATAACAGCTAGTTTGATTGGTTACGGTGTGTTAGAACTCGGTGTTGCGTACAACACACGCTAGCGTACCGTGGAAGCTTGGGATGTTTCATTTTAAATTTTTGATGTCCCCATTTAGTCAACAAGTTTAAAATATAGTATCTAAAAAGGTTTCACTATCAAAATTTGATAAAAGTGCAATACTGAAAATGAATCTGTTCTTGCATTATGACTAAGAAACTCATAATATGGATTCTAAAATTATAAGGATTATATAAAGTAAAAAATGTAGTTAATGCTATTCATGACCTCTTTTAATGGATTGTTTTTGGTAAGTCATGGTGCAATTGAACTTGGTGTTGCGTGTAGTGAAAGTTATTGAATTATTTTGAAGAAATAACACACTATAAAATCTTGGGGTGTTACAGTAAAGATAAAGTTCACAAAAATTCTAAATATCCTATGATTAAAGGTCAATGAAAGAAAAATATAAAAGAAAAGAAAATAAATTCATATATACTAATTAGAGTGCGACTTCTGATTCAAGTGATGAATCTACATCAAACTCTAAATCTAAGCATGAAAATATAATGGTAAATCTTTTAATTATGGATCATATTGATGGGGTGTACACTTATAACACTCAAAATTAAGATTCAATTATTTTTCTTATGATGAACATAATAAATTTTATTTTATGCATCAATAAAAAATTTAATATTTAAAAAATGAGTATAGAAAATTTAGAAAATCTTACGATACTTTTTATACTGATAAAGAAAGTTTTAAAAAATATATTTCATATTTAATATCTAAATGTTCTTGTATTTTTCATTAAAATAAAATTAACGAATTATTAGAAGAATTTATTCCTTTAAAATAATCCCCTAAAATGATTATTAATGGAGAAAACTATTTAAATAGAATTATGGGTAAAAATAAAGCTAATAATAATTTCAAACATTTTATTTTTAGTAATAGATAAAAACATAAATTATATATAAATTATATTGTTCTTGGTTCCAAAAGAAATAACATATAAACTATTAAATGTTTTCACTATGGAATGAATCGACATTATGAAAATGGATACTATTTTATAAAACTTTAATTTTTTGGTATAAAACACATTTATTATTCAAAAGAGTTATCTAAATTTTATTATAGATACTCTTCTAAATAATATTTGGTTACCTAAATCATTGGTTTCTAACACTACCAGACCCAAAAGAATATGGGTACCAAAAGGAACATGTATTTGATATATTTCAGGTGTGAACCACTGGACTTCATTGTTATATCAATAAGTGGCTACTTGAAAATTATACAAATTTATTTTGAAAGAATAATTCATAGAGATGGAACTATTTATCTAGGAATTATTTCATTTATATCTAAATATTTAATTTAAATTCATTAATTATTTTATATAAGGGGGGGAAACTTTTTATTCTCTTTATGCTTAAATTGTTAAACTCTTGTCACTCTATTATTTTCTATAATGAATAAATATGTAAAAATTTTGGTTATATCATACATATTTATTAAATTTATTTAATTTGATATTAAAACATATAACAAAATTGCTAAAGTATCTAGTTTTTGTTAGACTTTTTATTTCTAATGTTATTTTATATATAGTCTTAAAAATATTCTTTGAAAACATTAAAATTCAAGTGGATCACATAGTACCTTATTTTATTAATTTAAAATCATATGAAAAAATATAGTTTTAATAAAAACTAAGTTCTTAATTTAATCTTTTATTTAAAAAAATTTATTCGAAATGTTTTTTTCTCAGAAAATTTATTCAATTACCTAAAGGTTTCTTTCAAAATAGTTTTCTTACATAAAACTATTTTTCAAAATTAAAATATAAAATGATTAATCTATCTTGTGGATCTATAATTTTAAATGTCACCTATAATCTATCAAAATGAAGACATTTCTTCTTACTCTTTAAAACCCTAAAATATTCTACTTGAAACCCCTCAAACCTTTTGTCTTCCTTACTTGAAATTCAAAACTCAAAGACTTCTGAAGAATTCAGTACAAGTAGCATGAAGATACCTAGAACGTAAAGCTCATAAAAATGTGATTATAAAATGTTAAATAAAGGTAATTTGTTTCCTAATTCTATAACTAATTTGTTTGGAGAATAATTAGTTTCCTTAATTAATATTTCCTTAGAAAACAAATTTTGGAAAATATAAATAAATCCATGGTTTTGATGAACTATATGTTCTATATGAATTGATTATGTCCAGGTTTAATATTTTTAATTAAGAAGTAGTAAAGCTATATGGATATCTAAAAAGGTCTATAAAATCATATAAAGAACTAGAAAATTCTTTTTTTTCAAAAATATTTTTTGATACTCATCAAAATAAGTATCAAAATTTGCAAGAAAACTCAATTTATAAGGAAGGATTTGATGTATTTAAAGTGGATATGACGATTCAAATTGATACAATTGGATAATAAGTTGTTGCCAAGTCAAATATTAATGATCTAAAATATTTTTTAGTCAAATATTTTCATCTTAATTAATGAATAAAAGATCTGTAGATGTTCAAATGAGAATAAAATTATTGTTAAGAGTTCTAACTATTCTAAGTAAAAAGGTTCAACATTTTGGATGTGAAGATGAGCCTTTTAAACCTCCCTAAAATTCCAATTCTTTTTCACATATTTGGATTATCCAAAGAAAAAGATTAAAAATTTGTAAAATATGAATGTTTTTCATGTTTATATTTTTCTATGTATTGTTTTTGTATATTTTTTTTCCATATGAAATTTTCATTGAATTATTTATTAATTTCTTTTTGATGTCACAAAAAGTGGGAAAAAATTATAGAATATTTTTTATTGATACATTTATGGATAAATTTATTAGGAAATATTAAATAATAATAATAATGTATTGAGGAATAAATATGAGAAATATATTTGTAAATAACTATATTAAAGAAATGTCAAATATGTGGGAGAAATTACATTAAAAAAATATTTTTCTTTATAAGAGAGAAATTTGTATGAAAATTATTTATTCTCATATTTATAAAATTTTATTTCTTATTTTTTTTAATATTCAGATTTTTTCATGGTTTTTGTGATTATAAAAAAGGGGGATATTGTTGAGAATGTGTTGATTCAACAATTTAATTAATTTAATTTTGATTTTGATGCTCACAAGCACCCAAATTTATGTTCCAAATGAAGTTACTTTAATTGATTTTCAGGATAATAATCACTGGAATAACATTTTTATTCTTGAATAATATTCATTATTTTACCCATCGGAGATTATTTTGTTTCTAAATGTATAAATTATTTGAATTTGTTTTATAAGTAGTCTAGAAACACTGTTTATACCCTACATTTTAAGAAGAATGTATGGTTTTTATACCCTATGTTTGGAATAAAAGAATAGACCAGAAACCCTACTCTTGGAAGAAACCCTACATTTGAGGAATGAAGATTTTGTTCATAATCCCTACTTTTTTAATCAACTGTACATTGTGAAGAATAATTTTGGAGTTTATCACTACACAAAAAGACCCTATGTTTTTCTTGGTCAAATAAGTATTTTTGAATTATGGATTATTTCTTTATTTTCTTCAACAATATTGAAAAAATATTTTTAATGTCCAATTCAAAGGATCATTTTCAAAAGATTAAACCATTATAATTTTTGGGGGAAGTTACAAATTTCTTTTAATGTTTTGAATTTAAATATTTTTAATTTACCATGCTATATTCGTAGAGATGTTGGACTAGAAGGATCTCAACATTCATGATAAATACTAATATGGTTATCTTCTATAAATACATACGTTCTTTTTCTAAAGAAATATATGTATGTCTGAAAATAATAATGATCAATTTCCTCTAGATGTACACTTAGGAGACAAATATGTTTTTATTCTTATTTGTTTAGTAAAATGTTGTTGTTATTGTTGTATATCTTTGTTAATATTTTTCTGCAGTTCGACAAAGTTTTTATCAGAGTTACACTTTAGATACATACATGTTTGATCATCTACTTGATTTTTTATCTACTACAATATAAATAAATAATATTTTATGTTGGAGAATATTTTTTTTGCTACTATGTTTTTTTGAATATCATATATAACTATTATTTTTTGATACAATTGTGTGCTAAAACTATTTCAACATCCACATTCTAATCTATTATTTGTTTTAGTATTGGTTATTCGTACTCAGTCATTAGTGGTGTTTCAAATTCTCATGATAATCTGTGGATATTTTAGTTCCCTATAAAAGAACCATAATTCCCTATAAAATCCTTGATTATAATTTTTCAACTACCTGCACTCTTTTGTAGAGGATCCTGAAAAAAGGACCTTCTAGTGAAAATCACCAAGCTCATAGTGAGAGTGTTGGTGGAGTGGAATAGGGGATCTTTATTACCTAAACCACTATACGTTATTATGTTATTTTATTCTTTTATTTTCCACTACTTATTATTTTAAGATATTTGGAAAGAATCATTTTAAAATCAATAGTAAAGTTTAGTTTCTATAATGTTTTTAAAGGAATACAATTCAATCCTCCTCTTATGTATTCGTCTTTTCTATTCCGAACCAAAAATTAGTAAATGGTACTCATTAATATTTAATTTTGTTAGGATGGATTATATTATAATTTTGATAAATCTATTTAATCCTATTGGGAATCCACCAAAAACTTTATAGACCAAAATTTCGTCCATCAAAAGATGAAAATTAATGAAACTGGTCACCAAATAGAATTATTTAAACATTAATGTATTGTAACATAGAAAAAACCTATCACATAAATAATTGTACTGATTTTGATCCACTTAAGCCCATTTACTCCAAACTCACATAACCATTCACATGAAAAACAATAAAGGAAAAAAAGTAAGTAAATAACTCAAGTGTTTTTATGTAGTTCATACTTTCATCCTATATCCATGGGAGAAGGGTTGCATGCTTTCATTTCATTGGAAGAATAATGTTGCAATCATTATGACTTGGAATCCACATAGGTCACAAACACATTTAATAAATAAAAACCTCAACATGTGGTCCCATCCCCATTTATATAGGGACCAACCCGATCATTTGGCTACACCAACTTCCTATAATTATGGAGGTCTATCTATATCACTATGAAACTACTGATTCCCTATAGCTTTCCTCAGTCTTACTTCCAATCATCAGAACACCACAATCCTTTCTTATAAACTCTATATGGGGAGTGAAAGAAACACATAATCCACCTCTATTCTAGTGACCTCAACATCAAATTAACTTCTAGTGGATCAACCACCATGAAACATCCATCAGAGCTTCACATATTCTGACAACTACACTAAAAACCCATTGAAACCTACTACCTCTACTCTAACAAGGCTGAAGGGTTCTCCAGAGTTTTTTGATATGAAAAAATTTCTCCAAATATTAAGTAGTGTTAAAATCGAAAAAATATCCCACTTAAAGACTACTTTAATTATTATTTTTCAGCCTCTAGCACTTTGAAAAACCTTTACCATCTAACTTATATTGTCCAAAACACTTTTCCATTTCCTTCCCATTCACTCAAGATCAACTCCTCCACAATGTTGTCTTCAAATTTCTCAGACTAAATAGTTGGTAAACATATTAGTACTTTTATATTATCCATTTATCTTCTATATACCCATCACTCTATGTTCATGAAGCTTATATATTTAATGGTATTTAAGGTTAATGTGCTTCTACCTCACATGGAACACTAGATTTTTCCCCAAGTGTATTTAACTCTGACTATCAAATTATAGAAATAAACCTTCCTGTCTTATTTAGATATCCCCAATCAGGTTTATCAACCATACCATTTCTTTTCTTAATTTCATTGATTACACATACTCTACTTCCATTGTGGAGAGTGAAATCCCCAATTTTAACCTTGACATCCAATTGACTGAAGTTCCAGTAAAGGTAAATACATACCCAATTATGATATTATTTGAAACCAAGTATCTATGAAATTCTATGTAAACATACCCATTAAATATATTATCCTATATAATTAAATGATAAGTATCTTGTGTTCCATTAAGATATCTCAGAAGTCACTTCACAAATTTCTCATATTATTTCCCTAGATTTTCCAAGAATGAAATTACATATCACATTGCATAAGAAATATCTAGCTGAGTTCACACCATTGAATAGATGATACTTCTAACCATTGATGCACATTGGATTCCCAATATTTTCATTTCCTCTTACTTTTTTCATGGTGCTTACTTCATTAAGAGTTTTAAATTTCTATCAAAAGGAATTGAAAAATATTTTCATTCGGTAACCACAATTTATTTCAAAAACTTTTAGGATTTCTATTTCTAAGATAAAACCATATTTTTTATCTTCCTATTTTCATATATATTCATACTCAAGATCCTATTTTCTTTACTTAGATCATTTATTTCCATCTTCTCAAACAATTCCTTATTTTTCTCTTGAATTATTTAAATTAACAAAACCAACAGTAGGATATTATCTATGTAAAAATGTAAAATGATGAAACTCCTATCATTTTACTCCTTTTTGGTAGAAAAAATAGTCAGAGTCTCTCTATATGAAAACTTTTTCAGAACTTTTGGTTCCACTCTTTATTTTTAATTCAAACCATATAGATGTTTGCTTAGTTTTCACACCAAGCCTTGATTACATTAATCCATGAAACTAGTAGTATTCTTCATATAAATTTATTCCTTTATATTCTCATGAATAAATATCATCTTGACATCCATAAATTATAGATATAAAAATTTATATGTACCTATCCTTAGAATAGATCAAATAGTATTATGTTTTACTAATAGAGAAAGTATTTCAAACAATTTTATTCCCTCCTTATACTGAAATCCATTGACTAATAGCCTTAACTTATACCTTATACTTCAAATATTGTCATATTCTAATCATAAAACCCTATTTTTGTCAACTAATACAAATCCTTAAAGAACATATCCAACTTACCAAAATAACCAATACATGTGTCTTATTCAGTTATTTTTGGTTCTCTATCATCAATTAAAAGTTATAAGTTCAATTCATCTCCATACCCCTGTACTGACCATTTGAATCTTATATATCTCCAAAATATAGCTTATGATTCTGATCTATCTAGAACTAAAACCATATTATTTTCATCCTATGGTAATCTATAATGAGCCTAAATAGTTCTCTTGATTTTAGGTATATATTCCTTTAGTATCATTCTTAAATCTTCTATGCATACCTCTGAAAATTCCTCAAGTATTTTCAATATTTTTGTAGAAATAAATCTATCTAGACTCTCTAGAATTTTTGAACTTCTAGATCCTCCATTCATATTAGGTTATATTGAATTTTATTCTTTACATTCAACTTTATTTTCCACTAAATTCTAATCCTTGTATATGACTTAATCATTAAAGAGATCATTTCTACATATTATAAATTATCTATTGTTACCATACCGACGTTAAAATCCAAGATTTTCATCTCCATAACTCATAAAGAAGCATGTGTGGGACTTTCAATAAATATTATATTCGTATTTGTAATCCATATGTACATAGGAAAAACATCAGAAGAATTTAATGGAAGCTAAATTCCGTGTTTTAATTTTCCATATAACTTTTTGAAATTCCTATCCCATTAGTACTAATGGGCTATAATCGATTAAGTATGTTGTGGTAGTCACTGTGTTTTACAAAAGACCATGGGAATTCATAAATTAAACATAAAATTGCATGACCATTCTATTAATGTTTGATTAATCCATTCAACTATGTTATTCTGATCAGTCATCCTATGTATAATATTTTTATGAATTATGCCTCTATGTCTATAGAAGTTCTAAAAATGTCTTCTATTCTACTCACGTACATTGTATAATCTCAATAATTTCGTCTTGCATATTATCTCCCAAATAAAAAATAGATTCCTATATCAGAAATAACTCAAACACTTTAGATTTTTGTTTTGGGAATTAGACCCATAATTTCTTCATGGAGTTATCAATGAATGTCACAAATTATTTTGACCATTTATTATATTTAACATGTTATGATCCCTAGAAATTAGTATTAACAAGATCCAACATCTGGATTTTTAGTGTTCTACCACTCAAGTTAAATCTCCCCTTCAATTTCGTACAATGTATAATACTATTAAAACTTACGATGTCTTAATGATCCATCTCTAACATTCATTTTTACACTAAAACATTCATACCATTATCACTGAGGCTCCCATTCCTCTATTGAAAAAAAATGAACTTTTTACCTTTGCCATTCTATTAGGATAAACACCCATTTCCGTTATATTTAGGTAATGTGTGTCATCCATTACACCTATGAATGTGACTAAGGAACCCAAAATAATTTTCCACACTCCATGTATAATCGTTGTGACACATCTAACTTCATTGAACTATCGAACTAAAATCGTGTCCTCTCAAAGACCTGGAATATGATGAACTTAATTCATTATAAGGAAAAATTCTAGTAAAATAAACTCTAAAATCACCCTTCCCCAACAACATTAATAGCTTCATAATCTGTTAGACGAAATCTTTCAAAAAAATTAGGAATATAATTTTTCCTAAATCAATTGTTGCTAGTGGGGTGGCAAGATTATCTACAATCTATAATCTAAGATTTAACTAGATTATTTAGAGTAAAAAGTATATTAACACTAATCTTTATAGTTGAACAAATAGGAATCAAACTCTCAAAATCCAATCTATTGGAATTTAATTTACTTTCATTGTAATATGTCTTGAGGTGTCCCCTTTTTCCCATGTTTTAGTAGGCTATTCCAGGTCCTGTATATTTACCTCTAATCCTCTATCTTGACTTATATATCAATATTATTCATCTTCTTTAATGAGGATATAACCCTCTTCCCACAACACTAAATTTATTTCTATAAGTATCATTAATCTCCCTCCTCCAGAGCTCTTCATTCATAATCATGTTCCAAAGATCTTTGAATATCAATTCATTATTTATGATGGATTCTAATAATGATGATAATTATAGTATGATCCAAACATCATCCATGAAATTTACCTTTATAGACCCATTTCTAGCTTTAGACCAAGTTGAAGTTATTCTCGTGATTTTTTATATATCTTCCCTTTAATAGACTCATGTAGAATAAACATCACATAAAGAAATTTTTTTAGAGTTTTGTGGGATTTTCATACATATATTCTTTAGATGAAACTAATTATATTATAAACATCTTATCATGGATGTTCATAAAGACATTTAAGGATAATGAAATCCTAACCAAACCTAAAGCCTTCTTGTCCATATTTTCCAATTCTCCTTTCTCTATCTTTTCTAGTTTCACACCATTAAATGAAATTTAAATAATTTTTCTCGATGAGATAATGCTCTATCTATATCCTCTAAAAAATTAAACCCATCCCATAAATTGTTTTTGATCATTCCCTTTCTACCTTCTGATGACATCAAAATCCTATATAATGAATCCCATTTAATTTAAAAATGCATGAACAAGAAAGAAAATTACATGACATATTTTTTTTATTAAACTAAAAATCCACTCAGAACCACTAATATGACATATCCATCTAATATAAATTATTAATAATCCCTCATAAACTTCATATACTGAATGTTAATCCACAAGAAGACCATAATAGTGGAAACATGTCATCAAATGGAATTCCTTGAACTTCAATGTAATGGGTCATGGAAGAATCACTATACCCGAATCACCATACTAATTTCAAATTACTCAATCCTATTTATTCTAAACTCACATAGAAATCCATATGAAAAACAAAAAAAAATAAAGAAATTAAAGAACTCAATAGGTTTATTGTGGTTCATAATTTTTTTCTATATCCACAAGAGATGCATTTAAAAATTTAATTTCATTAGGTGTATATGGTTTTAATCAATTTGAATTAAAATTAACCTAGATCACGAGAAAAAATAATTTCACAAAACCTTATCTTGTGGTAGCATTCCGTTTTTATTGAGGGTCCAACCTGGTTATCTTGTTGCACTGACATCTGAAAATCAAGGAGGTCTATCCATTTCATTGTATAGGTTCTAATTCCCTTTATATTTTCGCAGCCTAATATATAATCACATATAGATGAAAAATAATCATATGATTCAATCCATTCCTATAAACTACATGATGAGAGTGATACAAACAGAAAAATTTATTCCCTTCTAGTGATCACAACATCTTCTGAACTTATGGTGGATTGACTGCCATGTTGTATCCTTTCGGATTTCACGTCTTTTGAAAACTTCAATGTTGACCTACTAAAACCTACTCTCACTTCTCCAATAAGGTGGAAGGGTTATTAAAATTTTCATCTTCTAGTAAACTAACATTAACTCTTAAAGAATATTTATAGTCATAAAATTTAAAAAAATGTTTTTGGGATCCATGGATTGTATTTCAAACAAGTTATCCCCACATGATTTCTTATTATAACTAGTAAAAATTATTTTTTCAATAATTTATAGTCTGAAAATTATATGTTATACAATATGACCTAACATTCATGTTTTTTATAGTACAATTTTATTGTTTTGAGTAATAAAGATTCTAAGGACAATGAACACTATGAATAACCAATATACTGCTATACATATAAACATATTTGGTATATAAACTAATAATTCAATATTGAATCATATGTCTTAACAAATTTTTAATAATTTTCATTATTCTTAAAGTTAAAAAAATATTCAATTAAAAAATATTTTGGTTACTACATCTATAAATTTATAAAATATATTGTAGCCTATATAAATAGAACAGTTTAAATCCCATTAAAGGAATCTATTATACTCGTCTACATTTGAATACATACACTTTCATTTGATATCCTTATTAATCATTATTTTTTTCATTTCAATACAATATATACTATGATGATAATTCATCTTAAATGATCAAATGAATGAATTCAATGAGTAATGGGAAAGTTTTTTTGTGTTACAATGTTTGTAAAATTATTGAAAAAGGTATTTATTTATAACATATTTACCCTAATTATCTAAAAATGTGGGTCATAGTTGAGTATAGAATAAACATTATAAAACATACATGACTTGATCAGTTTTGATAAAACATTATCATAGGTTATGAAACTAAATAAAAATAACCATTGATGCATTTTTATTTAAAGGATTTAACTACACATTAATATGACTATAAATGTGGTCGAAATGATTGAAAATGTGTGTTTTGAATTTAAAAGTGAAATTTTAGTTCAAAATTCATGGCACATGATCAATTCAAAGAAACCATGTTTGTAATATCATGAAACTATAGAAAAAAGACTATTGGAACATTTGTGGCATGTAGGAACAAATCACAATTCATTCTAACACCTGGTGTGGTTCGAATGAATTAAAACTCCTGTTTTCAATTTAAATATATACATACTAATGATAATAATCCACTTTATTTAAAAGGTATAAATTAATTTCACCCCCTCATTTTTATTCCTCAGACCCAATATTTGTGATAACTTTTATATGTGGCTCCCATAAATTTATAATCATCGAAAATTACCATATTCTTGGACCGCCATATGGATGATTTATCCCACTAGTCCTCAAAATATAGATGAAATTATACCACACTTAGTGCTTGAACCCAAGGTAAATGGGGATCACTATTTTTTATCTCTTCAATTGACCTATGAACCAATATAAAATAAATATATATTAATTTTAATCCTACATTAACAACAAATATAAATTGTTAATATAATAATTTTAATGTCTAATTAAATATTAATAATAGTAATGATATATTAATGTTAATTATAGATATAAAAGTATGAATGTAAAAAATATATAAATATTTATAATTATAGTTAAAAGTATAAATTAGATATATAATTTTTATACTAATAACACACACAATATTATGTATTAAAATCAGTTTAAATTGGAATTGAAGTAAATAATTAAATACACATAATTTTTAGGTGTACTGGTAATATTTAATTGTCAATAAAGTTTAGAATTACTCTAGTTCTAGTATTTTGAAGTTGTAGTAAACAAATATTCTGTTTCACTATTTCATATAAAACACCTTCCTAGACCTACATATATGTTATCCAAGTATTCCATCCTAAAACCAATTTTTAATAGAAGGAATATGTTTATTATTGACAACAAATAATCACCGCCAATAGTGGTTGATCACTATAAAATTATTGACTTCTATAAATTTCATGACCAACATAAATGTATTCACCAACAGAAGAAAAAAACAAGCAATAGTCATTTATTTATTTTCTTCTCCCCCATGACATAAATGTGGGTGATAATTATGGGAAATGATTATAATTATGTAAATATTTAATTCATAAATATTTATATTTAAGATAAATTTATTTTTGGAATTAAATTTATTATTCTTGCCAATATTTCTAAAATTTTTATTCACAACTTGGAAGGTGACATGTGAATTGAATTCAGAGGAGAAACAAAAAATGAAGATCATGATTCATGTCAAGAAATGGATATTCATAATTTGAGAAGTTTGGGACATGAGTTAATAGCATGAATTGGAGACTGGAATAAAAAACGAATCAAATTGTGTAATAAAACAACATTTACACAATGAAACCCACATTCATGGTGTGAATGGTGAAGATTTCACATCCTGAGTAGAATTTGTGAACACACATTATTGACTCATACACACTTAATGGTCACATTTATGTAATTAAATTCACCTTAGGGATGAATCTATACCTATAAATAATAGAGTAAGTCACCAATATAGATAGAGGATAGAGTTTATCCCTAGATATGAAGTGATGTCACTATACAGTCTTCTACTAGGCTATTCCATCAATTCTTTATAATATATTTTATTTTTTCTCCTCTTCTATCACCCTCTCATGAAAATAATGAAGGGTAATTCTATATTTATTACAAGTAAAGTAAATAAGGCTAACTCTGTTAGTGGAATTTATTTTTTCTATCTTCTATTTTATATAGGGTTTCACAATCACATTCCAACTCCAATTTCATTCCTGTTCTTATTTCATGACCATTGATGTATGAATCTGAGAAGTATCTTTAGTTACATGACTAATTACCTTTTATTATTCACTACCATTAAATATTTTAAGGTAATTATGCCTAAATATGGTATTGAGACACTTAATCCATTAATTAACAAAATTATTTGACCGTAAGAAAGGGGGGATTTATGGTTAAAGTGAATGCACTATAACCAAGGACTTGACTATTCTCGACTCCGACAACAACAAAAAAAAACATTTATCCCTACATTCCACTAGCACAAAAACCCAAAATTAATTTTTTTGGCATTTATTCTATAATTTATTTACAAACTCTTACTTTCTTCACTCTCATTATTTTAAAACCATATTCTTTCACATAAGTTTTCTAAATATGTCTAAAACATTCTCATGGGATCGACCACAAACTCACCAATTCCTACTCTTGGTTAGTTGTAGTAATATTTTGTGTCCATTTGTTTTTCAATTATTAAATTTTATTATACCTAAAATAGTTAACGATTTCCTATGGGTGGTCAAAGTTTTGGTGTCATTTCCAGAGATGGTGATAAAGTAGATCTCAGAATTTTAGTGTTTTTTACTTTTAATTGTTTTATTTTCCATTTTTATGTAGGGTATGTTCATGATATAATTTCATATTTAATATTTTATGAATAAATATTTTACCCAATCCAAATGTAATGAGATCCAAGATTTTGACCCTAAAATAGAGATGAATATGAGATAAAGGAGTAAAGTTTCAATAATAACAGATGCAGAACATTACCAAACAGTGAGAGTTACGAAAGAACGATATCTAGGGATACAAATGATCATGCAATATGAAATATCATTGAACATGGGATGGAAACAAAGAATTTGAGTACCACCAGTTGTAGAAAAACATTTCAAGATAAAGATTACTATAATCCCAATGATCTCTAATAGTGTCCAATTTTCTGGATTGGTGCATGAGGATCTGAACACACATTTATATAGTTTTCTTGACCTCTAAAACATAGTTTAATTCATAAATTATTCTAATGTTATGGTAAGGCTATCTTGATTCTAATTTAAATTAAAATATCATACATGAGAGTTGATAGAAATCTATCTATCCCATTCCATCTCCACATGAGATGAGTTGGAAAGACACTTCCTAACCTAATTCTTCCCAAATCAAAATCAATGAACATTCTCATTGATATTAATATCTTTTATAAATATGCTGAATATTGATATATATAACATTATAAATAATCAATTATTTAATTATAAAATTTCCACATCATGGAATTGAAATATGATTATTAATTTATAAATTTTACAAATTCTTATCTTAGGGAAACAAGTCAATACTGGATGATGTAATAGGAGGATATCTAATGAAGAGGTCACGAGAAGAATGATACACCTTACAAAATGATATGGAAAAAAACATATTCTAATGTAATAACAAATGAATATAAAGATAATGCATCCACATGGTCAAAAACAACAGTTGAATGGTCACCCAGATGGAAGCGTTGAAAAAAATGGACAACATGAAGAGCCAAAAAATACAAATACATGTTAACTGAAGAGGTTAATTACACTTATTATAACTAACAAAATCAATTTCATGGTTGGATACCACAATAGTATTAATGATAAGGACATCAATAAATTAGTTGATGATTTCAATAGTCATATCAAGGTCTATATCCCTAGATCCAAATAAACACATTGAAGGATACCTTGGATCTTTTTATGACTTCCACTTAGGATACTATTAAAGAATATTCAGATTATTCAATATATGAAGGATAAATAATCAAGGAGCTAGATGAGGACTCTAAAAACCAATAAAATATTCTCTAAAACCTAAAAGTTCAAATGGTTCACATTATAGATCAACTTAGAGAGAGACCATGAGGAGTGCAGTTGAAAAGCCTAGATATAACAACCCATACTTTACATACATGGTTAATACATCAAAATTGAAGCATAATTATTACAATATATAACAAAACCATGAAAGGACCATATAGGTATAGTGTCTTTAGAAACTGCGAAACATAAACAACTGGTTCATAAAGCATCTACACTATCTCCCATTTATTTCATCATATCTATAGTTCCTTTTGGCATATCTTACTTAATAAAATTCTTCCTAACCTGGGTAATGAAAACATACAAAATGGTGAGCTCAAATTCTCAGTAAGGGTAAACAAAATAAATATCAATCACATCATATTCATAAGAACATATCATTTTGGAAATCTTAACCTGCAAAAGAGATCATAATTTCATGACATGTGATAAATCATAGTAGTGAAAAGTAATCCCAATAATCATAACATAAAACATGAATATTTGTTTCATACTCAAATAATCATAGAAAATCATTTCTTAGTAGTCAAGACTCATTGCCAAGACTATCTTAGTGGACAATGTCCATTTCTGAACTGAGTTCACTCCTCGTTTCAGTCCTTTTTCACTGAACCAATTTAACCTATCGTTCCAACCATGTCTATATCATGAGATATAAATCTTTACCCAATTCATTTGAGTGAGATATAGGTCTCAACCATCTCATAATGATACCATTCTTATGTGTTCCACAAAATCATAAATCATACATCATTGCATAACCCATGTAATAAAAATGGGATTCTTAAACATCATGACATCATAAAACAATTCATATAAGATAAAGGAATTCATAAAAATAATCCCATAACAACATAATAAAATCAATGTAATAATAGGGATATAAACAAAAACCTATATTATCTTAGATGGAAAATACTTTTGATAAAACACTTGAACTCCATTCTTGAAGAAAATATCCTTTCTACTTCAAAAACATTTTTCTTTTCTTAACATGTCATACAATTTTAAACTAAACGAAGTGGATTAAAAATAAACATGAAAACTTGTAAAGTATTCTTCTTGGAAATAATGTTATAAAAATCCATTCATGCAGTATAAGTCAAAAAACATTCTTCTCATACTTTTGTCAGAAAAGTTAAAAAGTACCTCGTACGAAAAACGACAAAAGATTCCTTTCAAAATTTTTACTAAAAACTCACCGAAGGGTAAAATTGGATTTAAAAATTTTTATGTGGATGGAAATAATATTACATATTGAGGAAACATGGATATGGATGATAAATATTCCCCAGTAAATTCTGAAGTATAAACAATATCGGATAAAAATTGAGATTGCGAGATTGTCCCTTACCTTAGGTCTGATTTGCTTCGTAAGTGTCTGAAACTCTTCTATAATGATTTAAATAATTTCATTGACTTATTCCAGAAACATACTCATTGTTATGATATAATATATGGTAATATTCATAGCTTTTTATTAGTACCATTTCATTGCTACTTGTTATTCGGGTGTTTATTACTTTTTGTTCTTATGCGTGTTTTGTTGAATAAATTCTTATTCTTCTTTTTTAGGTTAGAGATAACTCATTTACAGAATGGTATTAGTGTAATATATATCATATTTATTCACTAAATTCATTTATATAATCATTATGCAGTAATCATTATGCAATGCAAATCCTGTAGAATGAGTCGCATCACATCGTGGAGACGGTATTCCGTACGTACGCACGAGCGATGATATCATTCCCATGATCATGGAATTGTATTGGAGTGTATGTATACTATTTAAGAATAAATATCACTTTACAATAATCATATATATTTATTATTTACACAATTATACCCATCCAAGTAAGGTGGTGGTGGAAAATAGATTACACCACGATGTGGAGACGGTAATCCGTACGTACGCACGCGCGGTGATTTCGTTTTTCGTAGGATGGATAGATGGTGAAATAGGGTTGTTTCATAATTGTAATAACATATGATTCTATGATATATACTGATGTTATTACTTCATAATGAAAAAACTAAAGAAGAAGAAGTGGAAGAAGAAATAAAATTGAAAGAATCGGTAAGAGACATTACCTCTTCTTTGAAGTGCCTCTTTGAGACCTCCTTTTAGGGCACTAAAATTGGTCTTTGAAGAAGACCCGGACCTCTAGGATGTTTCCAGGGAAGTGGATAAGAGAAATGTTCAGGGGTTGGTCGAGATTGAAGGCTGAAAGTGGTGTTAGAAATAGAGGGAGGAGGTGCCCATTTATAATGTAGGAGAGGGGCACCTTTGGAAAAACTAAAAATATTATTTTATTATAAAGTCATATTCGATTTTAAATAGCTCCAAATTGATTTATTTAGAAGATAAGGTTGGGATGGGTAGATATCCTCCATCAAATATAATTTAAACAAGTTTAGGATTCTATTTTAACCATATCATTTAGATTTAACTTTATGTTAAATAATTTTACTTTTACCGTGTCTTCTTGTTTTCTTACACCATAAGGTTAATAAACTTACTATAACAAGCCAAACGAACCCCAAGTTGTTTATTATTAATATATATAACCTTATCTAAGTCATTTGGACGAACCTTATATTTTTAGGAATAAAATAACAATTAATAATATAATATTTGTTTTAAAAACTATTTTATGTTAATTTTGACACTATTTGGTAATTGATTTTTATGAAAATCATAAAAGAAAGATTAGTTCGAAAAAAGTTAATTAAATAAATACTAACATGTCATATTAGTATAGAAAATTATTTTAATTCATAAAATTTAACATATTAAATTTATTTGGGTATTTATAACATCAATTATGTCAATATTTCATTAATAAGATAATTACTGCATCATCATTGTGTCATAGATAAATTAAATTATTTAATGTCTAAAAATTACAAATAAAATACCGTTATGTATGAAATCTTTTTAGATTTATAATTAATATTTTTATTCGAATTAATCCTATGTATAACCCTATATTAAAAATCATTTAGTTATTAAACGTTGATTTTAACTATTTTAACCCTTCTTTAAATAAATTAATATTAAATGTCCTAATCTAATCCAAATGGGCCTAAATGGTCATATTTTATTCTTATGGTTGTTTTTGGTCGAATTATTCTTATCCAATTGAATTAGGACATTTGTTAGGGTAATAATAATATCATTTTTACCCTTAATTATCCTATTTACTTTTAACCATGGTAAATAAAAGTAAAAAGTTACTATTCACCAAAAATTATTTTCATCTCATTGAACCACATTTTACTTACGGACGTCAACCGTGTCTCTCGTATTTTTGAAATTTCATTCCCAAAAGCGGTAAAATGTAGTTTTATGTAAATTTGCAAATTCTCCTAGGAGGTGGTTAAAGACGGTGAAAAGTTTAATAAAATTTTTATATATCTAAAATTATTATAAAATGACTCCAATGAATTGCATTGAACTTATATAGGTATTATGTATCAATTTTGACCAAAAATAAATTTAAATAAAATAATATATTATTTAAATAAAAAGTCAGTTTTTAAATAGTAACATAGTGTTATCACTATTCATCAAAATTGGAAATTTTTCAGAAAAATACCAAAATTTCACCCTAGGCTAATTTCGATATTCCAAATCCAAAAGAGATGTCCATTTTGAAAAATAAAATTTAAAAAATTTCAAAAAGTGGTTATTAATATTCATAATGGCTAGTTTTAATAATATTTTAATAGCATGTCGTTGTTTAGTGAAACTCGGTATTGCGTACAACACAAGCTATCGTGGAAGGCCATGATTGCATGGAAAGAAAGCCAAGCTAGTGTTGTGTGTAGTGAAAGATTCCTTTGATGATGTATATAACATAAAAACAAAATATTTCTTATAAAAGTCTCGGGTGTTACATTCTACCCCCTTAAAATGAATTTCACCCTCGAAATTCGTCACTTTGTAACAAACAGATGAGGATACCTCTCCCTCATCATATCCTCAAGGTCCCATGTAGCTTCTTCTAATTGGTGGTTCCTCAATAAAACTTTCACCAAGTGAGTGGTCTTGTTCCATAGGACTTTTTCTCTACGATCTAGAATCTTTATCGACTGTTCTTCATAGGAAAGATCTTGCTCTAGCGGTACAACTTCTGAGCTGAGTACATGTGAAGTATCAGGTACGTACTTTCTCAGGAGAGATACATGGAATACATCGTGAACTTGGGAGAGATTCAGTGGAACCGCCAATCGGTAAGCTACCTTCCCAATACGATCCAGTATTTCCAAAGGACTGATATACTTAGGGCTCAGCTTTCCCTTCTTTCCAAATCTCATTACTCTCTTTCAAGGAGATATTCATAAGAACACTTTATCACCCACTTCGAACTCTAAGTATTTTCTTCGGTTGTCGGCATAACTTTTTTGTTGACTCTGAGCTGCTTTTGTGTGCTGTTGAATAAATCGGACACTTTCTTCCATCTCATCAACAAGATCAGGTCCTAATAGCTTTTTCCCCCAACTTCATCCCAGCAAGTTGGAGTCCTGCATTTCTTTCCATAGAGAGCTTCATAAGGAGCCATCTGAATACTGGAGTGAAAGATATTATTATAAGAAAATTTCACCAAAGGTAGGTGTTGATCCCAACCACTGTTGAAATCTATAGAGCAAGCTCTCAACATATCTTATAGAGTTTGAATCGTCCTCTCTGACAGACCGTCTGTCTGAGGATGATAAGCTGTGGTGAAACTTAACTCTATATCCAGAGTATGCTGAAGACTTCACCAGAACTTTGCGGTAAACCTCAGATCCCGATCAGATATAATAGAAATTGGTACTCCATGCAATCTTACCACTTCCTTTTCATATATCCTTACAAGGTGATCTAGAGAGAAATCCTCTCTAATAGAAATGAAGTGTGCAAACATTGTAAGATGATCAACTATGACCCAGATAGCATTATTGCCTTTGGATGTTTTAGGAAGTCTGGTGACAAAGTCCATAGTGATGTTTCCCCATTTCCATTCTGGTATGGGTAATGGTTGTAACATCCCCTTAGACTTATATTTCTCAGCTTTAACTTGCTGACAAACCAAGCATCAAGAGACATATTCAACAACATCTCTTTTCATGCCATCCCACCAGAAGTACTCTTTCAGGTCCCTATACATCTTCGTGCTTCCAGGATGAATAGAGAATGAAGAACTATGAGCCTCATCTAGCAGATACTTCTATAATTTGGGGATGGGAGGAACACAAACCCGATTCCTGAACTTTATTATCCCATCAAAATCAAGGTTGAATTCATGAACATTTCTCACCTTCTTTTGTAACTCTATATCTCCTTTCGGTGACTCTTTAATCTTCACATGTATAAGTGGTTGAACATTCATTTGAGGAAGATAATATTTTTCCCCTTCCATTATAAGTTCAAGATCCATCCTTTGTAAATCCATAAATATTGGATCTTTTGTGATCCTCATCATGGATAAGATAGCATGGTCTTGTCGACCTAATGCATCTTCCACCTTGTTTTATTTCCCAGGGTGATAATGAATTGAGCATTCGTAATACTTAATCAGCTCAAACCATCTTATTTAGCTCATATTCAGCTCCTTTTGTGTGAAAATATACTTTAAACTTTTATGATCAGTATAAATTTCACACCTTTCTATATAATTATAATCCCTCCAAATATTTAATGCAAAGATTACTACGGCTAACTCCAAATCATGAGTTGGGTAATTTTGCTCATGGATTTTCAACTGTCGTGAGGCATAAGCTATCACAATATAATTTTTCATAAGAACACACCCCAATTCCTTCTTGGGTGCATCACTGTAGATCACAAACCTTTCTCCACTACAAGTCTATGTGAGCACAAGTGCACTGGATAACCTTCTTTTCAACTCCTTGAAATTCTCTTCACATTCCTCCATCCAAACAAACTTAACTCCTTTCCGAGTCAACTTGGTGAGTGGATTAGATAATCGTAAAAAATCATTCACAAAATGTCAATAATATCCAGCCAAACCAAGAAGACTTCATATCTCAGTTACAATTGTTGGTCTCAACCATCTTTCGATAACCTCTATTTTTACTAGATCCATAGATATCCCCTCTTTTGAGATTATGTTACCGAAAAATGAAACCTTTTGAAGCCAAAATTCACATTTGGTAAATTTGGAATAAAGCTTCTCCTTTCTCAGGGTCTTCAATACAATTCTCAAGTGATCTTCATGTTATTCCTTTCAATTTGAATAGAAAAGAATATCATCTATAAAGACTACCACAAAATGATCAAGATAGTGTCTAAAGACTCTATTCATTAGATCCATGAAGATAGCAGGGGAATTAGTAAGACCAAATGACGTCACTATAAATTCATTGTGTCCATACCTTGTATAGAAATCTTTATTTGGTATATCCACCCTTTTGAACCTTAATTGATGATACCCTGAATGAAGACCAGTCTTGGAAAAGTATTGAGCACCATGTAGTTGGTCAAATAAGTCATCAATGCGCGGGAGAGGATATTTGTTCTTGATAGTGATCTTGTTAAGTTCTTGATAATCAATGCAGAGTATCATTGATCCATCTTTCTTCTTAACAAACAGAATAGGTGCTCCCCAAGGTGATGCATTAGGGCGTATGAATCCCTTATCAAGATTCTCTTGGAGTTCCTTCTTCAATTCCTGTAACTCAATTGGGGCCATTCTATAAGGTATCTTTGAAATAGGTAAAGCACCCGGTACAAGTTATATTGAAAACACAACTTCACGATTTGGTGGAAGACCCGGTAATTCCTCCGGAAAGACATCACCAAACTCCCGTACAATGGGCATATCATTAATCGCGAGTTTCCCACCAACCATTTGAGAAAAACAACCTTTATTTAGTGTAATTAAGACCCATAAGATGGAAGAACTTTCCACTAGAATGTTATGTTCATCCTTGCATCGATAGACGATCATAGATTGATCTGGAATATGAAATGTGACTTCCCTTCTTTATCAATTAATATGAGCTCCATATAGAGAAAGCCAATCCATGCCAAGAATCACATCAAATTCCACTATAGGAAGGATCACAAGATTTGCAGGAAGCACGTTCCCACAAACTTCAATCGGAGAAGAATTATAACCTTTTTATATGACTGTTGTGCCATTAGGGGTTATCACAGCTAACTCAACATCTAATTGTTGAGGTAATATGGCGATACCCTTAGAAAATTCATCAGAAATAAAAGAGGGGGTGGATCCATAATAAAATAAAACATTTTCTACTTTAGAGTGGATGGTAAGTGTACCTTTCACCACTTCGTTATCGTACTCCACATCGCTGATAGAAATTGAAAGTGACATTCTTTTGTCTTTAGCCTTAAGAGTTTGTTGACGAATATCATCATCATCAACCCTTGGATTAGGTAATTGATTGGCATAATGCCCCATTTCCTTGCACTTGTAACATTGATGTGTAGGAGGTGCACTTTGTGTAGCATTTTCTTTTTTGCATCACTAAACATCTTATTCCCATCATTGTGGCATTCAAATGCCCGATGACCTTCCTTTCCACATTTGAAACATTTACATGTCCCTTTAAGACAACTCCCTCCATGTTTCTTTCCACCCATTGAGCATAAGGGAAAACTCATCTCCTTTTCAGTGTGCCCTTTAGATTTTCCTTTGAATTCAATTTTCCTCTTCTTATCTAACCCATATGACTGATGGGTTACTCCAATCTCCATCTCATCTTTGAGAGCACATCGAACGATTTCCTCGTAGCTATTGAAGTCCCTTATGGCTAACACCCTTCGAAGACTTGGTTTTAAGCCACTAAAGAATCGATCGATCTTACTCTCAGGTTGTATTATAATACCAGAAGCATAGCTTGCATGTCTTGTGAAATTGTTTTCATAGGTACCAACAGTTTCATCATCCTTTTGCTCCAGTTCCAGAAACTCCTTCTCCACCTTTGTTCGAAGAATATGAGGGAAATACTTATTGAAAAATAAGTTCTTGAACTCATCCCATTCCATGGACTCAATTTCATCTCTTGGCCTCGTATTCTTGATAAGATTTTACCATTGATCAGCATCTCCTTCCAAACAATACACTGCTAAGATGACTTTATCATGTTCGGAACATTGAAGAACTGAAAATATCTTTTCAGTAGTACAAATCCATTATTTAGGAACTAATGGACCAGTAGACCCGCTGAATGAAGGTGGACGCTGCCTTATGAAGGATTCAACAGAATGTTGTTCATTCCTTTTCTCGATTGAAAGTCCTACATGATTCATAGCTTGAGAAAGTTGTGTGAGCTTGGCTATAATATTTTTCATTCCAGCTCCCATAATTTTTTGTTGCTCAGGGGGAAAATCATTGCATTTCCCGTCACATTCCGCATTAACATGGTTCCTTTGGGTTCCAACCATTGACTAAAACCAAGAAGAATAGTGTGAGCAACACTATAATAGGAAAAAACATAACCAAGAATAAGATTTCACACTTAAGGACTTATCATAGGTTTTTCATGGACATTTTTAAAACACTACGATCGTGTTCTATGCTTAGACTTATCCTTAGGGTTCTTACAAAGGCTTTCACATCCTACTTTCCAAAGGTTGACTATACCATTTCTCTGATACCAACTATAACAACCCATACTTTACATACATGGTTAATACTTCAAAATTGAAGCATACTTATTACAACATATTTCAAAACTATGAAAGGACCATATAGGTATATTGCCTTTAGAAACTGGGAAACATAAACAACTGGTTCATAAATCATCTACATTGTCTCCCATTTATTTCATCATATCTATAGTCTCTTTAGGAATATATTACTTAATAACCTTATTCCTGACCTGGGGAAAGAAAACATACAAAAGGGTGAGCTCAAATTCTCAGTAATGTTAAACAACAGAAATATCAATCACATCGTATTCATAAGAACATATCATTTTGGAAATATTAACCTGCAAAAGAGATCATAATTTCATAACATGGGATAAATCATAGTAGTGAAAAGTAATCCCAATAATCATAACTTAAAACATGAAGCTTTGTTTCATACACACATAATCATAGAAAATCATTTATTAGTAGTGAAGACTCATTTCCAAGACTATCTTAGTGGACAATGTCCATTTCTGAACCGAGTTCACTCTTCATTTCAGTCCTGTTTCACTGAACCGGTTTAACCTACCATTCCATCCATGTCTATCTCATGAGATATAAATCTTTACCCAATGCATTGGAGGGAGATATAGGTCTCACCCATCTCATAATGATACCATTCTTATGTTTGTCATGAAATCATAAATCATAATTCATTACATAACCCATGTAATAAAAATGGGATTCTTAAACATCGTGACATCATAAAAGAATTCATATAAGATAAAAGAATTCATATAAATAAGTACATCACAACATAATCAAATCAATGTAATAATAGTGATATAAACAGAACCCTATATTATTTTATATGGAAAATACTTTTGATAAAACACTTGAACTCCATTCTTGAGGAAAATATCCTTTCTACTTCAAAAACATTTTTCCTTTCTTAACATGTCATACAATTTTAAACTAAAAGAAGTTGATTAAAAATAAACTTGAAAACATGTAAAGGATTATTCTTGGAAATAATTTTTTAAAAATCCATTCATGCCTTATAAGTAAAAAAACATTCTTCTCGTACTTTTTTTGGAAAAGTCAAAAAGTACCTCGTACAAAAAACAACAAAAGATTCCTTTCATGTCTCTTACTAAAAACTCAACGCAGGGTAAAATTGGATTTAAAAAATTGTAGGTGGATGGAAATAATATTACATATTGAGGAAACATTGATATGTATGATAAATAGTCCCCAGTAAATTCTGAAGTATAAACAATCTCGGATAATAATTGAGATTGCGAGATTGTCCCTTACCTTAGGTACGATTTGCTTCGTAAGTGTCTGAAACTCCTGTATAATGATTTAAATAATGTCATTGACTTATTCCAGAATCATAATAATTGTTATGATATCATATATTGTCATATTCGTAGCTTCTTATTAGTAATATTTCATTGCTACTTGTTATTCGGGTGTTTATTACTTTTTGTTCTTATGCGTGTTTTGTCGAATAAATTCTTATTATTATTTTTTAGGTTATAGATACCTCATTTCCAGAATGGTATTAGTGTAATATATATCATATTTATTCACTCAATTCATTTATGTAATCATTATACAGTAATCATTATGCAATGAAAATCATGTAGAACGAGTCGCATCACATCGTTGAGACGATATTCTGTACGTACGCACGAGCGATGATATCATTCGCATGATCGTGGAATTGTATTGGAGTTTATGTATACTATTTCAGAATCAATATCACTTTACAATAATAATATATATTTATTATTTACACCATTATACCCATCCAAGTAAGGTGGTGGTGGAAAATAGATTACACCACGGCGTGGAGACGGTAATCCGTACATACGCATGCGCGGTGGTTTCGTTTTCCGTAGGATGGATGGATGGTGAAATAGGGTTGTTTCATAATTATAATGAAATATCCATATATGAGTGATACTGATGTTATTACTTCATAATGAAACAACTAAAGAAGAAGAGGTGGAAGAAGAAATAAAGTTGAAAGAATCGGTAACGGACATTACCTCTTCTTTGAAGCGCCTCTTTGAGACCTCCTTTAAGGGCACTAAAATTGGTCTTTGAAAAATACCAGGACCTCTAGGATGTTTCTAGGGAAGTGTATAGGAGACATGGGCAGGGGTGTCTGAGCTTGAAGGCTCAATGTGGTGTGAGTAAGAGAAAGAGGAGGTTCCCTTTTATAAGGGAGGAGAGGGGCACCTTTGGAAAAACAAAAAATATTATTTTATTATAAAGTCATATTCAGTTTTAAATAGCTCCAAATTGATTTATTTAGAATATATGGTGGGGATGCATCGAAATAATCTCATCCAAAAGAATTTAGACAAGTTTAGGTTTCTATTTTAACCTTATCATTTAGATTTAACTTTATGTTAAATAATTTTACTTTTACACTGTCTTCTTGTTTTCTTACACTACAAGGTTAATAAACTTACTATAAAAAACCAAACGAACCCCAAGTTGTTTATTATTAATATATATAACCTTATATAAGTCATTTGGAC
This sequence comes from Viscum album, assembly GCA_963277665.1. Taxonomy (NCBI): domain Eukaryota; kingdom Viridiplantae; phylum Streptophyta; class Magnoliopsida; order Santalales; family Viscaceae; genus Viscum; species Viscum album. The sequence goes on from OY728149.1 coordinate 70,704,082, forward strand.
GAACCTTGATATTTAAGAATAAAATAATAATTAATTATATAATATTTGTTTTAAAAACTATTTTATGTCAATTTTGACACTATTTGGTAATTGATTTTTGTGAAAATCATAACAAAAGGATTAGTTCGAAAAAAGTTTATTCAATCAATACTAAAATGTCATATTAACATAGAAAATTCTTTTAATTCATAAAAGTTTTAGATTACATTTATTTGTGTATTTATAACATTAATTATGTCAATATTTCATTAATAAGATAATTACTGCATCATCATTGTGTCATAAATAAATTAAATTATATAATGTCTAAAAATTACAAATAAAATACCATTATATAGAAAATCTTTTTATATTTCTAATGAATTATTATAGTAGAATTTATCTTATATATAACCCTATATTAAAAATTATTTAGTTATTAAACATTGATTTTAACTATTTTAACCCTTCTTTAAATAAATTAATATTAAATGTACTAATCTAATCCAAGTGGGCCTAAATGGTCATATTTTATACCTAAGGTTGTTTTTGGTCGAATTACACTTATCCAATAGAATTAGGACATGTGTTATGGTAATAATAATATCATTGTTACCCTTAATTACCCTATTTACTTTTAACCGTGTTAAATAAAAGTAAAATGTTATTATTTACCAAAAATTATTTCCATCACATTGAACCACATTTTACTTACTGACATCAACCATGTCTCTCAGATTTTTTTAAATTCCATTCACAAAAGCGGTAAATTTATGTTTTATGTAAATTTCCAAATTCTCCTAGGAGATGGGTAAAAGACGGTGAAAAGTTCAATAAAATTTTTATATATCTAAAATTATTATAAAATAACTCCAATGAATTGCATCAAACTTATATACGTATTATGTATAAATTTTGGCATAAAATAAATTTAAATAAAATAAATAATTATTTAAATAAAAATTCGGTTTTTAAATATTAACCTAGTGTTTTCACTATTCATCAAAAATTGAAAGTTTTTAGAAAAATACCAAAATTTCACCCTAGGATAATTTCGATATTCTGAATCCAAAAATGAAGTCCATTTTGAAAAATAAAATTTACAAAATTTCAAAAAGTTGTTATTACTATTCATAACAGCTAGTTTTAATAATATTTTAATAGCATGTCGTTTTTTTAGTGAAACTCGATATTGCGTACAACGCAAGCTATCGAGGAAGGCCGTGATTGAGTGTAATGCAAGGCAAGCTAGTTTTGTGTGTAGTGAAAGATTCCTTTGATGATGTATATAACATAAATACAAAATAGTTCTTATAAAAGACTCGGGTGTTACACTAGAAGTCAACCCATTTAGAGAAACTAAGGCTATAACCCTGATAAGAGAGAAAACGTCAAAGGAAAACCCTAGACCAAGAAGTATACAACTAGAAGCTCATGTTAAGAAATAGAAAGTAGTTACAAAATAAGGAATAGAATAAACCCCCAAATACATGAAAAATCTTCCATTTAAAGAAATTTTGATGTAAGGAAGATTTTATGCACAATAATGTAAGTTCATTGAAAATATTAAAAGACTACATATTAGAATTCATTTTTCATAATAACCAAAAAATTTACAGATATATGAAATTTTAATAAAGGATCTTGTGTCCAATAAGAAAAAGAAAAAGGAAATAGGGATGATCCCACTCACACAAGAGTGTATAGCTTTAATGTCAAAGGATCTTTTGAAAAAACACTACTACATAAACAGGCATGGGAAGCACTACCCTTTTATCAGCACTAAACAAAAGTCCTGATAATGGGGGGACTTTATCATCACTAAAAAAAGTGCTGATAAAGGTTACCCCTTTATCAGTGCTTCTTTTAGTAGCCCTGATAATGAGGGGATTTATCAGTGCTTTTTCTTACCACTGATAAATTTTATATTTCAGAAAAAATCATGAAAAATAAAATATTGTTATACAAGTATATTTATATTGATATAAATATAATATATAATTTTTAAATATGTTTTAGATAAGTATAAATAGACTATTCCATTTAATATATAAGAAATTTAGTGTAAAAGGATGTAAATATTTTTAAAAATATTATTAATTAATAATTTGGTAATTATTATTGATTAAAAGTCATTTAATAACAATTTGAAGACACAAAAAATCAAAATAATAATAATAAAAGATCTAAAATAAGTTGAAAATGTAACTCAAACTTCAATGCGCCATAAATTTTGATCCGGATGTCCGTCTGAGCTCTACAACATATCAAATCAAAGCCTGCGACAAGCTCTACACGCTAGTGACCAAAGAAAAGCTTCTATCACATTTTTAGAGGCCAGAAAAGGCCCAGAAGTCCTCCAAAACTGATTTTTTAGTTGGGATACCCTGATTTGTTAACATTCAAACAAGTATAACATCTGATCTGGATGTCCGTTAGGCTTGTGCCACATATCATATAGAAAATTATTTCATTTTCTTCGATTTGATGGGTTGTGGAGTTGAAACAGACTTTTGTATTATAAGTTATGGTTGTTTTAACATACTATGTCTTTTCAAATACAAATATATATGTATTTATTCGTATATATATATGTGTCTGTGTGTGTGTGTGTCTATGTCTGTGTGTGTATTGCATATATGTATGTATGTATGTATTTATTTATTTATAAACACACATAAAAAACATATTTCATGAATGAATTAAAACAAATCTTATAAGTATATTCTAATAGACAAATAAATATACGGATAAAAAATTATAACTATATATATATATATATATATATATATATTTTAATATCCGAATGAATATATATACCAATATTTGAATAAATATATTTATATTAATATGAATCTATATTAATATATGAATAAATATAAATATATATTTATATTGATATTTCATTTACTTGAGAAAAAAATGAATTGGATTAGTCATAAAGGTGCATCCATGAAAGTGGTAGGTTGCAGGTTCGAGTTCGAGTGGAAACAAAGGAGTGCACTAGTGTGGGGATGCGCCGGAACGGCAGCGCGCGGGAGAGTGTGAGGGGTGGGGGGGGGGCACCTAGTGCTGAAAGGGGGGTCAAGGGCTGTCAAAATCTCCAACCTAAATTATATAATTCTTTTTTTTTATTTTTTTATTTTTTACTTTTATCATCGATATTTAAAAGCGCTGATAAAAGGGTGTTTTATCAATGATTTTTTTAACGCTGATAAAAGGGACCTTTATGAGCACATTTTGGAGTGCTAATAAACGGGACCCCCCTTTATCCTCACCTCAATTAACAACACTTTTTTTAGCACTGTTAATTGACTTTTCTATCGGTGATAAAGGTCATATTTGTAGTAGTTAAATATCAAGATCCATATAGATTTTAAATTCCAATTAATATAAAGTATAATGATTTTAGGAGGTATTTTTTGATTTAGGTTCTAGTGTTAAAATAATGGCATACAACACATTTTAGAGTTTGGAACTTGTAGATATGAAGAATATTATGGTCACACTACAATTAGTATATTCAACTATAAAGTACCCTCAAGAACTCATTGAATAATTTTTGATCAAGGTAGGAATGTTTTATGTCCTAGTATATTTTCATATTCTTGACATGAATGACAAGAGAAAACCAACTATTCATTGAATACCATTCTTGTATACTAGAAATAAATTAATTGATGTCTACATTAGTAAGTTGTGCTTGAGAATTTGAAGCGAGTGGGTAAGTTTTAACTCATGATGGAAAAATAAAAATTATGTTGTGAAAGATGATCACTTAGAAGAATACATAATATCTAAGCTAGAATAAGATGGATCATTTATATTGAACAATAAGAAGAAAAATATGAGCATAATGGAAGGAAGTTTTGGAACTAGATAACTGATGATAGAGGAGAAAATGAAAAAGAAATGTTTGAAGTGGGTCAATGGGTCTAGATGGTTTCCAATCTTGATTCAGATTTTCAAGTCTAAAGAACACCGGTGGTCATCCAAATGGTTGTAGAGAAGGTTCTACCCATAGAAAGAGTGAAGCTAATCATAGAGGAAAGAAATAGGCCCACATGTGTAGAGAAGACTTAGCAGTGACTATATATGGATCCAAACTAGGTAAAATCTTTTCAATCCCCCCTTACTTGGGATAAAGAGTTATGTTTGATCTAATGACATTAAAAAACGTTCTTCCTAGAGTAAACTTTAGCTTAAAGGATATTAACAAACTCTCCATTATATTTTTAGATTTCATTTCAAAGGCATGAACTTCCACATGTTTTTATACTTATTTTCAGAGGGAAAATGGTGGGATAACAAAGTAGTGGGAAAGGAACAAAGAGGGTAGCTATTGGCGATTCATGATATGAGATGAAATTTAATTACATGAAATGTTATAAGATAGAACCCATGGAAAGGAATCCTCTGAATTCATGGTTGAAAGCTCAAAAATCACTTCAAAAGGTGAGTATGAATTTATATTTCATTATTTCATATTAGTCCTATAAATTTCTTCTTAGTAAAATTTTAATCAAAAAATTATTACTGCACACTTGAATTTTTTCCTTAATCACTGATCTAAGAGACCAAAACTGTTTAGGGTAACCATCATGTCATGTTTAGGATTTTTTTTCAATAAATTTGAATGTGTAAAATTGGGGAATGAATAAGTAGATATAAACATGGGGATATGGATTTGAAAAATCATGAATTGTTGATATTGGTTAATTTATGTAACCAAAATTTTATGATATTTTCTATGGCTAAAATTTATGAAATTTTTGTTAATTAATTTACTATTAGAATGAATTTCTACGAGTGATTGTCCCAACCACATGCCCTCATTCCTAGAAATTTTTATAAGCATGATTTTTCTCATTATTTCATGAAAATATTTCCTGAGAAACATAGCTATGATTTCGTATATAAATTTCTATGCTTTTTTTCAAAGCTACGGTTTTACAAAATCACTTCTAATATTATTGAGTAATTTTTTGTTAATTCCTTTATTATGATACGCACATTTACATTAAATCCTACTTAATCTCACATAATCACTGAATAGACACATTAGTGGAGAGACACATTAAAATCCTATCTTATTATTTCCTACCCTACTCTGATTATTTTTCATTATTTTCAAAAATATGAGTTTGTGGGAGATGGTTTCACGGTGTAAGCGATGTGCACATTGAAATGGATAAACATGAGGGGATGTTTTGGGGGAATTTTAGAAAAGGTTCATTATTTTTATTCATTGTATTCTATTATACACCCCTCTAAAAAATATGGATTGTGAATTGGGAATTCAAAAAATATCATTGTTTAACCAATGGTATTATTATATCTATGAAACATAGAGTCATGAGGATATAATTTGGATTTTTCTAGTGAATGTGAGATTTTTTCTAAGCATCACATTGAAATGAAAAAAGAAAAAAAAAGAAAAAAACCAAGAGGGTGTATATATTTCATTATGCATCATTAATTAATAAATTTATTTGAGTTTGGGGAAAAGTGGAAATATCATTGGGTAAAGGGTAATTTTTCATTGATCATTTATTGACTATTATGCATATAACTTTAGATATTAGACTCCTTTTTATCTTTACTTATTTTTACATCATTTATCCACCTACCACAAATCCTCAAAGTCTCATAATCCTAAATGTGAAACCCTTATGATTATTTTTGATTTTCTTATCTATGTAGTGGATAAAGTATATGGATTGAAATACTATCTTAAGGAATAAGATTCTAGGTATGAGAGAAACTCCATTTAAATTTTTACCTTGAATGATGATTCAAAAGAATTAATGTAAGGTAAATTATAACGAGCATGCACATTGGTAGTGAATTAAGAAATATGATTGGAAGATAAGTGACACAATGTTAATTCAATAGATAAAAAGTAAAATATATGATGAATATATTTCTTTTAAAAATGATGAGTTCATTAATTTTTATCTTGTGATATTCAGACATTTATTTCCCCATTTAATCACTTGATTCTATTAAAATTACATTTAAACTATGGTAAAGTGAGAGTCATTTGTAGTATGTTGAGATTCCATTCTTAATCACAATCCTGAATTCAAGTGTGGGGGACTGGATTTCAACATTTTATGAAAATATTGTTATATTTATAATACAAAATTTTTTTTAATTAAATTGATTAATGTTTCCAATATTTTTATTATTTTATTCATACTTTTTAAAGATTACATGTGAATTGAATTCATAGTAGAAAAAAAATATTATCATGATTCATGTCATTAAATGGTGATTCACGATGTGAGAAGTTTGTGATATGAGTTTATGACATGAAATAGGGAATGAATGTAAAAAAATGCAGCAAAATGATCAAGACAACAACATTCAAACAATGAAACCCACATTCACACCATGAATGGTACAAATTTCACATCCTGAGTAGAATCTATGAAAAGTAAACAAGGGGTGGTGTCCAAATATTCACAGAATGAAATTTTCCATCACACAATGAACCTATACGATGAAAAAAATAAAAGTTCTGATTTTGGAGATTTATGAGAGGGTTTATTCTTGACTCGATCGAGAACCCCCGAGATTGATCTAGATTTATTTAGTGGTAGTATTTATGTAATTAAATCCACTATGGGGTTAAATATATGATAAAAAATAAGAGAGGGAGTCATTATTGTAAGAAGAAATCAAAATTTATCTCTATATTTTGAGTGTTTATGTTGCCGAGTCTTCCTCTAGGATACTCAATCAGTTATTTAGAATTTATTTTATTTTATCTCTTCTTCCCTCACCATCTCATGACTAGCATAAGGGGGTAATTATCAATTTTTGTTGAGCGATGTAAAAGAATGGGAACTATGTTCATGGAATTTATTTTCTATATCTTCTGGTTTATGTTAGGTTTCATAATGACATTTCAATTTCAATTTCAATTTCTTTGCTCTTATTATTCCATGAACATTGACATAAGAATAAGGAATGTATCTTTAATTTTGTGACTAATTAAATTCAATTATGCATGAACATTGAATATTTTAGGGTTAATATGTTTAAATATGGAATCAAGACACCTAACACATTATTTGACCATAAAATGGGGGATTTATAGTTAGTGGGTAAGTACTAAGACAAAGAACTTTCCTAGTATTGAATCTAACAACAATATAATCAAAAAATGTATCACTGCATTCCACTAAAAGAAAAAATAAGTAATTAACAATTTTGGAAGATATTCTCTAATTATATTCAAAACTTATACTTTCTTTAGTCTCATTCTTTCAAATAATATTCTTTCACTTAAATTTCCTAAAATATATTTGAAATTATCTCACGGGTTCATCCTTGAACTCACCACTTCATAAACTTAGTTATAGTAACATTTTGAGTGTTTTTTATAAATTATTAAATTTGATTAGACCCAATTGAAGTAATGGTGTCCTATGGGTGATCAATAATTCACGGTATTGATTTGGAATCAAATAAAGTGCCACATTCACCATGGATGTAGGTCATACCAAAAAACCACATAATTCCCCTATATAATTTTATTTCTATAAACATTTGTGTAACTGTGACAAAGAGAGTGTGATTACAACCCAGAGTTAGATTCTATATAAATAACATGTATCATAGCCTAGGATACTTACCTAAGTAATCAAAAAATATTTATGACAATCATTTTGGTTGACCCATTCTATTAGTGTGAATCTAATTATATACATCCCTCTTCAACCTCTCATTGATGTTGTTGTTTATGCCTCTATGAACCCTCATGCTATAGTCCAACATTTATCCATTTCATTCATCCTAAAAACCAATGTCATACATGAATGAGGTTTCCTCAATTTATCTATGAATACCCAAATAGAAATTAATATGGTTCCATCCATACCACCCTTGGTGTTAATCCCAATTGGACATAATTGGAGGATAAGTATATACAAACATAGAAATGTGGTTTCCAATAAAAAAATTAGGTGGAGAAATTTAAGGGGATGACGAACTTAAACATGTGGTAATGTGAAGTTCTTAATGTGATAACTTAAGAGGATATAAATATTGACATAGAAGAAAACCACATATCTTCAATGGTTATTGGATGAGGCTCAACCCCCAAGCATGTGGAACAATTTTACATTATATGAAAAAAGTTATAAAATATATTATGATTTGATATACCTCTATGAAGAGCTTGTAAAATAATTTAAAGAACAAATACATAGCTAAAATCATTTAAAATTAAATTTACCTAAAAATAAAATGTTTCTTTTTTAGTAAAATAAAGACATGTACATGATTGAGCATCTTGAAAGTTTTAATAAAATACCAGTAGATTTGAAAAGTTTTGAAGTAACAATCCTAGATGAAGATAAGTCCCTCTTGTTGTTGAACTATCTAACATAGAGTTATGATCTTAAAACCACTACACTATTGTACGGTAATGATATACTAAAATTTTAGTGTTGGTCTCCAAGAACCAACTATTTTTACTTTGATTACATGAATATTTGATGTATTAAATATTAAATTAAACATCTTATTACATATTGTTCATACTTCTACATGAAATCAATACAATAATACCCTAGATTATTTTTGACATTGATAAGTTCATAATAGTTACCCGCTATGATGAGAACCTTGACGCACTATGAAAATATTCTTAATACAGTTATGCCGTTGGATAACATACTAGATGGGACACAAAGTATATGGACCTTCAGGTGTGAGTACTCATAGGATGATGAGAGTTCTTCTCATAATGTTTTCTCATGGTAATCTCCATGATGGGATATTATGATCACAGACCCACTAGTGAGAATTCCAAATGCTTTGGTTTCATTGGATATTCCTAACTATGAGCATGCATAATGGTCCTTAGACATTAAGATTAACATTAATTCATGTCAAAACTTGTGCACATAGATTTTCTAATAAAAACTATCATGCCATATATTGGCGGGAAGTAGGGTACATTGGGTGAGAAATGAAATCCATGTCATTAATGGATAATTCAAGTAATTATTTTTCCCTTCCATATTTATAGAAGATGATATCTCACCCATTTTATTGAAATAGAATTGTCAACAAAAATTCCATGGCCATGGTGTAATTATGTGTTTATTTCAGATAGTCAAAGAATGATGTATCGAGCATATAGGTTACTGACACCATCATGAAACCTTATTGATGATATATTGGGAAAAAGTGATTATATTACACAGTGAGTGTTCATATGTGGTTGTCATCATTGCGACTTTAAGTTATTTTTCTTGGGTGCCTTGACCCATTTCTAAACAATAATCTTGGATTGTAGGCAACCCGCCTAACTTCAACGAGAAATAATCCAAAAGGGACACACACTAAGTGTTTTTATTTGTCTCAATTAAATTATATTTGAATTTATTTAATGGAATAAATATTATTCTCAAGACCGAGGAATAATTTTATTCATGTTATATTGATCGCATAAATTAAATAAATATTTATTCACTCGATTGTGAATAAAATATGTTTTTTATTTAATGGAATTTTTAATGAATATTTATTTACAAGTTTGTGACTAAAATATTTATTTAAGAGAATAAAATATTTATTCTTGTGATCAATAATTATAGGAGGATTTTTTACAGACCAAGACTGTGTTTGGTGATACAAGTAATTATTTTCGAGCTGGTAAATATTATTTATCGATTTTGCGCAAGTTGGCACACCATAAAATAAAAAAAATAATAATATTATTATGTGTCTTGGGATTTCATTAATGGTTACAATTATTTAATGGCTTTTAGGAAATTAAATTTTGTAACTGAAATATTAGCTATATAAATCCGCAGCTATGTCAATTGTGTAAACCATTAGAAACCAATTAAGTGTTTGGGAATAGATAATTGTTTTTCACAAATAATTCTATCTCAACTCATCCTCCTCTATCCCTCTCAAGAACGATAAACACAGGCGAGAATTTCTTCAGGACCTAAGAACAAGTGATCAAAAGTAAACAATGAAAGATATTCTATTTTCTGTGCTAGAACCCAGAAAACATGTGGCGTTGCTCAGAGACCATGGGATCACGTGTGGATCACCACTAGAGGGATCAAACCTTTGGATCCTCACATGTGCTATGAAGTAAATCTAGAAGGGAATTTTCGAATGATAAAAAATCATCAATGAAGAAAGTTACTAAAACTAGGTATTTATTTCTTCTGATATTAAATAAATTAAGTATAAATTTGACATGCAAGATCCTTGCTCTTGTTTTTGGTTAATGATTATTAAATGATATTTTAATATATCATCCTCCACCATTTCACTTCCAATGCATATGAAACCAAAAAGTGGTATCGGATGGGTCACATTTAAAATTTATAATTATTTATTTGATTATTGTTCTGTGTGCAATCATGGTTAGATTTTCATTTCATTTTATTTGTTATTTAATCTGATTTTAATTGACATGTTACTGAAATATTAATCATGTTCATTTAGTGTTTAATTTTCTTATAAATTTTATAATAAATGAATAATAACTAGGGATTCCATCGAGAAGTTACAAATCTTTGTCCAGTAAAGATGGGTTACACGGCGTGCGGCTGGAGCATATTTCATATACCCATGTGCATTGTATCTAGATATGTAAAGAAATTAAAAACACATGGGGTTTTTATTTAACACTACATTTTGACCGGTCCAACCTAGAACATGGAAAGCAGATACATGGTGTGTAGCTGGTATGTACACACTATGTAGTCTGGCTGAGTTAATATGCCGAATCCCTAAACCTGTGAATTGGATATACGGAAATGGAGGTACATGGAGTGTTTCTAGATGTGCACACCATGTAGTCTCCCATTAATGGAAAAAATTAAAATTACATTAAATTTTTAAAATTTCAACATTAAAACCTTATTTTATTGGTTGGCATACCATTGTGTGTTTGGAAATTTAATAATTGTTTTAAATAATTTTAAATTCTTAATTAATTTATTGCATGAAATATATCATTAATAGTTCTGCCATCTATTTTCCATGAATTCCAAATTGAAGGGTATCACCAATTAAGTTCACATCATTAGTAATAGGAAAGATAATTAATTAATTAATTAATTAATACATGAACATGCATCTTAATAACAAATAACAAATAACGAAACGAATGTGATCCAGTTACTTTCTATGTATTCATTGCATGTATGACCAATCATGAGCTTGACAAAGACTTATATATTTGTTGGTATTTATTTTAATAAAATTATTGGATGGTTTTTCAATTATTTAATATTAAATTAAAATATGGTCTAAGAGTCACCCCCTCCATTATTATGTAGCACCTACATGTCCAAGGATATTTATGTAATTTCCATTAATAAATATTTTGGTTCCCCTCACCTACATGTGAGTAAAAAAATTTTTAATTAATGGAGCATCCCAAGGCTTGTAGAGGTAGTTCAAGACACAACCATAATGGTGCCAACTTAGTGATATATAGGTGGACATGTGGAATGTTTTAACTCATGCAAATTCTAGTATAAGGATTTATTTCCCCTATGTAATAGGTTTATTTGATGTCCGATCATTAAATAAACCATTAGATAAGATCAAGATTGGGTCATTTAATTATTTATTTATTTTCTATCTAATGCATTAAAATTATATTTATTGATGCAAGACCGTGATCACATAAAACAATTAATATGAAAAGATGAAATTAAAATAAAATTGATTATGTGTAAATATTTCATCCAATCATGGTTAATTAATTAAGTAAACATCCATGTAAATATTATGAATACATGTAAAGGATAAAACAAGATATAAAATTATGCATAATTAAATAAAATCCCTCAATATAATATTAAGTCAGACTAATCCTTCTATTTCTTGATTAGGAACAAAACTTAATAGAACTATGTGTTTAACCAACCCTTGTTGGGACAATTAATTTTATAAGGGGAGTTCTTATGAAGGTTTTGGGTTGACTTAACCATTTTACATCAAGAGTATTATCCCTTTCTATACTTGGTGTAATTTGGAGGAAAGTGTTGAGAAAAATTCAGTCAGGATTCTTGGATTGGAGAGTCAACTCAACAGATCAAGGAGATGTAAGCCCATAGTTGGTAAAGAATTGAATGCCTAAATACCTACAAAATATCTTTACCATCCATTTCTCGGGTTATGAGAAGGGGAATATGGATCCTTGTGGCTATAATGTCATAGAAACTAGACATTCCAATTTCAATACTGAGGGCTATTGGGACATGATAAAAGAGTAGGAAAATTAATAAACTAAATTAATTTATTATTTCTCACAAAATTTGTAATCAGGAAAAGAAATAAAAATATACTATATTAATTATAGAATAAAATTAAAATATTATCATCCACACCATCCCTATGATCAATATTGGATAAATATAATCTCCTCACTTGATGTAAAATCCATGAGTAATTTAGACACCTTCAGGTTGTTCTACTCCATGAAGAGAAATCCTACGTGCTAGAATCCTCAATTCCTAATCCGTCTTCTCAAGAGGTGAGTGATGAAGAGTTCCTAGTCTACAAAAAATATATGAAAGTCATGGTTGATGTTTACTGTTTGATGCTTTCATCTATGTTCTATTAACTCATGATGTCTCCTGAAAACATGGACGTGTAAATCATGCTTGAGCACCTCTATGGTGTTTACCAGGAGAGAGCTAGACAGGAACAATTTGAGATTTCCAAGATTCTATTTCAGAGTAATCTTGGAGAGGGTTACTTAGCTGGGACACACAAAGTCAAGATCATTGGAATCATTAAGCACCTAGAGGTTCTAGGGTTTAAACTCCCCAAAGAACTATGCACCAATATCATACTGGCATTACTCCCTCAAATATTCTTCAGTTTTGTTGTGAATTTTATTATGAACAACATTAATAAGTATTTTACAAATCTTCTTACCGCCTTCACCAAGTAGATAAATATATAAAGCATGAAAAGTTTTCTATCCTTATGGTGAAAAAATGGAATGGGAAAGAAAATATTTTTAAGCCCAAAGGTTCTCATGCCGTTCCAAGAAGAAGAATTTCAAAGGTTAAGAAAGGGAATATGATGTCGTCTATTTCACTTATAGTAAGTTGGTCCACTAGAAGAAAAATTACACCTAGATAAAGAAGAAATGGGAAGATTCAGGTGGATTTATTTATCAAGTGCAATTTATCTAATTCAATAAATTGGGTTTTAGATACATCTTTTTTTCTCACATATTTATTCAAATACAGGAACCAAGTAGAATAAAAAAACACTGAGAGAAGGTAGATATACATGCATCCAATGGATCTAAACTTGCTGTTTTAGCTATCAGGGACTACCACCTCACATTGCTGAATGGAATGATCTTGGTTTTAAATATTTGTTATTATGTGCCTTTATTTACCAAAAACATTATTTCTGTATCCATACTAGATACATATGGATTTAGATTCAAATTTGTAAATAAATGTTTCTTATTTTATAAAGATAGAATTTTTTATGGTAAGACATATTAACATAATTGTCTTTATGTGTTGGATTACATGAAACAATTAATGGAAATTGATAAAAAAGTTACTTCACATGAATCATAACACACCCAAATTTTTCATCACTGGTTAGGTCATGTAAATAAAAAATTCTTGACAAAATTACATCATGATGTATATTTTCATTCATTACAACTAAAACCACCTGGTGTATGTCACAAATGTTTATAAGGAAAAATGAACAAAGAACCATTTAGTGGGAAAGGTGAAAGGGATAAATGTATTATTGAATTAGTTCATACTAATGTGTGTGGGGAATTTTCTATTGAAGTATGGGGTGCGTACTCATACATAATAACTTTTAATGATGAATTTAGTAGATATGGATATATTTAATTAATGAGGTATAACTCGGATTATTTTGATAAATTCAAGGAATACAAGAATTATGTTGAGAACCATCTTGGTTGGAAGATTAAGAAACTCCACAAAGACCATTGTGTATAATATCTTAATTGAGACTTAATTGATTACTTATGAGAGTTTGGGATCCTATACCAATTCACTCCACCATACATGCCTCAGTGGAATGGTGTAATTGAAATGTGGAACCATAATATTATGGGATATGGTGAGATCAATTATGAGTTATGTGAGTCTTCCATTATACTTTTGGGGATATGAGTTACAAACAGTAGAACACGTACAAAACCAAGTACCAACTAAATCTATAAATGGTATTCCAAATTAATTTTATTATAGAATGAAACCCATGTTATCGAATTTACATGTGTGGGTAATTGAATCATTTGTTAAGTTTTATTTTGATAAGAAACATTCACCCCAAGTCCTAAAGTGTAACTCTATAGGATACCCAACGAAATAAGAGGATATTACCTATATGAAACATCAAAAAGAAAATGTTATTATGTTAAGACATTCCATATTCCTTGAGAGGGAGCAGATTTACAAAAGAGATAGCATGAGTGAGATAAACTTCAATGAAGTCAAGGATCAAGGCACACAAGAGTTGGTACAGGATCAGATTTCATAAAGCCCTATGAAAGAAGAAACTATTCTAGAGACACAAAAATTCAGTTGATGTACAAGAGAGGTTAGAGAACATGAACTATATGGTTTTCTATTTTCTGAGTATGGGGACTCATTATTAGTTGATAATAATGATCCTCTAACCTATAAGGAAGAAGTAAGTGGCACATATGATACCAAGTGGAAAGAATCCACGAATTCTGAAATGGAATCCATGTTCCAAAACCAAGTCTGGATTTTGATATATTATCTAGTGGATGTAAATATCATTGGTTTAAAATGGGTATTTAAGAATAAACTGGACATGGAAGGACAATTAAGTATATATAAGTCATGACTTCTTGCAAAAGGGTTTAAATAGTTTCAAGGCATTTACTTTGATGAAATATTTTCACCAGTTTCAATGTTGAAATCCATCATAATTCTAGTTGCCATTAAGGCTTACCATGACAATGAGATTTGTAAAATGGATGTCAGAATAGCATTCCTTAATGGGAACCTTTAGGAAGATTTCTACATGACACAATATAAAGGTATTGTCACTCCAAAGGATTCTAATTAGATATTCATGTTTCAAAAATCCATTTATGGATTAAATCAAGCATCTGGGTCATGGAAAGTTCATGTTGATGAGGCTATAATAGAATTTGGTTTTATAAAGAATGAATGTGAGCCTCATGTATACAAATTGTTTAGTAGAAGTGTATTCATTTTCCTAATAGTATATGTTTATAAAATATTACTTATTAGAAATGAAATACCATTATTACAATCTGTTAAGGCATTGTTAAATAAATGTTTTCCATGAAATACATGGGTGAGGAAGAATATATTCTTGGGATAAAGATCCATCGTGATAGATCCAATAGGTTTCTCGGCCTAAGTCAAAGTACATATATTGACAAAATAATGAAGATATTTAGTATGGAACAATCCAAGAGGGGATTTTTTTCTAGTGTCACATGGAATTCATATTTCCGAAAAAATGTGTCCTCAGACCTATGAGGAATGAAATAGAATGGAAAGGATTCTATACGCATCATCGATTGGGTTAATTATGTAAATTATTATATGTACTATGATAGATGTCTCCTACCAATTAAGTCCAGTAGGTATATATCAAGCTGATCCAGGTGACTGCCATTGGATGGAATTCAAGACTATCCTTAAGTATCTGAGGCATAAAAAAGATATGTTTCTGCTTTATGTAGGAGATAAGGAACTAGTCATCAAAGGATATGTAGATGATAGTTTTCAAAATAATCAAGATGAAATAAAGCCACAAATGGGATACATCATCACTTTGAATGGATATATTGTGAGCTGGAAGAGCTCAAAGAAGGTTGTGGTTGCAAATTATAAAGTAGATTCCCATTATATTTCGGCTTCTAAGGTAGATAAAGAATCAATTTGGATGAATTTTATTTCCAAGATCTTGATTTGGTACCTAGCTGTAAAGATCCCATAACACTCTATTGTGATCATACTGTAGTAGTGGATCTTGCAAAAGAGTAAAGGTCACATTAGTGGCTGAAGCACATACATTAAAAGTATCATCTCTTGAGGTATTTTTCTCAAAGATTCAAGGTTGTGGTGAGTAGTATTTCCATGAAGGACAATGTGGAAGACCCATTGACCAAAGCCTTGGATCAGTAGAAACTAAATTATCTTGTGAGGTCTAGCAGACTGAATGTTGTAGGTAGTTGGCTCCAGTCAAAGTGGTTGTTTATTGGAGTTGGTGTCCTAGAACTAACTATTTATACTTTTATTTCCTAAATATTTGGTGTATTAAATATTAAATTAAACATCTTATTACATATTGTTCATTGTTCTTCACAACGTCAATGTAAGAATGTCCTAGAGTATTTTTTGCATGGATAAGGTCATAGTAGTTCCCCACTATGATGAGGACCATGAAGTGCAATGAGAATATTATTAATATAGCTATGTGGTTGGATAATATACTATGATGGGATACATAGTTTATAGACTATTAAGTGTGAGTACTCGTACGTAGATGAGACTTCGTCTCATGAAGTTCACACTTGTTAATATCCAAGAAGGGAGATTTCGAGAACAGAACCGCGAGTAGGAATTTCCCATGTTTTTATGTAATCGGATATTTCTATCTATGAGTGTGTGTAATGGTACTTAGACTTTAATATTATCATTAATTCATGTAATTACTTTCACACTTAGATTTTATGATGAAAATCGTCATGGCATATGTTTTCAGGTAGTAGGGTATGTTAGGTGCATCACCAATGGAATGTTATTAATGGATAAGTCAAGGAAGGTTTAATCCCTTCCATATTGATGTAATTTAATATCTTGGCCCTTTTAGAGAAAAATAACCTTCCCCCTAAATTCCATGTCCATGGTGTAACGATGAGTTTATCTTAGAATGTCAATGAATGATGTATTGAGCTTATAGGTTGATGAAACCATCATGAAACCTACTTTATAAGATATTTTTTCAAAGGGAGTATATTAAAAAGTGAGTGTTACTATGTGGTTCTCATTATTTTTACTTTAAGTTCTTTTTCTTGGGTGCCTTGACCCAATTCTAGATAGTAATCTTGGACTTTAGGCAAGACTACCTAATTACAACAAGAAAGAATCCTAGTGGGTCACGTACTAAGTGTTTCTATTGGTCTCAATTAAATTATATTTGAATTTAATTAATGGAATGAATATTATTCTCAATACTAAAGAATAATTTTATTCAGGTTATATTGATCGCATAAATTAAATAAATATTTATTCACCAGATTTTGAATAAAGTATAACTTTTAATTTTATTGAGTATTTAATAAATATTTATTTTCTAGTTTCAAAATAAAATATTTATTTAAGAGAATAAATATTTTATTCAGGAGTTCAATAAATGAAATAGGGGTTTGAATGGACCAAGACTGGGTTCGATGATAAAATAATTATTTACAAACCGGTAAATGTTATTTATCCATTTTGCACAAGTTGGTGCACCAGAAAATGATATTATGATTATTATGTGGCATGTGATTTCATTAATGGTTCTAATTATATTTAATGGTTGTTATGAAATTAAATTTTTTAACCAAAATCCTATATATATAAATAGATGACAATGTCTATTGTGTAACACATTCGAAACCAATTCCATGTTTGGGAATAGAGAATTGTTACGCACAATAAATTCTCTCTTGACTCATACTCCTCTCTCGTTCCTAAGAATGAAAAACCCAAGAGGGAATTTCTTCAATATCAAAGAATGATGAATCAATAATGTACAATTCAAGACAATTAATTCACTTTTCTAGCACCCAGAGAATGAGTGGCGTTTCTCAGAGACCATCCGAAACCACAAGATGGATTCTACCATTGTATCTTCACAAACACAATGATGGAAATATAGAAGGGCCATTTCGAATAATCAATGAACATCATCAAATAAATTTCCTAATCCCATGTATTTATTTCTAAGATATTAAATAAATTAATTATAAATTTGACATGCAAGATCCTCGCTCTTGGTTTTGGGAAATGATTATTAAAAGAAATTTTAATATATCACCCTCCACCATTGTGCTTCCACTATACCTGGAACCAACAAGTGTTATCATAGGGGTCATGTTTAAATTTATAATTATTTATTTGATTGTTGATCTATGTGAAATCATGGTTAGATTTTCATTTTTTTATTCATTCATTGATTTTATTTGAATTAATAAGTTACTAATATATTAATCATGTTCCTTTATTATTTAATTGTATTAGATATTTGAGAACAAATGATGAGTGACCAAAGATTCCATCGGAAAGTTCCAAATCTTTGGCCGATAAAGTTGTGTTACACGGCATGCGGCTAAAGAACACACCGTATACCCATGTGCACTGTATCTAGATGCGTCGAGCAATTAAATACATGTAGTGATTTTATTGCACACTGTGTGTTGACCAGGCCCACCTAGTACATAGAAAGTGGATACAGGGTGTGTAGCTGGCATGTAAACACTATGTACTCTGGCTAACTTATCAAACTCATGCCCCATGCATGTGATTTGGGTGTATGAAAAATGAAGTACATAGTGTTTATCTAGATGTAGACACCATGTAATCTTCTATTAATAGACAAAATTAAAATTAAATTTGAAAAATTACAGCATTAAAACCTTTTTTTATTTATTGGCACATTTTTGTGTGTTTAAAATTTTTATAATGGTTTTAAAGAATTTTAGATGCTTAATTGATTTACCATAATAAATATATCATTAATGGTTATGCTGTTTATTTTCCATGAATTCCAAATTGATGGGTATCTCCAATTAAGTTCGTATGATTGTTAAGATGAAAGGGAATTAATTAATTTTTAAATTAATTAATACAAGTGTGTTAATTTAATAATAAATAGTAGATAAAGAAATGAATTCTAGACATTCACTTTTTGTGTATTCATTGCATGTAGGGCTGGTCATGATCTTGACCAAGACCTATGTATGTGTTGGAATTTATTTAATTATGTTTATTACATGGTTTTGAAATTATTTAATATTAAATTAAAAGATGTAATATAATTCATCCCTCTCTCCATTATTATGTAGGACCTACGTGTCCAAGGATATTTATGTAATTCCTTTACCAATCCTTTGGTTCCCCTCACCAGCATGTGAGTAATAAATAGTTGTAATTAAGGGATCATCCCAAGGCATGTGGAATGGTTCAAGACTGAACCATAATGATGACAACTCAGTGATACTTAGGTGGAAATGTGGAATGTTATAGCTCATTCTATGTACGGAATAAGGAGTTATTCCCCCTATGTTATAGTTTGATTTAATATCTTCTTGTTAAATCAACCATTAGATAATATCCTAATTAGGTCATTTAATTATTTAATTACTTTCTATATAATGTATTAAAATTATATTTATTGAAACAATACCATGATCACATAAATGAATTGATATGAAATTGAGGAATTTAAATAAAATTTATTATTCATAAATATTTTATCCAAACATAGTTAATCAATTAAGTAAACATACAATTAAATATTAAGAAGGCATGTAAAGGATAAAATTTTAACGACCTGAATCCAGAGCCTCATAACTGGCACCCCGTACCCGGTTCACCACATGACCTCAAGCGCGTTTCCCCAAACACAGAGGCTTCCGACTAGCAGTGAGGGCCTAGGTGAGTCAGTGGGGAAACTATGCCCTCATTTGGTAAAGTATGCAGTGGAAGGAAAATAACATAACAATAGTGGAAGCAATGCACATCACACGACAACTGAAACTAAACAGCGGAAGCAATGTATAATATAATAATGATGTAGCACGACACATGTGTCTATGGAAAGAAGTAAACAAAACAACATGCTAGAATACAACAAAAACCCAAGTAGCAAAAGTAAACAGTAACTCCAGCAGCATCGCGAGTATAAGCTCGGTCCCATGCTCTCCAGCTCTAACCAGCAATCAAGCACACGAGGTAGAAGGGCCAAAATCCCTATCCACACTTGTAGCCATATAATCTGTTTGGGTGGAAAAGTAGGACCCAAACATGGTGTGAGACTAATCCCAATAGGCAACCACCACAGGATTTGTGCCCTATTGTCAGTGAGTGATATAGCAAAAGTAAAGGGAAATAAGTACAGTAATGGACTAAGAGTACACCAATAAATAATCCTGCCAATTTCCATTCACATTCATTTAATTAAAAAACCAGGGAAAAACTAGAAAATCATTCTATTACAAGGTAAGCAAGTAACACAGTAGGTATCTCAAAAAACTACCGAAACACAAATAGTACAAAACACAATCTTGTTCTTTTTCTTGGTGGACTCGTCATAACCAACCAAAAAAATTCACACTACCCCTCTGAGTGGCTCAAACTAGCAGACCCCTATAGTCTATTAATCAAACAAGGCACATACACTATAGGAAGCTCAGACGTCAATTCCCATATGGTCTTACAACGATAGCTACATACTCTCTGCAGAAGCACTTATATCTAATTCCTTCTGTAGTATCAATGCATGGGTAAACTAAGAACACTCTTGGGAAGCACAAAGTCCTATACCCATAGGTCCTACGAATGAAACTGAAACCAACAGACCCTCTAGGGAAGCACTTAATCGTCAATTCCCTCTTTGATCTCCCACACCAGGTTCTCACAGACCTGAGCAGTCCAGTCGTGTGTAATCGACTGTCAGCAGCCCTAATTAAAATCAGCAACTACTTGGCTAATATCTACCATGCATAAAAATCATTTAAACATTAGTAAATACATGAAAACAGTTATAACAGGTAAACTAGCAATTGCAATAGGGGTTGCCTCAAAGGAAAACAGTGTCGAATGGCGATAAACAAACAAACAGAGAGAGACACCCATAGGGTGATCCCCAAACATGAAACCTAGCATATATTAGCAACAATTAATCAAAATATAACAAGAAATATAGGTAAAATAATCAATAAGATCAAAATCATGAACCCGGGATACTCGATACATGGGTATCTGGCACGTTTGCAACAAAAACTCAAAAAACATCAATGTAGGGCAACAAACCACCTACCTCGATCATCGAAGATCGATATATGTGAACCTTGGCCCGTGAATCGGCTTAGAACGGAGTAGATCTGCAAAAACATCTAAAATTTTCAAACTCATATAACCCATACGAGAGGGAGAATCAGGAAACGAGGCCAAAGAAGAACAAAGAACTCACCGCTGCGATTCTTCTACAATTGACGAAGTTCGATTTGGACAACCGGTGACAGATCGGTGGCTCAGAGAAGAATCAGCCTCCTCAGACACTCTTGATGGAATTAGGTGGAGAAGAAGATGTTTATCAGCATTAGGCGCGACCCCTGTCCGATTAATGAAATAAAAATAAAGTACACAGCATGTACTTGGGTTTTTCATTCTCCACTTCAAGCAGCCGCCACATCATCCCTACACACCGTGTGTGTGGCCCGGACACGGCCTTCACACAGCTTCGAGTGGTAGAGGAGTACACAACATGTAATCATGAAGTACAAAATGTGTACTCTGAAAATTTCTAGATTCTCCAATTTTTCCTTAAAAATTCCATAAAAAGATCTGTACCTGAAACCGAAGCTTCGGGTTCATACAAACTACCCCCCTTAAAGAAATTCATCCATGAATTTTCATAACAAGGCGTAGAGAAGAAACCTTGAACAACTCTGGCCACTGTGTTTGCATATGAGCCTCCCTCTCCCAAGTCTCGTCCAATATACAGCCATGATGCCATAGCACCCGTACCAGAGGAACAGACCAGCCACGAAGTACCTTTTCACTATGATCGACAATCCTGACATGATGCTCCTCGAAAGATGTATCCTCCTCCAGCTCAACCTCCTCGGGTTGAAAAACATGAGATGGGTCTGGGAAATGCTGTCAAAGCTGAGAAACTTGAAAGACATTGTGCATGGCCTAGTACCTTTGAGGTAACTGCAACCTGTAAGCAACCAACCCGAAATTCTCTAGAATCTCAAACGGCCTGACGTATCTCAATGAGAGTTTCCCCTGTCCCCTAATCCTCTTATGTCCCAACCTCGGGGTAATACGTAGGAAATCCTGGTCTCCAACCTTGAACTCCAAAGGTCGTCTCTGCTGATCAGGATAAGATTTCTTCCGAGACAGTGTAGTTTCCAGCCTCTTCGGAATCAAATCCATCTGCTCCATGGTCTCCTGAACGAGACAAGGTCCCAGCAAGGCTGCCTCTCTTGCCTCTAGCCAGTATAAAGGTGATCTTCATGGCCTACCATACAAAGACTCATAAGTTTCCATTTGAATAGTCACCTAAAAATTGTTGTTGTAAGCGAACTCCACTAGAGGGATATGATTCTCCCAAGTACCGCCAAAGTATAGAATGCAAGTTAAGAGTATATCATCAAGCACATGGATTGTGCGCTCGGACTGGCCATCAGTCTGGGGATGGTATGCTTTACTCAAAAGTACCTTTGTACCCAAAGCCCTCTATAGCCCCTACCAGAAGTGCAAAGTAAAATGCACATCCCAGTCTGAAACAATGGAGTGTGGAACTTCATGCAGATGTAAAATCTCTCAGATGTACCACCGTCCCATCTCATCAAAACATAAAGTATCCTTGATCGGAAAGAAGTGTGCAACCTTCATGAGCCTGTCCATTACAACCCAAACCGCATCATTTCCTTGAGGCGATCTCGGTAAACCTGTCACGAAGTCCATTGCGACATCATTCCACTTCAACTCAATAATGGGTAACTGTTGTAAAAGGCCTATTGTTCACTGATGCTCTGCCTTCACCTACTGACAGGTGGAACACTACATAACAAAACCAGCCACATCCTTCTTCATACCTGGCCACAAATACTGATGGTGTAAGTCTCAGTACATCTTGGTGACACCAGGATTAACTACCCAATCTAAAGCATGAAACTCCTACATCATCTCCTCACGTATGTCCGCTGAAACCCATTCGTGGCCATGAAAACATAGCACCTCATCATCACTCATTGTCCACCCCAAAGTAGGGTCTCCATCTAACACACCCTCCCATAGGACTAGGCCTTATGGGTTTGATAGCTGCCTCATTTGAACTCGATCTAAATGAGTATAGGTAACAGCTACAAAAGAAAGGACTATCTGCCCCTATCTATTGTGCACCTCCAAATGCATCTCAGAGAACAGAGCCATAAGCTACGACTCACTACTGGCCTCTTGAACTGCCTACAACTGAGTCCTCCTGCTGAGTGTCTCAACCACAACATTTCCTTTCATAGTCATATAAGCGAGATCGAAGTCAAAATTCTGTAGGTACTCGACCCACCTATGATGTATCTGACTCAAGTCACGCTGTTTGAAAATATAACTGAGGCTCTTGTGATCATTATATACCACAAAATTCTCTCCCATGAGATAGTGCCTCCAACAATGCAAATAATGAACAACTGCATCCAACTCCAGGTCATGCGTATGATAGTTATTCTCATGGGAACTCAAATACTGAGATCCGTAAGCAACAACACGATCTTCATGCATAAGAACGACACCACGCCCGATGCCAGATGCATCACAGAAAACTGTATAAATCTTGTCCAGCTCTGGGAGAACTAGAATCGGTGCTGAAGTCAATCTCCCCTTCAGCTCTTAGAAGGCTGAGTCACAAGCTTCTGACCAAACATACATCACACCATTCCTAGTCAAGCCCATCAATGGCACCGCTAAGCATGAGAAGTCCTGTATAAATCGACTGTAATAACCAGAAAGTCCCAAGAAACTCCGTACCACGAAGACATTCTTCGGCTGCTCCCAGGTAACTACTGTTGTCACCTTCTCTGGGTCTACTGATACTCTTTTCTCTGAGATGACATGTCCCAGGAAGTGAATCTCATCCATCCAAAAGTGTCACTTTGAGAGATTAGCATATAACTGATGCTCTCTTAG
Organism: Viscum album; assembly: GCA_963277665.1. Lineage (NCBI taxonomy): Eukaryota > Viridiplantae > Streptophyta > Magnoliopsida > Santalales > Viscaceae > Viscum > Viscum album. The sequence goes on from OY728149.1 coordinate 70,728,042, forward strand.
TGTACTCAATATAATCTCAATAACGGTATCATGGTCGAGTCGAGTGTGAGAGTACACCAAGTTATCGTCCACAAATACAACGATGAAAGAGTCCAAGTAAGGATGGAAAACTTTGTTCATCAGCTCCATGAAAACTGTCAGCATGTTCGTGAGACTGAACGGCATAACTAGATACTCCTATAAACCATACCTACTTCGGAAAGCTATGAGAGGTATATCATATGGTCTGACCCACAACTGATGATAGTCGGATCTCAAGTAGATCTTCATGAATAATCTGGCTCCTCGATGCTAATCAAAAATATCATCAATCCTCGGCAATAGATATCAGTTCTTGATCGTCAACTGGTTCAGCTTCTGATAGTCCACACAAAGCCGTAAGGTACCATCTGCATTCTTTACAAACAACACATGAGAACCCCAAGGGGATGTACTGGGTCGGATAAAACCCTTCGCCTACAACTCCTCCAACTGCTTCTCGAGTTCTTCAAACTCAGGCGTAGCCATCCTATGAGGAGGTATGGATACCAGTGCTGCTCCTGGCACAAGCTCAATAGAGAAGTCTACCTCATGTTCTGGAAGCAAACCTTAAAAGTCTTCTAGAAAGACATACGGAAAATGGTCAACTACTGGAGGGAAGTCCATCTGAGAAGTCCCTTGATCATCTACATATAAACTAGAAATCTGGGCTGTAACACTACCCAACCCATGATGCTCTGGTCTAGCTCTGCTTTCCTGGACATCACATTCACCCTTTTGAAGAAAGGACCAGACCTCTGGTGACGTGAAACTCACCCTATGGCGATAGAAATAAACAAAGGAATGAAAAATAAACTATCCAGTCCATTCCATGAATGACATCATAACTCGTCATCTCAAGGACATAAAGATCCCACAAGTAGTGACACCCACCAACCTCAAGGGAGGACTCCTTTCACTGACGCACACTTGTAGTTCTCTGTCCAAGAGGAGTGTCTAGTGCCAATGTATCCTTAGAATTAAAGACAGTAAGTATAAAGCTCTCCACAGTGTGCACAAAAATAAATCTATGAGAAGATCTTGTATCAAAAAGTGCAGAAGAAAAAATTGAGGCTACTAAGATCGTACTTTGAACTGTGGAAGGTCCAGGATCTTGATCCCGATGGATCTACTCTACCGCAAACGTCTGGACAGTACCGCGACCCTGTATAACAGCCTGATATCCCTGAGTTGATCCTCCCTGAGCCTGACCACCGTGTCTGCGACCTCTACCCTGTCCTGAACGACCTGAAGAACTCCAGCCCCTAGTTTACTGTGGTACTGGTAATCCTTCTCCTGTACGAGGAGTAGAAACCGATCCTCCTTCACTAGATGCTGGAAGAAGAACCCTACAAAAACAATGTAGATGACCCATCTTTCTGCAAGATCGGAACTCCACTAGATCTCTTGGGTACTGAGGCTTCCTATCCCCACTCTTCCCACACTGATAGCACACCACCTTATTTCCAAAAAAAATATCTCGTCTTCCAGAAGAATTACCTCACTTCCTTGAGTCACATCGAGTAGACTCTTGGTGGATTTTTCTACTGTCAGTATGAAATGAATCATCTTGGATGTTGAAAAACCCTGGTTAACAACTCCAGTCTCCTTTAGATTCTGTTCGGTGATCAGTGTCTATTTGACAATTATGGTAAGAGAAGTCAACTGTAAGACATTCACCTATGATCTGATATCTGTTTTGAGGCCTTCCTCAAACTTCCTTTCCAAAAACAGCTCGTCATTTCCCAGAACGGGAGTGAAACACTGTAACTCAGAGAAACAGGAGGAATACTCCATAACTGAAAGAGTACCCTACTGTAGGTTTATGAACTCTCTAGCCTTGTCGGCCCTCAGTATTTCCGGATAGAAGTAGTCATAGAACGTATGCTGGAACTCATTCCAAGCCATAGTCTGTTGGCGCCCTGCCTACGAAACTACATCCCACCATCTCTTGGAAGAATCCTACAGCATGTAAGTCGCAAGCTTCACCATTATTCCTGGGTGTGTCTCCAGATTCTCGAAGATGGAAAGCATGGTTTCTAGCCATGACTCTGCAGCCTGAGGTCCTCCATTCCCGGTAAAAGTGGGAGGATGTTGCTACTGAAAAACCTGCATCAGCTCTGCCATAGACGGGGCAGGATGCTGAGCTCCCTGGAAGGTCTGTATGAACCTTATGAAACCCTCTATGAACTAAGTATTGACATCAGTGTCTAAAATCACTGTATGTGACATGTTTGGAATGATCGACGGAACTAATGGTAGTCCCTGGTCTGTCGTATCAGGCGTATGGTCACTGCTTGGTTTTCGACGATCAACGAGAGGTCGTTTTGGTGCCATAGCCTTGAAAGGTCAAAATCACACCTCAGAATTAGGATTAACAAGGACATAAAACACAAGAGTAAAAAATGGTAACAGTAGAGAGAAACACTTAAGTTTTCAAAACAATACTACACAACATGTATTTAAACTACACGGTGTGTTTGATAAGCCATCCCCAAGGGCATGTAACTCTGCCACCACTAGTCGTGTAACATCCTAGACTACACGGTGTGTTGTCCCAAAACATAGTGTGTACTTGAACTCTACTCCCCTGCCTGAGTCTCTTTACATGGCTAACCTATATGGTCCTTCTAATTCTAAATTACACGACATGTTCACTAAGGACACGACGTGCACTAGACAGGTTTCAGCGACCTGTGTAGCAGTTACACAGCCGGCTACATGTCGTGTTCCGAACAAACATGGTGTGTATAAGGACATATAACACTGACCCGTATTGTTCGTGACACGGCCGGGTACCCAGAAGAAAACTACACAGCGTGTTCTTATAACACACGACATGTACTACACGCGTTTCCCCGACCCGTGTTGTTAGTGACGCGGCTGGGTACACAGTTGACTACTAAACAACGTGTACTTATGGTACATGGCGTGTCCCCGAAGACTCTCCACCACCCCATGTCCATGTTCACATAATTAGTAACATAGTTTAAAAACTACACGATGTGTATTAATAAATTGCACACAATGTATTCTGGGTTTTTTTCTGGGAAGCAGCTCAGAAACTACACTGAATGCTAGAAACACTGAAAAACAAACATCTATGTGCCAAATTATGATTTGTGGGGGCCCATACTCCCCGCGAATCAAATATTCGCATAATAAAAAATGCATATATCAAGTAAAACAACATAACAAGTATTTCCGTCACAGAAACTATCACAAAAACATGCATAATTTATCACTACATCTATCACAACAACATGAAATTCTAATGCACCCTAGATGGCATGGTAAAATGCATGACATGTGATTTCCAACCCAGTGCCTATATGATGCATGAGATGGAATACCCTCATCTCATCGGGCTGCAACAAAGTAGAACCACAATCATATAAACTGTAATAGCAGAAAACATGTGCGTGACCCAACGGTGAAATATAATAATCTGTAACACTTGCAAAAACTAAAAATTATAACTACGAGCTAATATAGCTTTTCCATGTACACGGTTTAATTACTCCTGGTCATAGTTAAGAACTAACTACTCATTTCTTCCTATACATATCTATTGTCGCAAATAAGTTAGGCAATAGAAAATAAGAAAACTCCTCTGATACCACTTTGTAACGACCCGAATCTAGAGACTCAAAACTGGTGCCCCGTACCCGGTTCACCACATAACCTCAAGCACGTTTCCCCAAATGCCAAAGGCTGCTGACTAGAAGCGAGGGTGTAGGTGAGACAGTGGGGAAACTATGACCTCATTTGGCAAAGTATGCAGCGGAAAGAAAATAACATAACAATAGAGGAAGCAATAAGCAGCACACAACAACTAAAACTAACAGCAAAATCAATGTATAATATAATAATGATGCAACATGACACATGTGTCTATGTAAAACAGTAAACAAAACAACATGATGAAATACAACTGAATCCCAAGTAGAAAAAGTAACCAGTAACTCCAGAAACATCATGTGCGTAATCTCAGTCCCATTCTCTTTTAATCTAACCAAAAATCAAGCACCTGAGGTAGAAGGGCTACAATCCTTATCCACACCTGCAACCATATAATCTGTTTGGGATGAAACGTAGGACCGAAACAAGGTGTGAGACTAATCCCAATTGGAAACCACCACAAGATTTCTACCCTACTGTCAGTGAGTGATGTAGAAAAATTGAAGGGAAATAAGTACAGTAATGGAATAAGAGTACACCAATAAATAATCCTGCAAATTTCCATTCACATTCTTTTAATTACACAACCATGGAATAACTAGCAAAGAATTATATTCCAAGTTAAGCAAGTAACACAGAAGGTATCTCAAAAGACTACCGAAACATAAACAATACAATACCCAAGCGTGTTCTTTGGTTTGGTGGACTCGTCACAACCAACCAAAACAATTCACACTGACTGTCTGGGTGGATCAAACTAGCAGACCCCTATAGTCTAGTAATAAAACAAGGCACATACAATCTGGGAAGCTCTCACGTCAATTCCACTATGGTCTTGCAACGATAGCTACAGACTCTCTGAGGAAGCACTTACGTCTAATTCCTCCTGCTGTCTCGATGCGTGGGTTAACTAAAAAAACTCTTGGGAAGAAAAAAGTTCTATTCCAATAGGTCTTGAAAATGAAACTAAAACCAACAGACCCTCTAGGGAAGAAATTAATTGTCTATTCCCGCTTTTATCTCTCGTACTAGGTTCTCACAACCCTGAGTAGTCCAATCATGCGTAATCGACTATCAGAAGCCCTAAGTAAAATAAGAAACTACTTGGATAATATCCACCATGAATCAAAAGCATTTAAACAGCATGCAACAAATGCAAACAGTTATAACAAGTAAACTATCAATTGAAATAGGGGTTGCCTCACAGGAAAACGGTGTCGAACAGCAATAAACAACCAAACTGAGAGAGACATCCATAGTCTGGTCCTCAAACATGAATCTTAGAATATATTAGAAACAATTAATCATAATCTAACAAGAAATCTAGGGAAAACAATCAATAATATCAAAATCCTAAACCTGTGATACTCGATACATGGGTATCTGGTACTTTTGCATCCAAAACTCAAAGAACATCAACGTAGGGAAACAAACCACCTACCTCGATCCTCGAAGATCGACATACTTGAACCTTGGCCCACGAATTGGCCTAGAAAAGAGTACATCTAGAAAAACGTATAAAATGTTCAACCTCAGATAACCCATACGAGAGGAAGAATCAGGAAACGAGGCCAAAGAAGAACCAAGAACTCACTGCTATGATTCTTCTTCAATCGATGGAGTTTGATTCAGAAAAATAATTATAGATCAGTGGATCGGAGAATAATCAGCCTCCTCAAACACTCTCGATGGAATTAAGCGGATAAGAATATGTTTATGAGCATTAGGTGCAACCCCGGTCTGATTAATGAAATAAAAATAAAGTACACGGCGTGTACTTTTAGAGTACATGGCGTGTACTTGGATTTTCCGTACTCCTCATTAAGCGGCTGCCACATCATCCCTACACACCGTGTGTGTGGCCCGGACACGGCCATCACATGGCTTCAAGCGGCAGAGGAGTACACGACGTGTACTCATGAAGTACATGGCCTGTACTCTGAAAATTTCCAGATTCTCCATTTTTTCCTTAAAAAGCCCATAAAGAGATCTGTTCCTAAAACCGAAGCTTCGTGTTCTTACAAAAATAAGATAAAAATTTATTAATGATAAAATAAAACCCATCAATATAATATTATGTGAGATTAAACCTTTCGTTACTTGATTAGGAACAATACTCAATAGAACTATGCATCTTACCAACCCTTATTGGGAAACTTACTTTTATATGGGAAGTTATTATGAAGGTTTCGATTGACATAACCATTTGAAATCAAGAGAAGTAGCCCTTTATATACTTAGTGTAATTCGGAGGCAGGTATTGATAAAATCCAAGTTAGGATTTTTGGATTGGGGAGCCCACTCAACATATCAAGGAGCAGCAAACCCATAGTTTTCAAAGACTTTCCTACCTAAATATCTTAAAAATTGCTTGACCAACCCTTTTTGGGGTTATGTGAAGGGGAATATAGATCCTTTCCATTATAATTTCCTATAAACTATACATTATAAGTTTAATGGTGAGGGATATTGGATCTTGAAAAAATAGTGGTAGATTTAATAAAATATGTTAAGTTATTATTTCACACAAAATTTGTAAAAAAGAAAACTACTAATAATCTTCACTTTTAATTGTAGAATAAAATAAAAATATATTAATCCACACTATCCCTATGATAAATATTGGATAAATAAAATCTTCTCACATGTAGAAACTTCAAGGAGTGATTTAGAAACTGTTGGGTTGTTCTACGCCATGAAGAGAAGTCTTACATTCTAGAATCTTCAATGTCTGGTCTGTAAGAACTCAGATCTTCATTTTAGGTATGGATCTTTATTTCAGGTGGTTTTTGAGGAAAAAAGAAGAAATGAAAATTTTATAGGTATACGATGTGTACTTATAAGTACACTCTGTGTACTCGGGTACCGCATACAACCATGTATTGTTCGTGTAATGGCCGAGTTCATGGCCGTGTGGTAACCTAGAAGACCACTTAAGTTGGAGGTTGGTTAAGGTCACTACACAAAGTGTACCTTTAATGAACACACAATGTAATTTTCTTTTATTTGATAAATTAGTCTGGGGTCATGTCTCATCCTCAGAAACATATTATTCTTACCTTGGTTCATACAGGAGAGCAACAGAAGGGCTGAAGAACTCTAAACCCCTCCCGATTCTCCATCCAACCTTCGATTGAGACACCATTGGGTGTGTTGTAATCCCACCGGCTGATTCAAGGGATAATTTTCAAGAGTATTGATCATATGACATCAATGTAGGTGGTTTGTGCCTTTCATTGATTGTATTTGGATTATATATGTTACAACTTTCGTATACCCACATTTGGGGTATTGCGTGTTTGGAATTTGACCCTATTTATTACTTTCTATGGTTTGATTAATTGATAAGGGGTTGTTGCTTATGTGGAAGGTTAGGTACCTTGTTACGGGATACACCAAGGGTGTGCTTCCCTTGTTTGATTGTTTATGGCCATTTGGACTAGGATGCCTCTCCATGTTTTTTCATACCTCACTTTGTTAGGATTTAGTTGATAATTATATGTGATGCATGTGATATGCATTGTGAAATTTTGACGAAGGGGAATTTTACTATGAGAGATTCCCGAGGTAGGGTCACTTATTTATGTTTTATTGTTATGTTTACCATAGGGGTATTGAGTGTGAGAGCTTCTAGGTGGTCCTCAACCTGGGGTTTTAGACCATGAGAGATGACCAGGTGGTCGTTTATGATTTATTGATCCCATGTTGACCAAGCGGTATTGACCGTGTGAGTTTCCCAGGTTGTCGTTTGTAAATGATTAGTGCTATTTTAGACCAGAGGGGTTAGCCCATGAGAGCTACCAAGAGGGTCTTTATTAAATGAATTGTTGTTCTGTTATAACAGGGGGATTAGACTATGAGAAGATTTCCAAAGGGTTGTTTTTGAATAATTGAATTATTGTGACGAGTCTGCTAAGACAAAGCACAAGATTGGACTTGGTCATCCTTGAATGCTTCGATAGTCTTATAAGACATCTTCTTTGGTACATACATAGGGGATAAAAATATTAGGCTAGATCCCATGGTTTAAATGATTTAGTGGATTGAATAATAAACAAAAATTAATGTATTTAAAAACAATAGGATTGTTTACTTTTGAGTACTTTCTAGTTTATTTCATTATTCTTTCATATTTATTGATATATATATTCACTGATAGTTAGGAATAGATATTTTGGTGTTTTCCCACTAGGATTCATCTCACATCCTATTTGGGTCTTGTTTTTGGACCCAAATAGATTATATTATTACAGGTATAGATAAAGGAAAGAAATATTCTTCATTAGGTACTTGATTATTGTAGGAGCATGAGAGAATGCGACCAAGATAAGTCTTGCGATGCTGGTAGAGATTACTGTGTATTTTGTACTTTGGTTTTTGTATTTCTTTCCAGCATTCTAATTTTTTTGGATGTTTTCTTATATACATATTCCATGCATATATATATACATTGTGGCTTTTGTTGGATTTACTTCAATATTTCACTGTTTATTTTTGTTGCATGGTATTACTGCTCCCGCTATTTTTTACTATTTGTTCCTTCTGTGTATACTCTACCAATGAGGTCATAGTTATCCCATTATCAAACCTTGGCCCTCACTGGTCGTTGGTAGCCTCTGGAATTTTGGGAAATGCACTTGAGGTCATGTGACCAGCTGAGTATGGGGCACCTTTGGGCATCACCTGGATCTGTGATGTTACAAAGTTGTATCAGAAAAAATTATTTTATTCCTGGACTTACTATTTGGTGTCTATAGAATGAGATAGGAAGGAAATGGTAGTCAGTAATAAGCTGTGCTTGGGTGGATCTAACCTGTGTATAGGGAAAACCCAAGTTACCTTGAATATTGCAATTTTTCTGGTTTTTCAATTGTTACAGTTGATTTGGTTTCACTATTGGTGATTCACTTATTTTATTATGTTATGGTTTATACCAGTGTGGTTCTATTTCTGTTGTAACCCAATGAGATGAGGGAATGTCATCTCATGCATCAATAGGAACTTTCTAGAGATCACATGTCTTGCATTCTTGTCAGGCCATTTAGGGTGCATTAATAATTGCATGTTGTTGTGATAGATGTTGTTCTAGATATGCATGTTGTTGTGATAGATGTTGTGATAGAAATACCTGTTATTTTGATCGGGTATTGGTATATGTAAAGTTTCATTTGGATGGATTCCAAGCTTTGGTATCTGAGGTGTTTTGGGCCCTCTTAGATCGGTATTTTTTGGGTCATGTTTGAACTTTAATTGGATTCTATTATCATATTACGTGAATAAGGATTCCAAAAGTTTATTTGCGTGGAATATGGGATCTCATGGATCGTAACATGGCATGAATTGGACAGACTTTATGTTTTTAAGGGTTTCAGAGATGTTTTTGGGGCTTACTATCTAGAATCCCAGACAATACAGCATGTGATGTTATGAACACACGCCATGTGTTCTTCTATTATGGAAGAAAAAACATTTATTTAGTACATGTTGTGTAGTTGTTGAAAATGTGACTGACTATGTGGGAAGAGACACAGGGTTGATATAATATTTGGTAGAACCCGACATGAACTAAGAATACACATCATGCTGTAAGAGACCATGTATCTGGCCGTATTACTAACAACATGGGTGGATGAAATTTGGTTGGTACACACTATATCTATCTTGTACATACAACATTCCAATCAACTGTGTATCTAGTCGTGTAACTAATGATAGGGGTGGATTGAACATAAATAATACACATTGTGTCTAGGGTAAACGCACCATGTAGTGTTACATAAGGATAGAACCATGTAGTTTCAGTTGTATAGAAGAACCTAGGAAGGAGGAAACAATTAAAGTATATGTCGTGTCATAGGATGAACATGTCGTATATATGGGGTGTTACATGAATAGGTTGTTAGAGGTACAAGATCATGTTAAAGTTTAAGGGAAAACTTCGTGTAGTGGTTCTATATGCAGTGTAACCATGTTTTGTAAAACTTGAATGCTTTCCTTTTCATGTTCCGTTATTTCACTTCAAAGTTGTTGTCCTTGATAATATTATACTGAGATATGTGATTGAACTTGTAGATTCATGCCACCAAGACGTCCTCCGGTTGTATGCTAGGTACAAGGTGATGATCAGACACCAAAAATGGTAGACCAGGGACTACCAGTAGATCCTCCCGTTGTGCCCATTTTGGAACCAACTTCTATACTGGATACAAGTGTTGATGCACAGTTTTGTTAAGGATTTCAAGGATGATATAGACTTTTCAGGGAGTGCCACATCCTTCCCCAACTACGGAGGAGTTGACGAGGGTGTTCCAGCAGTAGTATCCTTCCACTTTTCCAGGGGATAGAGGACCACGAGCTGTAGATTCATGGTTGGAGGACATTCTTTCCATCTTTGAGAATATGGAGATACCTACGGATAATTGGGTGAAGCTCACAACGTATGTTCTATAATATTCCTCCAAGAGATAGTGGGATTTTATACCATAGGCAGGACTTCTTAGAAATATGGATTGGGAAGAGTTTCAAAGGATGTTCTATGATTACTTCTACCCCGAGACGTTGAGGTCTAGTTAAGCCTAAGAGTTCATGCATTTGGAGTTGGTTTCTCTTTCGGTGATGGATTATTCTTCTCGCTTTATATAGATTCAGCGCTTCACACCTATTTTGGGAGGTGATGAGTTATCACTCGATATGCAATTTGAGGATGGTCTCATGTATGAAATTTGATCATAGGTGAATGTGTTTAGGTCGACTTCAATGAATGATAAAGTAAACCAGGAACTGATTACTAAGCGCAATCTGAGGGATTTGGGAGCTACGAGCCAGGGTAGTTAAACATTTAGGGTTGGTACTCCTTCGATAGATATCAAGAGGCATCACAGGGATCTTTCACGTGATATTTCTTCTAGTAGCTAAGTGGTGTGCTACCAATGCAGGAAGAGTGGGCATATGAAACTACATTTCTTGAAGGACCCAGTTGAGTTCTGATATAGTTGAAATATGGGCCACATTCTGCAATTTTGGAGGAAGTTATCACCAACATCAAGTGAGAAGGGATATTTTATGACTCCACATTCAGGAGAAGGACTACCAATTTCTCATCAGCCAAGGAATTGGAGTTCATCAGGCCGTTCAAGCTGAGGAGGTGGTCATGGTTGTGGTAGCCAGACGATATGTTTTTAGCGACATCAGGGTGGATCAGCTCAGGGTAGTCAGGTAGTATCATAGGGTCATGGTTCAATTCAAACTTTTGTGATAGAGCAGGCCCAGTAAAAGCAGGATCTAGGACCCTCTACGGCTAGAGGTATGATTATAGTTTCCTCAGTTTTAGCTTATTCTCTTTTAGATTCAAGTTCTTGCCATAGTTTTATATTTTTCGCTGTTATGGAGAGCCTTTGGCTCTGCATCTTTACTTCCAAGGATATTATGACACTAGACACTCCATTGAGGATTAGGATGGCAAGTTTATGTCATTACAAGGAGTTACCTATTGAGGTTGGTGGGTGTCACTTCATATGGAACCTCTATTTCCTAGAGATGAAAGGTTTAGATTTCATTATTGGAATGAACTGGTTGGTCTCCTTTCAGGCCATTATTGACTGCTATCACCACAGGGTGAGCTTTAGGTCACCAGAGGGTGTGTCTTTTCTACACAAGGGGTAATGGGATGTCCAGGAAAGCATAATAGGACCTGAGCATCATGGGTTAGGATTAATTACAACCCATATTTCTAGTTTATATCTATATGACTAGGAGAATTCACATATGAACTTTCCTCCAGTGCTGGATCATTACAAGGATGTCTTTTTAGATGACTTTTTGGTTTTACCTATAGAGTGAGAGGTGTATTTATCTATTGAGCTTGTGCCAAGATTGGCACCGGTGTCCATTCCTCTGTATAAGATTGCTACACTAATGTTAAAGGAGGTCAAGAAGTAGTTAGAGGAGTTACATGAAAATGGTTTCATCTGACCCAATACATCTTCTTGGGGTTCGCCTATCCTTTTTGTGAAGAATATGGACGGAACGATCAGACTTTGTGTGGATTATCGGAAGCTGAACCAGTTTACAGTCAAGTACTGATATCCCTTACTAAGGATTTATGATCTCTTTGATCAACTTTGAGGATCCAGGGTGTTCTCAAAGATTTACTTGAGATCCAGTTATTATCATTTGTGCGTTATACCATCATATATACCTCTTACAGCCTTTCAAAGAAGGTATGGTCTATACGAGTATTTGGTTATGCAATTCGATCTCACAAATGTGCCAGCAGTTTTTATGACACTGATGAACCGAGTGTTCAATGCTTGTATTCTTTTGTGGTAGTCTTTGTGGATGGTATCTTGGTGTATGCTCACACTCGACACAACCATGCCATTCATCTTGAGATCGTATTGAGTACACTGAGAGGGCATCAGTTATATTCTATGCCCTCAAATTGCCACTTTTGGATGGACAAGATTAAATTCATGGGTCATGTCATCTTAGAGAAAAGAGTATCAGTAGACCCAGATAAATTTAGAGAAGTAGTTTCTTAGGAGAAGCTGAAGAATGTATTTGAGGTACAGAATTTTCAGGGGATGGTTGGTTACTACATGCATTGTATTCAAGACTTTTCATGCTTAGCAGTGCCACTAACATTGTCGAATAAGAAGGGTGAGAAGTAAATGTGGAAAGATTCCTTCGATTCAGACTTTTATGATCTAAAATGGAGATTGACTTCAGCACCGATACTGATTTTTCTGGAGCCGAGAAGGAGTTACACCGTTCACTGCAATGCATTAGGAATCAAGCATGGAGCAATGATTATGTAAGGGGAAGTATTCATTGCATACGGGTCTCGGTAGTTGAGTCCACATGAGAGGAACTACCCAATGCATGATCTCGAGTTATCGTTAGTTTTTCATGCTTTAAGATTTTGGAGACATTATCTTTTTGGAGAGCATTTTGTGATATAAACTGACCACAAAAGCCTCAATTATATCATTACTCACTGTGATCTGAATTTGAGACAATTATGGTGGGTTGATTACCTTCAGTATTTTGAATTCGATCTTACCTACATGCCAGGGAAAGGCAACGCAGTGGCTGATGCGTTGAGTATGAGGAATCAAATGCTGGCAGTTCAGGAGGCCATCAATGAGTGGCATTTTATGGCTCCGTTCTATGAGATGTATTTGGAGGTGCACGACAATCAGGGGTAGATGTTTCTTTCTTCTATAGTTTTTACCTATACTCTAATAGATCTCGTGTGAAGGAGGAAGCTTTCATATTATGAATGCCTAGTCCTACTGGAGAACGTGTTGGGTGAGTACCCTACTCCTAGATGGACCATAGGCAAGGATGAGGTTTTTCATTTTCATGGATGCGTATGGGTGTCAGCAGACATACGCGAGGAGCTATTGTGAGATTTTCATTCCTCACTTTGGGCAGTTCATCTTGGTGTCACCAAGATGTATCGATATATACATTGTCAGTACTGGTGGTCGGGTATGAAGAAGGATGTTGATGGATTTGTTATGAGATGTTCCACCTATCATTAGGTGAAGGTGGAGTATCAGTGACCAGTATGGCTTTTACAGCAGTTACCCATCCCCGAGTGGAAGTGGAATGATGTTGTGATGGAATTTATGACAATTTTACTGAGGTCACCTAGAGAGAATGATGTTGTTTGGGTTGTTATCGACGGGATCATGAAGGTTTCAAACTTCCTACTGATCAAGGAAACCTTCAGTGTTGATGATATTGGGAAGTTATACATTTGAGATATTTTACTACAGCATGGGGTTCCACACTCTATCATTTCAGAAATGGATGCCCAGTTTACTTCTCGTGTCAGGAAGGGACTACAGAGGGCTTTGGGTACACAGGTGCTTCTGAGTATAGCTTACCATCTCTAGATAGATAGTCAATTCGAGCGCATTATTCTAGTTTTAGAGGACATTATTTTATCATGCGTCTTAGAATTTGTGGGTCTTGGGAGAGACACATACCAATAGTGGAGTTTTCATACAGTAACACTTTTTAGGCAATGATTTAGATGGAACCTTATGAGGATTTGTACGGTAGGTTATGCCGATCACCCCTATGTTGGCTAGAGGTAGGAGAGGCAGCTATGTTGGGAACTCTTCTTGCCTAGGAGACGATTGAGCAGGTGGAGTTGATTTGGAAGAGGATGGATACTTCACAGTCTCTCCATAAATCTTATGTTGATCGATGGAGATGACCTCTGGAGTTCAAGGTCGGAGATCAAGTTTTATTACGTGTCACACCGAGGTTGGGACATAAGAGGATTATGAGATAAGGAAAGCTTTCAACGAGATATGTTGGGTCGTTTTAGGTTTTGGAGAGAGTCAGTACAGTTTCCTATCAGTTTCAATTATCTCAGAGGTACTGGGATATGCACGACGTATTCCATGTTTCTCAGCTACAACGTTATATTTCAATCCCATATAATGTTTTTCAACCTGAGGAGGTTGAGTTGAAGATGGATGCATCCTTTGAGGAGAACCCTATTTAGATATCAGAACCCAACATGAAGGTTCTCCTTGGCTGGTCTGTTTATTTGGTATAGGTGTTATGGTAGCACAGGAGAGTATAGGACTAGACTTGGGAGAGGGAGGCTGACGTAAGATCACAGTGGCCAGAGTTGTTTGATGTTTCTTCTTCACCACCCTAGGAAGGGAAATTCGGGGATGAATTTCTTCAAGGGGGGAATTTTGTAAGAACCTAGATATTTATTCATGTTATAGATCTTTATTTAGGGTTGTTTTGTGGAAAAAGGATGAAATGGGAATTTTATAAATACACACCGTGTACTTATGAGTACACACTGTGTACCCAGATACCGTATACGGCCATGTACTGGCTGTGTAACGGCTGAGTACATGGTTGTGTGTTGACCTAGCATACTGCTTAAGGTGAGGTCTAGTTAAGGTCACTACACTGCATGTACATTTAATTTATACACCATGTAGTTTTCTTTTTATTTGATAAATTGGTGCAGGGTCGCGTCTTATCCTCGGAAATGTCTTCTTCTCCCCTTGGTTCATATAGGAGGGTGACAGAAGGGCGGAAAAACTCTGAAGTGCTCCCGATTCTCCTTCTGACCTCAAATTGAGACATCTTTGTGTGCATTGGAATCCCACTGATCTACACCATTTTAGGCCAATTCAAGGGCCATTGTTCAAGAGTATTGATCGTATTAAATCAAGGTAGGTTTTTGGTGCCTTTAATTGATTTTCTTTAGATTATATATGTTACAACTGCCGTATACCCATGTTTGGAATTTGACCCTATTTATTACATGCTATGGTTTGATGTATTGATAAAGGGTTTTGCTTAGGCATAAGGTTAGGTACCTTGTTAAGGACACCCCATGGGTGTGTTTCCCTTGTTTGATTGTTTTTGGTCATTTGGACTAGGATTCCTATTAGGCTCACCTTGTTTATCCATGCCACTATTTGTTAGGATGGATTTTATAATTATATGTGGTGCCTGTGATATGCACTGTGAATGTTTGACCAATGGGAATTTGAATGTGAGAGATTCTTGAGGTAAGTTTACTTATTTAGGTTTTATTAATATGTTGACCAAAGGGGTATTGACTGTGAGATATTTCAGGTGGTCATCGACCTAAGGGTTTAGTCCGTGAGAGCTACCCAGGTGGTCATTTATGATTTATGGATGCTATGTTGACCAAGGGGAATTGACTGTGTGACCTACCCAGGTGGTTGTTTGGAAATGATTAGTTCTATGTTAGACCAGAGGGGTTTGACCATTAGAGATACCTAGAGGTTCATTATTAAATGAATTGTATTTATGTTAGAACAGGGGGATTAGACTCTGAGAACATTCCTAAATAGTCATTTTTGAATAATTGAAGGATTGTGATGAGTCTGCCAAGCTAGATCACAAGCATGGACTCAGTCTTCCTTGAATACTTAGATGGTCTTTTGAGGCATCTGCTTTGTTATGTACATGAGGATATAGAGCTTATGCAACATCTCAGGGATTACATGATTCAATAGATTGAATAATAAATGAAAATTAATGTATTTTAAAACTATAGTATTGTTTAATTTTGAGTACTTCCTACATTATTTCTTCTTTTGTTTATATTTACTATTATATCTATTCACTGACAGTTGGCACAGTTCTTGTGGTTTTTACCCCTTGGGATTCATCTCAAACCCTATTTGGGTCATGTTTTTGGACCCAAAAATAATATATGATTTCAGGTATAGATAAGGGAAAGTTCCCTTCTTCATTAGGTACTTGATTGTTGTAGGATCTAGAGATCATGGGACCAAGATGAGGCTTAAGATGTTGCTGGAGATTACTGTTTCTTTTGTAGTTTGGTTTTCGTGTTTCTTTCCAACATTGTTACTTGATTGGTTTTTTTATTAGATACATATTCCATGCATCATATATATATATATATATATATATATAAATTATTTTTTTGGATTTACTTCAGCCTCCCACTGTTTATTTTTGTTGTATGGTATTACTGCTCCTACTATTATTTATTATTTATTTCTACTATGTATAATCTTCTAATGAGGGAATGGTTTCCCCATTATCATACATTGTCTCTCGCTACTAGTCAGCGGCCTCTGGTATTTTGGGAAATTTTCTTGAGGTCATATAACCAACTAGGTATGGGGCACCTTTGGGCAGCACCCAGATCTGGGACGTTACATGATCCTCCTGCTCAAGAGGTGAGTGATAAAGAGTTCCTAGTCTGCAAAAAACATATGAATTACTCGGTCTACATTAAATGTTTGATACTTTCATCTATGTATAGTGAACTCATGAAATCTCATGAAAACATGGATGCGTATACAATGTTGGATCACCTTTGTGGTCTTTACCAAGAGAGATCCATACAGGAATGGTTTGATATTTCTAAGGCACTATTTCAGAGTAATAATGGAGAGGGTGCCCCATCTAGGCCTCAAGTAGTCATGATTATTGGATAAATTGAGTACATAGAGGTTCTCGGGTTAAAAATCCCTGAAGAACTAGTAAACGATCTCATTATAGCATCACACCTTCAAAGATTATACAGTTTGGTTGTGAATTTTAATATGATTAACATTGAGAAGTCTCTACGAGATCTTTTTATCCTTCTTTTCCAAGTATATTGGTATATGAAGCGTAAAAATCCTTCTATGATTATGGTGAACAAACAGAAAGGGAAAGAAAATAACTTTAATCCCAAAGCTTCTTTATGTCCTTCCACGAAGAAAAAGATAGAAGAGGGATAAAGGGAATATGAGGTTTTCTGTTTCTCATGTGGCAAGAAGGTCCATTGGAAGAAAAAACTACAGCAAGATAAAAAAGTAAGGTGAATATTAAGGTGAATTTTTTATCGAGTGCAATTTATCTATTTCTAAAAATTGGTTATTTGATATAGATTTTGGTTCTCACATATGTTCTAAAATAATGTAACCAAATATATTAAGAAAAATTGACTGAGGGGACGTAGATCTACAAGCAGCCAATGACGCTAAACTTGTTGTTGTAGCTATTAGGGACCACTACCTCACATTTCTGACCAAAATGATCTTGGTTTTAAAGGGTTGTTATTATGTTCCTTTAGTTACCAAATACATTATTTCTATATCTATACTAGATATAGATGCATTCATTTTCAATTTTTGAAATAGATTTTTCTTTTTCTATAAAGATATCTTTTTTTATGGTAAGGTACATTTACATAATGGGTTTTACATGTTGGATTACATGAACCAAATAACGGAAATTGATAACAAAGTTATTTTACATGACTCATACCACAACCAACTTTGGTATCACCATCTAGGTCATGTAAATGAAAAATTCTTTACAAAATTACATCAAGATTGATATTTATATTATTTCAAACAAAAACCACTTGGTGTTTGTCACACATTTTTAAAATGTAAAATGGCCAAATCCCAATTTAGTTGGAAAGGTGAAAGGGCTAATGAACATCCTGAATTACATTATACCAATGTGTGTGTTCCATTTCTTATTTAAGCATGGGGTGGGTAATCATACTTCATAAATTTTAAGGATTATTTTAATAGATATGGATATATTTACTTAATGAGATATATGTAGGATTTTTTTGATAAACTCAAGGAATATAAGAATGAATTTGAGAACTAGATAGGTAAGAATATTAGAAAATCCGATCAAACCATGGTGGATAATATCTTAATCGAGACTTCACTGATTACTTACGAGAGTTTGGGATCTTATCCCAACTCACTCTTGCTTAAATTACTTAGTGGAATGTTTGTAAGAAAAAGGAGTAACCCCACCTTATTGGACATGGTGAGATCAATGTCGAATCATGTGAGTCTTCTAGTATTTTTTTTTGGGATATGTGTTCCAAAAAATGGAACATATATTAGACCAAGTACCAACTAAATCGATAAATGGTATTCCATACAAATTTTGGAGTGGAAGAAAACTCATGTTGTAAGATTTACATGTGTGGGGAAGTGAAGTCTTTGTTATGGACTCTTTAGGCAACAAACATACACCTCAATGCATAAAGTGTTCCTTTATAGGATACCCCAAGGAAAAAAATGGGATATTACTGATACAACCCCTAGGGGGAAAAGGTTATAGTGGAATGACACACCATATTCCTCGAGATAGAGAATATATCCAAAATAGATCATGGAAACAAGATACACATCGATGATGTCGTGGCTCATGGCACACAAGAGTTGGTATAGGATCAGATTCCACAAAGCCACATGGAAGAACAAACTGTTCTAGAGATATAAGAGCTGTTTAGAAGTATAAGAGAGGATATAGAAATAGATTGTTATAGTTTTCTAGTTACTGAGGATGGGAACTCATTATTAGGTTATAGTAATGGTTTAATATCCTACAAGGAATAAGCAAGTGGCATAGATGTTTCCATGAACTATTGGAAAAAGAGGCATTTCCAACGGTTCACAACTGCTGGGAAAGGCCGCAGAACCGTTGGGAATATCTATCCCAACGGTTCTGAAAACCATGGGGAAGTAAGCTGTTGGAAAACGTTTTCCCAATGTTTTACAAAGAACTGTTGGGATAGGAAAAAAAAATCGACCTATCCCAATGGTTAACATTAACCATTGGCATATGTTTTTCCAACGGTTTTCAGTAAACCGTTGGGAAAACCCAACAAAATCTTTAGCTTTTCCCAACGTTTCACTCAAAACCGTTGGGAAAACACCAACTATACATCTTTTCCCAATGGTTTGAAATTTTTGGGAAAGTGTTTATACCAATGGTTCCATCTGAACCTTTGGTATAATCCTCCTTAGAAGACTATTACAACGGTTTGAAACCGTTGGCATAGCCTATTTGCACAGGGGAGGAGCAGGGTCTCCATTCACCTGTGATTCTTCAATCCCTCTCCTTTACCTGCAATAACCAACTAACATATACATACATAGAACAAATTTAGATACATTTAACATATAATACATCCTGGAACTATACACATTCAAAATTAAATCAGAATTCATAACGCAACTATAAAGAAACATAATTTAGAATTCATTTATAATTCATTTTAATATTCATTTAGAATTCATTTAGAATTCATTTTAAAATTCATTTAGAATTCAATTTCAATTATAGATGACACTTATATGTGAAATTTGGAATTCAATTCATAATTTGATCGGGTTTTCGTATACATGTGTTTTTACTATATATGATATCCATTTTAATCAAAATACATGCACTTGGAGTTGTACCGGTCACACCATGCCTCGTATTGAGGCATGATCGACTAGTGAACGTCACACATGACCCATTGATCATTTTACTAAAGTATCAACATATTCCGAAAGGGTTTCGTTGGTTTTCCATATGCCAGTTATTATCACTTAAAATGTGGTTCATTTAAAAAAATGAAAATTTTGAGTGATCCCCGCCACACTGCGACTCAGATTGAGGTGGGGTTGACTCGTAAGAGTCACAAATAACCCATTTATTGTTTTCCTAAAGTTTCAATAGTATACGAATGCGTTTGGTCAGTTTTTCGTATGTCAGTTGTTGTTTTCACTTAAAATGCTTTCCATTTCAAATAAAAGTGATAGAATTTGAGTTGTGGCGGCCACACCGAGGCTCATATTGAGGCATGGTTGACTCGTACACATCATAAATGACCCATGGATCCTTTTCCTAAAGTATCAACCCAATCTGAATGTGTTTGCTAGGTTTTCCGTATGTCAGTTGTTCTTTTCACTTAAAATGAAGTCCATTTTAAACTATAGAGAGACACTTAGAGTGATCCTGGCCACACCACAACTCGGATAGAGGTGGGGTTGACTCTTACACATCAAAAATGACCCATGGATCGTTGTCCTAATGTTTAAATGGAATACTAATGCGTTTGGTCGGTTTTCAGTATGTCAGTTGTTGTTTTCACTTAAAATGTTTTCTAATTCAAAGAAAAGTGAGTCACTTTGAGTTGTCCCGGCCACACCAAGGCTCGGATTGAGCCGCGATTGACTTGTAAACATCAAAAATGAACCATGGATGTTTTTCTTAAAGTTTAAATGGAATCCAAATGCATTTTGTAGGGTTTCGATATGTCAGTTGTTGTTTTCACTTAAAATGTTTTCCATTTCAAAGAAAAGTGAGTCACTTTGAGTCGTGGCCGCCACACCGAGGATTGGATTGAGGTGCGTTTGACTCATAAACTTTACAAATGACCCATGGATCCTTTTCATTAAGTATCAATAGAATCCAAATGTGTTTGGTCAGTTTTTTGTATGTCAGTTGTTCTTTTCAATTAAAATGAAGTTCATTTTAAACTATAGAGAGACACTTCGAGTGGTTCCGGCCACGCCGCTCCTCAGATTGAGGTGGGGTTGACTCGTACACATCACATATATCTCATGGATTGTTTTCCTAACATTTAAATGGAATACAAATTCATTTGGTTAGTTTTTCGTATGTCAGTTGTAGTTTTCACTAAAAATGATGTCCTTTTGAAACAAAAGAGAGACACTTCGAGTGGTTCCGGCCTCACCGCGCCTTGGATTGAGGTGGGGTTCACTCATACACGTCACATATGACCCATGGATCATTTTCCTAATGTTTCAACCGATTCCGAATGCATTTGGTCATTTTTCTATATGCCAGTTGAACTTTTCAGTTAAAATGATGTATATTTTAAACAAAAGTGATACACTATGAGTGGTGTCAGCCACACCGCACCTCAGATTGAGGAGGGGTTGGCTTGTTCACATCACATATGACTCATGGATCGTTGTGCTAAAGTATCAATACAATCAGAATCCGTTTGGTCGGTTCTCCATATGTACTTAAAATGTTTTCCATTTTTAACAAAAGAGAGACACTAAGAGTGATCCCGGCCACACTAGAACTCAGATTGAGGCGGGGTTGACTTGTACACATCAAAAATGACCGATGGATCTTTTTTCTAACGTTTTAATGGAAACCGAATGCGTTTTGTTGGGTTTCAGTATGTCAGTTGTTGTTTTCACTTAAAATGTTTTCCATTTCAAAGAAAAGTGAGTCACTTTGAGATTTGGCGGCCACACCGAGGCTCAGATTGAGGTAAGGTTGACTCATACACATCAAAAATGACACATGGATCTTTTTAATAAAGTGACAACACAATCTGAAGGCATTTGGTCGGTTTCCCATCTATTAGTTTTTGATTTCACTTAAAAATAAGTCCATTTTGAACAAAAGAGATGAAGTTTGAGTGGTCCCGGCCACATCATGCCTTGGATAGAGGAGAAGTTGACTCGTACACATCACATTTGACCCATGGATCATTTTCCTTAAGTTTCAATAGAATCCGAATGCGTTTGGTCGATTTGTCGTATGTCAGTTGTTGATTTCACTTAAAATTAAGTCCTTTTTTAACAAAACAGAGGCACTTTGAGTAGTGTCGGCCACACCGGGCCTTGGATTGAGGCGGGGTTGACTCGTACACATCAAATATGAGTAATGGATCGTTTTTCAAAAGTATCAACACAATCAAAAGCCGTTTTATTGGTTTGGCATTTGTACGTAAAATATTGTCCATTATATACAAAATACATACACTTGGAGTGATATCGGCCACACCGTGCTTCATATTGAGCCAGGGTTGACTGTTATACATCACATATAACCCATGGATCGTTTTACTAAATTTTCAATACAATCCGAAGGTGTTTGGTCGGTTTCCCGTATGTCAGTTGTTGATTTCACTTAAAAATAAGTCCATTTTGAACAAAAGAGAGGGAGTTTGAGTGGTGCCGGCCACACCACGCCTCATATTGAGGCAAAGTTTACTCTTACATGTCACATTTGACACATTTATCTTTTTTATTAAGTTTAAATAGAATCCGAATGCATTTGGTCAGTTTTTCGTACGTCAGTTGTTGATTTCACTTAAAATTAAGTCCATTTTTAACAAAACATAGGCACTTTGAGTGGTGTCGGCCACATCGGGCCTCTGATTGAGTCGAGGTTAACTCGTCCACCTCACATATGAGTCATTCATAATTTTTCAATAGTATCAACACAATTAGAAGCCGTTTGATCGGTTTGACGTATGTACGTAAAATACTGTCCATTTTAAACAAAAAAGGGATAGTTTGGGTGGGTTTGGCCACACCGCACCTCGGATTTAGGAGAGGTTGACTCATACACATCACATAGGACCCATGGATAGTTTTACTAAAGTTTCAATAGATTTGAAACACATTTGGTCAGTTTTTCGTATGCGAGTTTTTGTTTTCACTTAAAATTGAAGTCATTTTGAACAAAAGAGAGTCATTTTGAATGGTACAGTCCACACCGCGCCTCAGATTAAGGAGGGGTTGACTCTTACACGTCACATATGACCCATGGATCATTGTCTTATAGTATCAACAGAATACAAATGCGTTTGGTCGGTTTACTGTATGTCAGTTGTTGATTTCACTTAAAATTAAGACCATTTTTAACAAAACAGAGGCATTTTGAGTGGTGTTGGCCAAACCGAGCTTCTTATTGAGGCGAGGTTTACTCTTACACATTAAATTGGAATCATGGATCGTTTTACTTAAGTTTCAATATAATCCAAATGTGTTTGGTCTTTTTTTTGTATGTGAGTTGTTGATTTCACTTAAAATTAAGTCCATTTTTAACAAAAGAGAGGCACTTTGAGTGGTGTCAGCCACACCGGGCCTCAAATTGAGGCGGGATTGACTCATACAAATCCCATATGAGTCATGGATCGTTGTTAAAAAGTATCAACACAATCAGAATCCATTTGATTGGTTTGACGTATGTACGTAAAATATTGTCCATTTTAAACAAAAGAGGGACAATTTGGGTGGTTTCGGCCACACCGCGCCGCCGATTGAGGTGGGGTTGACTCTTACACGTCACATATGACACGTGGATCATTTTCCTAAAGTTTCAACAGATTTGGAACACATTTGGTCTGTTTTTCGTATGCAAGTTGTTGTTTTCACTTAAAATTAAAGTCATTTTGAACAAAAGAGAGACATTTTGAATGGTATCGTGCACACCGCGCCTTAGATTAAGGTGGGGTTGACTCGTACACGTCACATATTATCCATGGATCGTTTTCCTGTAGTATTAACAGAATTTGAATGTGTTTGGTCGGTTTACCGTATGTCAGTTGTTGATTTCACTTAGAATTAAGTCCATTTTTAACAAAACTGAGGCATTTTGAGTGGTGTCAACCACAACGAGCATCGTATTGAGGTTCATTTTACTCTTAGACATTAAATTTGACTCATGGATCATTATAATTAAGTTTCAATGTAATCCGAATGTGTTTGGTCAGTTTGTTGTATGTCAGTTGTTGATTTCACTTAAAATTAAGTCCATTTTTAACAAAACAGAGGAACTTTGAGTGGTGTAGGACACACCGGGCCTCGAATTGAGGTGGGGTTGACTCATAAACATCACATATGAGTCATGGATCATTGTGAAAAAGTATAAACACAATAATAATCTGTTTGATCGGTTTGGCGTATGTACGTAAAATATTGTCCATTTTAAACAAAATAGGGATAGTTTGGGTGGTTCCGGCAACACCGTGCCTTGGATTGAGGTAGGGTTGACTCTTAAACGTCACATATGACCCATGGATCATTTTCATAATGTTTCAACAGATTTGGAATGCATTTTTTCGGTTTTCTGTATGCCATTTGTTGTTTTCACTTAAAATTAAAGTCATTTTGAACAAAAAAGAGACATTTTGAATGGTACCATCCACACCGTGCCTTGGATTGAGGCGGGGTTGACTCATACACGTCACATTTGACTCATGGATCATTATCCTATAGTATCAATAGAAGCCAAATGCGTTTGGTCAGTTTACCGTATGTCCGTTGTTGATTTCACTTAAAATTAAGTCCATTTTTAACAAAACAGATGCATTTTGAGTGGGGTTGGCCACACCGAGCCTTGTATTGAGGCAGAGTTGACTCATACATGTCACATTTGACTCATGGATCGTTTTACTTATGTTTTAAGAGAATCTGAATGCATTTGGTCAGTTTTTCGTATGTCAGTTGTTGATTTCACTTAAAATTAAGTCCATTTTTAACAAAACAGAGGCACTTTGAGTGGTGTCGGCCACACCAGGCCTCTAATTGAGGTGGGGTTGACTCTTACACGACACATATAAGTCATGTATTGTTGTGAAAAAATATTAACACAATCAAAAACTGTTTGATTGGATTGGCTTATGTACGTAAAATATTGTCCATTTTAAACAAAATACATACACTTGGAGTGATACCAGCCACACCGCACATCGGATTGAGGCGGAGTTGACTTTTACATGTCACATATGAACCATGTATCGTTTTCCTAAGGTTTCAACACAATACAAAGGCGTTTGGTCCATTTACAATATGTCAGTTGTGGATTTAACTTAAAAAGAAGTCAATTTTGAACAAAAGAGAGGCAGTTTGAGTGATCCTAGTCACACCGTGCCTTTTATTGAGGCGGGGTTGACTTATACACATCACATTTTACCCATGTATCGTTTACCTTATGTTTCAATAGAATCCTAATGCGTTTGGTCAGAAGGGAAGGGTCTAGTTGGGTACGCGGAGATGCTCGTCTACCTCTGGTATGAACCTCCCTCGTACCATCGGCCTAAGCACTGAAACAATGGAATAATGAAAAGTGCACATACTTATGTACCTGTAAAATGTACACATAGATATCACATAATCGCATCATGTTATAAAAAATATCACCAAGGATCAGACAAAATAGAAGCTCTCATGTAGAGTAATGACAAGTGCACATACAGATCAGAAGAAGCTAAAAAATTGTTGCATACATTCCATGTTTATTTCCTAAAACAAAGTAAAAAAAGAAAAATGATGAAATTCTAGAACATGGGTTGCCTCCCATGAAGCTATAAGTTTTACGTCTTTCTCTAGATGGATGGACACTGGTCAATCGTCTTGGTCCATTAGCTCAGAACTCTTCTGTCTCTTAAAAGAACTGGTGGCCATGTCATCAAGCTCACAGGGACGCTTAGTGGGATTGATCACTTCAGGAGCATAACGAGCGTGAATCTGGTGTGGAAGTAAGAGACTCGGGTGCTCGTCATCAGCCAGACACTGAGTCACCCGTCATGCGAGGTCAGATAAAGATGGGATGTGCACATCGATGATCATGGAAGAGGCAGACAAGCTATACATTGTTGGTTAAGATGCATCCATAAATAGATTCATTTTTATATATTATAACCTTCATAAATGTTTGTCTCATTTTAACAAACAATTAATGTGTGAAAATTGTGAAAAATAACTTATCGGATATATAGAAATGGATTTACTCATGGGCATGATGCATAATATCTCAAATATTCCTCATTGGATCCCAATTTGAAATTTTAATCCATTATCAAATTTCTTATAACAATTTATTTTTATTTGGATCCTTAAGGTTGAACGATTTTTGTAAAATCTATCCAAGGGAGGATAGACTAGTGACATGGAATACAATTGGATTCTATGTGGTGAAAACCACATTATAATCATTGTTTAGGATATTATTGAGGTGGTTTGAGGATCAAATCTATCTTTTTAGAGAAAATCCAGCATGTCCAAGTTTGGTGGTCAAAGTTTTGAAGTGGGGGGGGGGGTATTTGGTCGTTGAGGAGTGGGACAAGGGGGATGTCCAAGGTCTAGGAGGAGGGGTGTGGGGATGTCTAGGGTACAGTAAGGGGGTGGGGGGCTGTCCAGGATCAAGGAGAAGGGGAGAAGGGGCTATCCATGGTCTAGGAAGGAGGGGGGGTTGTCCAGGGTCCATCGAGGACGGGGGCTATCCAGGGTCAAGGGTGGAGGGTGGGGGGCTTCCTAGGGTCCAGGAAGGAGGGGGACTATACAAGGTCCTGGGAGGAGGGTGGAGGGAGGTTGTCCAGGGTCCAGGAGGGGGGATGTCCAAGTTTCAGGAAAGAGGGGGGTCAGGCTATCCAAGTTCCTGGAGGGGGGGGGACTGTCCAGGGTCCAAGAGGGGGGGTGTCCAGGGTCCATGAGGAGTGGGGGCTCTATTAAAGGGAAGAAATCTGCAAATAATTCATTGAAAATTAATCCAAAATTAATCCAAAAAACATCACAATTCCAATCCATCACCCAACCAACATCCAATTCATCCTAAATATCACTATCCTTCGCATGCCATAAACAACACAACCTTGTTTATACCAAATTAAAACCAAAAAAAAATAATAGATGAAAAAAAATTAAAACTAATGTAGTAATTACATATTTAGAGTGTAGAAATAAAAAATTGTTTGATTTAAGATGGATCTATGAGTGGAACGAGTTTCTGAGTATTTGTATAGAGAGATCCCAAACGTAGTTCAAATCAAAATAGAAAATAAAAAAATAGATGAAGAACATTATAACTGAGGTAGAAATTATAGATATGAAGTGTAGAACAGAAAAATTGTTTGATTGAAGAGGATGGATGGAGTTTTGGAGACTGGGTAATGAGAGAGCGTCCGGAGAGGTTCAATTTAGGGCTGTAGTCGAGCATAGGGGGCCTACAATCGAGCAGAGGGGCTACTAGATTTAGGAGAAAACTTTCCCAACAGTTTTCAAAAACCATTTGGAATATAGCTTCATATACCAACAGGTAGTGTATAACCATTGGTAAAAGTGTCTTAATTGAGGCCCATACCAATGGTTTTACAAACTATTGGTAAAATTATTCATAAAATCCTCTATACCAACGGTTTTCTTAAAACCATTGGTATACATGACCATTCCCAATGGTTTGATAAACCGTTGGAATATAAGCGTTGGTAAAAATGGGATTTCCAGTAGTGAAGTGTAAATAATCCATTAATTCTGAAATGTATTACATGTATCAAAACCATCACGACCAGTCCCAGTGGGGCCTGAGCCGAAACTCCCCAACCCCGCCTCCAATAGGCTAGGGGCTTGTGACTAGCACCGAGTAGGCATGCTACTGACATGGGAGGAATTGCCTATAAACCTATACACACACACACACACACACACACACATCTCCATGCCCACAATGCTAAAAAGTAAAAACTATTAAAAATGGAAAAGATGAATGCATATAATAAATCCCAACCAACAGAGTACGACAGGAAAAGTAAAGTACAAGAAGGTAAAACCCTATTCCAAAAGTACAAGCCCACCAAAAGAGAGTATGTAACAAAGTCAAAACTATAATGAAAGGTTCTGGGACTGCAGTCTATAGTCGCAGGAACACAATTCGGCCTGTCTGATCTCACTGAGTACCGTCCAGTCCTGGTTCACCTAGAATCATGTTAAAGGCTCGCTCGTCTGCACAATACACAACACATGTGGGCAAAACTTGTGTAGGGATGTGTATAATAATACCCAGAAGGAAACCCCGAAACTAGAAAGGAAATACAACAAGGTAAATACCACAAGAAAAGATAAAGTCAGCTCTACACATCCTATGTCTACAAAATATATAACAAAAATATCCATTTATACTCATACACGATTGAATATTGCGAAACCACCACTAAGATCCAGCTCGAAGATTCCACTAAGCACGTAACCGGGAGAACACACTCCAAGGTCGGAAGAGAGAGATACGAAGTACTCATTCCGGGAGAACACACTCCACAAGTACTTGAGAACATGATGCTCAGATGAGGATCACAAATAATCGCCTTGGGGAGATTCCAACAACTCAGTCTATGCTAATCCGCTAAGCATAGGATCGGCGCCTGGGTAAAGTTGGTCACGTCAATACCAAGAACTCTACATAGGGTTCCATGAATGAATAGTGGACCCAGCTCTATATCTCACAGAGGAGATTAAAATAACTCTATTCAGGACTGCTGAAGGGATCATACTCATATATGTAGGAAATAATACCAGAAACCTTCATGAGAAAGGCCATGGGGACGATCCCTAAGAAAACTAGTCCAAGTCACAGAAGAAAAGTGGCTCAATACATGAGTAATTGGTTACATGGCATGTAGTATGGTTAAACACCATGTTCCTTGGCCCCGGGTACTACCCATGTATCGACTCGTGTCATCTGTCCAGTCTATGTAAAACTAGACTACACGATGTGTAGAAGGATCACACGCCGTGTTCCTTGACTCTGGGTACTGCCCATGTAAACGGCCCATGTCATTCGACCAAGCTGTGTAAATCCTAAATATATGGCGTGTAGAATGATCACACGTCATGTCTGAGCACCTGGGGCTCGCTCCATGTATGCTGGCCATGTGCCCGTACACGGTCTATATCCTTGTGGTCGGCCCATGTACAAGCACACGGGGTATCCCATGTATCTGGCCGGGTGTGGCCGGGGAGGGGTATACACAGCGTGCCCTTTTCCATGTACCCAACCCGTGTCCGTGTACTCTCAGATTACATGCCAGGTAAACCCACCAATGAGTACTCGCCGTGTAGCCCATACTACATGTTGTGTAGTCAGGATTTTTCCAGAATGTCATCCTCTTCCTCGCGCTTTGACCGATCTTCCGGATCCGTGATCTCTCATCCATTCATCCCGATACACCAGGGGTTGGTTCATTCCATCATACGAACACCGTAACGGGTGTTTTCGGTCCTTAAATCGGATCATAAACCTCAAACGATCTATCCGAATAAAAATGACCGAAAACTCATAACTCTTGATCCACTCCGAATCATCCACCAAAACCGTTGTCACGCCTCCTTGAAAACACTACGGGGTTGGATCTGCAATCTCGGATGATTGTGCTAACAAAATAATTTTCAACGATCGATTTCCTCCAAGAACGCTTAGAACTCAATGAAGAATGCGTAAGAGAAAAATAAAAATAATCGAACAAGAGGGACGAACCTCGATCATTGTTTGTGACAAACCAGGTTCGTCGTCATTAGATCAAAACCACAATAATCAATAGGTTTTAATTCTCTAGTATTTGATTTCCCAATAAAACCCCAAATCACACCCGGCCGCAAAAAGATCGATCCGCGGGCTAATTTGTTCGTAGATTAGTCCGCGTTCATCGTAGGAATCATGAACGGGGAAAGGTAAATAGAAAAACTTCCTATCTGGATTTGTGGCATTTGCTGGTGAAGATCTGGTCGTCACATCGTCATCACCGGTGAAGCTCATCAAGAACACTGTTGCCGTGTTGGGAGGTTTTCTCTAGGGCTCTCCAGGGAGATTCAAGGTTATGAGAAAATTAACATCGAGCCCTTGAGAAATATCTATTTAAAAAGAATAAAAATATTTCGCTGCAACAATGATTTAATAAAATATTTTAAATTAAATATATTATTACCATTACGTCCAAAACCCAGATTTCACCACCGGCCTACGCCAGTCGATGTTAGGTCTCTTATAGGGTAAACCCACTACTCTGAATAAAATGGTGCCATTGGAATTTTGATCCGAGCACCTGTTCGGGAGTTATTCTACATTTTTAGGAAAACCACAAGTATGCGTAATTTAATTATTAAATTAAATTCAAACATTTGTTCAGGGATCATCAGTCCTCGGAACTGCGCGCCGTCTCAGAGCCTGGTCTCGAAATAATTCCCTTTATTTTTAAGAATAATGTATGGAAAATACAAGATATTACAGCACACCCACCTTAGGGATTTTATGTCCCCGAGAAAAAAAAATAAAGGCTACTCAAAATGATGTTCGTACTACACACAAATCTGAGCCTCCCGCTCCCACGTGCACTCCTGGAGATTCTCGTGCTTCCACCGGACACTCAGCAAGGGAATAGCTCGCCCCTGAAGGATCTTCTCCTACAAATCCTCGATCTCCATTGGGTATTCAGCAAAGGTCGCTCCATCATCATTGTCCAGCACTCCCCTGTCGATGACATGCGATGGATCATGCACGTACCTCCGTATCTGCGACACATGAGAGATGTTGTGTACCTGGTCCATCTGAGGAGGTAGAGCCAAGCTATATGCCACCTTGCCAACTCTACTCAGAATACGAAAAGGGCCAACGAACCTCAGAGATAGCTTGCCGCCTCGGCCAAATCTCCTCAATCCCCATCGATGTGAGACCCAAAGGAACACATGGTATCCCTCCTCGAACTCCAAGGGCCTACACCTTCTATCAGCATTAGACTTTTGCTGACTCTGTGTAGTCTTCATCTGCTCTTGGATGGCCTGCACCTTCTCTGTAGTAGTTGTCACCATCTCTGGGCCCATGAGTGCTAACTCTCTTGGGTTAGTCCATCAAAGTGGTGACCTGTAAGGTCGACCGTACAGATCCTCGAATGGTGCCATACCAATAGTGGAATGATAACTGTTGTTATAATAAAATTCCACCAGTGGTAGGTGATCCTCCTAGCTACGACCGAAGTCAAGTATGCATGATCAAAGCATATCCTCCAAAACCTGGATGGTCCACTCTGTCTGACCATCAGTCTGAGGATGGAACGTTGTGCTCAAGCGTAACTGAGTCCCAAACTTTTCCTGCAATCCCCTCCACAACCGAGATGGGAAACGAACATCACGATCTGAGACGATCTTGGATGGAACTCCATGAAGTCAAACTATCTCTTGCACGTAGAGGCTTCCCAATCTCTCTACTGAACTCTGCTCCCGTATGGCAAGGAAGTGGGATGACTTGGTGAGTCGATCAACGATCACCCAGATGGCATCATGTCCCCTAGAAGTATGTGGTAAACTCGTCACGAAGACCATTGATATCCCGTCCCACAACCACTCTAGCACCTCAAGGGGATGAGTCAATCCTGTTGGCACCTGGTGCTCAGCCTTTACTTGCTGACAAGGAACCTAGAACCAAACTCTACCACACACTTCATCATTCCTGGACACCATAACTAATATTGGAGGTCCTGATACATCTTTTCAATACCTAAATTCACTGCCAAAGGGGATGTATGGAAATCCCTTAGAACCTCCTCCTGCAATATCACTAGTACTATTGTACACCCTCTGAAAAGAAAAACGTGCTCCCCACCTTTTGAATATCCATCAGCCGCAACACCTGTGGATATCTAAGCACGTAGAGTCTCACAACTATCATCCTCACGTTGTGCTTACTTGTCTCCCTGTAAGAGTGGAGGGGTATTATCCATCGATTGAAAGTAGTCTCCCTCATCTCCATCTATGAAGGATAACTGTAAGGAGGCTAACTGCCTCATCACCTCATCCAGTAACTGCGAACTGGATTTCCTGCTGAGAGAATCTGCCACTATGTTCCCTTTCCTAGGAGTATAAACGATCTCAAAGTCATAATCCTGTAGGAAATCAAGCCACCACCTTTGTCTCAAATTCAGATATTTTTGAGAAAAGATATATCTCAGACTCTTATGATTAGAGTAGATGGTAAACTGCTCACCCATCAGGTAGTTCCACCACATATTCAATGCGAAGACTACCACTTCCAACTCAAGATCATGGGTCGCATAGTTTTGCTCGTGGGACATCAAATGGCGTGAGCCATAGGCAATCACCGCTTTACATTGCATCAGGACACAACCAAGACCAGTTCCTGATGCGTCGCAGAACATTACATAATCGACACCCTCCTCTGGTAATCTCAAGATCAGGGCACTTGTCAGACTCTGTCTCAACTGCAGGAAAGCCTACTGGTATCTCTCGGTCCACACGAAAGGCTGCCCTTTTTCGGGTCAAGCTGTCATGGGTGCCGAAATCCTGGAGAAATCAAGGATGAATCATCGATAGTTGGCTAACAACCCAAGGAAACTCCGCACCTCCATCACGCTCCGGGGTGGCTCCCATGCTAACACTGCCTCTACCTTGGCTGGGGCCACTGCTACACCATCTTCTAAGATAACGTGTCCCAGAAAGTGGACCTCCTATATCCAGAACTGACATTTCGAGAGTTTCCCATACAACCAGTGCTCTCAGAGTGTGTCCAGAACCATCCTTAGGTGTATCGCGTGCTCCTCCTTGGACGCGATGTACACAAGTATATAATTGATGAAGACCACTTAAAACCGATCTAGATAGGTCAGAAAGATCCGGTTCATGAGTCCCATGAACACTTCCAGGGCATTCGTCACGCTGAAGGGAATCACCAAGTTCTCATAGTGATAGTAGCAACATCTGAAAGTCATCTTCGGTATATCCTCATCACGTACTCGCAACTGATGATAGCCTGATCATAGACCAACCTTTGAGAACCATTGTGTTCCTCTCAACTGGTCAAAGAGGTCATCAATCCTCAGTAGTGGATACTGGTTCTTCACGGTCACCTGATTCAAGCACCAGTAATCCACACATAGTCTCAAGCTCTCGTATTCCTTCTTGTCAAACAGCACTAGGCCCGATCATGGTGAAACGATGGGCCTAACAAGGCCCTTCTTCTGCAAGTCTTCCAGTTACACCCTCAGCACAAAAAGCTCTGCAAGATCAATCTGATATGCTGATGCTGATATTGGTGTATTCCTGGGTTGCAACTCAATGCAGAAATATATCTCATGACAGGGAGTTAGCCCGGGGACATCCTTCAGAAAGACGTCCTCGTACTCAACCACTATTGCTGGAAACTGGAAAATCATGGCATCTACTCCACAAAGGGCTAGGCTAGAAAACTAATTGGATATAGGTTGCACCCTTTTACGCACGAGTCCATCCTGCGCTTCCTGGGTCTCTCTTTCACTGACAAAAGAGAACCTTGTTCCATCACTGCAGACACACCGCACAGTTCACCTAAAACAGTCGATCTGGGCATGAACTGTGGATAGACAATCCATACCAATAATGACATTGTATGGGCTCGACGCTACCACCAAGGGGTTCCAACCAAAAACTCTAGCCTCTAAGGGTCAGGTCACACTATCTACAGAGGTGTGTGATCTCTAAATCTTCTCCACTCAGTGTTTCTAAGAGTAAGGGTCGAGTCAACGACTCAACTAGAATCTCAAGGTATAGAACAAGATAAGAATCCAGAAAGGAATGACTAGCACCCGCGTCTATTAGTATGGAAGCCAAATTAGAAAATACACAGATTGTACATCTAGTCATTCTCGGAGTACCTGGGTCATAAGCCTCTGCTGCCTGCAGCGGTCCCTGCCTCTATCCACCAGCTTCTTAAACCTGGGATGGACCTCCTGGGGGTGGTGGTGGTAAAAGGTCAAAATTCCAAGCACCTCCAGCTACTCTACCAGCTCCCCTACCACGTCTTCCACCCCATAGATCTATCTGCTCCACATGTTGCCTCTGCCTCAGTGGTTCATCCACTGCTCCCATGTCAGTAGTATGGTTGGTCAGAAAATCTCGAGAGAGATGTCCCCTGCCATCGCATGAGTATAATCACCCCTCTCGAGGCTAGATGGATGCACCCTGCAAACCCTGTATGGCAGATCCCCTGTCTTGGGATCTCCTCTAAAAACATCTCCCATGCCTGGGTCCCTAGCGTTGGCTCCCTGCTGCCGAGGTCTCTGCTCCAGCTCACCCACTACTGACAACTTCCAATTGTCTCTGCTCTAACAAGAAGTTCTAGACCACCAAATCCTGCTTGAGCACCCCGGCATAAGTAGGAATGCTCATAGAGATGATTTTAGTTCAGATATCTCTGCACAGGCCCCGCTCGAAATTCTGAGCTCTGAAGTACTGACATCTGACCATATCCATCGAGTACTGCGAGAGGTCAGTAAACCTCAATGAATAGACAACCACCACCAAGGTTCCCTTCTGAAGCTGATAAATCTCTTGTATACGTACTTACCTTAGGGTAACCGGTGAAAACTCCTCTCTGAACAGGCACTCAAACTCCGACCATGTAAGAGTCACCTTGTCGGGAGTTTGGATAACCAAACTCCACCATCGTCATGTCGAGCCCTACAGAAGGCTCGCTGCCAGGATCACCATCTGGTCTGCTATTTTCCTGACCAAACAGAAGACTCTGGTCACCACCTCAAGCCAGTCCTCTGCTGCCTGAGTGTCAGGCTCTCCTCGAAACCTGTGGGGTCTTTGTCTCTGAAACTCGTGGAGTGTGCTCAGGATGCGATCCTCCTCCACTGGTATAGTAGGCACTAAACACTGCTCCACAAGTGGAGGGATAACTGGAACAACATCCGATGGTAAAACTGGGGGATCTAGTCTCTCAATGGAAGCTTCATCGCTGAGGGGGTCATCCTCGTGATCGAGCTTCTGGATCCTAGTGGGTGCGCATTGCGGAGGCATCCTGTAAAGAAACAAGATGTATCTCAGTCAGTGAGTATATCTGGAGAGTTGACTCAAGAAGTACATGGAAACCAAAACTCATTCCTAGATGATTCATGTACCATTATTTTCCTCTGCAATGAGTGTTATCATGTTCCGAGTCTAAAATCAAGTTATCAGAGTCCTGGTGTATGGATACGTCGACCGCCCGCACCAACACTGGGGCCCCTGGCCTGAAAGTCAAACTCAAAACACTTAACACTGTTTCCCCAAACCAACTCACAGACTCACGGTCCTAAGGTAGAACCGACCACCTCTGATACCACTCTGTCACGACCCGTCCTAGTGGGGCCCGAGCTGCAACTCCCCAATCCCACCTCCAATAGGCCAGGGGCTAGTGACTAGCACCAAGTAGGAATGCTAATAACATGGGAGGCATTGACTATAAACCATTACACACACCCACACACATCTCCAATCCCACAAAGCTAAAAAGTAAAAACTACTAAAAATGGAAATGATGGATGCATACACTAAATCCCAACCAACAGAGTATGAAAGGAAAGTAAAATACAAGAAGGTAAAACCCTGGGCCCAAAGTACAAGCCCACTAAAAGAGAGTTTTTAACATAGTCCAATCTATAAAGAAAGGTGCCGAGACTGCAGTCTATAGCCATAGGAACACACCTCGGCCTGTCTGATCTCACTGAGTACTGTCTGGTCCTGGTCTGCTTAGAATCCTATCAAAGGGTCGCTCGTCTGCACAAGACACGACACGTGTGGGAAAATCCCATGCAGGGGTGAGTATAACAATACCAAGTAGGACACCAAGAAACCACAAAAGAAATACAATAAGGGAAATACCACAAGGAAAGATACAGTCAGCTCCACACAACATATGTCTACATAACATATAACAAGAATATCTAGATATACTCATACACGATTGACTATCGCGAAACCACCACTAAAGTCCAACTTGAATATTACACTAAGCATGTAACTAAGAGAACACACTCCTAGGTCCAAAGAGAGAGATAAGAATTACTCGTTCCGGGAGAACACACTCCACATGTACTTGAGAACATGTTTCTCAGATGAGGATCACAACCAATCTCTATGGGGTGATTCCAACAACTCAGACTGACCTAATCCGCTAAGAAGAGGATCGGCGCCCACGTAAAGTTGGTCAAGTCGATACCAAGAACTCTACCTAGGGTTACAGGAATGAATAGAGGATCTGAATCTAAGTCTCACAGAGGGGATTCCAAAAACTCTATTTAGGATGTCCTGCTGAAGGGATTATACTCCTATATGTAGGAAATGATACCGGGAACCTTTAAGAGAAATACCAAGGGGACGAACCCAAAGAAAACTAGTCCACATCACAGAAGACATGTGGCTCAATCCATGAATAATTTGTTACATGGTGTGTAGTATGGTAAAACGTCGTGTTCCTTGACCCCGGGTACTACCTGTGTAACAACACGTGTCATCTGTCCAGTCTGTGTAAAACTAGAATACACGACATGTAGAAGGATCACACACTGTGTTCCTTGACTCCAGGTACTGCCCATGTAAATGGCTCATGTCATCCGTCCAAGATGTGTAAAGCCCAACTACATGGCGTATAGAATGATCACACACCGTGTTCCTTGACTCTGTGTACTTCCTGTGTAAACAGCACATGTCATTCAGCTTGTCGGATAGAAAGTAACTACACAACATGTAGAAGAATCACACTCTGTGTCCGAGCCCCTGAGGCTCACTTCATGTATGCTAGTCATGTGCCCGTACATGGTCTCTGTCTGTGTCGCCTGCCCGTGTACCAGAACATTAGGTATCCCGTGTATCTGGCCGGGTCTGGCCAGGGAGGGGTATACACGGTGAGTCCTTGGCTGTGTACCCAACCCGTGTTTGTGTACTCCCAGAGTACACACCAGGTAAACTCGCTGATGAACAGACATCATGTATCCCATACTACACGCCGTGTAGTTGGGAATTTTCCAGAACGTCGTCTTATTCTTCGTGCTTCAGTCGATCATCCGGATCCACGATCTCTCATCTATTCGTCCCGATACTTTAGGGGTTGGTTCGTTTCAACATTCGAACTCCATAATAGGTGTTTTTGGTCCTTAAATCGGATCATAAAACCCAAACAATCCATCTGATAAAAAACGCTTGAAAACTCATAACTCTCGATCCACTCCGAATCGTCCGCCGAAACTATCATATCACCTCCGTTACAACTCTCCGGGGTTGGATCTACAATCTCAGATAATTGTACCAACAAACAAATGTGTAATGATCGATTTCCTCCAAGAATGTGTAGAACAAAATAAAGAATGCATGGGAGAAAAATATAAATAATCGAAAAAGATGGACGGACCTCAATCATTGTTCGTGATGATCCAGGTTCATTGTCGTTAGATCAAAACCACAATAATCATAATGGTTTTAATTCTCTAGTATTTGATTTCCCAATAAAACCCTAAATCACACCTGCCCGCAAAACGATCGATACACAGGCTAATCAGTTTGTAGATTAGTCCACTTTCATCGTATGAATCATGAATGGGGAAAGGTAAATCAAAAGCAAACATCCTACCTAGATTCACATCGTTTTCTGTTGAAGATCTGGTTGTCGCATCGTCGCCACCGACGAAGCTCGTCAAGAACACCGTAGCCGGGTTGGGAAGTTTTCTCCAGAGCGCTTCAGGGAGATTTAGGGTTATGAGAAAAGTAACCTTGATCCCTTGTGAAATCTCTATTTAAAAAGAATAAAAATATTTCTCTGCAACAAAGATTTAATAAAAAAATTAAATTAAATATTTTATTACAGTTACGTCCAAAACCCAGATTTCACCACCAGCCTGCGCCAGTTGATGTTAGTTCCCTTCTAGGGTAAACCCGCTACTCTGAACGCAATAGTTCCATTAGATTTTTGATCTGAGCTCCCATTCTGTAGTTATTCCACTTTTTCAGGAAAACCGCACACGCGTGTAATTTAATTATAAAATTAAATTCAAACATTTTTTCCGGGCTCACCGGGCCTCAGAACTGTACGTCGTCTCAGAACCTGGTCCTGAAATAATTCCCTTTATTTTTAAAAATAAATTTTGGAAAATTTGAGACATTACAAAAATAAAGTCTGAATTTTGGTAGATCCTCTATTGGATGTAAAGAACGTTCGTTATAGATGGGTATTCATGAAGAAACATTACAAAGAAGGAAAAGTCAATACCTATAAGGTGAAACGGGTTGAAAAGGTATTTAAATAGTGTCAAGGCATTGACTATGATGATACCTTTTCCCCAGTTGCAATGATAAAATCCATTATAATTATACTAATAATTGTGGATGACCATGGCTGTGAGATTTGGAAAATGGATGTCAAAATAGTCTTCCTTAATAGGAACCATCAGGAAGATGTCTACATGACCCAATCTGAAGGGTTTGTCACTCCAAAGGATTCCAATAATGTATTCAAGTTTTAAAAATACATTTATGTATTAAAGTAATCATTCAGGTCAGGGATCATTCATTTTGATGAATCCATAACAGAATTTGGTTTTATAAAGAATTAATGTGATCCTTGTGTCTACAAATGGCTTAGTGGGAGTGCAGTCATTTTCTTAATAGTATATGTTGATGACATATTACTTATTGGAGATGAAATACTAGTCTTACCATCTGTTAAGGCATGGTTGAATAAGTACTTTTCTATAAAATTCTTGGGAGGGGCATCATATATTCTTGGGATCAGGATACATCATGATATATCCAAGAGGTTTCTTGAGTTAAGTCAAACTACATATATTGAAAAAATACAGAAGAGATTCAGTAGGGAACTATCTAAGAGGGTATTGTTTCAAGTATCACATGGCATTCATCATTCCATGAAAATGTATCCTCAGACCCCTGAGGAAGAAAATATAATAGAAAAGATTCCATATGCCTTAGTGATTTGGTTATTCATTTATGTTATTTCCAAGTTTATGGGGGAGATGAGGGACTGGTCTTCAGAGGATATTCAGATGATAG
This sequence comes from Viscum album, assembly GCA_963277665.1. Classification (NCBI taxonomy): domain Eukaryota; kingdom Viridiplantae; phylum Streptophyta; class Magnoliopsida; order Santalales; family Viscaceae; genus Viscum; species Viscum album. The sequence continues at coordinate 70,766,435 of OY728149.1, forward strand.
TTTTCAAGATAATTAGGATGACATGAAGTCACACTTGAGATACATCTTCACTTTGAATGGAGGTTTTGTGAGCTAGAAGAGCTCAAAGCAGGTTATGGTCCTAGATTCTACATTAAAGTTCGAGTATATTGTAGATTCTGAGGCAGCTAAGGAATTAATTTGGATGCTAAATTTCATCCAAGATCCTAATGTGGTACCTATAAGTAAATATATCATCACACTCTATTGTGATAATACTATAGCGGTGGCTCTCAAAAAATAGAGAAGGTCACATCATCATATGAAACAAATACTTTGGAAGTATCATCTCTTGAGGTATTTTTCTCATAGAGGTGAGGTTGTAGTGAGCATTATTTACATAGAATAAAATGTGGTGGACCCCTTGACTAAATCCTTAACTTAGTAGAAACATGATTATCATGTGCGGTCTAGCGGACTGAAATTTGTAGGTAGTTGGATCTAGTCCAACAAGGAGTTTGTTAGATTTGGTTTCTGAGAACCAAATGTTTTTACTTTGATTACATGAATATTTGATTTATTAAATATTGAATTAAACATCTTATTACATATTTTTCATTGTCCTATATGAATTTAATGTAATAATTTATTAGAGTATTTTCCTCATTGATAAGGTCATAGTAGTTCCCTGCTATGATGAGAACCATAAAGTGCTTTGATAATATTATTAATATTTTTCAAAAGTTGGTTAACATACTATGATGGGTAACATAGTATATGGACTTTCAGGTGCAAGTACTCATAATCAAATGAGGATTCTACTCCTGAAATCCACTCTTGGTAATATCCAATATGGGTGATTAGGAGAATAGACCCACTAGTAGGAATTCTGCATGATTTGGTGTCATTAGATATTCTTATCCGCAAGCATGTATAATGGTCCTTATACATTATTATTATCATTAATGCATGTCACAAATCATGCATGTAGATTTTCTAATGAAAACTATCACGTCATATGTTAGCTGGAAGTAGGGTACGTTGGGTGTGTCACAAATGCCATGTTATTAATGGATAAGTCAAGGAAGTATTTATCCTTTCCATACATATATAAGTTGATATCTTGGCCCTTTGATTGAAATAGAAATGTCACCCTAAATTACATGTCCATGGTTTAATGTTGAGTTTATTTCAGATTGTTAAAGAATAATGTATCGATCATATAGTTTGATGACATTGTCATGTAACCTGCATGGTGAGATATTGTGGCGAAGGGATTATATTACACATTGATCATTCGTACGTGGTTGTCATCATTGAGAATTAAAGTTTTTTCTCTTGGGTGTCTTGACCCATTGCTAGACAATAATCTTAGAATTTAGGAAATTCTATATAATACCAATGAGAAAGAATCCTAGAGGGTCACACACTAAGTGTTTCTATTGATCTTGATTAAATTCTATTTGAATTTAATTAATGGAATAAATATTATTATCAAGACCGAGGAATAATTTTATTCAAGTTATATTGATCGTATAAATTAAATAAATATTTATTCACTATATTTTTAATAAAATATATATATTTATTTTATTTAATATTTAATAAATATTTATTTACAATTTTGTGAATAAAATATTTATTTAAGTGAATAAAATATTTATCTGGGTGTTCAGTAAATGAAAAAGTAGTTCAAACAAACCAAGAACGTGTAAGTTGATAAAATAAATATTTAAGAGCTGGTAAATATTATTTATCCATTTTATGAAAATTGGCACAACAATAAATAATATTATTATGTTGAATTGGATTTCATTATTGATTATAATTATATTTAATACAATTATTCAATTAAATTTTGTAACTAAAATACCTTCTCTATAAATAAATGGCTATGTATATTGTGTAAAGCATTCCAAACCAATTCCATGTTTGGGAATAGAGAATTGATTTTCATAATGAATTATCTCTCAACACCTCCTCCTCTCTTCCCCTCAAGAATGAGAATCCCAAAGGATAATTTCTTCAAGACTGAAAAACAAGCAATTGAAAACAAATAATGCAAGATATTTGATTCATCGTGATAGCACCCAGAGAATGAGTAGCATTGATTGGAGACCATTAGAGCATGTGTGGCTCACCGATAGAGGGATTCTACCCTTAGATCATCACTAGTGGAACACAAGAAATCTGGAAGGGCCTTTTTGGATGGTCAATGATAATTAATGAAGAATTTTCTTAATAACATGTATATATTTAATCATATATTAAATAAATTAACAATAAATTTGATGTTCAAGATCCTCGCTCTTGGTTTCAGGGAACAATTATTAAAAAGAAAATTTTAATATATCACCATCAACTATTTCACTTCTTTTATGCCCGAAACCAACATAAAATTTATTGATGTATCTAATGGCTTTATTAACATTTGTCATAGGAAGAAGATCAAAGGTGTTGATTGAAATCTGAGGAATATCATCTTGCGTGTGGAGAGGAGGATTCAAAATAGGAATATCATGATCAAAAGTATGATGTGTTTCCACCTAAAGGATACCATCAAAAGACAAGTGCACTTATTATCATCATAATGGACATTGAAAAAAGGATTTTCCAAATATTGGGAAACCAAATGAAAATGTTGTACAAAAAACTAAGTATGTTGAATATTCAGTTTATCTCATTTCTTCAATGGATAACCATTTATAAGGATAGATTCTTGATTTTCTTTATTCTAGATGTGTTGGAATTAAGATTGTATTTCAAGCCTTAGGGAGTTTGGAATAGGTGTGGTTTATATGGGTAATAATTATCCCTACCACATGATAGTTATTGGAAGAATACGATTGAGGATACATGATGGTATATATAGATACATTATATTTTTGAGATACATACCAGAAATGGAGTAGAAACTTATTTCTTTAAGAGTTTTTGATATTCTTGGTTAAAAGATAACCATTTCAGACAAATTTATGGGAATAATTCATGGTGCATTCCATTAAATTAAAGGTAATCGTTGAGGTGTTGCGTATTATTCGAATGTTGAGACTGTTATTGGTGGAGCAGCGATATCTAAGGGGAGTGTTCCTGATGCTTCCAGATTGGTTCATATGTGAATCATAAATACTGGAGAGAAGGCATTGTAAATCTTAGTGAAAGGTGTTTTAAGAGGTGTTAAGATTGGAAAAATTGACTTTTGGGAGCATTTTGTGGTGGTTAATAAAACTAGAGTTAGTTTCATCACTAAAATTCATACCATTTTGGGAACACTTGACTACATCCATACCGATTTCGGGGGATCATTGAAGAATGATTCATTATGAGGTAATCATTATTTTGTCACATTTATTGATTATTACTCATGAAATGTTTGGGTGTATGACATGAAACATAGGGATGGAGTTTTAAACAGATTCTTTAAATGAAAGGAGTTGATTGAAAATTTGACAAAAAGTGTGATAAAGAGATTGGGGTTAGATAACTGTGGAGAGTACACATCAGATCTGTTCAAGATGATTTTTTAGGATGAAGGTATTGTGAGACACTTTATAGTTCCTAGAACGATATGGAAGAATGGTGTTGTAGAAAAGATGAACCATATGGGATCTAGAAGCAAAGATGATCATTCAGTGTCATGAGGTTACATTTGATGAATCGGTAATGGTGAAGTCTTTAAGTCCATAAACATTCACCACTGAATAATCAGAAGTCATGTGTAATAGAGTGAAATGATCATATGAATATTTCAACTGAATAATAAGATCCATTACAATAGGATAATCAACATCATGAGAGTATTTCTGATAGTGTATCATGACAGACCATACAGAGACCTTCCATGTATAATGAAATGTTTTTTATTCTCTTTCAATAATAGAAGATAATGTTACTGGTAGATATAGAGATGTTTTGGATAGAAAAGATATTTATCGTTGGAATACAACTATGGAAGAAGAAATGGGTTCATTGCATCCGAATCAGACATGAGATCTTGTTAATACTTTAAATTAAAAGAATGTTTTTGGGTGTAATGGGTGTATATGAAAAAGGAAGATGACACTTCCAATAATACTATCATGCACTAACAAGAATTTTCACTAATCCATATATACATAAGGAAGGGATATGCTACAATGAGTTACTTTATCTTGTTCGTAAGCATGCATCTATCATAATTTTGTACAAATTATCACTATTTTTTGATCTGTAGTTATCTAAATTTGTCATCAAGGCATCATTTCTTCATGGATCATTATAGGAAGAGATATATATGATACAAACATATGGTTTTCATATACCAAAATGTGATAATTGGGTTTGTGTATTAGAAATAAAATCGTATGGCCTAAAATGGTCACCATGACTGTGGTGCAAAAGGATTGACACTTTTATGCTGAATAAAGAATATTCCTGTAGTTAGTTTGATCATTTTGTTTACTTAAAAACACATTATGATGGTACATTTATCTACCCACTTCTATATGTGGATTACATGTCTATTGCATGTAAAATTGAGGTAGATATTGACCAGTTGAATGCTCTGCTCAAATAAAAATTTGAGATGAATGATCTTATAGAATCTATGAAGATTCTTAGGATGGAGATTGGATGAGACAAAGCTGAGGGTGTTTTTACCCTCACCCAAACATAATATTTGATGAAATTGATCTTATGGTTTGAAATTGATGAAGAAGCCAAATTAGTCAGTTCCCTATTAGCATTAGTTAGTATATTTAGAATGCCATTATCTATAAAGATAGATGAAAAAGGAAATAGATGGATCATGTTCCATAACAAGTGTAGTTGGAGGATTTCCGTTTTCGATGGTGTCTATGAGACCTAATATTTTTCATATAGTGGGAATGGTAATTTGATATATGTATGACCTTGATAAAGGATGTTAGTAGGTAGTCAGACGGATTCTACGGTATATCATAGGTACCATAGATGTTGGTTTGATGTTTATGAGAGATAAAAATATTCGGAGGATTATTGTTGGATATATTGATTCTGATTTTGTAGAAGACCTAGATAGGTGGGAATCCACTACTAGTTATCTTTTCACTATGGAAAGAGGATTTGGGAGTTGGACATATATTCTACAGTCGATAGTGGCTTTGTCTACTATAGAGGGAGAGTATATGACAATGAAAAAATCTTTTAAGGAAACTATTTGGTCATATGGACTAATCAAAGTCTTGGGGTCATCTAGGGGAACGCCGATGCCTTTTGTGATAGCCAGAGTTCCGTTTGACATTCAAAGAATCGGGTTCATCACCTTTGAACCAAACATATCGAGTTCAGTTCCATTTCATCAGAGAGATGGTAAATGAGAAGTGCATCTCACTTCGAAAGATCATGACAACTAAGAACCTAGAGGACATGTTGACAATTGTGGTTAGAAGGATCAAGTTTCAACAATGTTTGGACATTATCAATATCTCTCATACTTGAGATGCATATGAACATCGAGAAGGCAGCATAAAGAATTGTTTGAGCAACAATCATTTGGTAATAATTTTTCATCCTGGTGGAGATTTTTTAATATTGACAAAAAATGATCAATTCCCTTGGTGGTTGACTGACATAAATGTTTTGACTACTATAAATGTCTTGAATACCATAAATGTCTTGATCACCTATAGGAAAAAAACTCCCATCAATAATTTAATTTTTTTCTTCCTCCCATGATATAAATATGGGTGCTAATTATGAAAAATATTGTAATGTGTGATATTCCGTTTGAATAAAATAAATTGTTTCCTTCCATGTGGATGTAGGTCATCCGACCGAATCACATAATTCTCCCATGATATTTTATTTCCTTGTATGTAAGAGTGTGATAGAGAGAGCATGATTGCAATCAAGAATGAGATTCCACGTAATAGAGTAAAGCATCCAAACTTATATGTTAGTCAATGGTCCTTGTGGAAACTGATGCGGTATTGAATTTGCACTCAACAATTCAACTCCTCCCCTCAAACTAAAGGCCATACATCTGATCTTTTCCTTCAATGATAATCCACAAGATCCAAATATCTTGCACCGCAGTTTCTCATCACCATGACATGTCTCTTGATCATAATTTTTAGGGAGACTTTCGACACATGACACTATCATGGATCCACAAACCACATTTTACTAAGGACAAGGATTACAAGAATCACCCCCTCTCACTCCTCTCTCTCTTTCCTATCACTGGGAACTCTCATGGCACTCTTACAATACAAAGGAGCTCTTTGTCTTTGAATTTTATGAAATGGGAACTCTTCATGTCCCCTTATATACCGATGCTTGATGCATTTTATTTATTTAAAATGAGTCCCTTTTAAACCTATTGAAATAGGTTCATTCTCATTGTCATTTAACTGTTGAAGTCATTAAATGAAGATGCAATCCATTAAATGTATTGGCGTGGAAGGTGCATGCAGCTAAATAGTGGCCGGAAAACTCTCAAAAATCATCTCAAACATTAAATATATGACATCCATTAATTTTTTTATATAAAATTTATAAAACGTGACTCAATTATTTTAATATATATCATCCATGTATATTAGGATCTCTTTTTGCTGACTTCCTTAATTTTCATTTTCAATCGTAATTATGGTTTTTGATACATATTTAATTGTCCATAAACTGATTTTTGGCGATTAGTAGTGATTATACATGAATTATCATTATTATCATTATATATATATATATATATTTTTGTGAAATAATTAAAACTAAATATTGGCACAAAGACAAAAACATAAGAAAAGCGGAAAAGGCAGGGAAATCCCCATGGAGGAGGAACATTTATTATATATACATATATCACTTTATGCCGATTTCTTCAATAATTTTTATTTTCAATCGAAATTATTGTTTTCTCGTTTAGAATGACACCCGTCGGATCTCAACAAATGGATTAATTTAACAACCACTCTCCTTTATATATATATATATAAACAAAAAAATATATAATTGTTTTTTGGTATTATTTTAAGAAAAATATTCCAAAAATATTTTTATTAAAAAAATACTACTCATGGTCCCTCTTTATAAGATATGTCAAGTGTTTAATGAATACTAAATTATTTATAATCACATATTAATGATAATAAATTATTAATTATACGATGATTTTAACACATAATTATTATTTAATAATTTTATAAATACTAACTAATATAAAGAGTGTGAGCCATGGTTTGGAACCCAAACCCATACCCTGATAATTTTATTAAGACATAAAAGTAGTGTGGAAGGGGTTTCATACATATACAAATGGCCTACTGCCACCAAAAAGAGGAACATGATCAAAAGGCAACATACAACAAACCCCTACAAAGATCACCGACTAAGTTGGCCGGATGTCGACCTCTCTTCCACTGGATGTGGGCGCAATTGTGGAGCCTGCTCTTCCGTGTCTGATGAGTCATCCTTCCTAATGAAACCTTGGTCTCTCGTGCACTCTATATTTGACACTAGGGTCCCACAGTTTTTCTCAAGATTACTAATAATGTCATTAATGTTGTTAAAATTTTAATAAATAATAAAGAAGTTTTTATACGATACAATTAATAATTTAATTTGTAATAAAAATATAATTATTATTAATTTATAATAATAAATATAAATAATGTAATTAAAAATATAATTAATTTTATATGAAAAAATAATTAATAATAGTTAATAATATAATTAATATTATCTATATTATTATTAGTTTGGTTAAAAAAGTATTATTCTTATTAATAATAATAATTATTAAACAATAATGTTTTGCGTCATGTAAATTAGTATTATTTTGTTTATTATATTGACCAATAAAAAAATGTAAATTATAGTATTATTCTTAAATATTATTTTTATAAAAAAAAATAATTTAAACATAATAAGGAGAATAAAAATGATATTATTATTATTATTATTATTATTATCATCATTAAATGTAAAATATTTTTTGTTTATTGATTCAAATAATTTCTATTTTCATATTATTTTCAAATAATTATTATTATACTATTATCCAATATTAATATTATTGAAAAATAATTATGTGAATAAAAATATATTCAATATTAATTAATATTTTGTGTTCTAATAATACTTTATTTTTAACTATTTTTAAATGATTGTGTTTAGTCTACGTTTTAATTATAACTTTAGTAATTCCTATATTAATTATGAGTTTACTAAGTCATAAATAAATTAATATTAATATAATATATTAATTACTATGACTTCTTAAAAATAATATATTAATTGTAATTACTTTATTAATTAAGACTTTTTTTATTTAGGAGTATTATTAACACTAATCATGGAATTATTTATCATTAAGATTAATTAATAATAATGTTGCAATTGGTAACGTAGTTAATAATATAAATAAAAGTCATTATTAATTAAAATAATAATATAATTATTAACGAATTTAAAAATTTTTGTATTCAATTGTTTATTTAATAAAAAATGTAATTAATAGAATAATTAATAAAGTAGTTGAATTAATTTATATAACATAATTGTAATATAATTCAAAATAATTATCATTAATTATGAATATTTATAAAGGTTTTATATAGTCTCATTATTTACCTATTTAATATTATTTAATAATTATAATATAATTAATAATATAACTAATAATATAGTTTATTTTAAATTGCCATTAATCCCAAAACAAGTTATGAGAAAAACAATTAAGTATTAATTGTATGTTTTGAAACAACGTCATTTTGCATGGTTTAATTTTTTTATGTTTAATTTTTTTTTTGGAATTTTAATTATTTTTGAAGTGTTTAGACAATGTTTTAAATTTCAGTTAGAGTGTATCTACACTTTATAATTTATAATGTTCCAAAGTTACATGATTGATTTTTTTTGAAAGTATGCAATCTATATTTTGAAACAACTATGTTTTTTATTTCATTTATGTCATTTATATTTTCTTCGTATAGTATTTGTATGATTTTGTTTCATTTTCAATTATCCTTTATATATTCAGTAAATGATTAAATTTTCAATTAGATTATACTAATAGTTTATATTTTATACGCTTTTAAAGTCATCTGCCTTAAACTTAACAAAACTTATTAGGTTTGAATTTGAAAGCATATAAAATATAATCTATATGTATTATCTAAATAAAACTTAAAATAAAGACTAATCATATAAAAAATAGTTGAAAATATTTTTTTTTCTTAAATAAAGTAAACCACAATTAATTTAAATTACACAAACATCATTGATTAAAAAAATAGACCATTAGACTTTAAAAATTTTGTGTGTATAAAATGTATTATAAATAAATTCTAAATGAAATTTAAAATAATAATTTTACAAATAAAAATTAATTTAAAGCAAAAATGAAAATAAAAAAATGAATAGTTCGGGCTAGGATATTCAACTCATGGCTATAGCCTTTTGGGTAAGCGATATTTTAATCGTGTTGCCAAAATCAACTACCATTCAATGATAGGGGAAAACTAAAATGACGAATTGTATTTTTTTTGAGTATATGTGTCTATGGATTAATGAGTGGATGTAGGGAATAGTGCTGACAGGGGTGACATACTACCAGCAAAATGGGTTATTGAAAATAAGGGGCATGTTTTTATGGCCATGTATGCTTTCTCTCATAATCACCCTCTCCTTCTCCACACTCCTATTGGTGTATAGTGGTGCTTTGGGAAGGTATATATTTATATTCTATCATTAGTTTCAAAGACAAAATCCATTCTCCTAGATTTATTTTTAATGAGTATTTAGCTTTTGACCTTTAAAAAAGGACATCTCTTGCTTTTTAGTATACAAGGTGGGATACTATAACGACCCCATGTTTTATCAATGAAAATGCCCTTATTATAATTATTTCATATAGTACAATCACATAAAATCAGAAAACAATGCCAAATAATTCTTAAATGAACTATTAAATAATGTGTGACCTTAAACATAATTTTTCCACTTTTGTGATTTGAATTTCGAAAATCAGACATAAACGTTTTCGATCAGTATGATGTTTGGAGTCCAATAAAAAAACATAATTTTTTGGTAAATAGAAACATACCCTTATGAATAGTAATGTTACCCTTATGAATAGTAATATGATCCATATGAATAGTAAATCGACTAAGTAAATAGTAACCTTACCAATGAAAGTATAAATAAAATTTATCCATCATATAAGTGATAATATGATAGTTTTGATATTTTTGGTAAGTCATAAATATTTAATTAAAATTTTATGATTAATTTATCAATTTAAATGAAAATTCATTTTCATAAAATGTATTCAAAAAATAATTTTTTGATGTCTTATGAATATAAGAAATTTTTTTGAGATCTTAGTTAATTTTTTCAAAGTGTTAGAAAAACAGTTTTAATTTTAAAATTTGTATTTTTGAAGTCAATTATGATTTTAATTAGAAATTAAATTTCACATATTTAGAAAATTATTTTTATAAAATGGAGTTCATTTTTAAATTCTACACGTCAAAAAAGTGTTAGGGTAAATTTTAATTATTTTTATAAAATACTTGAATTTTTTGCGAATAGTATAATATGATAATTTATGATAAGTCCTAAATAAATAAATTTGTGCGTCATGCTTGAGTCATGGATGATTTACATTGCAATTGGTTCAAACTCACATGATTTTTGTTACTATTTTTTGTTACATGAATCAAGACTATTCATATTCTTGAGCAAAAGTATTAAACTAATGGTTAAAATAATGAGAAACCCCTCCTCTCCTCCACTATAAAAACCACCATCACACTCCTCTTCTCTTCAGTCCTCTCAAGCCTTGTGCCTTATCCAAATACTATTCAAATCTCCCCCTAATCCCATCCCATGTACATCAATCCCTTCGTATCTTCAAAAGACCAAGTCCTCTCCCCTAAAGAAGTTATGAAGGAAGATATATTCAAGAGGTAAATTTCACTTTTCATTTCTTTTATTTTCTTTCAAGTTCCATTCTTTTCTTTTTCTCTCCTCATCTCCTTTCATCCAAATTTTATGATTACTCTAGTACCTTACATGTACTAGAATTTTTTTATGATAATGGAATAATTCCTCATCATCTCACCTTTCCCCTCCTTTTATACTGGAAATTAAAACCCCAACCGAGATGTGTTAATTCATCACATTTGAGGATGACAACTTTTCAATTTCTTTTACCATCTTCAATTCTAGTCATGAAACCATTTTTATGGTTGAACCAGAATATAATATATTTATTATGTATTATGTGAGGTTCTGGAATCATTTTTACACATAATATTAATCTACAAATAAAAAAGCATTCGTTGTGATAAAAAACGACCAATTAACCAAAACAGTTATCATTAATGTTTTATATAATGATTCATATTCACTCTAAATAACCAAATGAATTTCATAACCATTTAATCTTCTGGATTTTAACTAATGACATGTAATTATAATTCTGAACAAACATTCTCCTATTACATGTTTATCCTTACATTTATATAAGTAAACCAATCACGAAAAAAAAGGAAAACAAACGCTCCCAAAATAATGAAATTGAACCTATTAACCCAAATAAAAGGTCATGACTGAACTTAATAAGGTTATAATAAATCAATTAAATATAGAATAGGTTCTGTAAATATTAATTAATAAATCTAATTTGGTTATCCATGATATTCAGATCAAGTGAAGGACACCATCATACTTAAGGTAAGGGATTCTACCCAAACATTTATTATTCCTTTAGGTAGTTCAATATTTCATTTTACCCAAATGAAGTTCTCTATTATTTTTGTTCTAATATTCTAAATGTTGTTTAAATTCTCTAAAATCATGTATCAAGATCCATTTATCAATTTCTTTTAGGGATATACATGTTTTTAAATTATTCCATCCTCAATACTTCTCGATAAGAAAACCCGTTTTAAGGGAACTTCTTGAATTCATACCCATTTTCAAGTACACTATATAATATATTTTAAGACACTATTCTTTTTATAAAACCAATATTTCTATCACGGAAATCTTATTACTTCAATTCTGATTTAAAAAAAAATTACGCCCTTTTATGTTTTAAAATACATTTGATATTTTCCATTAACCACACTAAAATGTTTTAATTCAAAAGTTTCTTAAGTACTATTTTTTAAAAGTTATTACTTCAAGTTGAAATTAATTTTCATGATACATTCCTATTCTACCCTATGATTTTCCGTGTTTGATCTAATTCCTTTCCTTCATGGGAATTCTTATGATATTCCCATTTATTATGATTTATGACATGATTATGATACCCAATTATTAAAATGGGTAACTTTTACGTTTATGTATGATTGATTATGTATGATTATATATGTGGAAAGTATATTCATGAACATTTTATGATGGGTTCTCCCAAATAGCACTCCCTTACATGGGTAAAGTTGAGTCTCATGAGACCTTATGTGCAATAGTCTTGGCGGTTAGCCTTGACTCGCGCTGCCATGTGCAATAGTCTTGGTGGATTACCTTGACATGTGCTCCTCTATGTTAAAAAAGCCTTTACTTATGCTAAACTCATGTTTATGTTATTACTAAATCACTATGACTCCATGTTTATATGATCCCATGTTTATATATTATGATTCCATATGTTTTATTAGTTTTTATATCATTATTTCATGCTTTCTAACCCATGTGCTAAAGCTTTATTATTATGTATATTCCCTTATTGAGCTTTTAGATCATACATTTGTTCATGTTATCCTATGGTTATCCCATAAATATGTATTAGAAAAATGGAAGTTAGGATCTCTTTATGAAGACTAAATAAATAAATGTTTTATTTAGTCCCATGTTTTATGTTTTATGTACCTAGTCATCCAAGACACTAGACATTATGATCCTTGGATTGTAATATGACGCTTTATAATGCTTAAAATCATGTAATGATATGTATAAAAGGATAGGGTCTATATAGTTAGTATCATATCACGGTCTAGTTATCTTTGGAGATTAAAAATAGAGCACTATAGCAAGAACCTTAGGGATAAGACTAAGTATAAGAAAAGATACCTACATTTTGGTAAGTATAGAGTAAGTGGTATATCAAGAAAATACATCCCTATATAGATAAAAACAAGTGTATATGGCTCTAGAACAGATGTATCTAGGGGTAGAACCTAAAAACCCTGCATTGATATAGACTTGAATGGGAACTGAGCACGACAACGAGCCTTAATGCACTCTCGGTTTGACACTCCCAGGTTATATGCTTTGGTAAATTCATAAGTTTAGTAAAAAACATTATTAGTGGAATAAAAAAAAGATCCCATAAGAATTTAACTTATGAAATAGATCAAGGATAAACTAGATTTAAACCTAGGTAATCACAAGTTAGGATATACTTCTCTTTTACATATTTATCCTTTCATGTTAATAGTTTCCTTTATGATTATTAGATAAGTATTCATGCCCCCTAATTATATATTATTTTTCTTAGTTAATGGCGGGAAATATAAGAACATGTGCCAAAAATAAACGTGATAGAAAATTTGATGATTTCCATAATGGTATTACAAATTTTATTGGAATGGGTGCTAAAACTTCATGATAGTACTTCCATAGCATCTCAAGTTTTGAATAATAAATTGAATCAAGTGGAACACCCTACTCCTCCACGTAAAGAGAAAGTTTCCATAGAATCCTTCATATAGAAAAGGTCTCCCATGTGTAGTAGATCTTTGGATCCCCTCCTCACGGAATAGTAGGCTAACTCCATTTAAAATATATTCTATGTCCTCAAGTTCTCAGAAGAGGAAAACATCATGTTGGTAGTCTATTGTTTTTAGGGGGAAGCTGATCAGTGGTGGACACTGATCAATAATATTATGTCCTAGGAGGAAATTGATTCCATGGATTGTGAGGAATTCCCGAAAATAGTTTTCAATAAATATTTTCCCCAAACCCTCCATCTCAAGATGGGAATAGAGTTCCTCATAATTAAAAAAGGTAGATAGGTCCATTAGAGCATATAAAGAAAACTTCAAAAGGCTTGAAACATACTCCCCCAGCTTTTTTAATAATATCGAAAGCATGGTGAATCTCTTATTTAGTAGACTAAAGACTATTCTACAAAAAGTGTCTGTGTTCAAGACTATGAAATTTATGAGGAGATTTTCTGTTGTGTCATCAAGGTTAAAATGGTGATCAGAGAATATCAATGGTCTTATGGGCACGGTGAAAAAAAGTGGAAAATGGTGTCTAATATTGGTAGTTTGGAAAATAAATCCCATTATGGAAAAAAGATCAAACATTCAATGTGTCAAAATTGTGGGAGGAAGCATCCTGGGAACTGTCTAAAGGGGACCATGAATTTCTTCAATGTGGAAGAATGAAACATCTAGATAAAAACTAAAGAAGGGATATGAAGAATTCCACTAATGTGGAAGAATAGAGGAAGGTTCTGATCAACAATCAGCCTATAGGGTGGTGTTACAACTATAAGAAACATGGGCGTTATGCATACAATATTACTATGGTACGTTTTGTCAGAGGAAATCAATAACAACCTCCAAGGAAACATGGAAGGGATTATTCAATCACTATTGTTGAGATAGAACTAGAAAACGATTTGGTGACAGGTACAGTAGTTATTATTTCAATAATAGTGATCATACTATTTCATTCTGGTTCTACTCATTCTTTCATATCTTTCATGTTTAGCAGAACTATTCAAGCACCACATCAAAATTTGTAGTTGAGTTATTTTTGAGAATATCGAATGAGAAAATTATGGTTTCCAAGGTTTATAACTCCTCCCCGGTAAATGATTGTAGACTGAACCTCCCAGAAAATCTTGTCATATTTTATATGTTGGATTTTGATTCTATTTTGGGCATGGATTGGATATCTTTATACAAACAAAACATTAACTATTGGGAAAGGTATATCACTCTTCACATCCCAGAGTATCCTCCAATCATGTACAAGTGTAAGGAGGAGGATGAATCTTCTTTAGAATCATTTTATAAAGTGTGGATAATGTTTCCTTTTGAGCAGGCATATCTTTCTCAAATAATTGAGACAAAGGAGATGATACATCTCGAAGATATTCCCATAATGATAGATTACAATGATTTATTTCCTGAATAATTTCCTTGTTTTACTCCTTATTGAGTGGTTGATATATGAATTGAACTTATTCCTAGATCCATAACTATATCAAAGAAACCATATAGAATGACCACATTTGAGATGGAAGAGCTGAAGAAGTATTTATAAGATAATCTAGAGAAGGGTTCTATATGCTCAAGTCCATTACCATGGGGTGAACTAGTCCTATTTTTTATGAAGAAGGATGGATCAATGCACCACTACATTGATTATCATGAGCTCAATAAAATCACAATAAAGAAAAATTATCCATTTCCCCAGATATATGACTTGTTCTATCAGCTAAATGGGGACAATTATTTCATTAAGGTGGACCTTCGGTCCCGATATCAATAAAGGTAAGGAAGGAAGATATTTCCAAGGCATCCTTTCGAACAAGGTATAGAAACTATGAGTTCATATTGATGCCCTTTGGACTCACTAATGATCCAAAAATATTCATGGATTTAATTAATAGAGTCTTTAGAGATTACCTCTATAAATTTTTGGTATTCTTTATCAATTATATTCTAATATACTCCACGAGCAAGGAGGAACATGAGGAGAATTTGAATACTCTGATAAATACATTTATAAGGGAGAAAATATATGAAAAGTACATTAAATGTGAGTTCTAGATTGAGGAAGTACCATTATTGGGCCATGTTATCACTAGAGAAAGAATATATTTAGACCCTTCCAAGACAAAGACAAATGACCAGTGGCCCAGACCAACATCTGTAATGGATATCCACAAATATTTGGGTCTAGCAAGGTGTTTTATAAGAGTTTTGAAGAACTTATCATGATTGTCAAACCCAATGACCCAGCTGACCTGGAATGGAGTGAAGTTTGTCTAGACTCAAGAATGTGAGGAGAGCTTTAGAGAGCTCAAAAAGAAGCTTATCACTACTTCACTACTCACACTACCAACAAGTGGATAATTATTTATGGTGTACATTGACACTTAAAAGAGGGTTTAGGATGTGTGATGATGAAAAATTATAAAGAGATATCCTATGCCTTAATGAATCTAGAATCCATGAGAAAACATGTCCCATGCATGATCTGTAGTTGGAGACTATTACTTTGTGTTGAAAATATGGCATCATTATCTCCATGGGGAGTAGTGTGAGATATATAATGATCACAAGATTCTAAAATATATATTCACATATAAAGAACTTAATATACACCAGTAAATATGGTTAGATCTCATCAAGTATTATGACTTCTTAATCCCCTACTATCCTAGTAAGGAAAATAAGGTGGCAGATGCTCTATGTAGAAAGAATCCTGAATCTTTATCAATGATGAGAATTGAAAAGGATTCGATCTTCTAAGATTTTTAGAGGATGGACATGATAATCATTAAGGGAGGAACATCATCAATCCATTAAAAATTGATTGATCAACCATCTATCATGGATAAAATAATGTATGATCCAAGAAAAGATATTGAAAATATGAAAAGGGTGGAAGTTGTTATAAATGAGAAATCCTATGAGTTCAAGTTTTATGAGAAATAATTTGTAAGATCTGGGTCATGAATATGTGTACCATACAATCTAGAGATAAATAAGGAGATTTTGAATGACACACATATCTCAACCTTCTCTATTCACCTAGGGAGTACAAAGATGTATCAATATCTCTGAGAGAACATTTGGTGGGACAATATGAAGAAAAATATTTCTGAATATATATCAATGTGTCTTGTATTTCAAAAAGTGAAGGATGAAAGAAAAAAGCCTAATAAGATGATGCAACCACTACCCATACCAACATGGAAGTGGGAGAACATTACCATGGAATTTTTCACCTTACACTAAAGGACATACAGAGGAAAAAAATTCAATATGGGTCATTATGGATAGTCTTAAAAATATAATTCACTTTATCACTATTTTAGTGGAATTATAATTGGATCTACATGCACATATATATATAAAATATGTGGCAAGGATGAATGGAGTACCACTGTGTATTTTATCTAATAGAGATATGAGATTCACCTTGAAGTTCTAGAGAGGTATCCAACATGATCTAAGCACTGAATTGAACTTTAGTACAACCTAACATCCTCAAACTGATGTCCAATCAGAGCGAACTATTCAAACAATGGAAGATATTTTGAGAGTGTTTTATATGTAATTAAAAAGAGGATGAGACCAACATCTTACACTGGTCTAATTATCTTACAAAAATAGTTTCAACTTGAGCATCCAAATGTCACTATATTAAGCCCTTTATGAGAAAAGGAGTATAACACAAAGTGCAGGGATAATGTTGATGAACATTAGCTACTAGGACCAGAAATGGTGGATAAGGTGAAAACCATTAAGAAACACATCATGGTAGGAAAAAGTCAATAAAAGAGTTATAAAGAAAATCATATATGAGACCTTGTGATTAAAGTTGGAGATAGAGTATTCCTCTACATATTTACATGGAATAAGGTCACGAGGTTTGGGAAGAAAGGAAAAATAATTCCCAGGTACATCGATCCCTTATATATCCTTGACCATTTAAAAGTTGTTGCCTATCGACTAGAACTTCCACCTACCATGTCTAAATTACATGATGTATTCCAAGAACCCCTCTTAAAGAAGTATATACCATATCCTTCTCATGTACTCTCTTTAGGGATGGTACAGTTCGAGAATGTTCTTTCTTATGAGGAGCAGCCAATGAAGATGTTGGATCATAGAGATAAAGTTCTACTAAACAAGAGTACTCACCTAGTCTAATTACTATAATATAACCAAAAGTACGAAGAGGCATAATGGGAGCTTGAGTAAAAAATGAAGGAAAAGTACCCACACATGTTTACAACTTAGAATGTAAAATGAAATTTTGATGGTGAATTTTCATAAGGGGGAAGAATATAATGACCCTTTGTTTTATAAATGGAAATTCCCTTCTTATAATTATTTTATATAGTATAATCACATAAAATCACAGAAAAATTCCAAATCAGGATTAAATGAACTATTATATGCTATGGGTCCTTTAAACATAAATTTTCCACTAATATGATTTGAATTTCAACAGTTATATATACACGGTTCTGATCAGTATGCTATTTGGAGTTTTATAGGAAAAACTCAATTTTTTAGTGTATAATAACTTACTCTTATGAATAGTAATGTCACCCTTATGAATAGTAATATGGCACTTATGAATATTAAATTGGATAAGTATATAGTAACCTTACGAATAAAAGTATAAATAAAATTTATCCATCTTATCAGTGATATATGATAGTGTTGGTATTGTTGGTAAGTCATAATTATTTTTTTAAAATTTTATCTTTAATTTAATAATTTAAATGAAAATTTATTTTCATAAAATTTATTCATAAAATGATATATTGATGTCTTATGATTATAAGATAATTTCATGCAACCTTAACTATTTGTTTTCAAAGTGTTAGAAAAGCAGTTTTAAGTTTAAAATTTATATTTTTCAATTAAATTATGATTTTAATTAAAAACTAAATTTTACATATTTAAAAAATTATATTCATAAAATGGAGTTCATTTTTAATTCTAAAAATCAAAATATTGTTGCGGTGATTTTTTTATTTTTCTAAAATACGAGAATTTTTTGTGAATAATAAAATATGATACATTAAGATAAATGATAAATAAATGAATTTCTGCATCAATCATGAGTCATGGATGATGTAAATAGAGATTAGTTCAAAATAACATTCTCAATTTACTATTTTTGGTCACATGAATCAATACTTTTCATATTCTTGAGAAAAAATATTAAACTAATGATTAAAATAATGGTAAACACCTCCTCTCCTCCACTATAAAAGCCACCCTCACCCCCTCTTCTCTTCACTCCTCTCAAGCCTTGTGTCTAGTCCAAATTATACTCAAATATCTCACTAATACCATCTAAAACATCCATAAGACTTTGGTATCTTAAAAATACCAAATCCTCTCCCCTAAACAGGTTCTCAAGGAAGATATATTTAAGTGGTAAATTCCTCTTTTTCATTTATTTTATTTTCTTTCAAGTACCATTCTTTTCTTTTTCTTGCCACACCTCCTTTCATCCAAATGTTATGATAACTCAACTAAATTACATGTAATATTTTTTTTATGATAATGGAATAATTAATCATAATCTCTCATTTTCCCTCATTTTATACAAGAAATTAAAACACCATCTAAGATGTGTCAATTAATCACATTCAAGGATGATGACTTTTCAATTTCTTTTACCATCTTCAATTCCAGTCATGAAACAATTTTTATAGTTGAACCAGACTATAATATATGTATTATGTCTTATGTAAGGTTCTGGAACCATTTTTACAGATGGTATTAATCAATACATCAAAATGTGTTTGTTGTGGTAAAAACCCGCCAATTAACCAAAATAGTTACAATTAAAGGTTTATATAATGATTCGTCTTCAATCTAAATAAACAAATGAATTTTATAACCCAGTAATATTATAGATGTTATATAGTAACATATAACTTCAATTTTGGATAAAAATTTTCATCTTACATGTTTATCCTTACATGTATATAAATAAAACAATCATGAAAACCAAAGAAAATTAACACTCTCAAAAAAATGAAATTGAACCTCTTAACTCACCAAAAAGGTCATGAAAAAACATGATAAGGTTATAAAAAATCCATTTAATGTATAACATAGTACGGAAATATTAATTAATGAATATAATTTTTTTATCTAGGACATTAATATCACGTGAAGGACACCATCGTACTTAAGGTAATGGATTTTACTCTAACCTCCATTATTCCTTCTGGTTGTTCTATCTTTCTTTTTACCCAAATGAATTTATATAATATTTTTATGAACATATTCTTAATATTGTGTAAATTATCCAAAATCATGTATCAATATCCATTCATCAATATATTTCAGGTATATACATGTTTTTAAATTATTCCCTCCTCAATACTTCCTAATAAGCAAACCTGTTTTAAGGGATCTTCTTGAATTCTTACCCATTTTCAAGTACACAATATAATCTGTTTTTTATGCTACCATTATTTTAATAAAACTAATATTTTTATCATGAAAACCTTACTGGTTCAATTCTGGTTTTATATAAAAAATTATACCCTTTTATGTTTTAAATTACCTTTGATATTTTCCTTTAACCACACTAAATTATTTTAATTCTAGAGTTTATTAAGTACTATTTTTACATGTTATTACTTCAAGTTGAAATAAAATTTCATGAAATATGGCTATTCTACCATATTATTTTCTCTAAATGATATAATTCCTTTCCTTCATGGAAATTGTTATGATACTCCAATTTTTTATGCTTTATGAAATAATTATGATACCCAATTCTTACAATGGGTAACCCTTATATTTATGTATGATTGATTATGAATCATTATATATGTGAAAATCATATTAATGAACATTTTATTATGGGTACACCTTGATAACGATCCAATGTATTGGGTTACATTATGTCTCCTGAGATGTTATGTGCAATTGTCTTGGCGGTTAGCATTGACCCATACTACCTTGTGTAATGGTCTTGGTGGTTATCTTCGACTTGTTCTCCTCTATGTTAAATGATCCTTGAATCATGAAAAAGTCATTTTTTATGATTCTTCAACATTAATATGACTCTATGTTTATATGATCCCATGTTTATATGTTATGATTTAAATTTTTCGACACATTTTTATATCATTATATCATGCCTTCTAACCCATGTGCTCAAGATTTTTTCTTTTGATTATTGCCTTACTGGGATTTTAGCTAATACCTTTCTTTGTGTTATCCCTAGGTTATCCTATGATGCTGTATGAGCACAATGGAAGTTAGGATCTATTTTTGATGACTAAATAAAGAAATGTTTTATTTAGTCCCATGTTTTAAGTTTTATTTACCTAGTCTTCCAAGAAACTGGACATTACAATCCTTCGATTGTAATATGATTCTTTATTATGCTTAAAATCATGTAATGATATGTTTAAAATGATAGGGTCTCTATAGATACTATTCGTGGTAAAGGTTCTAGGCACAACAAAAGTTTATTGGTGGGAATTATATTAAAATTTATTTTTAAAATAGTTACCTGAAATCCTGATACATGATTTTCATGTTAAATTTATAATTAATTTATTTAGATATAAATAAATGACTACCTTACCTTAGGATCCCTTTTTCGATGAAATTTTTGATCATTCTAAAAGACCTATTTATATTACCTTCATTGTTTATAGTAGATACAATTGTAGAATCTCTTTAGCGGTGATCCACATGTGCTCCTTTGATCTTTGAATGACGCTAATTGATTTCCATGTGATAGCACGTCAAATTAATCATCTTGCATTGTTCTTGTTAATCAATTGAAGTTCCTTCAAGTTTGTAAGAATCTATTTATAACTCTTATTTTCTAAGATTAAAAGATAAGAAGGAATAAAGAGAGAATTCCATTGTGTAAAATAATTCTCAAATTCTCGTTTTTCGATTAACCCTACCCAATAGACCAAACCATCTATTTATATAGATATGGAAGGTTAAAAAAATTTAATTTCCTACTACCCCATAAATAATATTATAATCTTTATTAAACCCCATGCCACATAATAATAATAATATTATAATATGAAAAATAAAAATGTAATTTTACCATCTTGTAAATTAATATTTTTCATCATACATGGTCTTGGTCTATTCAAACTCCTCTACATTTTTTGAATAACCGAATAAATATTTAAATAAATATTTCATTCATCATTAAATAATTGAGATTTAAAAATATTGAATAAAATTATTTCTCAGTCCTGATAATAATATTTATTATAATAATTAAATCCAAATAAAAATTTATCAGGATCAATGAAAAAGATTAGTGTTTGACCCTCTAGGATTATTTCTCATTGGCATTAGTCAGAATTGCCTAAACATTGTGATTACTATTTAGAAATGGGTCAAGAAACCCAAGATAAATGACTAAATATCTCAATGTTGACCACCAAATATGAATTCTCACTGCGTAATATATTCCATTTGTATCAATATCTCATTAAACAGGTTACACATCCATGTCGTTAACCTATATGCTCAATACATATTTCATTGGTCATCTGTAATAAACATGGTATTACCCCATGAACATTGAATTTAATGTGATGATTCTAATCCAGTCAAAGGGATGAGATATCGACATCTATAAATATGGAAGGGAAAATCCTTCCTTTTTTATTAAATAATAACACATCACTTTGACAAACAAACATATCCAAATTCACCTTGAACTATAATCGTTATGGTTTTAAAAATATATCTAAGTGTGTGAGTAATAATATGAATTAATAATAATGTTAAAGTTTTTGGACCATCACACATGCTTATAGATAGGAATATCTGATTACACTAAAACATGCAAAATTCCTACCTGTAGATTTGTTCTCATAATCTCCTTTCTTGGAGATTACCAAATGTGAACTTCATGAGAAGAAGCCTCATCCACTTATGAGTACTCACACCTGACAATCACATTATCTATGTCCCATCAAAGAATGTTATTCGGCTATAGAACTATATTTAAGAATATCTCCATAGCATTTCAAGGTACCCATCATATCGGGGAACTGTTATGACTTTATAAATTTGATAGATACCCTAGGACATTATTACCTAAAGACATGAAAAATAATGAACAATAAGTAAATATGTTTTTATTAGTATTCAAATTATGGAATATACATGAAATAAAAGTATAATTTTTCTTTCTTAGGACACTAACTCATAAAAACTCCCACCTGGACTAGATTAAACTAACTAAAACATTTAGTCCAATATACCTCACTGATAATATTGTTTCTACTAAGTCAAAGATTTAGTCCTGGGGTCCACCACATTGTCCTCCGTGTAAATATTTCTTACTGAAACAACGCTTCTCTATGAAAAATACCTCAAGAGATGATACTTCTTTGATTAATCTGTAGATGTGACCTTGACTCCTTTCCGACAGGCACTACTGCAGTATTAGTAGAATAGATTGTGATAGGATCATTCCTGCTAGGTACCACATCAAGATCATGTTTTAAGTTTCATATACATACTACTTATTTATCTATCTCAAAGGCCATAATTTACTCATACTCTGTTATAGAATCTACAACCACAACCTACTTTAAGATCTTCCAGCTCACAAGACATCTTGTCAAAGTGACGATGTATCATGTTTGTGATTTCACATCATATTGATCTATTTGTAAAATTTAATTTACATATCCTTTGAAGAGCAGTTCATATCTCCTCTATTGACCAAGAACATATCCAAAGTATGTAATAGATACTTAAGGATAATATTTATTTCCATCAAATGGATATCAACCTTCTCTTATTGATATCTTCCTACCACACTTTAGGCGCATGAGAAATATATCCTAGAATATATGATAATATATCTGACTAACCCAATCAAAAATTCATATATAATTTTTTTTCATTCTTTGCCTTTCCTTATTTTTTTGAGGAAACATCTTACTATAATGATAAATTCCATGTTTTATTAGAAACAATCCATTCTTAGATTGTTATATACTAATTCTATTTAGTATCTTTTTAATATATGTACCTTTGACTTAGGCTGAGAAGTCTCTTATATCTATCTCTATTGATCTTGATCCCATGAATGTACGTTTCCTCACCTATATCAATCATGTGGAAACATTTATTCCACTAGGATTCAATAAACTATAATACTGGTATCTCTTATCCAATAGGTAATACAACATCGACATAAACTATTATGAAAATGACAGCACTCCTACTAAACCACTTATAGACACAAATATCACATTCTTTCTTTATGAAAAAAAATTATGTTATGGCCACATTAAAAGGAATGTTCCATGACCTGGTTGATTAATTTAATCAATAAATGGATATTTTCAATTTGAAAACATTTTTAGAATCTTTTGGAGTAAAAAAACCTTTAGGTTTTGTCATAAAAAAATATTCCTGAAGGTTCCCATTAAGGAAGGCTATTTGGACATCCATTTTCAAAATCTTATAGTCATGGAAGGTCACAATGGAAAGTATAATTCTGATGGATTTCAAGATAGTAACTGGTGAAAAGGATTCATTTTAGTTAATGTCTTGATGCTGTTTAAACCTTTTTTCAACAATTCATACCTGATAAGTACTAATTTTCCTCATCTAGGCATAGTTTCTTCTTGAATACCCATTTAAAACCAATGGTATTTTCATCCACTTGAGGATATATCAAAATTTAGACTTGGTTTTGGTACTTGTAATCCATTTCATAATTCATGGTTTTTTACCAAATGGAATCACCTATACAACTTACTTATTTATTTTAGGTTAGAGGATAATTATTATCAATTAATAATGAGTCACCATCCTCAATGATAAAAAAACCATACTATTCTAGTTCATTAACCTCTATTGTACTCCTATGCAATATTTGGGTCTCTGGAAAATAGTCTTCCATGAGGCTTTGTGGAATTTATTCTTCTGAAACTCTTGTGTATCTTGAGCCTGTAATTCCTTAAAGTGTATCTCACTCCCACTATCTCTTTTATAGATGTAATATTTCTCAAGAAATTTGGGATTATTATTAACCATAATCTTTTTTTTTTCTAAATTATTTTATAGGTAGTATCCTATTGTTTCCTTGGGATATTCTATAAAGATACACTTTGTGCCATATAAAGAATGTTTGGTACCTAAAGATGAATTAACAAATTATTTGCAACCCCACACATACATGTATGAAAAAATGAATTTCTTTCTATTACATAATTGATATGGAACACTATCTTCTATTTTATTTGGCACTCTATTTCGTATGTATGCTACAATTTGTAATGTGTATCCCTAAAAGGATAATTGAAGACACAAGTTACTCATCATTGATCTCACAATTTCCAACAAGGTGTGGTTCCGCCCTTCACTTACAACATTCTATTAAGATATAGAATGATGAGTGAGTTCAGATAGGATCCCCAAATCCAATAACTATCCAATAAAGTTTTTAATAAGATATTATCCACCACATTCTAAGAAAAGTTTCTTAATATTATTACCAAGATGGTACTCAAGTTTATTCTTATATTCCCTGATTTTTCCAAAATAATCCAATGTATACCTCATTAAGTAGACATATACATATACATTAAAATCATTAGTATAAATTTTGAATTATGAGCATCCACCCCTTACTTCAAAACTAAATGGTCTACAGAAATCAGTATTAACTAATTCAATAAGATCAATGGCCCTTTCACCATTCCCACTAAATAGGAATTTGGTTATTTTTTCTTGTAGACATGAATGACATTCACCAGGTGATTTTAGTTCAAAAGAATTAAAATATCCACATTGGTGAAATTTAGTCAGACATTTTTCATTTACATAACCTAGCCAGTTATGCAAAATCCAGGTGTGGTATGAGTCATTTGAATTAGTTTCTTTATCGATTAATATTACTTGGTTTGTTTACTCTAACACATAAAGACCATTATTTAAAGCTTCCCCTTGCTTCTTTGTTTGGGTGCAGTTTTTCTTCTAGTGGCCCTTCTTGTCACATGAAAAAAACAACATCCTTATCCTTCTCATTCCCTTTATCCTTCTCTTATTGAAAGGGTGTAAAGAATATTTGGGCATAGATATCTTAGCTTACTGTTTCCATTTTTCCCCCTAAGGATTGAATGATTCTTGTACTTCATCTCCTTATTTACTTGGAGATGAAGAGTGATCAGACCAGGGAGAGACATCTCAATGTTTTTCATATTAAAATTATCAAAAAATATGGAGAATCTCTGAGGGAGTGATGAAACAATGAGATCGACACATAGTTCATTAGGTATTTTAATCCCAAAAGCTCTAAGATATAAATATATCCAATGAGATTAACTATGTGATGACTAGATGGTTTCACCTCTCTAATATTTCACTAAAAAAAGATCCTTGGGGATCACAAACTATTCTTGTTTATCTCTCTCTATGTATTATACATGAAGATTCTCACACATGCTATGTGAATCCATTTTTTCATTGGACTTCATGAGTTCACTAGACAAAGATGATAACATAAAACATTGAACATCAACCACATCATTCATATGTGTTTCATAGTCAAGTAACTCTTAATCACTCACCTCCATGGCATGTGGATCAGGAATTATGGATTCTAGAATGCAAGATTTCTATTTAGGGAACAACACAACCCAAAGGTGTTTGAACCACTCCTAGAAGATACTGCTTATGAGGAGATGGTATTTCTCCAATATCAATTGTAGGGATAGTGTGGATTATTGACATTCAATTTATTCTACAATTTAAAGGATCAAATTATTAGTATTTTTCCTAATTATAATTTTTTTAGAAATAATAATATTTAAAATTTTATTAAATATCTAACTATTTTATAAAGCCCCATTATCCCTTACCATTAAACATGGAATTTCTAGTTGTTTTTACATTCTTATGAAAAAGATCCATATTTCCTTTCTTATAATCTAGACTGAGGCCATAAAATTTACCATAAAGTATTTAGGTAGGTGGTCTTGCTAACTATGGGCTTGTAGCTCCTTGATTCATTGAGTGGACTTCACAATACAGAAATCCTAAATTGGATTTCCTCAAAACTTTCCTCTAAATTTGTATTGGATAGATATAGGCCATTAAACCCAATAAAAATTTAGTTAATTTAACCCAAAATATTAGTTAAGATTTCCCCATAATTAAAAGTTCCCCTGACAGAAGCCAGAACGACACTTAAACTATGGGTTGGAAGTATCATGGTTCCATATTGAACAACCTCCACATGTCTTGGGATACATCATTACTTACTAGTATTTATAACTCACATGTAGGTGATGGGAACCAAAGGATTGGTTAATGGATATAACATACATAACCTTTATAACATAGGTCCTACATAATAATGGTGGGAGGGATGAATCATGAGCCATCAAATTTAATTTAATAATTAATAATTAAAAAACCCATGAAATAAATTAAATTATATAATTCCAATACATATAGAGGTCTTAGTCAATATCATGATCAGTCATACACATAAAATAGTTATGTAAAAGTATTACCAAATAATATTCATTTATATAAATTCTTTATTATTAAGACAAACATGATTAAATAATTAATTAATTGACTAATTAATTAATTAATTAATTCCCTTTCATCATAATTACCATTAAAATTCTCCTAAATATACCCATCATAATTAAATCCATGGAAAATAAATAGAATAACCAATAATTACAGATTATTACAATAAAATACATGAGAATTTAATAATTATTTAAAACCATTATTAAATTTAAAAAAAACTGGTGAAAATCAAAATAATATGAGTTTTAATGCTGTAATTAGAAATTTAATGTAATTAATTCTAACCTTTATTAGAAGACTACACGGCATGTAATTACGAGATACACACCATGCACATCAATTTCCATGTACTTTTGATACACACATGAGGATCCAGTGTGTATATTGGAGGATCACATGGTGTGTACTAATGAACAACATGTTTTGTGGTCTGAATGTAATGTTTCCATGAAACACACTGAAGGACTCAACATGTTCATCCGACATTATACTACACAACGTATGAAAACCCTTCTATTTATTACACTTCAACTCATGATTTATTTCATTAGATAACACATAATACAACTCAGAATACTGATATGTATAGTGTATTTTGGAATTAGGTACGTTACATAACAACATAAAACATGAGATACAACAACATTACTGAAACTCTTCTTGACATGATCATAATATTCCATTGTACTTAAACTTACATAGGATAACCTAGGTACATACTTAAGAAAAGGGTGAGATATAAAGCCAAGTAAGGGAATAAACCTGGAATAATAAGAAGAAAGTAATAAATGTTAGATAATTGGCATATTAATGAAGCATAAAAGGATCATGAATCATAAAGATGAACAATGAGGTATGATATAACATGATAATCATAAAGGCAACATGGTAAATGTGGAAACAACTTAAAACATGACATCATAAACATAAGTCATGGATAACTATAAATAAATATTGATTGAACAATTCCAGTGATGGATTATCTTTACTCTCTAATCCCTTTCATGATGTCTCATGAGACTAACACACTACCCAATGCATAAGAGTGCTATATAATTACGAGCACATCTGTCACTTTAATTTCATTCACATTCACAAGTAAGCCACATCGATCATCCAAAAAGGATTAATTTATCATCATATTTTATTAAACAATAAAGGATTATAGAATACACACATGTAGTCCCAAATAAAATAATTATAAGTGCATAATGTTTAGCAACCTTAATAGTAAATTTCTATGATTATTCACTACACATTTGTTGGGCATGGAAAAATTGTGGTGAACTATCAACTGTATAACAAGGGAATATAAATGTTCATGGAAGGGATTAATGAGATTGAAACGGGTCTCTCTTCATTTAAAAATAAAATCTACAGTAATATTAATATGAAAAAACATATCCCAACATTAGGAATTTGAGATAAAATACATAAGATGATGAAGATACTTAATTAAAGGGGAAAAGTAGAGGATTCCCTACATTGAGAAGGGGATTCAAAATGCTTCAGAGGAGCTTATTGCACATTATGAGGGCTCTAGAGAGGGGAGGTCAGATTAACTACATTATCCATGGTTTTTTAGTGAAGAAAAATAGGATCTTGGGTGGGTTGATATAGGAAATGAGTGGGTTATTATTTATTATTTCACAAACTTAGGTTTTGGACTCTATATAATAAAATAACAAAATCTACAAACCATACCATGGTTTCTCCAATAGTTTCAACCAAATAGGGGTGGTTTTCATTATTTCATAAGGAAAAGGTCTGAATGTATTGAAATATTACCCTTACTGATGTGAAGGTTAGTCATTTCACTAAAGAAATGATTTTAAAACCTTAAAATATAATAGAGGTTTTGGAGGATTCATAAAAGATTTTTAAAATTAATCAAATAAACATAAAATGATATTATTTTAAAGGGAAAACATATATTTGGTCTTGGATACCATTTATAGTATTTATTACATCATTTTTGGCTATTATGATGTCATAATACACCCTATAAATTTATATTGTATTTATTTTTTACACAAAAATTGAACTGCTCAGAAAAATATGAAAAATTCACCATTGGATAATTTCAACATTAATATTTTAAAAATAATATTTATTTTAATGAAATAATTTTATAAATATATGAATTTTTACGTTTAAAATAGAATAAATATTTATTGGGATATGTTGGGTTTTTTTGACAATAAGAGTTTTTGAACCCTTATAAATATTACATTTGACATCATGAAAATTATATGATCATTTATATTTAAAAATAATAATTTAATAATAATATTTTATTAAAATATTATTTATTTTATAAATCCATAAATTCATCAAAATAAATATCTTAATTGAAATTTAAAATTACCCTAAAACACAATTTTTGTTTTACGGTATGAAAATCGAAATAATTTATAAAGTAACAATAAGAAGTAAATATAAACACTATTCTATTGAAAATAAAATATAAATATTCATATTGTTAGGGTCTTGATACATATGCCTTTAATACACCATAAAACTCCCTATGTGTAATGTGTGT
This sequence comes from Viscum album, assembly GCA_963277665.1. Taxonomy (NCBI): domain Eukaryota; kingdom Viridiplantae; phylum Streptophyta; class Magnoliopsida; order Santalales; family Viscaceae; genus Viscum; species Viscum album. The sequence goes on from OY728149.1 coordinate 70,796,195, forward strand.
GATGGTGATACTTTCAAGGGGTGGTTTGGCATTCATGGTTTGGGTTGTGATCTCGATGAGATTGAACTTCAATCATAAACAGTTTCACTCATGCTTAAGTTATTTGATATCAAATTGGGATTAGTCAAGGGGAAATCATGGTGATTATATCTCTATTAGAATCTCTGTTAAATGTGATTTATAAGGAAAAATCCTACTAGTTGAGTACATCACTTCTTTTGTTTGTGTCAAAAATATTTTTTAAGACCCTATATTTATACAATCATCTGATCACTTCTCAACTGCTATATTATCAATGGTTATGATTCTTAATAGTCTTTTAAATATGATAGGATATAATAAAACCAAATAATTTTATGTGTTTTATATACCCATAACACATAATAATTCATTTAATTCAACTACAAAGAGAATTTTATTTATAACAGTTTGGGTCATTACATGATGTGTACAATCCTACTACACACGATGTATCTCACATTCTGTGTGTCTTCATAAAACTACAAGGAAATCGATATATATGTTGGATGTGATAATTAATAAACTACATAACATTTATTCTACTTACACTTCATGTACATCTTTAATTCTCTAGGATGTTAGTCTCACATGGTTTTGATTGTGTATTTTTCCACATAGTTTGTGTGAAATTCACTGCTAAACCAAATAGACTACATGGTATGTATGCTAGCGATACACCATGTAATTTGACATGTTGTGTGTTAAGATATCTTGGTCTACATGTGGTGTGAAATAAATACACCATGTGTAGTTACTTGTTGGTGCATCATGTATCCTACAACGCAACCATGTGCAATACACTTGGTTATACGACATATAATCCAATGTTATTTAGCCAGAATCCTAGGCACTTATTGGTGGTATCTCTGATCATTATTTATATGTTTTTATTCATTTAAGAAAAAAAAAACGATGAATGATAGTAATTAAAATATTGAAGGCATTTTAATTAAAATGTATTAAAGAAAAAGTAATTCCTGAAATGAAAAATCTAACTACTATTGCACATATAGATAAATAAGAATGTAAATAATTAAAAATTTGAAATGTGAGTAATTTGATTCCACTTGAAGGTTCTAGGTGCAGCGGAAGTTATTTGGTTAGTGTTATATTAAATTTTTTTAACATATATTTACCCAAAACCATGAGAGAGGATATTTCACATTAAATTTATAAATAATTTATTTAGATCTGATGAAATGATTACCTGAGCTTATGAAGCTTCTTTTGATGATGTTATTGATCATTTAAAAACCCTATTTGTATTACCTTCATTGCACTCAGAGGATCTGTGTTTATAATTACCTTTTTCTCTAATCCACATGTGCTGCTTTGATCTCTAAATGTCACTAATTGATTTTTGGGTGCTAGCACGATGAATCAATTATATTGCATTTTTCATGTCAATTTATTGCAGTTTCTTAAATATTGAAGGAGTATCTATAGAACTTATCATTATTTATAGGGAGATATGAGGGGGAATGGATAGAGATTCTAATTATGTGCAATGATTCACAAATCTTGATTTTTGATCAACCCTACACAATATTTATAACCATCTATTTATATAGATAGGGTTCAGTTTGAAATATTATTTAATTGCATACCAACCCTTATGTAATATTATAATCTTTATTAAACCCCATACTACATAATAATAATAGTAAGATTATTATTTTAGGGCACACATCATAACTTTTACAATAAAAAAATATTATTTTAAGGGCTTGTAAATTAATATTAAACAGTGGATGCAGTATTGGTCTTCTCAAACTCCTCAATATTTATTAAATACCTGAATAAATATGTAACTAAGTATTTCATTCATCAATAAAAATTTTCACTCAATAAAACATGAATAAAATTATTTCTCAGTCTTGGGAATAATATTTCTTTTAATAATTAAATTCAAATATAATTTAATCAAGATCAATAAAAAGACATAGTGTGTGAACCTATAGTATTCTTCCTCATTGGTATTAGGAGTACTTACCTAACGTCTAATACTATGATATAGTAATGGGTCAAGGATCCCCATAGAATAAACATAATGTCATATTGTCGACAACCACATTAAAACTCTCACTATGTAATATAATCCCTTTGTCTCAATGTCTATTAAAACTGTTTCACATATGTGCCATCAACCTATACACTCAATAAATCTTTCATAAAATATCTGATATAAACATGTTTTTGTTATATGGGCATGGAATTTAATGATACAATTATATTCCCATCAAAGGTTTGAGATATCAACTTTTATAGAGATGGAAGGGATAAACATTTACTTGAATTATTAATTAAAAACACACCACTCATGATGAACCCAAAATACCCAACTTCTCCATGAACTATTATATTTATGGTTTACAAAATACATTTATGTGTGTGAGTCATAATATTCATTAATAATAATCTTAAAGTCCAAGGACCGTCACACATGCTTGCATATAGAAATATACGATGACACCAAAACATGAATAATTCCTACTCTTGGGTCTATTATCATGATCTAACATCATGGATATTACAAAGTGTGAAATTGATGAGAATAATTCTACTCAGCTTATGAGTAATCACACCTAACATGTATATTTTATGTGTCCCATCATATAATTTAATATTACCATAAAACTATATTTATGAATATCACCATAGAAATTCAAGGTTCTCATCGTTGTAGGGAACTACAATGACCTTATCAATGGAAAAGATACCATAGGACATTATTACATTAAGTCAAGAAGAATAAAGGGAAAATATGTAATATGTTGTTTTATTAATAATCAAATGATTGAATATACGTAATATCAAAGTACATATAGTTTGTCTTAGGCCACTAACTCTAATAGGTGGGAGTATTATCCAATATATGATGGAAAAAACACAAATAGAAGGAATCCATGTCTAAAGAATAAAACAACCCACCCTAATAAAAAATAAATCTACATGTTTGATGTAAAATGTGGTTTTTTATAGTAAAAGAGGTCTCATAAAATTTTTATGAGACTTACTTATTAGTATTGTAAAATAACATGAATTTGTTTCCACCAACACGTCACATCATTGAGTTTATTATTAATTTCACTTTCTAATAGAAAATATTTCATAATTGTTTTATAAAAACTAATGTTGATTGAAAAAGAAAAATTGGGATATATACTTTGGTGGTTACATTGCTACAAAAAATATTGTAATAAAACATTTTATTTTATCATCACTTTTAGTAACCTCTAATAAAAATTTTGTTTTATCAATGTTATAAATAATCATTGATAAATGTTAGAATTTATGAACACTATATTTAGCATATATAAAAACAACCATTATCAATGTTTTTTAACATTGAAAAAAGATAACATTTATTATCTCCAATCCTAACATTAATAAAATATTTATAATTACAAAAACTAAATTAAATAATATATATGGTATATATATAGATATATTTATAGACACAGACTTTTGGTTTCTCAATTTCACATCTTATTGGGTATATATATACATATATATAGGTGCAAAAAATCACACATTTTTGGGACTAGATAGTAATGAAAGTTGAATCTAAAATAATAAAATGTAAGAAAAAATAGATATTAATTCAAAATTGTCGATTTTAGCATGATTTATTGATTTTTAAGTGATAATAATTCCTTGTGAGTTAGAAATCTCAATTATGCATCTTAATTTTTCATTTTATTTCATTACTTATTTTCTGGTCATAGTGCTCATGAAGTCGATTGACTTTTTATGTAGTTGACTAAATTACAGTTGATTGAACTACTATGTAGCTGAGTTATCATTTGTTCAATTGAATTACCATGTGGTTTATAAACTTACGGCCTATCGACCTACTGTGTGGTCATTTTGTTTAGTTATTTCCCTTGGGGTCGATCAACCTACCACACATTCAGTCACACTACCACACTATCAGTCAACTTACCGTGTGTTTTATTAACTTCAAGTCAATCAAACTATAATTTGGTTGATCGAACTACCACACATTCACTAAATTTACCGCATGATTGATCATCCTACTATGGCCAATTCCCCTATCTTGTGGTTTTCCCATATGACTTTCTACATGCTTGATCATCCACATTAGAATGACCTAAATTGTTTTTTTCTCTTATACCAAACACATTCCTTCTATTATTAGGTGGGAAAATTATACCTCAGGCTATTAGAATTAAATTCTTCTCAACTATCTATTTTATTAATTTCCATTGTAATGTTACAAAAACTTAATTTCCTGAAGACACATTTCTTCCCCTTGTTCACTTAGATTATGGAGCATGATCTATTCAAATTTCATGAGAGGTATGATGCTATGATTCCTGAGAGAGAAACCTTGTGATATAGGAAGAATTTGACCAGAGTGGGAGGTTTTGTTCCCCACAAGACACATTATTTTTCTCTCTATTGAAGTTTGAAGCACTCTCCAACTTTTTTTTGGTGGAAACCTATTATTTTATATCATGAGGTGACCTGCTGCTAGTTCCTTGTTGATATCATCATAAAGAACCCATAATCCCATGTGTGGAAATCAGTTGGTAAATATGATTATTTTATGATATTTATACTTACAGTTCTTGAGGTTATATTTATTATGATATTATTCATCTTATTTTATAATTCTGAATTTTCATTTCATTTTATTATAATCATGTTTTGAGCATGAATCAAGGCCAGTGGTGGTATTATTATCTTGGAGAAGGACCACACAAACACCAAACCATGTTAAATCCTCTATATCTTCTATGGAATTATTTTTTTCTTAAATTATTTTGGTTTCCCTTTATCATTTTTCATTCTTACCCTTTTCCCAATATCAATAAATTTTGGATATTTTCTATTCATTTCATGATTTTGGGAGTGTATTTTGGGCATACCGATGTGAATTTCCCTCAAGAGTTGCTATCAGCGCCTCATGTATTCGATAATGGCCTCCAAGAAGTATGAAATTGATAAATTTTATGGTAGTAATGATTTTATTATATGATGCCTAAAGATGAGATCCATTTTATTCTAACAAGGTATCTATATTTCCCTTTAAGGACCTAATAAATGTCATATAAGATAGTTTACTGATGGATAGACATTGAATACTCACCCATAAGTACCTCATGATATCTTAATGAAAGGGAATAATTATTTAATGTTGCCTTTGGTGGATAATGTCTTATGATAGGTTTCTTATGAAAATTCTTCAGCTAGTATTTAGTCTAAACATGAAAAAATTTATTTGAAAGTAACATTAATTTTCCTTCTATATAATAAACATATATTATAAACCTTTAAGATGCATCTTTGAACTCCCATACAAGAACATATTGATGAGTTTAATAAAATATTGTTAGACCTAACTAACATTGAAGTTAAAATTGAATATGAGGACCAAGAAATTATTCACTTAATATCTTTAAAAATTTCATTAGAATATCTCATATATTCTATAATGTATCGAAAAGACTCCTTGATTTTAAATTAAGTTAAGTCTACCCAAAATTCCGATGAGTTGTGTGGAAAGGAAAAGATCAAATCCAAAGTTGAAGTCCTTAGGGTTAAACGTAATTTTGTGGTTCAAGGGAATAATAAAGTTATGAAAAAATAGTGGAAAAATCTATAAGCAATCTAGGAAGTCTCAGTCTATGTCCAACCTGAGAGAGGTTACCTAATATCATTTTGGGAAACTTGGTCATGTTAGGCCTAAATTTTGTAATTTTAAATCTATCAAACCGCTTAAATATTCTAGAGATAATTCACTTTATTTCCGACAACGGATATGAGAGTTTTGAGGTGCTGTGTGTATCCCAAGATATGCTGCATGGTAAGTGGGTTTCAAACTTAGAACATTCTTTCTATATGATCCTAATTAGGAATTCCATTACTGACTTAACTAAGGGAGCTAAAGGAGTGGTTATTTTAGGATTAAAAAATATGTTCCTTTTCATGATTAGTATAATGAACCATAATTTTACTACATAAATAATATATCTTATTAGAAAAAATATCCATTACATATCAATATGATCCATTATAGAATAAAAAAAGTATAGTGTCTTTGGAAACATATATGCATAAATAACTTGTACAAAAATGATATAAATTATTTTTATTTAGTTCTTCTAAACTAGTATCCTTCTTATACATGAAATACTTAAAATATTTCTCTTTAACCCGGGTAAAGGAAACATAAGAAAGGGAGAGATTAGATGTTCAATAAGGGTAAACATAAGTTATATTGATAAATGATCATAAGTGAGTCTGAAATAAGAATAAGGGTATGAGAAAATTATCTATAAATTATAAAAATCATACGCATAAATTAATATACCATAATAATAAAACATGTTATAAAGTTTTAACAATAAAAATATATATGAAATAAGAGTAAGAAACCATAAATAACTAGTAATGATCCATGAAAACATATCATAAGCATAAAAAATAAGTTTCTGTAATGTATATAAGTATATAAATTAATTTCTTTAGTCAAGCATAACTACTAAGTCTATTATGGTGTATTGGGTTCACCCACCATTCCACCATTTCCTTAATCAAGATTCACTCCATTGACTCTGTTATTGGATAAAGTTCCTTACTAAATTGGGTTCACTCCCCATTCTAGTCTTTATTATATCATGATATATCATTATTTACCCAATGTATTGGAGGGCAATATAATTTAAAGATTACCCATTACAGAATAAAAAACATTCATATGTGTCCCACAATATCATAAAACATTCATCATATCATAAAATAATAACATGTATAAATGAAAAAAATTTCATAAACATTTCATCACCAGAATCATAAATCATAAAGAGAAATAAAAAATATGATAATATTGGATTATACTCCTAGTAAAGAATAAGGAATATCCATGGATATTTTCATAGACAAAAATAATTTAAAATATTTCTAGAACATTTATTGAGGAAAATAATGTTTTTATTGGAAATCAGTTATTTAGAATAAAGAATTTTCCAAAATATAAAGTGAAAATTTTTGTTTACAAAGAAAAAAATAAAATTATAAATTAATGTTTAAGTAAAATAGTATTCATAATATGGGAAATATATTCATGTAGTGTATGTTAAAACAAAAATCCCATTAACATATTAATAAAATGTCAAATGTACCACATTTGGGAAAAAATAAGAAGGTTCCTTTGAAACCTTGGTAAATAAAGTAAAATAAAAATTAATTTAAATAATATTAAGTTAATATTAAAATTTTTTTAAAAGATTTTAAATAAAAAATTGATAAGATTCCTGAGAAAAGGAAAAAATAGGGAAGGTTTTAACTAAAAAAATTTCTTTTGGTCTCTTGAGTACTTAAAGAGAGTAAAATTAAAGAAAAAAATGAAATATTCAAAAATTATCATTTGAGAATAAAATTAATCCTATTTGTGATAGATATATTAAAAAATATCATCATTGTAAAATTTAAGTACAAACAATCTCGATAAAAATCCGGCTATAACATACAACCCTAGCCTAAAATTTGTTGCACTTCATAATCACTCTAACCTCATGTATAGTTGTAGGGTCCTGAAAAATCTGCAAAGGAGATTTTACCCAAATCCCCCAAATAATTGTGGAGAATAATCAACGAAGGGACACAAATAGGGCCGGTTCACGAACCGGTCCCATGGAAGCACAACGTAGCCAGGCCCCACGAGGAACCCCCCTCCGCGAACCATTATCATTTGTGAAATGGAGGCAGAGAGCCTCTGCGGTCGCAAGTCATGATGGGTGCCAGTCCGGTTCACCGTAACGAACCGCCCCAACCGTGGACCGCATCGACTGGTTCAAGCTGCACCCACTATCATTCGCAGAATGGAGGCAGAACCCTCCGCAGCCGCGGAGCACTCCTTGAGTTCGCCTCGTGGAGGGGGGGGGGCATTCAATACCCACTGCAAATTGTGGATTGACCAAGTCACCTGTAAACTAGGTATTTGGTTATGGGCCTCCTCAAAAGGTGCCGCGCGGCCAGAAATAAATTGCTTTTACCACTCCATAAAAGGAGACCAAGGGGGAAAGGAGGAAGGATCAGAGAACTGGAATCGAATTCGGAGGGATTGGAGATTCAGAAGGAGATCCGTTGAAGGAAGGCTTTGGATTTTGCAAACAGCAGAATTCCCACCCGTGAACTACATCAGGTATACGAATTAACAAGGAATTGGAAAATGCATAATAATTTGTTGAACCGCGAACCTAAACTAACAAAAACAAGGAGAATCGCGAACCATACCCCCTCTATGGATGACTTCCCCGCAGACCAGGGAATTTGTGCCACTTTTCCCATCCATCGCACCATGTAGCACTATCCTACGCGGGCGAAGCCCCGGCCAGCACTGCCCTTGGCCGCTGCAGCCCGCCTGGAACCCTCTGTGAACCACCCTGGTTCACAGATTGAACCTGAATCTGTGAACCACCCAGGTTCGTGGGACGCCAATCAGTCTGCAGACCACCCTCTTTCGCGGACAGCTTCTCTAGCCACATGGAACTTCCCCACACGAAATGCGCCACCTCCCACACCTCCCAGTGGCTCGCCAAATACTTCAGTGTTCTCATTTCCTGAGCTAGGTAAAATCATTCTGATCCATCCAGGTCCTTCGTGACTCCCTCATTTTCCTATTCATCGGCCCCGAGCTGAGGCGTCCACCAGATCCACCGGATCCACGTGGTGTAACTTTCAAGTGCATCATTGCTCCATTTTGAGTTCATATACCCACGATAAATAAGGGCATAGGGGTTTCCTCAACCCTTGAGCAGATTCTCGAAGCATTCCTGGGTTCAAATTCCCACGGTAATGTGGAATCTGAGGTCAGGAGTCCTCTTTCTACCCCTCTGCTTGCTAAAGGTTCCTCAGAGATGGTAAAATAGCCATCAGATGGAGCTCCTCATGCACTGCATGTGAGGAGATGGGCACATGAGCACCCCCTTTCCCTCTCCCGTTGGACTTTGTCACCCTGGGCATCCATCCTAGAGTAAGCCCCAACTTTATGGACTTCCCTCATGTGTAATCCCACTCCACTTCTCACGGATGCACCTTCCACGATGTGATCCTCTGGTCCCTACTGCCTCTTGTTTCTCACACCGAGCATGACTCATGTGGTCTTAGATTAATCATCGACCATGACATCCTCTTATGGGCCTCCTCATAGTGTAAGCCCCAATCATTTATCTTTGTCCTCCTCAAAGTGTAAGCCCCAATCCATTATCTTGGACTTCCTCAGAGTGTAAGCCCCAATCTATCATTTTGGGCCTCCTCAAAGTGTAAGCCCCAATCCATTATCTTGGGCCTCCTCAGAGTGTTAGCCCCAATCTATCATTTTGGGCCTCCTCAGAGTGTAAGCCCCAATCCACATCTTGGACTGCCCCAGAGCGTAATCCCCGCATTAATCTGAACTACGTGGAATTTGATCCCTGCCTCCAAGGAGGGGTACATAGGAAGCCTATCCAAGGTTCAAGCCCAACAACGGGTCATTCCGACCCCCTTTCACATCGGTCCTCCAATGATCTCCATTCAAAGTATGTGGAAATCGATCCTTACCTCCTAGGCGGTGTACGTAAAAGGCCTCTCCGAGGTTCAAGCCCAACAACTGGTAGATCTGATCATCTCCACATCAGTTCACCGCACAACTCCTAGTGCCACCTCAAGCGAGTTCCAACCCTTCGGGGTCATTAACCTAATCAGGGATGGTAAAACTCGGGAATAAATGATTCTGAACCCTTGCGTCCAGTTGACCATTGCCCACCAAGGTTAAATCCATGGATACTATTTTTGGGTATAAACCAATGATTCATGAACATATGAATACGTCTTAAATCTTTAAAAGATTCCCAGAACATGAAATAATTCCCCCCCCAAAGGGTTCGATGAGCCCAAATTAACATCCTATTGACCAATGTGAGTTCTTAATAGTTGCAGGTCAGACCATCTAGAAAATGTCTGCCTTTGGAAAGCAGATCCATCAATCATTGGATACGGAGCCGTTGGGCGTTTCGAGGCCGAAAGCCAAAACCGATGAAAAAAAAATTGTGAACCCAACGTGAATCTTGAACCAAACATGACAGATTAAACATAATCCCACCCTGTGCCCCATCATTATCTAAAGGAGGGCCAAGAAAGGTCATTAATTATGAAGGGGATTATGAGATGCTACTTTGATGGGTTTGCTGCTTGTATTTGCCCAAATGATTTGCACATACCACTTTCAGAACTCTCTTCGATCCAATGCCTTAGCAAAGGAACTCACAAGCGCACGTTTCCAACAATGGAAGGATGGGACTTCCTCAACAATGGAGTACCCCGTCACCCACCCAGCGTCTTCAACGCTAGGTTTCAGACAGGCTGATCCAAGAGTACCACATGAATGGTAGTCTCCCAATGGTGGAGGCGGCCATGCATGCCCTCCAATCCATCATGATTCCCTGGTCACCTGCCTAGCAATGACCGCAAAGGTGGATCCAGAAAGCCCCTGTCGCTGTCTCCAAACGCTTTAGGAGACTATCACCGGAACAGGATAATGCGTGCCTCCCTTATTTTGGGGAGGTGGATGTGGTCGATGTTGAGGACTTCATCCCAACCGAATGGGTGTTCCGCTGTAAGGCCCCCGCCGGCAGACGTCATCAAGGTCACACCACGACCCGACATCCTCACGCCGAGGATGATTTCTCCCCGTGGATTTAGGCCCATGCTCCCCGAGCTCCGGCCCCTCGGACCGCCCGACAAGGGCTGTAGACGTACAATCGGGGACCGGTCATCACCCTGGTCCCTGAGGAGGATCTCCGCTGCCCATCCACAGAGACGTACCACAAATAGGCACCTACACCTGTTCGCTCCTCCCGAGCCCACCATCCAGACATGGCGACATCATATGAGCCGGCGCGTATCCTCGCTGAGCTCCATCAAGCCCTTCGCTCACGCAGGACGACACTTACTTGGCAGACACCTCTCCCTGCCCAAGGTCGTGAAGCCCACCAGCTTGACGTGGTGGCGACCCAGCCCCTGTAGTACCGGCTCCTGGAAGTTTCTCCTAACGGCTGCCATCTTGACATGGTGGCAATCGACAAAGCCTACCACCCAGATGTGGTGTAAAATCATATGCGGGCTCGTCTCCCCATCAACAAAACCCACTAACTTGATGTGGTGGGAAATCAATATATGTAGGTCCAGATCCCTGTGGATGCATGTAAAGCCTTCCACACTGATGTGGCGGCAAACAGAGAGATAAACCAGCGTATCCCGTTACAGGGGAAGATTTGTTCACCTGCCCCGACGCAGGAGAATTGTCAGTACACACTGAATAATGGAGGACTGGAGCATGATATTACAGCTTCGATACCGGAATGGGATTTCATACTCATTCCAGCCAAAGATGTCTCTCTACATATCAGGACAATGATGGAGGAGCAGGTATTGATCCCAGATCATATCTTGCAGACATTATGACATGTAATTGCATCAGCGGCAACAACAAGGACTCGGGCCTGTGAGCCCATCTCCCCAATTGATGCGACTCATATAAGAGACGAGATAGTCGCCTCGGAGCAGATCTGCATCCAGGCTTCCACCCAAGAGGGTGTCTGACCATATTCCATGATGAAAGTGCAACCAGATCGAGCAGCTTCACCCGTTCCAACTGGGGGACACCCATCCATCACGGTGGATGCTCTAGAGCAGACATATATCCCTGCTAAAAGTCAATATGTTTGTCGACATATCACGACAGCATCATGGGACCCAATTAGATAGGTACCCAAAGGTGAAGGTCGTTCCCAACATCAGGCGGTCCCCGATTCCTGCAAAAGAGTGCCCCGAACTTATTAAAGGAAACTGAAAAATAAAGAGCGGGTTCATGACTCGGCATTGCTGGAAGTTGGGGTTCCAAACACCACCAAGCACATGTCAAAGGCTCAGAACCCTACCCGCCCATTACCATATTATGGGAGCGGCAGTAGCGGTTGCGAAGGTCCTTCTCGCAATATCGCTACCAGAAGCACTGAAGGTCCTCCCCAGAGCACCCGTGGGGCCTCCCCCGTGGGCATATAATGATCGATCACGAGAGCTTCTCTTTTGATGCGAGTCACGGAAACCCTCCACGTGGCTAGAAGATCGAGCAACAAGAAGGTCCTCCACTTGCTGCGGTCCACCCTAAAGGTCCTCCCCTGGGTATACACTAAAATAACTCTCCATGGAGTGGGACCACAAATTGTGATGGTATTCCTCACTATCATAGTCGCAATTATGGAGGCCCTCCCTGTAGTGACATCTCATCATGACAAGAAGGTCCTCCCCTTGTCGTAGCCTGTTGTTGGCGCCAAAATCTTGCACGCAAAGAAGGGAAGGAAAAGAAGCCTCATGCGCTGCCTCGCGAAGCTCTGGCGCGAAGCACCCTCCGAGCATCGAGCCCGCTGCAAAGCACAAGAGGCAGGAATGCTCCACGAAGCCCTGAAGTTCACGAGCTCACCGCCAACCATATAAGGCGGTAACGCTCCGCGACCACCATGACGTTCGCGAGCCCGCTGTGAAGCAACTGCCGCCCCTTCGCGCCGCGTGAGTTCTACTTCACGGCGCCCATTGCCGATAAATACTGGGTTTCCCCTGAGCCTAGAGGACGAACGATCTGAACTTTCAGCTTCTCAACTCCCTAATCGAAAAGCACCCTTTGCCCCGAGAGTCATGAGCTCCGTGAGGTATTTTTACGTTGCGAGATGCCTTTGCCTTGTCTTGTTTTGAGACCCTCCTCCGAGAGGGATGCCCTTCGTGAAGCCTAAGGGAATTCGCGGAGGAAGGGGATTCCCAAGGGAACCCGGGCAGCCGCACAGTGTTTATGCTTCGCGAAACACCCATCCCATACTAGTGATCCCCATGCCAAGGCAGGGTCACTGCATATTGTGAAGCACACTACCTCGCAGCACCTTGATTCGCGAGGCACCTCTACTTTGCGAGGTAGTGCTCCACGAATACTATTCCACTTCGTGAAGCACCCCCCATCCACACCTCTACCCCATGGTAAGGCCAAGGCACTCCACATTCCGAAACACACTCCTTCTCCTGACAATTCCTCTTCCCGTGCGACCCTCCAGGTTTGCACGATGTGATTTCAAAGTCCAATGGGCAGCATCACCCGTAGCATTGCTTCGCCTAATGCTTCTTCGCATAGGCACGATAATGTCTATTGCTTCTTCTCATAGCCACGCTAATGTGGACCCCTCGATGGTTCGCTCCGCGACCCCATTTTACCACGGCCTTACTGGTACCTTCCCTCCTCCAAGGAGCCGAGGGTTCCAGTCATGTAAGTCCTAGGGGTGTAGAGTGAACCCACCTCATCCGACCTACAGGACGTTAAACATACAAGCACCTCGTCCTCAACACATGACGTTAAACTATGATCTGGCCCCGTGCTTCACACGCAGTGTCCCCCCAGCTCGGACATTTTTTATGCCACTCATCTCCACAGAGATGGCATCACCCCCTCCACAAGGGATGATATCCTCCTTCTCAGAGTAGCGTATGTCCATGGGAGAAGGGAATCCACCGTGGTGTATGCCCCCTAGCCCCTCTTGCAGAAGGTAGCACCCATGTACCTCCGTATATCCCCACTGCCACGGTCAGTGGAGGGCGCAGTAGGGAACGAGGCACCTCCCATCCTTGGTCCCAAATCCCTCTCTCACCCTGCTTTTCCGCACTTCGGGCCTCCATCCTGGAGTAAGTCCCCGCACCATGGGTTGCCTAACATGTAAGTGCCTCTTCGCTTCTCGGGGACACACCCTTCGTGACGTGATCGTCAGGTCCTTATTGCCTCTTGTTTCTCATGCCGAGCATGACTCACGTGGGCTTAAAGTGAGCATCGACCATGAAAATTCCTTCGTCCGGCAAGATGTTAAGCTGTATTCCCTCATCCGAAATGAAGTTAAACTGTATTTTCTTGTCCAGCATGATGTTAAACTGTATTCCCTCATCCAGCATGACATTAATCTATTTTCCGTCATCCAGCATGATGTTAAACTGGATGCCTTCGTCCTGCATGACATTAAACTGCACACCCATTTGAACTACGAGGTCTTTGATCCATGTCAAGGCATGGTATGTAGGAAGCCTCCACGAGGTTCAAGTACACCCGTCATTTATTCACGTCTAGTTCCACCTTCACCCAGTATGACATTAAACTGCATTTCAGTCTGATGGAAAGCTGTTGTGACCACCTGAACTACGAGGACTTTGATCCATGTCAAGGTATAGTACGTAGGAGGCCTCCCTGAGGTTCAAGCCCATATCCCATCAGAAAAAGGTCCCTTCCTCACATCGGTTCTCCGACACCCACCCTTTGAACAACGAGGACTTTGATCCATGTCAAGGCATGGTACGTAGGAAGCCTCCACAAGGTTCAAGCCCACCACTAGTGGACCCCCGGGACTACTTTCACGTCAGTTCACTGATGAAACCCTTTGAACTATGAGGAATTTGATCCATGTCAAGGCATGGTATGTAGGAATCCTCTCAAAGGTTCAATCCCACCACCCGTTGGTCATTTCGACCTTCTTCGCATCAGTTCACCAACACCCGGGCAGCCTAGTGTGTAAGCCCCACACCATCTGAACCAAGGTCCTTGTTTACGTCCATTCGCTAACACACCATCCTAAACTACATGGTATTTGATCCATGTCAAGACATGTTACATAGGAATCCTTTATAAGGTTCAAGCCCATCACCCGGTTGTTCCGACCTCACTCACGTCCATTCACCCCTATCCCACAAGACGTTAAACTGTAATCCACATTCAAATTTGAACTACGAGGTCTCTGATCCATGTAAAGGCATGGTACGTAGGAATCCTTCATGAGGATCAACCCCACCACCATCGGACCAAGGTCCACCTTCACGTCGGTTCGCTGATGTTGCCCATCAGGCCAAGGTCCACCTTCATGTCGGTTCGCTAACGACACCCATCAGACCAAGGTCTACCTTCACGTTGGTTCAACGGCATCATCCCAAACTACGCGGACTTTGATTCCATGCCACGGGGATACATAGGAGGTCTCTTCGAGGTGCAATCCCAACTTCACCGTCTCCCTTACGATGGTCCCATGTCATTCCTCCTCCACTTCATTCATCCATCCATCATCCAACCTGATTCTCACCCGGACTATCATATCACGGTGAGATCATGTTGTTCCGCTCCTCTTCACAACATTCATGATGTCACCCATCTGTTGGCCCTGATATCGGCATCCCTTCATGGGAAATTCGTCAATTTTATTCACTCCAGCTAGTGTTTTGATCAGGCCGACCCGTCTCCGCTGGACGTTAAACTTGCGACCTACCTCGTGATAAACATGAGATGCCTGAGGAAAAGCTTGGATTGAACGCCTTTGGCATAACCGTCTCTACTGGACGTTAAACCTACGGCATACCCTGTGTAAAACATAAAAAGATGAGGAAAACCTCAGATATATGCCTATGGCATATAATTCCCCGCGCTTGATGTGGGATGCCTCCTGCTTACATGCCCTCGGGAAGCCCCATGAAAGGGAAAAAAGACAGACACGCCAGTTCCCCAGCATACAGACACGCTACTAATGCCTCGACATGACTACTCCCCCGACTGAATGTTGCTTCTCTATCTGGACCCTCTGGAATTTCCCGAAAAATGAAGTTTAATTAATCGGCGTCCATAGAAACATGGCACTGGGAAGAGTTTCATGAACAACGTATTCAATCTATAAGGGAGACCTGGACTATGTGACTAGTTCTGAGGAGGAATCCACAGAAGGAAGAACCGACATACCATCATCCCGGTTTCAATCAAGGAGTAGACGTCCCTGAATAAGGAGCAGATGCTGCCCGCATTTGCAAATCGGGAAATCGGGGCTACAAGTAGCGCGTCCTCCTCCGCAGATGGATGCGCGCGCCCCGGCGAAAGCGTCAGAAATAAAAATGGTGAACCCGACATGAATGACTTCTCCTCAAAGTGGAGATTAGTAGAATTCGAGAAACTGGTAGATTAATGTGTCACCAGATCCAGATATCCGGTGCCGGGTCCCACCAAGAAAATAGCGGTCCTAGGGTGAAACTCACCGGAAATTGGGGCAGTAGAATGTGGGGAATTCTGTTCTGCAATGCGTTGGCATGGATCCTTCTTAAAGACGTGGAGAATAGAATGAATCTAGGGCACTGGTTGTCAATCCTTTTCCTCGCAGCGCTGATGAGTTGATCTCTCTGTTTCCCAGGAACCAGGTTGCTGCTATGGAGAGGCGATCACCACCCGCTCTCCTACGTAGGGGTAGGGGAAATACCAGCACATTCGCCCCACATGGATCTTCTGCTGCCATTACGACCTGTACATCCGTGAATACGGGGCGCCCACATCCCCTCTCCCTGTCAGAGATCATCCAACGAAGGGTGATCAACGACCTTGTACGCAGGTACGAGGAGGAAGGGGTCATCCCAACTTGGGATATGGCCCGCCTGGACCTGGAGTCATCCAGGCCCCGCCATCAACAATGCCATTAAAGGCCGCGCGGGGAGCCCCTACTCCCCACCGCAACGTTCAATCATTTCAGGAGCCTGTCCCCGGAACGCCTTCATAACTTCTCGCCTTATGCTGATGAGGAGGGTGATTTCTGGCTCGGCCTGCTCAGAGTCCCAAGTTAGGGGCTCCAAGAAAGGGCTCCCACTCGGATGCATCAGTGCCGCTGACCGGCTTTTTTAGAAGAGCAGGTAGGCCACGCCCCTGCACCACCTGCGCCAGCCCGTCTGACCCGACCTCAGCGCTGGGCCCTAGTTGAGGACGCTCGTCAAGGTGCATCGACATCAACAACTACTATGGCCCGATCCACCACTGACGTGCAGCATGGAGTCCCTGTATACACTGAGCAGTGGCACTCCTTCACCCAACCAAGACCGAGGCTCCAACTACCCCATGAATAGGTCGGGTTGGCTCTCGGGGTTATAGGCCTGAGTGTTGATCGCCCCGAATAAATTCACAGTAATGTCACCCCATACGGAGGGCCTCCCCCTACCACTATTCTGCAGAGCGTGGGCCTCCCCCGCTCCAAAGCTTCTCAAGGAGACGTGCCTCGTGCTACCCCCATCACGAAGAAAGACCTGCCCCGCGACGGTGATGCTCGGCGCGGAGACCTCTCCCACACCCACCATATAGGGTATGGAGACCCTCCTCCTACCCTCGAACTTCGAAATGAAGGCACATACCATCCAGTCCCTCTCCAACATGGGCGTCCCCCTACATCCTCTCCGTAACTGGAGAAGGTCCTCCTCGCCCGAGCAACTCGAGGAGTGAAGGTCAGCCTCGCTTCGCCCATGTGGGTACTATCCATGGAGGACTTCCCCGTGTGCCCTTCAACATTTTCCCTGGTACTCCTCACACCCTGGTTATCTCATGTGAGATCCCTCTCCGCCATGGAGTTAGCGCCACCCCGAGACCACAAGTTGAGAATCAACCTTGTGCCGAAAAGCCATCTAGGGGCATGAGAGTGGTTCATCGCCGCCACAAGAAGAGTCCTGGGAAGGCTTGGGTGGAGATCATACCTGCCCATTTCATGGACTCTGAAGTAGAATGCGGCTCAGTGATGGAACCTTCTCCCCGCTCCTCCATGTCAAGAACTGGGGCAAGGACCAGGCGCGTCAGCCTCATTCTCCCAGAATGCGAGGTCCACTGGATTCCTGCCTCCCTCCGCAGGTACATCCAGGAGGAAGAAATTGTGGAAATGCCGTAGGTCCCAACTACACAATCACCACCGTCGTCACTAGAAGCACCCTCTACCTTAACCAGAGATCGGAGGGAGCTGTTTTAGGGACCAACGGTAGCCGAGCAACGACGCAACCCATCACTAGTGGCCGTAACTCCCATGCCAGAAGTTGGGGCTATCAGCCCATCGTATCGTGATATCGTGGTCAGGTCACCTCACTCTTCAAAGGATGGCCTGGAGTTCGGAGGCCAGTCAGCTCGTTTGCCGTATTATCCGCCGCCTAGTTTACTGTCCTTGCGATCCACCTCGGTACCGCTACCGGTCCCTCATCCACCCCCAGTTGACGAGTGGGGAAATACAAGTCCAGACCCCGAGTCCGAACCTAGGAGCTTCTGGGGCATTCTCACAGCAGATCACTTCCCGGAGAAGTTCTGGCCGATGGCGGCACCGAACTTTCGCGCACCAGAGTCCCTTACCCCAGAGGAAGTGGGGTGATTTTGCTGAACCCTATGGGCGAAACACATCTTCCTTCGTTATGAGCGGGTGATGTACCCCAGAAGTCAAGAGCACTTTGAAGAAATCGGCAAGCAATGCCGCCTGATCGATTTGGCCGCACTCCCTGTGGCCCAGCACCCTGAGTCACCAGGCCGTCAGAGCATCCTTCAACGGAAATGTGTTCAGAGTTTCAAAGTACTCCGCAGAGTCATCAGGGAAGCTACCCCCATGTGCAAGTTTGTGGTTGGGGACACTATGCCGCTCTCCTCTTCAGCCCTATCCGACGACAACCCGATTCATTATGCGACATTGAGGACATGCCCTCGAGAGGGGTCGCGGTCCACATGAATGATGTAGTGGACAAGGAAGAGGAGCTTGAATTTCTTGATAGAGAATTACCCCCTGAGGGCATACCACCACTTCTGGACCCATCAGGGAGGGTTACCCATCAATAGAGGAACCTTCTAGGCCTCCATGTACCCACCAAGTCGCTGGTACTCAGTCGAAATTACAGTAATGGTAAGGAGCACGTCAGAACTATCAAGCACTCCGACCCGTCCGCCTCTGTACAGAAGACGGAAGAAGATCCCGAGAAGGCCACGTAACACCAGCAGCTTGCTGAGCAGAAGAGGCTGGTTGACGAACTCTTGGCTGAGCATGCTGCAGAGCGGCGACCCGACTATGGTAATCCCAAGCCCGGTCAGCAGGGGCAGGAACAATTTCCCCCTAGTGAGACGCCTCTGGGCAACCCTGATCATGCTACTTCTGCAGACCAGGTAGAAGCCCAAACTTATGGAAAGAGGGCACAATACATATCGTCAAACCCTCCTAAACGACAGGGAAATTTGAAGAATCCATCCCAGGTTCCCCCAGTCGCCCCACAGGCCGTTCCGCCAGTCGCTCCATGAGCCGCCGAAGCCATCTACCGTGTCGGAGAACCTGGCAACGCACTTGTGATTAGGGATCCCCACCAAGACAGGGACCTCCACCCGGATGATATTATAGCAGCACTCATCGCCCGCCTCGAAGTGTTGGAAACGCAGCAGGTGGCGGTCCCACAGGATGGCAAGCCATATCCCACGTGGCTGGATGATATGCCCACACCCCCGGGTTTTGGGAACCCCACTTCCTCACCCTTCAATGGGATATGGGACCCGCCACAGCATTTGGCCCACTTTTCTTCCAGGTGTGGCCCCATGTTGGGGACTCCAGCCCAGCAAGAAGACGCCAAGCTCCAATGTTTTGTACAAACATTGGAGGGACCCATATTCGTCTGGTACAGCCAGCTCCCTATCAGATTGGTGACCGGTTGGGAGGATATCCGCTGGTAGTTCCTATACCAATTTAGCTCCACCACACGAAAGACCAGTATTGCAGACCTCTTCAAGTGAAAACAAAGTCCTAATGAGCGAGTTGTAGACTTCATCACCCAGTGGAAGGGACTTACATACTCCCTCGACATGACACTGACTCAGGAGAAATTAATGACGATGTGTGTAGGGAACATTAAAACAGAGCTGGTTCCATACCTGGTCACCAAGAACTACCCTGGAGGGTTCCGGGATTTCTCAGATAAGGCTCAGAGCCTCGAGAAGGCTCTGCAACAGGCTAGTCAGGCACATTTGTTTCCCCATGTGATCCCGACCAGGAGGGCTGCCAGAGCCGAACCTGCCAAGGTGGCCCAAATAGAAGCCCCAAGGTAGTTGGAATTACTGTTGGTGGCACCGTCCCCACAACCCCACAGAGGTCCTCCACCTCAAGCGCAGGCTCCTGCCCAGCAGCGACCACCTCAGAATCGACAGGTTCCCCCACGCAATGAGCCCCCACCACCTAGGAGAGACAATCAGGCGCCGCCTCCTTGGAAGGCACCTCCGGCCCCTCGTCAGGGCCATGCCCCCAGGGCCCCCTATCCGGAAAGAAGGAACCAGACTTATGTTTTCAACAAAAATCAGGTCCCTGGCGACTTATGAAGTGCCCTAGAGCAAGGGATTGTGCGCCTACCCGAGTGAAGAAGGCCGACAGAGGAGAATCTCACTGATCACCCCAACTACTGTCCTTATCATTGGATTCTGGGGAATACCCTCAAAAAATGCTATGTGTTTAAAGACTGGCTTCAAGACTAGTTTAACAACAACATAGTCAGGTTGGGCCCGACACCAACACAAGTAGCAGGTGTCTTTGCACGGTCAGAGATCGGTAGCGACAGCGTAGGCGAGTGGAAGTAGGTTCCCAGCCGTGGGTCCCAGATATATGATGGCTGGATGGATCAAAAAACCGTCGTCCATGTCCATGGTATCATTCGGGAATGCCTGAATAATTGGGAGCCTTCGGGGGAAGTAGCCAGCACCTCTGCATCATCTTCACAGCCGACCTCTACCCAAAAGGGAAAGCAGTGACGACACAAGAAGAAGCAACGCGCTTCACCACTTCCATCGTCATCCTGCACTCTTGGCAACTTTATGCCCCATGAAATGGGGATTCCTCCCAGAATCTACCCGGTAGAGGATGACTCGTCGAGAGACAGCTATGTGTATGCTTCGGTTAACACCGTGGAGCTAGTAAAGCCCTATATGACTCCCGACGAAGGGGAAGGCCATGCGAGCCTCCCCAACGTCCCCAGCCGACGTCAACGTTAGTGGAACCACAACCACACCAGTCGTCGAGGAACGTTATCGGGCCCTTTCAGCCAGGTCGTGCATGCTACTAAGACCAGACAGCAGGCTCAGCACAAAGCTCAGCCCACTCAACCCCACCTTATGACCTCAGCTCTACCTCCACCACCGTTTGTGCTACTAGATCAGGAAGAGCTGCCTCGTCCGTATCATAGTCAGTCTTTCCCGGCTACAGGCTAGTATTTTTTGTCCGATCCTAGTCTGGCGAATACTCTCAAGTCTTCAACTAGTAGGTAGCAGGATGTACCCAGCACTAGCCAACCGCCGGTTCAACCGGCAGGACCTTATATGCCTCGAACTGCCGAACGACCTCCTATAAGCAGAGGTTCGCGCTTGGTATGAAAGTATGAAGTCCTGAAGCACCTATCCAGCATTCCAGCAGGACTTTCTATCCTTGAGGCCCTTCAACTATCGTCTGAAATGCACGAAGCACTCGTCGAGGCCCTAAGGATCCCCCTTCAGTTTGAGACGGAGGTAGCAGCTACGGAATCCTTCAATGATAAGACAATTGAGAACGCTGAATGCGAGGTAGTTATCTCGTTCTCCGATGAAGATGAGGACCCTCCCATACAAGGGCTTATTCTCCCACAGTACATCATTGGCCACTTCAATGGCATGGAAGTCTGCCGCTGCCTCATTGACATGGGTTCCGGGATCAGCCTAATCCCGACTCGGACACTACGAAAGTTGGTTCTGTCTGAAGATGATGTTATGCCCTCCGACCTCAGAATCCCGGGGTACGACAGGACCGAGAAATCCCCAGTCGGCAATATCCACCTAAAGACCCAGTTCAGCGGCCTAATTTCCAGCACCGAGTTCATAGTTGTCTCTCAGGACAATGCCTACAACGCATTGATGGGTAGGCCATGGATCCATCTACACGTAGCGGTCCCTTTGTCGTATCACCAATGCCTCAAATACTCCCTTAATGGTCGAGTAGGTGTACTCCAAGGAGATGCATCTCCTTTCGCCTCTTGTGAATCCCACTATCTGGATGCTGGTTATTACAAGAGTAAGGATAAGCAAATTCTAGTAAGTGAGGATGAACCTATCCCGGTCACAAGTGATCCATGGGCAGGCCTGGATGACGCCTACATTTTCCCGATCCATCGATTGGAGGCCACGACCACGGACATGGGGCATTGTTTTGTTGTTTCGGGTTCTCAAGGAATACGTGTTCCCGTGCCCAAGCGATGACGGAAAATCACCTCGTACTCCTAAACCAACCTGGTTTAGGTGATCCCATAGCCTCATACCCCTGTGCGGTACTGGAATGTCAAGATTATGAAAACGACAGTACATCATACATGTCTCTTCCTCCGGGCTCGAATCAACAGACTCATGCTGACACATCACCACTACTTTGATGTCATCAAACGTGGCCCCTTGGGACGAAGGCCAGATGGGATAGGATCGACTGACTTCATTGTTGTGGTCTCAGTGGCGAGTGGGTCTTCTGATACGATGACCACTACTGCCCAAGCCGACACCTGCTGCCCATCAGGGTTTGATAGCTCAGAAATAGATCCCTTTGCGGGGAACCCCTCCGCAGGTGGAGAGGAAGATCTGAAGGATGCTCCTCCCGCCTTCGAGGAAGGCGTCTCTACCACAGTTGATGAACTGGTATAGGTGAACCTTGGTAGCGAGGCAGATCCAAGACCCACATTGATCAGTGCAGCTACATCCCCTGAGGAGCAGCATAGGTATGTAGAATTTCTCAAGAAAAATCATGATGTGTTTGCTAGGAGTTACAACAAGATGCTAGGACTAGATCCCCAGGTAGTCGTTCACCGCCTGGGCCTCCCGTCAAACTATCGCGGGTTTAAGCAGCCCCCCAAGAAAGATGCACCCATCACACAGTGATATGGTTGAGGCCAAAGTTGACATGCTTATCAAGGCCATCTTCATTAACGAAGTCCAGTACCCCAAGTGGCTTGCCAATATTATGCCAGTCCGGAAGAAGAATGGGCAGATCAAGGTCTACATCGACTTCCACAACCTCAATCGACATAGCCCAAAGGATGACTTTCCCCTCCCAGTGACTGAGTTATTAATTGTTTCTACAACCGGGTTCCAAGCCCTCTCTTTCATGGATGGGTATTCCGGGTACAACCAAATCTAGATGGCCCCCAAGGATGAGGTGTCAACTACCTTTAAGGCCCCCAAGGTACCTTTTGTTATCCGGTTATGCCCTTCGGCCTGAAAAATTCAGGTGCCACTTATCAGAGAGCCATGCATCGCATATTCAGGCCGATTTTTAGGATGCTGGTGGAATGCTACATGGATGGCCTAGTGGTCAAATTGCGCCAACACCAGGACCATCTCAAAGACCTTGAGAAAGTGATTGGTATCCTCCATTCCCGCCACCTGAAGATGAAACCGTTAAAGTGTTCCTTCGGGGTCAGCTCTAGGAAGTTTCTTGGCTTT
Organism: Viscum album; assembly: GCA_963277665.1. Classification (NCBI taxonomy): domain Eukaryota; kingdom Viridiplantae; phylum Streptophyta; class Magnoliopsida; order Santalales; family Viscaceae; genus Viscum; species Viscum album. The sequence continues at coordinate 70,819,542 of OY728149.1, forward strand.
GTTGTTAGATACCAGGGCATTGAGATCGACCCAGAGAAGATCAAGGTCATCCGCCAAATGCATCCCCTGAGCAATATTCGGGAAAATTGAGGTCTCCAAGACCACATAGCCTATATACACAGATTCATCACAAATCTGGCCGGCAAGTGTAAGCCCTTTTCCCGGCTCATGAAGAAGGGTGCTGCCTACGAATGGGATGAGGAGTGCCAGACCGCCTTTGGGGAAATCAAGCAGTATCTACCCCAACCTCTGGTTTTGATTCCACCCATCTTCGGAAAGCCTATGGTCCTTTATGTGACCGCCCTAGAATGATCCCTTGGTGCACTGCTCGCCCAGAAAAATAACAAGGGTACAGAGAACGGTCTCTACTATCTCAGCCGCATGCTTCTTGATATGGATATCAGATACTCCCCTATAGAAAAGGGCTGCCTTGTGATCGTTTTTTCCATACAGAATTTGCGGCATTACCTGCAGTAACATGAGGTGCAATTGGTCTCCCAAGTAGACCCACTAAAGTACATCCTGAACTGCCCCATGTTGACTGGCCGACTAGCACAGTGGGCGGTGATTCTTCAGCAGTTTGATATCAGGCACATACCTTAGAAGGCCATTAAACGACAGGTGTTGGCAGAATTTTTAGCTACCCATCCATCCTCCATGGATCAATCCATGGACTAGGATTTTCCTGATGAGACGATCCTCTGAGTCGCTCGGGCCATCCCATGTTGGCAAATGCACTTCGACGGTGCCTCCAGGAGCCCCACCGGTAGGAGGCTCAATGATCCTAAGCTCAACAAAGTGGGCCTGGGTATCATCTTCATTACCCCGTCATAGGCCATCCTACCATACTCGTTCCTATTGTCAGAAGGCTGCACCAAAAATGAGGTAGTGTACCAGGCTCTCATCAACGGCCTCGATTTGGCCCTTGAGATCAAAGTGCCCCATCTACATGTGAAAGGAGATTCCGAGCTGGTAATCAAGCAGGTCAATGGACATTATGTTAATAGAAATCCGGAGCTTGTGCCATTACTGTAGTGAACCCTTCGCCTAATGGCCCAGTTCCCCTCTCGCCCAGAGGTTACCCATGTCCCTCGGTCACAGAACGGTCGAGCTGACGCTTTGGCCGGCTTAGCTGCGTCGCTTGTGGAACCCGAGAAAAATGATTTGATCATACATTTGGCACCCCAGAGAGTCATTTCCCTCATCACCCAAGAGGATAATGATGGCCTGCATGTATGTCGTCTCACCGCCAGGACCTCTACTTCAGGGGTCCCAGGTTCGTCAGACACAGTCGTTGAAGCCACTCCCGACTGGAGGGCACCTGTTGTCGAGTATCTCTAAAATGGTTGCCTCCCATATGACCGGGCCGAGTGTGAGTGAATCCGACACCGCACACTGCAATTTACCCTCCAGAGTTGTCCCAGTCATGAGAAGATCCTCTATAAGTGGAGCTTTGATGGAATTCTCCTCCGTTGCATTCAAGGAGTCGAGATTTATCAGGGTATGAAAGAGGTCTACATAGCTTCATGTGGTGCCCATCAAGCTGGGCCAAAGCTGTCCCATCAAATATGGAGGTTGGGGTACTTATGGCCCTCTATGATCCATGATTGTATCGAGTTTGGCAAGAGATGCCATGCGTGCCAAGTTCATGTCAACTTCCTGCATTGGCCGCCAGAACCCCTCCACTCTACCAGGTACTCTTGGTCATTTGCAGTGTGGGGACTTGATGTAGTGGAACCATATCAACCAGCGACAACTTGACAGTGCATGTTCATCCTAACTGCTGCAAATTTCTTCTCCAAGTGGGCAGAGGATGTTCCACTCAAAGAGGTCAAGGCCCATTCCATGGTCGACTTTGTGAGCTCCAATATCATTCACCGGTTTTGGGTACCTCATGCTGTCCTCACCGATAACGGCACCAAATTCTGAGCGGCTGAGCTGAAAAAATTGTATTCCATGTACAATATCCATTCGAACCATACCTCCCATTATCATGCGCAAGAAAATAGGAAGATCGAGGCATTAAACAAAACCCTATCTAAAATTCTGTAGAAAATGGTTGGCCAGAACAAGAAAAGTTGGCTGGACAATCTCCCCAACGCCCTTTAGGCTTATTGGAAGATGACTCGCAACTCTACCCAGGTAACCCCATATTCCCTGGTGTATGGGGCTGAGGATGTCCTACCCATTAAGATCCAGCTTCCATCGTTACGCACTGCAGTCTATGACCACCAGGCACCAGATAAGGTGGTCGTAATCTGTCTAGCTGAATTAGAAGCACTGGACGAGAACAGGTTTCATGCCCTGTACAATATGGAAAGGCATACGTATAAGATAGCGAGGGCCTTCAACAAGAAGGTTCACATTCGTTCTTTCCTACAGGGTGACCTAGTTTTGGACCTTCGAGCGCCAATGATCCCTGGTAGGAAACTGCCCAAGCTAGAGCCCAAATGGAAAGGGCCATATATCATCAATAAGGTTTACCCCAATGGGGCATACTCCTTGGTGACCACAGATGGTGAGCGCGTAACTCCTCCCACCAATTCCATGTTCCTCACGTAGTAATTTGCCTAAGCATCTTTTTTTTGGTCCGACATGACCTTAAACTGCAGGGTCCTGCATGACCTTAAACAACATCTTTGTCCTGCAAGATGATAAACTGCAAAATGGTATGAGCTCTATGACCTTAAACTGAGATCTCCCCCATACTTACTGAAAGACGTTAAACTGCAAGCCAGTATGGCCTTCTTGACCGAGGCCTAGCCTCAGGCCCCTTGGCCCTATCCTTAATGCAATGCGTTAAACTACAATCCAGTCAGGCCTTCCTGTCCGAGGCTTAGCCTCAGGCCCCTTGGACCCGTCCTTACTGTAAGACGTTAAACTGCAAGTTAGTCAGGCTGTCCAGACCGAGGCCCAGCCTCATGCCTCCCTCACCGAGGCCTAGCCACAGGCCCCTTGGCCTTTCGGGCCCTAGCCCAAGTTCTTTCCTGGAGTGTATGGTGTGGTGAAGGATTATGTCCACATTCACTTTAGTTTATTCAGTGTACCATACACATCCTCTGTCGAGGGAATACTATTCCCCTACTATTGTCTTCACTGCAAGATGTTAAAATGTGAGCTTGTCAAGCCTTCCTGACCGAGGCCCAGCATCCAGCCACTTGGCCTTGCCGGTCCCCCGGGCCCAGGTTCCTTCCCACAAGATTGTGCATTGTGGTGCGGGATTACGTCCTCATTCACGTCAGGCTACTCACCGCATCGTACACATCCTCGTTAGGGTATCTTTACCATGGGTATCTTCTAGAACTAAGTGTGGCTTGATTCCCATCCTTATGGGGTTTGTAGGACCACCCGAATGTCTAATCTTTGGGTCCAGCCCCATCTCTTGGGAATCTCCATCCCATCTTGGCTCCTTGGACTACCCTTCCTCCATAATGGGTGTATATGGCGTGGTATGGGATTATGTCCTCATTCAGGTCGGTCCTGTAATGACCACTCCATGTACCTCTCCCTCCCGAGCTATTTCGTTTCCCCTTTTCAGCGGTTCACCAATCTGCCTAAGGGTACTCTGGTTTATTACCTGGAATTCCAAACTTTACTCAGACATGTCCGCAACCACTTTCCAGGCTTTGTGTATCCCTGCATCAGGGCTTCCATCATCTTTCACACCTGGAGGGACCCCCAAGAATGGCCTGGATACTACACCCAATGGCTCTCCTACCATTACGTGCCAACGCCCCTGAGGGTTTCAGACAACAAATCGGTAAAATCCCGCGTTGTGAATATGGTCAGTGGTTGATGCTCATTTGTTGTTCCCACCTCATGCTAACGCGATATGGAGACTATTTTTTCCACCATGGTTAACAGTTTTCCTCTATCTCCATGACAACCCCATGAAGCCCAAAATGTCTGTTACACGATTCACATCCTTCTCCAGTCTCATCATGTCCAAGTAGAGTCTCCGAACTCTTAGTATTATTACTTTGTGCACGTCTGTGCGTTGGGGGAACAAGACGTGTCAAAGGTGTCCTTCGGGGCTCTCTGTCGACTCCCCTATGATGGATGCCACAAGTATTGCAATAAGGATTCCCCCCTCGTTTCCCACACTGAGTTTAACTCACATGGGCTTAGGGATCGGGTTGACATCTACGCTTACTCAGGAAGGTGTCACCATTCATGGTCCGAGATCTAAGACCATAAACTAAGATCCATCCAGAACTACATATGGCTTGACTCCCATCCTCATGGGATAAGTAGAGACACCCTGGTATTTTGTGTAGGGTCCAGCCCATAAGAATTTTCCTATCCGTTCTCATCTAGAACTACATATGGCTTGATTACCATCCTCATGGGATGTGTAGAGACACCCTTGTATTTTACTCAGGGTCCATCCCATAGGAATCATTAATCCCATCCTTCCCCTTTCCGGACCCCTGGCCAGACCCCTCTCTAGAGAGGCCCTGTCCCAAAGAAGGGAGGATCCATGACCAAACCAGTGGGCCCATCTGGCGTACTCCCACTATGGTGGTGTAACTACCTATGTGTTGGAATCTGTTCAGACAAACCATCGCTCCATATTCCATGCTTTGTGTACCCCATTTTCGGACCCTCGTCCCCTTTCATGTCTGAAGGAACCCCCTAACGGCCTGGTCTCATGTCGCATCAGCTCACCTACCGTCCTGGGCCAACATCTCGGAAGATTGGTCATGTTTTGAAGGACCCCCTAAGAGTATGGATGCTCGACCTAGTGTCCGCCTACTGTCCTGGGCCAACGTCTTGAAGGATTGACTGAAAAAATTTGTGATATGCTCCCGTGTTTTGAACATGGTCAATGGTCGAACCTCATTTGTTGTCCCCATTTCAGGCTAACACAGTAAGGATATCATTTCTCTACCATGGTTAACGATTTCCCTTTGTTGTCACGCCATCCCCACAGTGTTCCGAATCATGGGTATCTTGATCCACACTTCCCATTTCCATCTGTTCGGACCAATTTCAGCACCCCTCGCATTGCACCGTTCTTTCATAAGAGCATGCTAAAGAAACGGTAATTCGTCTATTCTAAGGACCTCTTTCTCTGGCCAGGCCTCTCCCACTGTCCGGAAATCCGGACTGGTTGTCCAAACCCCAGATGCCCGAGGCTTGTTTTCCACTCCCATGTTGGGAGGGACGATGTGGTAACTATCTCCTGTTTCTCACATCAGGCTTGACCCACGTGAGCTTGGGAAATTTTCGCCAGATGTCCTGCCAATATTATAGGGATGTAATGAACCAATTAAAATAGTGGAAATAGTGCATGCTACGGTATTCAAGAAATAAAATTGAAGCTCGAAAGTACCATTGAAAGGTTTGTAATTTGTTACAATACCCAGGGGTTGACTCCCCCCATGGACGGGTTGACCCCATCAAAAGAATGTTGTAGATCTGCCACCCTTCGGCTTGTGGCGTCCAAGACTTTCTGTCACCGACTAAACTCTCTCTCCTCCTTAGCAGCGGCGGTACGCAGTCCGTCAGCCTTGGCTCTGGCCCTTCCACGCCATCTTGAACAACATCTATCTTTCCAGAAGCCTGCCTCATATGCTCTTCTACCTCTACCAGTTGGGCCTTCAACCGTGAGATCAACTCAGATTGTGAATTAAGTGAGGCTGAGTGCTCATCTGCCTAGGTCTGCATCTGTTGGACCTCTCTTTAAGCCTCCTTGAGCTTCTTGATGCTAGTCGCCTTCCTCCACTACCAGCCCATGCTGAGCCCGTGATTATACTATCGGATCTTCTCAACCATGAGATCTCGGATGAGCGCATGAGGATGTTGGGCATCCACTCCCCCATCGCACAGTTCGCGCAGCCGGGAGCAAATTCTATCCATTTAATTCACCCATAGCATTTGGGTGGTGTCCTTGATGAAGTGTGTGACCAGCTTCCACGATCGGCGGCAGACTATGCTGCTGTCCTCCTCATCAGAGGCCATTTCTTCCCAGTCTGCGCGATTGGCAGGATCATACGCAGGATACGCCTACAGGAAATCCTCGGCCGAATCTACATCTAGTGTTGAATCCGACACGACATCTAGCGCAGAAGTAGGTGTGATGGGACTTGGGTTGACCGTTTGATCCTCATCATCAGACTCCACTTCAATAACCTCAGGCATGACCCTGCTGGTGGCCCCACCAGTGATAGTGCATGTAGCAGCACAGGGAGATGGGGGGACTATCTCCACCATCACCAGCATGCCCCTAGGAGGGGTGCCGCCAGACATCCCATTCATCCTTGCCGCAACAGCCCATGCCAGTCGAGGAACTGTACCATAGGAAAGGAAACAGACGTTAATTGGCACCATCTACACGTGACAACAATGAATCTAGTAGAGGAAACATACAAAGATCGATCTCCTGGTGCTGCTCTTGATTCGATGCTAATGGGACCCCGAGGCGTGGCCCTACGTATACTATTTGAAGGTATAGAGATTCTTGAAGGGCCACCTCAGGTGCTTTGGCCCCACCAGACGCAGAACTGGATGCAGCCGTAGGCACGGGTTCTGAAGGTCCTGCATTGTAACCCACTAAGGGGCGAGAGCGAGGCCTGCACACAAGATCCTCCTGCATGGTTCAAACATCGGTGAGAAATTTGTGATGGCCCGAGAATGGACCGTGAGGAAAGAAGTTCGGAATGCTACCTCGAGAGCCTCTGCAAAATCATCAGAATTTGAGTCTTTCCCTTTGACTTCTCCCTCCTCCAACGGGCTCCCTCCGTCAGCCCCATCCTCCCAAGAGGAGTCCTCTGATTCTTCCAGTAGGGGGAAGCGCTCCCTCAGATCAGCAGCTGACAACTGTGGGGGGACCGTCTGACCCTGCAGTACCCTCACCCGGTCTGTCATTGGGCGCATGACACCACTGGAATGAACGTAGTCCTCCAGCTCGTCCAAGTATTGCTCTGCCTCCGCCGGAGATACCATGAAACCTGCGCGGACTGGGCCTATGCCCAATAACTCTATCCCAAGGTGATTCAGGTGCGCCCATATCTCGGGTGGACTGAAGAATTTTCGGTTGACATCCCAAATGTCCCAGGCCTCCAGGAAGACAACATCCTCTTCCATGTCAATATGACACAACCGCTTCCCCGGAGCCTGAGTGGATATCCTATGAAATCCTCTCAGCGACCGCCCCTCCGGATGGCCCTTCTCTTCCGAAATCCTTGGATCCGCCGCTGCGGCCACACCCTCGGCTGGTGCGGGTCCCGTCGCCATGACATCCCCGCCACCGCGAGACGCCCCTACTGCCCTCCGACCCTAATCTCGGGATAGAGGAGGCCCACCGTCACTAACAAGAATATTTGGCTACTTCAGCATCTCCCCCGGATAAGCAGCCTCCCAGCTAATGGCATACTCCCTCACCAATCCAAAAGCGGCGGTGGATATAGGCAATGTGATTCCCATTTTTCCATCTTACTGCGTGAACATGGGCCATTGCTTCCTCATCACACACGGGTGCTCCTCGTGATTCACCTCCCAGTAGACCTGCAGGGTCAGCCGCTGGAGGCACCGGAACAGCCTCACAAATTGATACGGGGTGTACGGTTTACAAAGCGGCTCACGATCCACTCATGCCACCAAAACTTTGCCTCGAAAGGCCAAGAGATAAGCTCAGTTCTCTTCTGGTCCCTGCCCATCGTCAGTGAGTATCCCCGTCAGCAATGGGAATGGGTGGAAGTTAAACTCATCCACCCTCCACACCCAGTTCGGCACCATTGGCATGGTTAGTTTGAAGGGGAAGCTCCCGGCCGCATTCAGAATGGAGGGATGAAAGTTCATTCCCGACAGTGAGATAGGGTTTGGATTCTCATAGATCTCCCTGATGTGTGCTGCAATCCACCCATACAAAAGGTTGAAGGGCCCGCATATCCTTGGCAGCTTCTTGACCTCGCTAACATGCCGCAGCATCCTGTATAGCTTGGAGAGCATTGGAATCCCCAAATTAACCCATTGCCCCCTGGCCAGCACATACGCCAAGATAAACGAGTTGGGCCCCATCCCCATGCTGGTATCCCTCACCGATAGAATCCAACCGTAGATAAGGGCCGCGAAGAACGCCGCTAGCCTGACTATCGGATGTTGTTCAGTGATGACACTGAAACCCCAAGTCTTTCATTGGCTGTCCTCCAAGACCCGCCAGTACGAGTTCTCCTTATCCCGTTGAGCCACCTTCGGACAAGTTCGAGGCCTCAGAGGAAACTCAGAATTCTCCAGGAAGTTCAGGAACCACTCGAACCACTTCTTAAAGTGGACATACCTCAATGCTTTCTTGTCCTATCCAGGGACCAGTGCCATTAGCACCGATTCCAGTCATGGCATCTACTCCGTATCCTCCCATGTGCACATGACTGAGAGGAACTCATCATACATATCCCCCAAGATCGGAACCCCTGAAATCTGGTGGACATCCCACCGGCTGATGCCCACCTCCCCATGGTGCAGGTGAAATGTATTGGTTCTAGATGACCATCTGCTCATCAGCTCCGATATTAGCTATTTGGGTTGTTAAATGTGGAAGTGGGAGGCCCATGCCGCCTCATACAAACCCACTCTCCTCTGCTCGACCACAAACTCCTCACATGAGGTTCCTACCCAATAGGCTCATGCCTAGTCATTGGTGAAGTTGCCGCCCTAGCGCAGGTCCCACTCATCGGACCACCCATTCTTCCGATCTTGCAACACCGCCTTAAGCATGGTACGATACAGAGGAGAGGATGTCTCCGGTTGTAGTGGCTTCCCGTCAATATTGTTCACATGGTTGTAGAGACAGTCGGTGGTGATGGGTGTGAAATTCTCCTGCGCATGTCCATCGGCCGCACTGAACCACTGGCACTGGAATGGCGTGCTCCAGAACCAACAAGCTAGTTAGTCCCTACTCTCCTCAGGGATGAAGACGTAATCCCTCAGCCTGAAGCCATACAAGGGAAGTTTCTTGCACTGCAGATAGTTCTTTTGACCCTACGATAGTAGTTCTGTCAAAGATTTATGGTCCGAGTGGCTTCAGACCATCTCCCCAAGTCCCAGATAGTTGGCAATCTCATCCCTCTGGGAGGTGTCTGCAAGAACCCCCAACACCGCTTCTTGGTGGTCCATTTTGGGTTTCGGCATAGAAACGAATTTTTTCAGGCTAGATCATGAAGCTTGCTCGCGAAGATCGCTTGGGAAGCTTGGATGAAAAACCAAGCCACAGAGTCTGTCTTTGTCCAACAAAATAGAAGTTCTCTTGGCACAGTCGTAGAGTCGGAGACTCGTGGTTCTCCGTGAAGCTCGATTCTCGGAGAGCAGACGTGAAGTACGCGGAGCTTCACGAAGTCGAGAGCGCAAGAGGACAAGAGTCGCGAGGGGAAAAAAGAGCAGTCATCCCCTTATTTATAGGTGGCGACCTCGGAGCTTCGCGACGCGTCTCGCCTGCTCGGAGCATCACTGTGCGTCCGGACCACGTGGCCACCGGCCGCACGGCGGGCCCCTTCGCGAGGCTGCATCACGAACCACCGATAATTTTGGAGATTTTTCATCAGACTTCGACCCTTCATCCCTCTACGGCTCCATGTCTGAGGGGGGGGGGGGGCATTTTTTGGCGCCAAAATCATGCACGCAAAGAAGGGATGGAAAACAAGCCTCGCGCGCTACCTCATGAAGCTCTGGCGCGAAGCACCCTCCAAGCATCGATCCCACCGCGAAGCACAGGAGGCGGTAATGCTCCGCGAACGCCCTGATGTTCGCCAGCCCGCCGCCTAGCACAGGAGGCGGTAACTCTCCGCGGCCGCCCTGACGTTTGCGAGCCCGCCGCGAAGCAACCGCCACCCCTTCGCGCTGCGTGAGTTTTGATTCGCGGCGCCCCTTGCCTATAAATACTGGGTTCCCCCTGAGCCCATAGGATGGACAATCCGACCTTTCAGCTTCTCAACTCCCGAATCGCGAAGCACCCTTCACCCCGAGTATCATGATCTCCATGAGGTATTTTTACTTCATGATATTCCTTTTCCTTGACTCGTTTTGAGCCCCTACTCTGAGAGGGACGCCCTTCGCGAAGCCTAAGGGTATTCGTGGAGGAAGGGGATTTCCAAGGGAACACGGGCAGCCGCGGAGCATTTATGATTCACGAAACACCCATCCCATACTAGTGATCCCCATGCCAAGGCAGGGTCGCTGCATATCGCGAAGCACACTACCTCACAGCACCCTGCTTCACGAGGCACCTCTGCTTTGTGAGGCAGTGCTCCGTGAATACTATTCCACATTGTGAAGCACCCCCATCCACACCTCTACCCCATGCTAAGGCCAAGGAACTCTACTTCGCGAAGCACACTCCTTCGCCTGGAAATTCATCTTCCTGTGTGACCCTCCAGGATTGCACGACGTGATTTCAAAGTCCCATGGAAAACATCACCCATAGCGTTGATTCGCCAAATGTTTCTTCTTAAAGGCATGCTAACGACTATTGCTTCTTCGCATAGCCACACTAACGTGGACCCCTCGATGATTCGCTCCACGACCCCCTTTTACCACGACCTTACTTGTACCTTACATCCCCCAAGGAGCAGAGGGTGCCGGTCATGTAAGTCCTAAGGGAGTAGAGTGAACCCACCTCGTCCGAGCTGCAGGACGTTAAACTGCCAAGCACGTTGTCCTCAATACATGACGTTAAACTATGATCTGGCCCCGTGCTTCGCACGCAGGGTCCCCCCAGCTCGTACATTTTTTACGCCACCCGTCTCCACAGAGACAAGGTCACCCCCTCCACAAGGGATGACATCCTACTTCTCGGAAGAGCATATGTCCATGGGAGAAGGGAAACCACCTTGCTGCAAGCCCCCTAGCCCCTCTTGTGGAAGGTAGCACCCATGCACCTCCGTATTTCCCCACTGGCAAGGTCAGTGGGGGGTGGGATAGGGAACGAAGCACCTCTAATCATTGGTCCAAAATCCCTCTCTTACTGTGATTTACCGCACTTCGGGCCTCCATCATGGAGTAAGTCCTAGAACCATGGGCCGCCTAACGCATAATCTCCTCTTCGCTTCTCACGGACGCACCCTTCACGATGTGATCATTAGGTCCTTGCTGCCTCTTGTTTCTCACACCGAGCATGACTCACGTGGGCTTAGAGTGAGCATCGGCCATGGCAATTCCTTCATCCGGAATGACGTTAAACTATATTCCCTTGTCCATGATGACGTTAAACTATATTCCCTCATCCATCATGACATTAAACTGTATTCCCTTGTCCAAGATGACGTTAAACTGTATGCCCTCATACAACATGACTTTAAACTGGAAGCCTTCGTCCTGCATGACATTAAAATGCACACCCATTTGAACTACAAGGTCTTTGATCCATGTCAAGGCATGGTACGTAGGAATCCTCCACGAGGTTCAAGCCCACCCTTCATTTATTTACGTCGAGTTCCACCTTCGTCCAGTATGACTTTAAACTGCATTACAGTCTGACGGCAAGCCGTTGTGACCACCTGAACTACGAGGACTTTGATCCATGTCAAGGCATGGTATGTAGGAGGCCTCCTTGAGGTTCAAGCCCATCTCCCATAAGACCAAGGTCCCTTTCTCACATTGGTTCTTCGACACCCACCCTATGAACTATGAGGACTTTGATCTATGTCAAGGCATGGTACGTAGGAAGCCTTCACAAGGTTCAAGCCCACCACTAGTGGACCCCCGGGTCTACTTTCATGTCGGTTCACCGATGAAACCCTTTGAACTATGAGGATTTTGATCCACGTCAAGGCATGGTATGTAGGAAGCATCCCAGAAGTTCAATCCAACCACCCATTCGTTATTCCGATCTTCTTCGCATCATTTCACCAACACCAGGGCAGCCTAGTGTGTTAGCCCCACACCATCTGGGCAAAGGTCCTTGTTCACATCGGTTCGCCGACACACCATACTGAACTATGTGGTCTTTGATCCATGTTAAGGATTGTTATGTAGGAAGCCTCCATAAGGTTCAAGCCCATCACCCGGCCGTCCCAACCTCACTCACGTCAGTTCACCCCCATCCCGCATGATGTTAAACTATATTCCACATTCTAATTTGAACTACGAGGTCTTTGATCCATGTCAAGTCATGGTACGTAGGAATCTTTCATGAGGATCAATCCCACCACCATCGGACCAAGGTCCACCTTCACGCCGGTTTGCTGACGATGCCCATCAGACCAAGGTCCACCTTCATGGCGGTTCACTGACGACACCCATCCGACCAAGGTCTACCTTAACGTCGGTTCACCGGAATCATCCCAAAATACGCGAACTTTGATTTCCTACCATGGGGATACGTAGAAGGTATCCTTGAGGCTCAATCCTAACTTCCCCGTCGCCCTTGTGATGGTCCCATTTCATTCCCCCTCCACTTCATTCATCCTTCCATCATCCACCCTGATTCTCACCCGGACCGTCATATCCCGATGAGATCATATCATTCCGCTCATCTTCAAAACATTTTGGAAGCCGCCCATGGGTTGGCCCCGATATCGGCATCCCTTCAAGGGAAATTCGTCAATTAGATTCACTCCAGCTAGTGTTTTGATTTGGCCGACCCATCTCCGCTGGATGTTAAACTTGCGACCTACCTCGTGATAAACATGAGATGCCTGAGGAAAACCTCGGATGGCACGCCTTTGGCGTAACCGTCTCCGCTGGACGTTAAACCTGCGGCATACCCTATGTTAAACATAGGAAGATGAGGAAAACCTCATATATATGCCTATGGCATATAATTCCCCGTGCTCAATGTGGGATGCCTCAGCCTTCCCCTCCCTCGAGAAGCCCCATGAAAAGGGGCAAAATACAGCCACACCATTTCTCTAGCATACAGACATGCTACTGTTTCCTCAACGCGACTACTCCCCCGTCTGAAGGTTACTGCCCTGACTGAACACTTTGGAATGTCCTGACAGAAGCAGTGTAATTAACCAGCGTCCATGGAAACATGGCACTGGGAAGAGTTTCATGAACAACGTATTAAATCTATGAGGGAGACCCGGACTAGGTGACGAGTTCTAAGGAGGATTCCATAGAAGGAAGAACCGACATCCCATCATCCCGGTTTCGATCAAGGAGAAGACGTCCCTAAATAAGGAGCAGATGCTGCCCGCCTTTGGAAAGTAGGAATGCGGGGCTACAAGTAGCGCTTCCTCCTCCACAGACGGATGCGCGCACCCCGGTGAAAGTGTCGGAAACACCTGCCCTAAAGGTCCTCCCTAGGGGTGACACTACTACGGAACTCCACATAGCCAGGCATCAAATCATGGTGGTATTCCTCACCACCCTGATAATGGAGGTCCTCCCTGTAGAGATGCCAAGCCATGAGAAGGACCTCCTCTCATTGCGGTACATTCTGAAGGCCCTCCCAGGGATGTATCCCACAGATATTCTCTATGTGGCAAAAGTGATGGTAGTCCTCGCCATTGTAGCAGCTGTGATGGTAGTCCATGCCACCATAACTGCCATTACGAAGGTCCTCCCCATAATGGACCCAAGAAACAAGAAGGTCCTCCCCTTGTCGCGATGTGTCATGAAGGTCCTCCCCAGGATGCTCATCGAACGTCAAGCCATGATGGTCGTCCTCACCATGATGGCAGTTGTTGCAAAGGTCATCCTCGTAAGGATGCTACGCAGCCAGAAGGTCCTCCCCTTGCTACGAAATTCCTTGGAGGTCCTCCCCAGGGTGTGCACTGCAAAAGTCCTCTATGCAGTGAAGCATCAAGATGTAATGGTAGTCCTTGCCATTATGGCCGCCATTGCGGAGGTCCTCCCTGTGATGACATATTATTTCGACAAGAGGGACCTCCCCCTGCCGAAGCAAGCACCGAAAAGCCCTCATATGCCAAGGCACTCAGAAGGATGGGATCGAGCATGTCAGATTCCCAGCTTGTCCCTAGCAATGCCCTTCTTCGATCAGGAACCGTTCTAAGGCCGCGTTCATCTTTTAAAAAAACTCAGAATTTCCCACAAGACAATTCGATACCAACCGGTCCCACTGCCTCCGACTACAGTGAGCGCCTTAGTTGGTCTGACCAGGTAAGGGAATCACTAGCGGAGGAGTATGTTGATATGCTGCACTTGAGGAAACAACTGGCCAGGGATGATAAACCAGTTATGGTTTGGCCTACGACCACCTCTCTGTTGAACATACCCAGAGAGTTTTCAGGGGAATGCATGCACGAAATCCACCATAATATATGGACGACCCTTCGTCGGCTGAAATAGAGCTTCCTGTCCTATGACGGGTATGTAGACCACTTCAAGACGTTAGGGGACCTCCTACATCACATCGACCTGGAGGCCGTTTCCTCGACACGACAACAACGCCCCAAGAGGAGCAAAGAGAATATGGAGGCAACTTGCCTCCGTGCACTACACGAACTGCGCCAACTCATCGGTGACGCTCCGACAAAAGACCATATTATTGGATGGAGGGGCATAGAGCTCTGAATTTCACTCTTCTCCCCACCCAAAAGAACTCGTCTGGTATGGTGTCTTGCATCGTCATCATGGAAAGACGAAAATCGAGTGGACCCCCTACTCAGGAAAGGCAACACACCCAACAGAGTCGGGCCGTGAGTATGTCCTAGAAGCATCAGGCCCGATGGGAACGAGCCACTCAAAAACTCTTGAATCAGTCCACTGAAAGAATCCAGAAGGCTTCCTTTCTAAGAGAGGCCAATCAACGATCTTTTCATGCCTCCACATAAGATACTGATCCGTGGGTGAATTCGGCCCCAGATCCAGTTCACCCCCGAATGGGAACACGCGAGATCAGGCATGTCGCGATAGCCGTAGCCACTGCCGCAATCCAGGGTCAACCCCAGCCTATAGGGCTAGGGGAATTTTTAACAAAAAATTCCTCTGTAAGACCAATAAAACCGAGAAGAGACTCAACGTCCAGGGAATGGAGCCAACCCCAGCCCTCAGGGCTGAGGGCATTATTACCCCTTCAACAACAACCTCCCCCACAAAGGTCGGCATTCTCTCATCTGTGGAGGATAGTCAGAAGAGAAGGTTCCCATCCTGTCCCATCATTTGAATCATCATACCCTCTGAGAGGAAGGCATGCTATAAGGTCTCATCAATGAACTCTGCGCATCACCCTTCGTCAAGAAGTCTGAGGGCAATCCCAGGTCATGAAAGGGAAGGCCGACCGAAGACGCGGGAGATCCTATTCCTATTTGGAAGATGAAGTCCCCTCCACCCTGCAATATGATTTCATCAATGCCATAGTGGCTAACCCCACGTGTGACACTAGGGAAAATGAAAATACGGATGAATCGAGAGACGACGGTTCTGGTCAGGATGTGACTCAAAACAAACCCCCAAGTGTGCACACCCGAAACCAGAGGGCCGCCTTAAATATGTACTCCCTTTAGCTAACCTCCCTCCGCTTACCATACGAGCTTCCAAAAAGGATAAGAATAAAGGAATGGTTACCCTTAACCTATCCCCTTATCTAGATAAAAACAAGACACTCACGCTCGAAGAGAGGTTCGCTCAATAGGAAGAAGAGATGAAAGAATTGAGACAGCTTAACACCGAGCATCTCTAGTGGAACCGCTTAATTGAATGTGTATCCCAAGAAGAGCCACATCATGCACTCCCAGCAAGTGCACCTAAAAGGATAAGGTTTTCCCTGGCAAACAAAATACGGACAAGGCTCTCATATAATGAGTCGCATAGCCTGTACAACTACCTAGATGTTTATCCAGATAAATACCAAGATTTCCTTCCACTCAGGAAGAAACCGGAGCGAGTATGCCTGAACCCTCTGAAGGTGACACAAATGACACACACACCCTTGGTGCTGGCCAACCCAGATCCTCGGGAAATCCCTCAGGCTACGCCTGCCCAGGACTGGGCCCAACATGATGTAAAATAGGGACTCAACAACACCATCAAGGCACTAACAGCTTGATTAGAAGTGATAGAAGGTCGACGCGCTCCGATACAGCCGGAGCGGAAACCCTACCCAGATTGGGTGACCAACACACCACCTCCACCCAATTTTGGGAGCCCTGTGTTCCCCATATTCAATGGGTCAATCGATCCAGAGCAGCATTTGATGCACTACGCATCCTATTGCGACCCTATGTTGGGAACTCCCGAACAACAAGAAGCGGTGAAACTCAGATGCTTTGTACGGACCTTGAAATGGTCCACCTTTATCTGGTACATGAGTCTGCCGACCCAGTCGATAAAGGGCTGGTAGGACCTCCGGCAGCAGTTCCTATTCCACTTCAGCTCAACTTTTCCAAAAACAACGATCAGCGATCTCATGAACTGCATGTAGAGGGAGAACGAGAGGGTTTCAGATTTCATCGCCAGATAGAAAGTCGTGACCTATTATCTAAAAAGACTAATGCATCAAGATGAGATGCTAGCCATATGCATCGATAATATTAGAATGAGCTTAGAACACCACTCATACCGGTGGAGTGCACCACTAGCTTCTTCCATCTCTCGGCCATTTCCCAGAGAATTGAGGACTCCCTGTAGTAGACTAATTAATATTCCTGAATATCCTTGCAGGCTCCTGCGAATAGAGCCCTTAGAGCTGAAGCGTCTGCTGTCACACTCAAACTGGCCCCTGTTCCCGCTCAAACGCTCAGGACTCCACCAAATCGTCAAGGGAATCCTGTATATTAGAGGCCGCCCCCGCCTAAACAGGACGATCAGCAAGGATCAAAGCGGAACCATTTTGAGGAATGAAGAAAAAAAGTATACTCATTCCAGGATGATCAAGTCCGCGACTACTTCATTACCGCTATGAACTGCAACTTTCTCTGCCTCCTAGAGCCAAGGAGACCTGAAGAAGGTGGCCACGATGACAGGCCAGATTACTACCCGTACCATCGGATGTTGGGGCACAATATCCAAGAATGCTTCTTCTTTAAAGACCTCCTGCAATGGATAGTAGATTACGGACAAGTGGAGCTGGGACCACGCCCAGTACATGTGGCATGTATCTCTACCACTTGCTCTGACAAAGAGGAGGGGTGACCGAAATTCACCAGCAAGTAGGGGAAGAAATATGACAACTGTATGACTCAGAAAACCATCAACCGAGCCCAGGGCATACTTTGAGCTCAACTACAGCAGCCGGTGTCGCCACCAACAGCCCCTGAAGCTGCAGAGCCGACAACATCGAGCTCACAATCCTCTATGATCTGGTCATCCGGGCAGAGTTGAAGGAGGAAACAATCACATGAGGAGCAGTCCGCGGCGAGGCCAAAGTTAGTCCCGACACTGTAAAACTTTATGCCCTCGAATTTGACACCACGAGCACCGACCCACTAAACAGCACTATCAGAGACAACTGACAAGGTTGACCTGTCAGAGGAGGAAGAGCCAATTTTTGCTTCTATCAATGTCATCCATCTCATGGAATCACTCCTTGAAGAAGGGTATGACTATGAACCCAAGTTCCCTTCACGAGGAATCGGGAGGAGGAACTGCAGAGGTAGGGGATACCAGGGGAGGCACAACCATGGACAAAACCAACCCTACGGCTTGAACCTGACCCAAACAGTTAATATCATGGAAATACATGGGAGAACCCTTGAGTGGACTCAGCAGGAGAGGGAATACCCCTCTACCGCCACAAGCAGCCACTCTGGCACTATTGTTCTGTGATACCCACCAGAGGAGGAGCAAGTGTATGATCGCCTAGTGCACACAAAGAGACCAGCCGGGCGAAGTCCTCAAAACCCAAGAACACCATCAGTGTCTGTCCCCATGGTCGGTCCTTGCTCGTCATGTGCTCTAGCTCCTAAAGCACCCGCCATGACTCTCCCGCCAATGGCGAAGTCTCGGCTACTGGAGCAGAAATATGATATCCTTAAACACCTGGCGTCGGTACCAGCTAAGCTGTCCATCATGGATGCCCATGTTTTTTCATCCAACCTTAGGGAGGCTCTTATCGAATCTTTGATCATCCCCCAGCAGTTTCAAACCAAGGTAGCTACCGCCTAGATTTACAGGATGAAGACTGGCCCAACTAAATGCAATGCGGTGATTTCCTTCACTGATCAGGACAAAGATGCCATCATTAAATGACACATCAGACCGCTATATATGTTCGGAATACTGAATTGTATTGGGATCTGAAAAGTCTTTATAGAGAATGGCTATGGAGTTAACCTCCTTCCTCTACAGACACTCTGTAAGTTGGGCTATAGTGAGGAAGATCTAATTCCTTCAGCCACAACTTTGTTGGGTTATGACAAGAGTGAGCAAAAAAAATGGGACAGATTAAGATAAAGACCCATTTTGGAGACCTGGTAGCCTACACGGAATTCCTGGTGGTCCGGAAGAGCACAACATTCAATGCCCTGCTGGGAAGGCCATGGCTCCATAAGCACATGGACGTTCCTTCATCATACCAGTAGTGTATCAAGTACTGCGTCAGTGGACAAAGTGGGACATTGCACGTCGATAAGGCCCCTTTCGAGCTCTCTGAGTCACATTACATCGATGCCGAGTTCTATGAGCAAAAAAAAAAGAAGCCCTTGGTTGATAGTGTCGATTAGATCCCCGCTCCAAATGGCCTGGAGATGGTTCCTGACGACCCCCTCAGGAAGCTTGGCAGAGATTATGTCTTTCCCATCAACCACATAGAAGGTAGGAGTTCAATTCCGAAGACGCACTCAGATGTCCTCATGACTTCAGCCACAACGGCCGAGTGTGGCAGTGTGGGAACATCCACCAACCATCAATCAGGGGGTGAAAGCTCGAGCAAGGGCGCCCACGACACCTCATCTCTGGACATCCAAGAGATTGTGTCAGGATCTCTCTCATCGTCCGACCAAGAAGACGAGGATTTATGAGAAGAAGAGTGGGGAAGATCTTAGGGATGCACCTCCTGCATTTAAGGAAGGTATCTCCACCACTGTGGACTAACTTAGGGAAATAAACCTGGGTACCGAGGAAGACTCGAGGTAAACTCTCATTAGCGCGGCCATGTCTCCTGAGGAACATGAGGTATATACCTCCTTCCTAAGGCAACACCAGGATGTCTTCACCTATAATTACATGGAAATTCCAGGACTCAATCCTGAGGTAGTGACACATCACCTAGGTCTTTCAGAAGACCACAAGGGCTACAAACAGGCCTCCTAAAGGACGCATCCCTCACATGCTTCCAAGATAGAGGCTGAAGTCGATAAGCTCATTAAAGCAGGCTTCATTCGAGAGGTCCAGTACCCCATTTGGTTGTCCAACATCTTCCTTGTCAAGAAAAATAATCGGCAAATCTGCCTCTGCATTGACTTCAGAGATCTTAATCAGCATTGTCTGAAAGATGACTTCCCAGTTTCAATCACCAAGTTGTTAATTGATGCAACGGTTGGGTATGAGGCTCTATCCTTCATGGACGGCTATTTCGGATATAATCAAATCAAGATGGCCTGAGAAGACAAATAATCCATTGCCTTCATGGCCCCTCAAGGGGTATTCTGTTACAGGGTCCTGTCGTCTGGTCTCAATAATGCTAGCACCACGTATCAGCAGGCCATGCATCATATCTTTAAACCGTTCTTGGGGAAATTCATTGAATGTTACGTGTATGACCTAGTGGTCAAGTCTAGACAACGCTCGGATCACCTGTCAGACCTTGAGACTGTCTTCAACAATCTCCGATGGCATAACTTGAAGATGAACCCCTTGAAATGCTCCTTTGGGGTTACCTCAGGGAGATTCCTTGGATTCATCATACGCCATCGTTGCATCGAAGTCGACCCTGAGAAAACGAAGGCTATCATAAGCATTCCACCTCCCCAAAAACTCACTGATCTAAGGGGATTCCAAGGACACCTAGACTATATTAGGCACTTCATAGCCAACCTAGCAGGCAAATGTATTCCTTTCACTAGGTTAATGAAGAAGGGGGTCACGTACCAATGGACGAATGACTGCCAAGAGGCATTCAAAAACATGAAGATGTACCTCTTAATCCCACCAGTTCTCATGCCCCCGATTGAAGGAATACCTCTCATTCTATATGTGACAGCCCTAGAACAGTCATTAGGAGCCTTCCTAGCACAAAAGAATGATGCCGGCAGCGAAAAAAGTCTCTATTACCTCAGTCGAACCATGATTGATGCTGGGACTCAATACTCAAATATCGAGAAGAGCTCTCTGGCCTTGATATTCGTGGTTCAAAAGCTACAACATTATCTGTAGAATCATGATGTCCATTTGATCTCACGGAGTAACCTGCTCAAGTATATCCTCAGTCGCCCGATGATAACTGGACGCCTATACCAATGGGCGGTCATCCCGAAACAGTTCGATATCCTGTTCATGCATCAAAAATCCATCAAAGGCCAAGAAATAGTAGTATTTCTAACAGAGCACCCTTCAATAGGGAGCAATGCACCAGACGTCGAACTACCTAATGAAGATATCTTTTCGGTCCATGAAGAGTTCCCAGCATGGGAAATTTACTTTGAAGGCGTGTCCCGAAGCCCCACTGGGATGAGGATGGAGGATCCCAGATTTAACAATGTGGGTCTGGGGATAATACTCGTATCCTTAGAAAATGCAGTTTTACTGTATTCCTTCCCCCTGTCAGAGGGATGTAAAAATAATAAAGCAGAATATCAAGCCCTCATTGCAAGCCTAGATCTCTCACTCCAGGCACAAGTACAACACGTTAATGTAAAAGGTGACTCGGAGCTGGTCATTAAGAAAGTCAATGGTGATTATGCCATTAAAAAGGGGGATCTAATCCCCCTGTTTTACCATTTCCTTGGGCTAATGGACAAGTTCTCCATAGAACCTACATTGGATTATATTCCCCGGTCCCAGAATGCTTAGGCTGATGCATTAGCCAATGTGTCCATAGCCCTAGCTGACCGAGACCAGGATGAAATGGTCATCAGTATTGCTTACCATCGAATGGTATTACCATTTATTCAAGATAAGATAGATGAAATCCACGAAGTCAGTCCTGTCACCGAACCATATGCTCCTGCCACTGTCTAGATGATCCCCATCACAAACTACCTCCAACAGGGAGAGCATCCATCAGACATGGATGAACGAGAGAAAATGCGGATAAGGGCAATCAATTTTGTACTATATGGAAGAGCGGGTCAGCAAGAGGTCCTCTACAAATGAGGACTCGATGGAGTGCTCATCAGATGCATTAATGGAGAAAAAACCGCTGCTATCATGACAGAAGTACAAGAAGGAGAGTGTGGAGCACATCAACTAGGGACCAAGATTTCCCATCAGGTTCGAAGGCTTGGGTACTACTGGCCCACAATGGCACGAGACTGCGAGCGTTTTACTGTGAAATGCCACTCATGTTAGATTCATGCCAACTTCATACACCAGCCCCTAGAGTTACATCACCATGCTAAGTACTCCTAGCCATTTTCTGTCTGGGGGATGGAAGTCGTGGGGCCATATCCTCCCACCACATCCAAACAGCTGAAGTATATCCTCACGGAAACTGACTCCTTTTACAAATGGGAAGAAGTCATACCCCTCAAGGATGTCAGGTCAAGAAATATTTTCAGCTTCATGAAGACCAATATCATCACCAGATTTTGTGTCCCTCATACTGTACTGATGGAAAATTTCACCAATTTCTGCTCTGTTGAGTTGGAAAAGCTATACCATGTGTATGGTATCAAGGATAACCACTCATCCCGCTACCATGCAGCAGCCAATGGATAGATAGAAGCTTTCTACAAGAACCTGTCCAACATCCTCCAGAAAATGGTGGAAAAAGACAAGAATTCATGGATGGATAAACTCATCCATGCATTGTGGGCTTATCGAACCACAATCTGCCCCGCTACTCAGTCTACCCCGTACTCATTGGTGTACGGCACAGAGGCAGTCCTGCCCATTGAACTCTTACTTCCCTCACTCTGTGTTGCCATCTGTGATCAATTATATGATAATGAGTAGTCATAAAAGCGACTATGTGGATAGGAAAATCTATATGAGAATCATATGCACACTCTACACCACTTAGAAGTGTACCTAAACCGGATCGTGCGAGCCTTCAAAAAAAAGGTTTGCCTCCGGTCTTTATTAGAAGGAGAATTAGTGTCGGTCCTCCAGAACCCAATGATACCCGACAAGAAGCCTTCAAAGTTGGAGCCCAAGTGGGAGGGATCATATGTTTTATTCAAGGTCTACTCCAACGGAGCATATACCCTGATCTCCATGGATGAACAATTTACAAAAGCTCTTATAAATGCGAGATTCCTAAAGAAGTATTTCACATATAGACCAGGTGTCTTAATGTCCTCACCTTATGACGTCAAACTACATGGAGTTCGTACTTACCGCATGACGTTAAACTGCATGGATAATAAGAGTCAAGAATGTTCCCTCCCCCTGTGTACGGACCAAACCTGCACGGGGTGTATTCATTATCCTCACCACATGACGTTAAACTTCACAGAACTCATCCTCACAGCACGACGTTAAACTGTGCAGAACCCTTTTTCTCTTTTTCTATTCACGTCGGGTCACCTACGTCCTTACCGCATGATGTTAAAATGCACGGAGTTTGTCCAAGCTGCATAATTTTAAACTGCCAAGAACCCAATAGTCCAAACTCTATGACCTTAAACTAAGAGTATTTCTTCCTCATCGCATGACGTTAAACTGCATGAACATGGTGATTTAAAAATTCCCTCTTCCCCTGTGTATGGACCAAACCTACATGGGGTGTATCATATTTTAGAGAACTACGTGAGGCTTGATTCCTTCCCTTGCGGGATACGTCGTGACACCAGAATTCCACACCCTGGCCCAGCCACCTCAAAAGAAAAAAAACAAAAATGCACATTCCCACCTGTATGAACTAGACTTGCATGAGGTGTATTCATGTCCTCACCACGTAATGTTAAAATACATGGAATCCAATAATACCCCTCGTCCTAACCACATGACATTAAATTATATGAACCACGTCCTCACCACATGATGTTAAACAACACAGATATCAGAGAACTACGTACGGCTTGATTCCTTCCCTCGTAGGATACGTAGTGACACCGAGACCCCCTATCCTGGCCCAAACACTCCCTAATAAATTCCTTCTAGCCCCGGTGTATGGACCAGAACTTCATGGGGTGTACCCCTCGTCCTCACCACATGACGTTAAACTACACGGACATCGAGTTTTAACAATGCCCCTTCCCTCGTGTACGGACCATCCCTGCACGGGGTGTAATTATTTCAGAGAACTATGTGCGGCTTGATTCCTGCCATCGTAGGATATGTAGTGATGCCAGGGGTCCCCATCTTGGCCTAGCCCCCTGAATAAAAGATAAAAAATTCCCTTTTCCCCCACGTGCGAACCATACCGGCACGAGGTGTACTTCTCATCCTTACCGCACGACGTTAAACGTAACAGACAATGATGTTAAAAATGCCCCCTTCCCCCGTGTACGGACCAGACCTGCATGGGGTGTATATCTTCATTCTTATCGCATGATGATAAACTTCATGGACTTCGCCCTAACCGCATGATGATAAAATGCACGGACATCATCCTCACCGCATGACAATAAACTGCACAGACTTCGTTGCGACCCACCCAAGACACATGGAGATATGAGATGGAGATACTCCTTTCACATTTGGATGAATCCCCTCCATGCACTAGACTCCACGACCCGGATAATTATGGATCTTCATAACCAGTCATGGACATCAGAAGTGGAAATTCATTTACCTGTGGACACCTTTTCAGGACTATGCATACAATGCCCTCAGCGGCTCTACATAATGATAGCCCCTGGCTCATCTACCGAAGGCAAGATTTCCTCGGGCGGTAATCTTCTTAGCTCCATACGCTTACCGGCCTCAGAGCCCCCATACCATACCTCCTGATCCAAATGTTTATGGAGAGGTGGTTTACAAGTTCATTCCCCTTTTCACATAGAGGGGTTGCCAGAGTATCCCTATCTAGCTAGCCTATGTGTCTGTCAGTGGTTCATATAGCGAAATGCATCAACAAACATCAATCTAGGACTAGACTACTTTGACTCAACGGACAGTTGCAGTGAAGATGTTTCTTGTATACCTAGACACCATTATCCTCACGTGCTGAACACTACACTTGAGCAAATGTGGATTTTAATTATCATTCATGACCATCAGAAGTGGAAAGTTATCGACCCGGGGACACCTTTATACGACTATGCATACCATGACCTCAGAGGCTCTGCATAATGATATCCCCTGGCTCATACATTAAAGGCAAGATTTCCTCGGGCTGTACTCTTCCTAGCTCCGTACGCCTACCGGCCTCAGAGCCCCAACACCAAAACTCCTAATCCGGGAAAGCTCAAAGTTACAGTTTATGACCTTTATCCCCCACCTTGTACCAAGTACATCAGAACATGTTGACTCAGTTATCCTTCAAGCGACTGATGAAATAGTCACTCAATGGTCCGAGATCTATGAACGATAAACTAGGAGTACCTCATTCTCACCGCATGATGTTAAACTACATGGAATGAAGGCACACCCCCGTGCACAAAAAAAGAGAGAGAAAAGATCTGCATAGGGGGCTCTTTGAAACTGAACAAGAAAACAAGGACGGATATCCCCGACATGTCCAGACATTCTCCGTCCAATTGACATACTTCATGGACCAGATAATTGTTGATCCTCATAACCATCCATGGCCATCAGAAGTGGAATGTGATTGACCCATGGACACCTTTGTACAACTATGCATACCATGCCCTTAGTGGCTATTCATATTGATAGCCCCTGGCCTGTCTACCAAAAGCACGATTTCCATAGGCGATACCCTTCCTAGCTCCGTAAGCTTACTGGCCTCAGAGCCCCCATATCTTCTCTCCTAATCCAAGAAGCCCAAGAACCATGATTTACACCAATCAAACCCCCCCCCCCCACGTCTCGAGCTTGTTGACGTATTCAAACCCAGTTAAATTCTATTGAAGAGAAGCCTTTGCAAAAATACCCCCTTCCTCACTTCATGATGTTAAAATGAATAGAAAACTGAAAAAAATACCCCCCGTACTCGCTAGATGACATTTAACTGCATAGAAATCATCAAAAATACCCCCGTCCTCGCTTCATAAAGTTAAACTGGGCAACAACCTTAAAAAATTCCTCTTGTCCTTGCTGCATGATGCTAAAATGCATGGATGTTTCCCAACCACATGATGATAAACTACACGATCATACTCATCATGGGATCAATGAGAAATATATGTTTTTTGACTTCTTCCTTTTGTGCATGGGTCAGAACCACACGAACCCCCGCCTCATACCATCGTGAGAAAGAATTACGTCACCCATTCTTAGGAAGTTTAGTCCAGATATTGCCCCTATATTCAGGCACCCTCTCATCATAAGCCATACTCTGTACACAGAAAAATCAGAACTCTCATAAACCACCCCTTGTGGTCCCAAATCCCAACCTCCCTGAAGTTTCTCAGCTATTTTAAGTGGATAGTTTTTGACTTAAGGACACCTTTGTATGACTATGCATACCATTTCCTCAGTGGCCAAACATATTGATCGCCCCTGGCTTGTCTACCAAAGGAAATATTTTTTAGGCAGTGCTTCTCTCTGTACACCTCTTGCCCTCTGAGCCCCCATTTTTATCCTTGGATTCGGAAACCCTCTGAGCTACAGTTTACCGACCTCTTCCAAAATCCTACCTGAATGCGGAGGAACCTCTTTGACAAGATTACAGAGAACGAGGAGATGTTGATCCATTTTAAATGATGTCCTAGCTTCATGAATTTAAACTGCACCAAACCTCAACCATCCCTTATGATAACTAAATGCGTAGGGAAGTAGTCTCTTGACCATGCTCCTGATTAGTACAGATGCGCCCAAAACCCTTTTAGATGTCACACTCCCCTTCTGATCCACGCCTGGTGGTTTTCAAAATTTTCCAAACCACCCATCATGGTTTCCATGACCTAGGATTCCCTGAAGGCCCCTTGCCATCAGAAATGGATAGGTCTTTGACTTAAGGACACCTTTGTATGACTATGCATACCATTCCCTCAGCGGCTCTACATATTGATCACCCCTGACCTGTCTACCAAAGTGAAGTCTTCCTTAGGCAATGCTCTTCCTACCTCGGTATGACAACACAACTCCCATGCCTTGAGACATGCCCTGCATGCCGCTCAAATTCAATCATGTTTTCCCCCACGTGTGTCTGAAGGGTATTAAGACATATTTAAATCAGTCGAACCGCATTGGGGCCCTCAACCCACCATATTTGGTCAAATCTGTTCGACCAAAAACATCAGTAGTGATAGTATTGATGGCGGGACATTAAAATTATCACAAAAGAAAGAGGATCAAAGACTGATAGGCTGAAAACCGGAAAAGGGTGACCTAAGAAAAATCCGGGTTATACCCACTGGGTCCAGACTAAATGGGCCTAGGCAAAATCAAGGCATTAAAAGAAAAAAAAGTAAAAGATAGAAAGTTTTTGGGGTATTCCTACAAAACCCTAGCAATAGTCAGACTATGCTCACTGGACCCCATGGTATAGGCAAAAGTTAGTGTTTGTTCTCCTGGGTTATGATTAATTCCGATTGCTGAATCGTTATTTACATGACAATTGTTCTAAGTAACAATCATGTTTTACAACAACAAGTGATTGGTAGAGACTATGTTTCATTCGAACAAAAAAGGGAGGATACCCACAAGCCGGGGTCTCTCCTTCACACAAAAGTGGGGGGGGGGAGAATAGGGGTATGTAAAGCAGGGGATACAAAAGCGGCTTTGGAAGTTATAAAAGATCCTGACTCGCTCTCCCCACCAGATCCATGACCGCACAGTGAAGGACGTTGTAGGACTGTTCCAACGCTGGCTTCTCCTTGGTTTCAACCTCAGCCACAAGACGGATACACTTCACTGTTGTTTGGAGGTCTTTCATCCCTTTTCTGGTATCTTCCAGATGACCAGTCATAGCCGATAACTAATTCCTCAGCATCGCGACCCGTTCTTCACATTCATGCAACTCGGAGGATAGGATGGCCGCCTAATCTTGAGAGATTGCCCCCTGTGCTATCAGTTGATGGAGTTTTGTTGTGTTTTACTCCATGGTTCAGGCCCCACAGTGAGTGGTATCAATGTGGGAAATATTTCATTCATTAGTGACAGCTTCCTCACGGGCCATGATAACTTGGAAAGCAAGAGAATAGAACTACCGATAGTCAAAGCCACCTGACCCCAAACCTAGGAAGTGCTGACGAAGAGCTTCAGTTTATGTTATTATTATGGCTAAAGGGGTTTCAGTGATGATTTCACTGATTCGTGGCCAGGCCCACCGACGCACTGCCCAATGGTCTGCCATGGTACGAGGATCTTTTGTTATCCTCGCTGGACGACACGAGAACAAAGTCTGGCATGGCAGCCCGCACGGACGTGTGCTCACTAGAAGTTGACTCCAGAGCTGGAATGTCTGGAGCCTCTAACCCCAGATCAGGCTTGGGGACCAAGTTTCTAAGCCCGATATCAGCTAGCAGAACCTCCAGGACGGTCTCTCTGAGACCCGAAACTAGATGGTCATCCTCATCCACACACAATAAGGATTAATTTTTCCGAACTGCATCCACCGCAGGGTTCGGAGAGGAATGTTCTCTGAGTTTCTTTGATTGACGAGCCATTAGTCGGTGCTCCCATAAGAATGATGAGGAAGGTTTAGTGGATGCAGCAGACATCATACCTCTTGATTTGGGATCCTTCCGGATAGCCTTCCCTAGGATACCATCATGATAATATTTTACCCATGTGTTTTCATACTCCATGGAAAGGCTGGCAGCTGCCCCCATATTAGGCAGGGGAATGCTATCGTCAGATCCCTCCCACGTCAGCATCATCCACCACTGACGAAGTATGGCCGGATGCAGTCCTTGAGCCTGAGAAGTGGGAAGGGAAACTGGGACTTGCATGCCCCCGAACTGGCGAGAAAAGCGATACGGGACATACAACTTGCACAGAGAAACCTTGTTGATCCACGCGGATAGAAACCCGTCCCATAGGGAGATCATGTAAGAGCGCTCCTCCAGGCCCCCCCGTCGGTTGTCAATGAAGATGCCAGAAGGGGTGGACTAGGGAGTGAAGATGAATTTGGAGAAGTCGCTCACAAGCTCGAGGAATTCACTAGAGTTGAGGGACTTCAAGCGAACTACGGCTATATCCAGTAGGGTAGGACTAAAGTTGGGGAGTAGGATGGCCGTGTTGTGATGATACTCATAACAGTGAAAATGATCTGCCACCCAGCTGTAAAAAAATTTAAATGGCCCGCTCAGAGGGTAGGGTGACCCGCCCACCTGCATGTGGCTGAGTAGCTCATAGATACGGTCCAAAGTGGGCACGACTAAATTCACTAGGCGGCCCTCTACTAACTCATCCGCAATAATCAAAGTGCAGGCCCAGACACCTGGGTTAACATCCCAGGAAGGAAATATCCACCCACTCAAAAACATAGAAAACAGACCAGCCAACTGGAGCGTAGGCGACACACCAGGGTGCACCTTGTAACCCCATGAAAGGTAGTCGCCCGCCTCCAAAACCACCCAGTAGGAACCTAGGGAGGATCCTGATTACTGAGAAGGGTGTGTCCTGGGGTGCTTGATTTTCATCACAGGACCAGTAGTGTTCAGAAATTACCCTATCCAGGTAACATAGGGAATGAGAGAGCAGTTACGCAATGCCTGACCCAATGAATGCTCTGCCATAATCAACAACTCCTTAACCAATAAAGGCACCTGTTCAACATCGTACCATGCATCGAGAGTGGGAAAAAATTCGTCATACATCTCTCCAGTAATTGGAAGTCCTCCTATATGATAAATGTCCCACAGACTAATGCTGACTTAACCGTGGGCAAGGTGTAAAGTATTTGTACTTGAACCCCAGCGGCTGAATAGGTCGGGCCGAATCCGAGATGGTGGATAAAAAACAAATTGGGAAGCACACACTACAGAGTATAGATTGACTACTTCCAGTAATTTAGGAGGCTCTCGACAATGATGATGGACCTAGAAATCCCAGGCCTAATCATTTGAGAAGAGACCGCCGGACCGAAGATCCCAACAAGGTACCCGCCCCAAGTCAGGATCCCTTCGAGAAAGGTTGATAATAGAAGGGTAGTCCTTAAGGAAAACATTCTAAGAAAAGTCTTGAGTGCACTGTTCACTTTGGGTCCAGAATGATCCCCTCAGAATAAATTTATTTTTCAAACCAAAATCAGAGATTATCTCCCCTGATTGGGCATGGTTTGCCTGAATTCATTTTGACGGCGCTTCCAGGAAAGGAGAAGGGAGACCTAAGAAAGTAGGGTGGATAAGGACGTCATCCTAAAGACCAAAGCCATAGAGTGGGAGTTAATTTGATATTGGATAACCCAGAACCTCAGGAGAGAGCATGTTCTTCGATACACCGTCATTAGGAATAATGGACCGACTAGGGTCTTCTTTGACACCCTCCACTCAGTGAATCATAGCTGAATGTCTCTCTGAGCTAGTGGAGATCGGCTCTGCAGCAGGCCTCGACACAGAATGAGGGAGAACCATATTTTCTCCCTGCATAATGAGAACCAACAATTAGTTAGTCCGGAAAAAGAATCTGGACAAAAATAACCAGATATATGGCTAAGGAGACTTCATAGGAAAAGCCCGCAAGGAGTCTATGAAGGATGGTTCACGATGACATCATCCTGTGAACCAACCCTTTGCGAAATCAATCCGCGAAGCCCTGGACCATGAAGAGTTGGCCAATAAACCGCGAACTAAGTCACTACATGTAATTTCAATCCTGATTTTATTTGGAAGACACAGTTACTTTTTAAAGATCAAGAGATTTTTAGTCTGCGGAGCATCGAAACCATGAAGCAAGTTCCTCCACAGCCCGCCATCACATAATTTTTAATTAATTAAGGGTAATGGTTCGTGGTTGAGAAGTTAGTCCCTAGATGAAGGCGACCGCGAAGAAGGAATGGTTTATGGAGGTCACTGCCGGTTCGCAGACAAGGTACTTCACAAAGGAGCAAACACAAGGAGGCGAAGGAGCTCTGGTTTCGCGAGGAATACTGTAAAGGACAAATGAAGGGTTACATGTATTTGTAGGCATGGTCACCTACCGGGTCCACTTTTCTACAGCAAACTGTCTTGGTTTCAAGACCACATTGCATCGGAATGGCCTCCTCTTCATTCCGATCGGACCCCATTCCAATGGGGGGCATTTGTAGGGTCCTCAAAAATCTGTATATGAGATTCTACCCAAATCCCCCAAAGAATTGGGGAAAATAATAAAAGAAGGGACAAAAATAGGACCGGTTCACAAACTGATACCATGTAAGCACAACGTGGCCAGGCCCAGCGAGACACCCCCCTCCGTGAACCATTATCATTCGCGAAATGGAGGCAGAGAGCCTCTGTGGTCACGAGGAAGGATGGGCGCTAGTCTGGTTCACCGTAACAGACCGCTCCAACCACAGACCGCGTCGATCGATTCAAGCCGCACCCGCTGTCCTTCTCAGAATGGAGGTGGAACCCTCCGCAACCGCGGAGAACTCCCTGAGTTCACATCGCGGATGGGGGAGGGGGAAGAGTTCAATACCCACCGCAAATCTCGGATTGACCAAGTTAGCTATAAACTGGGTATTTGGTTATGGGCCTCTGCAAAAGGTGCCCTGCGGCCACAAATACATCCCTTTTACCACTCTCTAAAAGGAGACCAAGGGGGAAAGGAGGAAGGATCGAAGAACTGAAATCAGATTCGGAGGGATTGGAGATTCAGAAGGAGATCGGTTGAAAGAAGGATTAGGATTTCGCGAACAGCGAAATTCCCACCTACGAACCAGAACAGGTATACGAATTAACAAGGAATTGGAAAATGCATAAAAATTTGGTGAACCGCGAACCAAAAACAACAAAAACATGGAGAATTACAAACCATACCCCCTCTGTGGATGACTTCCCCACAGACCAGGGAGTTTGTGCCTCTTTTTCCATCTGTTGCACCACGTAGCACTCTCCTACACGGGTGAAGCCCCAACCGACGAGCCCCCGACCAGCGCTACCCTTGGCCGCCGCTGCCCACCTAGAACCCTCCCCGAACCACCCTGGTTCGCAGATTTAACCCGAAGCTACATACCACCCTGGTTCGTAGGATTCCAATCAGTCCGCGGACCACCCTGGTTCGTGGACGACTTCTCCAGCCACGTGGCACTTCCCCATGCGAAGGGCACCACCACACATACCTCTCAGTGGCTCGCCAAATACTTCGGTTTTTTCATTTCTCAAGCCAGGTAAAATCCTTCCGATCCAGCCAAGTCCTTCGCGACTCCCTCATTGGCCTATTCATCGGCCCCGAGCAGAGGCCTCCACCAAAGCCGCCAGATCTATGTGGTGTAACTTTCAGGTGCATCAGCAGGCCATTTTGAGTTCACATACCCATGGTAAACAGGGGAAAAGGGGTTTCCTAGACCCTTGAGCAGATTGCTGAAGCATACCTAGGCTTACATTCCCACGATAATGTGGATTTTGAGCTCGGGAATCCACTTTCTTCCCCTCTACTTTCTAAAGGTTCCTGAGAGATGGTAAAATAGCCATTAGAAGGAGGCCCTCATGCACTGCAAGAGAGGATATCGGAATAAGAGCACCCCCTTTCCCTCTCCCATTGGAATTTGTCTCCCTAGGTTTCCATCCTGGAGTAAGCCGCAACTATATGGGTCGCCCTCATGCGTAAGCCCCACTCCACTTATCAAAGATGCACATTCCGCGATGTGATCCTCTTGTCCCTGCTACCTCTTGTTTCTCACACCGAGCATGACTCACGTGAGCTTAGAGTAAGAATCGACCATGAAATCCTCTTATGGGCCTCTATAGAGTGTAATACCCAATCCATTATATTGGGGCCCCTCAGAGTGTAATCCCCAATCTATTATCTTGGGCCTCCTCAGAGTGTAAGCTCCAATCTATCATTTTGGGCCTCCTCAGAGTGTAAGCCCCAATCCATTATCTTGGGAATCCATTGAGTGTAAACCCCAATCTATCATTTTGGGCCTCCTCAGAGTGTAAGCCCTAATCCAAATCTTGGGTTGCCTCAGAGCGTAAGTCCCGCATTAATCTGAACTATGTGGACTTTAATCCCTGCCTCCTAGGCGGGGTTAGTAGGAAACCTCTCCGAGGTTCAAGCCCAACAATAGGTCATTCCGACCCCCCTTTCATGTCGGTCCTCTGATGCTCTCCATTCAAACTATGTGGACTTTGATCCTTGCCTCCTAGGCGGGGTACGTAGGAACAGTCTCCGAGGTTCAAGCCCAACAACCAGTAGATCTGATCATCTCCTCATCGGTTCACGACGCCACTCGTAGTGCCGCCTCAAGCGAGTTCCAACCCTTTGGGGTCATTAACCCAATAAGGGATGGTAAACCTCGGGCATAAATGATTTCGAACCCCTGCGTACAGTTGACCAATGCACCCCAAAGTTAAATCCGTGGATACTATGTTTGGGTATAAATCAATGATTCACGTACATATGAATACGTCTTAAATCTATAAGAGAGTCCCAGAACAGGCAATAATTTCCCCCCCAAAAAGGGTGCGATGAGCCCGACTTCCCATCCTCTCGACCAATGTGAGTTCTTAAGAGTCGCTGGTCATACCATCCGGTGAATGCCTGCCTTTGGAAAGCAGGTCCATCAATCATTAGATACGGAGGCTTTGGGCATTTCGAGGCCGAAAGCCGAAACTGACGAAACAATAGTAAATTTAAATTTTATTATAATTATATGAAAAAACCATAATCATACCTATAATACCATACATGCTATAATTATAACATCTTATCTCTTGTTCATTAACAATATTTAGTTATCATCATTATTTTGGGTGTCAACTACTTCATTTTTCATATATATTTTGGTTCAATGGTTATGGTACCTACACTTAGATCATGGTTACTACACCTACATAATTCTAATTATGATATAAATATCATATATATATTAATTATATACATAATTATAACACTTTATATAAAAGAGTGATGAAAAATGAATTACATCACTATGTGGAGACGGTAGTCCAAACATAAGCGTGCATGATGTTTTCAATTTTTGTTGGATGGAAAAAAGCAAAATATTAATATTAATTAACCCTCAAAAATAAATTTTATAACATACATATCATATATAATGATTAAATATATCAATATAATCAATCAAAAATGATGGTGGTGAAAAATGAATCACATCAATACGTGGAGGCGATAGTCCACACGTACGCATGTGCCATACTTTTATCTACCTTTTGATTGATAAGAGGTGATAAATGGTTGTTATATCAAACTAATAACCTATATATATATATTTGATATTTTATTTATCATGTTTTGATGGATAAAACATTTTTTTATTAAGTATAATATGAAATAAAATGTAATGACCTTGGTTAGGATCTATACCTCTTCTTTGAGAGGCCTCCTTCGGCTTACAAATTATGCCTTGAAGGGTTGGTATTAGGTGATGGAAATAATATTTAAGATGAATTTAAGGATTCTAGGATTTAAGGATTCGAGGAAGGATTTGGATTAGGAATTTTACAAGAAAGGAGTCTCAAATGGTGTGAATAATGGAGGAGAAGAGGTTCCCTTTTATAAGTAAGGGGAGTGACACAAATAGAATTTATTAAAATATTTCAATGATATAATGTAAACATTATTGGAATGTTTATAAAATGTAAATATAATCAAATTTATTATAATATAAGGTTGAAATATCTTTATCCAATAATAATTATACTGGCGTTGGTTGAAATACTACCCTTATCTCTTGGATTAACCCCTAACAAACCTGTTAAAACCTTAATCGTTGTAATTTTATTATTTTTTGTACTATTACATATGGATAAAAATTGTGTTGAAACAATTATATTATATTAATTATTATTATTTAAAATTTTTAATTCATTTTACCATATTTAATTTCTATAAGCAGAAGAATTTAATTTTAAAGAAGCATTCAACCCGCAATGAAAACTCATTTTAAAGGCATGGATCTTTATGAATAAAACATAATTTACATACATTAATTTCCTTACAAACCCATAAAAATAATGCCAAAATATATTATTGAATATATAATTTTTAAATTTCATTAAAACCATTAATAAATGGAGATTAATTTAATTTATTAATATAAAATCACATTGTGCGCATAAAAACAATTTTTTGAAAAATGTGTTTTTAATCGTAAAAATTAACTTATATCAAAATAAAGAATAATGATTATTGATATGTAATTAATTAGATTAAATATAATTAAAGTAAAATAATTTTAATTTAATATCAAATTCAAAATATATTTTTTACTTTTACATGGAATTAAATGACATTTTTTTACAGAAATTTGTATTTTTTACCATTCACTGAAAAAATAATCTATTTTGAAAAATATTAAAAATTAACCCTAATATAATATTTAAATCATGATTTCATAAATTTTAATAATTTCCTCTAATAAAATTTAAAAAAATTTATAAATAAATTATAATTTTCACATTAAAAAATGTGATAAGAAGCATTATTGAAAAAAGATATTTTTAAAGCGTAATGTGGATTTACTAAAAATTAAGTACTTATTTTTTAGGAATTAATAAATAAATTTTCATTATTAAAAAATTTATAAATATTTTTCAAAATGTGTATTATTATTAATACTTATCAATTTAAAGGCTAGTTTATAACAATTACCATATCACAATTCATATAGATTCTAGGTTGCGTGTAAGGAAAGATATCAAATACATTAGGTTTTATACTTATATCATATCAAAGTGTTACTTTATACCCCCTTAAAATGAATTTAACCCTATAAATTCCTTCACTATAGTAAAAAATAATAAGGATATGTCTGATCATCACATCCATGGCTTCGCATGTTGCTTCCTCAAATTTTTTATTCTTCTAATGAACTTTAACCGGTTGAGTAGTCATGTTCCATAAAAAATTATCTCTATAATCCATGATTTTTACCTGTTCATATTTATAGGAATTATTATTTTAAATTGGTATGAACTTTTTGTTTAGTACACGTGATGTATCAATTATTTTCTTCATCATGAGAGATACATGGAACACATCGTGAACATTAGAGAGGTTTGGTGGGAGTGAAAAGAGATAAGCTATAATCCATTCTCGATCATGAATCTCAATGGGAATAATATAAATAGGGATCATACAGCCCTTATTTATTAATCTCATAATATTATTACATGGAG
The DNA here is from genome assembly GCA_963277665.1 of Viscum album. Lineage (NCBI taxonomy): Eukaryota > Viridiplantae > Streptophyta > Magnoliopsida > Santalales > Viscaceae > Viscum > Viscum album. The sequence continues at coordinate 70,854,839 of OY728149.1, forward strand.
AAATTAATAGGAAACTTTTCTCACCGACATTAAATTCCAGATCTCATTAATGGTTTTCTTCATAACTCTTCTATCGACTTTGATCTACATTGATGCACTACCAAATAGATATAACCTTATGTAATATTTTTTCAGATATCTCTAGTCCCAATACCTTTACTTATCCTACATCATTATATAATTTCATATTTCAACACTTATTTTTACAGAGGGATTCATTTGGATCCATCTAAACGCTTGAGTGAAAGATATTGTTGTAAGAATACTTGACTGGAGAAAGGTGTTGATCTCAATCACATTTGAAATATAGAGAATAAGATCTCAACATATCATATAGGGTTTTAATTTTACTATCATAATGACAATCTAATTTATGATGATAATAACTACTAAAACATAAATCTATATCTAGAGCTTACTGAATACTTCTCAAGAACATTGAGGTAATCCTTAGATCCAAACCAGATACAATAGAATGTGGTACCCCATGAAAACTTAAAAATTATTTAATTTATATCATGGTAAACTAATAAAAAATATAAATATTCTCTAATAGAAACTAAATATTCTGAATTCCTAAGGTGATAATCTGAAACCCAAATATCATTAGGAATTTTAGATGTTTTGGTGAGTTTGAAAAAGAATCCATAGTGATGTTTTACCTTTTGAATTCAAGCTAGGTAGTGGTTGAGACATCCCATTATGCATACATCTATTTGAATTAACTTACTAAAATACCATGAATCATGATACATACTACACAATATCGCAGTTCCTGTAGTCCCACTAGAAATACCATTTAAAATATCAGTATATCTTCACACTTCCATGATGAATAAAGAATAATGAGCTATGAGATTATTACAATAGGTAATTATTTTGGTATCTTATTAATGGTACACATACTTGATTCCTGAAACTTATCATTCCTTCATAATGAAAGTTTAACTTTGGAACATCTCTCACCTTCTTTCATAGCTCCATATCCTTCTTCTGCACCTCTTTAATCTTGACTTGGATATTTGGTTGAAAACTGATTTCAGAAAGATATGATTTATATTATTACTTTAATACTTAAAGGAATATAATTTTAAAACACATTAATATTTGATATTTTTTATCCTCATCAAAGATAATCTAACATGATCCTTTCTACTCGAAGCATCTACCACCGTGTCCTCTTTCACAGGATGGTAATGTATTGAGTAGACATAATATTTAATAAAATCTAACTATATTATCTGGTTAATATTCAAATATTTTTGGCCCAATATATAATTTAGTAAGTATATATTATTATATATTTCACACTTTTATTCATAAAGATAATTCCTCAATATCTTTAATTCAAATATCACCACTGTTAATTCCAAATCATGATTCAGGTAATTTTTCTTAACAAACATCAATTGGCATGAATAATAAACTATCACCATACCATTATATATAATAAAACACCGTATAACCATTTTTTCAATGTATTAATATAAATCACAAACCCTTATCCACTATTGTATAGTGTGGAAATACGTTCATTGACCAACCTTCTCTTCAGTTCCTTGAAAGTTTCTTCAAATTCATCAATCCAAAGGAAGTTAACTCCATTACAAGCTAACATTGTGGGTGGATTATATATCCCTGAGAAATAATTCAAAAATAATTGATAATATCTATAAAAACCAAATAAATATGGATCTATGTCATATTTGTTGTTCTTTTATAATGTTCAAATAATTTTTTCTTTTATGAATCCATTGATATACCCCAACTAGAGATTATAAGATCCAAAAATGAAACTTTATATAGTCCAAATTTACACTTATTAATGTTTAAATAAAAATTATCCTTTCATAGTGTCTTCAATATGATCTTCACGTGATCTTCATGCACCACGTTTCACTTGGTATATGTAATAATATCATCTATAAATACTACCAAACATTTATCAAGGTAATATCTAAATACTATATTCATTAAATCTATAGAGACAATGGGGGAATTAGTAAGACCAGATGCCATGAATATAAATTCATAGAATCCATTCCTAGATTGGAAGGTTGTCTTGGTTATGTAATCACTTATTCCCCTCAATTTATAGTATCCAAATCAAGGATCAATGTTAGAAAAATATTGAGCTCCTCATGATTGATCAAACAAATCGTTAATATAGGGAAGAAGATACTTTTTCCTGATTGTGATCTTGTTAAGTTCCCAATAATAAATGAAAAGTAACATTAATACACATTTATTGTTAAAAAAAGGAATAGGTTCACCCCATGGTGACACACTTGGATGAATGAATCCCTTATCTAGATTCTCTTAGAGTTTCTTCTTTAATTCGTGGAACCCAATCGGGTCTATTATATGGAGTCTTTGAAAAAGGTTTAGCAGCTAGTATGAGTTCTATTGAAAACATGAATTCATGATTCATAGAAATAGTAGGTAACTATTTCATTAACACAAAAAAAAATATCATAAAATAATAATATATTCGATGTTTATTTTCTCTCCAACCATATAATATATATATCCCCTTTTAATAAGAATCATGACCCATGCAAAAAATGTAATTTCCATTAGAAGTTTATATTTATTCTCACAATGATAAAAATTTATTGGTTGGTTTATAATATCAAATGTTACTTCCGTTCCCACACAATTGATATGGTATTTATATTAATAAATCTAATCCATTCCCAAAATCACATAAAACTCAACTAGAGTAATAATAACAGGATTTGTAGGGAGCATATTCCCAAAAACATCAATTGGGGAATATTAATAGACATATCATGCGATTTTCATACCATTATAAGGTATTACATCTATTTAAACATACAATAATTAAGTTTGTATTATATTACACTTTCAAAATTATTTAAATATAAAAGAGTGGCTAGAACCATAATAAAATATGACATTAACAGTTCTCGAGTCGATGATAATTTTCTTTTCACCACTTTGTTATTTCACCCTAGATCGGAAATAATGATCACATGAGATTTACCTTTGTATTTGGAATTAGGAATATGTTGACATCATTAATCATCAATAACTCTTGGTTTTAAGCATTGGTTATCATAATTTCTACACTCCTTGAAATTATAGCATTGGAGTGTGGGTGGTATATTATGTGAAGGTTTCTTAATTTTTTCATCATTGTAGTATATATATTTATATATAAATATATGCGCAAAAAATCACACAAACGAGTCAAGATAATAATATATATGTATATTATATATATATATTGTTATAATAAATATAATTATTAATATAAATTTATTTTAAATGAAAACAATATCATTAATTTAGTTAAATGAAATAAGAAATGGAACTTTATGTTTAGAAAATAATTAAGTTTACAAAAAATAATGTATATATTCATATAGACACACATAGTTGGTTTGTCTCTTTTTCATATCTCATTATGGTATATATATTTATATATAAATAAAAATACACACAATAACACACTACTACTAAAAATTCATGTTTATTAAGTGCTACTATCTATCTATGCTAAACAAAAGGCACTGAAAAAGGTGATACTTTTATCAATGATATCTATAAGAATTTATAAAAGGTATCTTATTATAGTTAAAAAAAGGATTGATAGATGTTAGTTTTTATCATCATTTTTTTATATCTCTGATAATGGTTGTACTTTATAAACAAATTTCATAGTGTTGAAAAAGGAGTTCCCTTTATCAGTACTAAAAAACTTAATTTTAGCATTTATAAATTGTGGCCTTCATAAAAAAATTTTATTAACAAATATATTTTATTATATAAATATATTTTTAATGATATATTATATAGATAAAATTTTATTTAATATGAATCATGTAATACTAAATATGTTATTAAACTTAATATATAATATATTTAGTGAAAAATGATTTATAAAATAATTTAAAAAATATTTTTTTTAAAATTTTCCAATTAGTATTGAGTGATATATATATAAATAAAATTTTATGATATAAAAAATAATAAATAAATTAAGATGCTTGGAAATGTTGAAAATATTTCTTGAACTTAAAATGACCACAAATTTTGATCTGATTTTCAGTTTGGGCCATACAAGATGTTAAATCGAAGATCACGAAGAGATCTATGAAATTGTTTTGAGCTAGCCCCATACCTAATTTTCGTTGTGGGAAAAAAGGCCCATGAATTCTCAAAAACTGAGTTTTTAGTTGGGATACCCTAACAGTTGGACATTTGATGGATTTTTTGCTTCATTTAAAGGTATCATTTTATCTTTTTTAGAAGTAGACTGAATTTATTATTTTAGAAAACATTAATAAGGAAATTATATTGTTGAAATATAATCATTTTAATTTTTTAGTTTTTTTTAATTATGTATATAAAAGTATATATACATATTTATATATATTTACGTATAACAATGTAATTGTATATAAAATATTTAATTATATTTACATATACATTATATTATTAAATATATAAACTCTATGTAAATACAAAATACTTTTCCATTTAATTTACCTCATAAACAATGTATGAATATGTATACCTATAAAAATGTATATATACTGTTGATATATCTATATGTGTGTGTGTTTTCATTAAAAACTAATATATATTTTTATATATATTCTAATATATGTAAATAAATATTAATATATAATATAAGTAAGTAAATATAAATAAATAAATTTATATATATAGAAAAACACACATATGTATATATCTAAATGTTAGGTCTGAAGTGTCGATAGTAATAGACAAGAAGAGGGGAGAATTTCCAATATTTAAAAATTAATTAGTGTTTAAAAGTTATGAGAGGAAAGTGATCGGTCAAAATATTAAACAATTCAACCACACCAGTATAAGATAAGAGAGATAAAAGAAAATGCAAGAAAGTAAATGATGCACACAAAATATTTTTATAGTAGTTAAGATCTTACAGATCACATTTGTATTATTTACACAGAAACTTGGTACATGAAACCCATTATGGCATATCACTTTTGAAGGATAGTGAAAAATATTCACATCTACATTTTTCACACTCGAAGGCTCAACCAAATTTAGTTTTATTTGAAGGGTTTATAAAAAACCCATAATTTTATAGGAGAAGACCCAACCAAGACTTTTACAGCCTCAATACTAACCTCTTTCCTTTTTTGAGTTTTGAAGAAACCCATTATTTTATAGGAGAATACCTAACTTAGTATTTTATTGGTGTAGAATAGACATAGAATTTCATAGGTACAATCCTAACCACTTCTATGTTAGGGGTCAATATGAACCAAGTCTTCTAAGGGGGCAAACTACACCTTGAATCTTACAAGAGAAACCCTTTACTCTTCTATTTTATGGGTTAAGTAGAACCCAATATTATAAGGGAATATACTAAACCTAGTATTCTATGTGGATAGTTCATATCCATACGTACCTTTTTTTAGTGTAGTATAACCCCATGCAAGACACACTAAGTGAGAAAATACAGCTAAGCCAGCCATAACACATGGAATGAATAAAAAATTTCACTTAATGAATGATCATCGATGGAGATGATGGTGATTGGATCAGATAATTCTTAGGACCTTCAAGATATTGAAATAGTAAAGCTTATACAATAAAGAGTTTACTTTATCAAGTAGTTAGATAATGAAGTTCTGGGATTTAATTTAGAATAATGCATCACATAAATGAAAAATAGAGCCACATATATCATTCTTCAATGAATTATTTGGTATTTTTATACATTAAAACAACAATATCTATTTTTCCACTTTGGAATTCAGGATACTTCTTCATAAATTACAATGTTTGAACCTTCACATGGAGGTAGATTTTAATTAGATTTTATGAACTATAAAAATAAATACGATTTTTTAAAAATAGCCTCGTTAGACTAATAAACACATAAAAATTAATGAATATAACCATAAAATTAGAAAATAAATTCCTTGGAATACTCCAATGATTTATATGAGACTAACTCATCATATTCCAAATTCAAATTTAAACTTCACTCATGCTTATTTTCTAGATAAATGAATCAGGCTTATTTTTCATAAAAGATAGATAATTAATATCCACATGAACTATTTCATGGAATAATCTTAATAGAGTAGTTAATAATAAATATTAACATTCTTGAAAAAATCTGAGACAAGATTTGGGAGAAGCTCTATATATTCTAATAATTTTGAATTTGAATATATCATGTTCCATAATTTTCAATGTGAATATCAACATACACTTAATCCTATCTGAAACCCATTTATATCATTATAAAAAGTGTAAAACATGTTTATATGAATTATAGATAATTAATGACCAATTTTAGATAAATAAAACACTAAAAATGATAATAATAAACTTGCAAAAAAATGATATGTTAAACACTATGTAAAATAGTACATTTTTCTATTTTTTCTAGAAGGGAATTTCTTGGAGTGTAATTTTTGAACAATCCGCACCATGAAACCCCCCTCCCCATGGAGATTTAATTTGGAGAAGCCCTAACTAGTAAAGATCTATACCTATTAGAGATTGTAGAGCATTCCATCGGGTAACAGTCCAATTATAAATGGTTCAACACAATAATCTCTTAGTTAGGCGGTCTGCACCATTCTTCCCACCCGATGAGTCATCGGGTGACCTGGTAAGGCGAGTCGGAGGTGGGAATTTCACCATGGGAAGGCTCCCTGAAATTGAACCACATACATCAAAGAACACCCAGACTGTGGCCCTCTACCTTGCACCACTACGCCACTGTCGAATCAGCAAAACAAAGCATTTTTCTAGTTTTTACAAAAACCTATAGAAACTTCAATAACCACATTGGAAAATTGTAACATCCCAGGAAAGTAAAGAATATTAAATTTTCATATTTATTAATATTTGTGAACTAAATATTAATTTTACTTTAAAGGGGTTTCTATATTCGATAGCCTACCGGATACACAACAACATGTTTCTTTGAAATCATACATTGCACACTAATAATTTAATATTATTCTAAATGGTAGTAAACACCTAGTCGTTTTATTGGTAGGAATGAACAAAACTAACTACAATATGATTATACATGTTTTTTAAATGTATTTAAATTTATCCAATAAAATTTAGATGCATAAAATGTGAATGAATCTAATTTTAAGCATGAATACTCTAATATTCAGTAAAAGTTCGATTTACTACCTTTTGATGGAGAAAACTTTTTAAATATGTTTTTTTCACTTTTATAAGTTTGATTTGACAAAATAAAATTCTTCTTTACAATCAAGATATCAAAATTTACTTCGGGTAATTTTTTGGTATTTTTCGGATAAAATTCATTTTTAATGAATAGTAAAAAATACTGTATGTTAATTCAAAATTTCCTTTTCATTTATTTATATGGTTATATTATTCTTTTAATTGTTATTAAAGTGTAAATATATTATATTTTTATCAATTAATCTATTTTTGGTTGTTTTAAGTAATTTCACTTTGAAATTGGACATAATCAACTGTCAATCTTTTGATAGTTATTGTTTCTTAAAAACACACTATTTGTTTTGACAACAGGAATTAATTTTATATTAATTACTCCAACTACTATGTATTGAATTTCGTAAAATTAACATCATATTTTAATTCATAATATCAAATAATTCTTAGGCTGAATTTTTGGTTTTTTTCTGAAAAACTTCAATTTTTGATGAATAGTGAAACCACTTAGTAGTAATTAAAAAAACCCGACTGTTTCATTTAAATGAAATTTTAACGCTTCTGTGAATTGAATTTAAAAAATATGACATACAAGGTTGTTATTAATATGTAAAATGTGGTTTATTGAGATGAAAATAATTTTTGGTGAATAGTAACTTTTTACTTTCATCGGTCGCAGTTAAAGGTAAATAGTGTAATTCAAGTTAAAAGAAATATTATAATAACTCGAAATTACCTAACACTTGTCCTAACCTTATTTTATGATTAATGGCCAACCATGGGCATCTTTGGGTCTATTTTGGGACCCCTTGGAGCAACTTATGAATGATAATGACACTTTAGTTTAATTAACTTAAAGTAAATGAAAAAATAACAAAAGCAAATATCGTTTAGTAAATTAATTTTTAGAAGGGGTTATATAAATTATCTTTTTGAAAATAAATATTCATTGGAAATATAAAAATATTTCACAACAATACATTTTGTCTGTAATTTTTAGACATCAAATAAATTAAATTAGTTATGACACAGAAATGATGCAGTGCTTACCTCATTAATAAATGATTTAAATAAAAAAGATTATAATGAATAAAATATTATTCAAAACATGTCCAATTCAGATTGAATGATTTTATATCTAATATTAGTTAACTTATCTTTGAATTTAATGAATTTTGGACTTTTATAAACTGGATATAATTATATAATAAAATAATATTTTCACAATTTCCTAAAGAGACCCTCCTCTCCCTTATAAAGGGAGACAACTTATAAACAATTCCACACACCTCTCAAGCCTTTTGTCTTTCCCAACCTCTGTCCAATTAAGCTCCCTAAATCTCTCAACTCCTCCTAGAATCATTTCCTTAAGAAGAATGCACTTCATAAAGTCCTTTGGTTCAAACCAAAGGGAGTTAACCAAATTAAAGTTAACAGTTTCTCTGAAACTGTTTTCTTTTATTTTAATTATCCAACCCCTAAAATATTTTTATTAATTTCTTTTTTAACAACACCAGTATACTCAATTTACTATTATGCTTTTATGGTATGTATTCTAACTACACATACACACACCTCCATCTAATGGATGAAGACCATAATGTTTTTGTGGATGGAAAACTAACGTCTAATGAAATGATGATTATTTAAATATCTCTGACCGCCTCTCATGGTGTCCATTATGATGGCACTGTATTTATATACGATATATATTATTTTTATGTTTTATTTATGCTTCTGTAATTTCTATTTATATCATGCCTTTATGGTTTCCATTATGGTAAGGGCGATAATTTCATTTGAGGAAGTGCAGACTACCACCCCCTCAAAGTGGAATGACTCGTTAATTCCACATATGGGACATATAAAGGATGTAGTTAATGATATTATATATGATATAATACTATAATTATAATATAACTATGTATCATTGTGTTTTAATTTCATTAAAATAAAAAATAGAAATGACTGTAGCGTTCATGCGTACGTACAACTCACCGTCTCCATGAATGGTGCATTTCATTTCTTACCTCTAAATGATATGTACTATTATAAATAAATATATATATATATATACTAGATATATATATATGATATATATGATATCTAAATGATGAATATCATTCTGGATATAATTAACCTTGGACTATGTGAACAACTTGTAATTGTAAGAATTCCATTTTTGACTCATGTTCCGAACATCTATAAAATATCCAATATGAACTCAAATAATTAACTAATTGTTATATAAATGAAATAAGTTATATAAAATTAATAATAAAGTTGAAAAATATTCTTAAGAAAATAAATTAACTTTAGTTTATTATTCAGGAAGAACAAAGAACAAACAAGTCAAGTCGGACACGAGGTAAGGTATTTCTTATCTAACTATAAATTCTGTAAGATTTCCATTGTTCACCACTTATTTATTGCATGTGGTGTATTGTGTACTTCCATTTAATATATATATTATCATGATTCTATTTATATTCATGATATTCTGTGATTCATTTGGTGATTCTTAATATTTTCTCATACGACTCGATTGATTACAACATGGTAAGGATTTTTCATCTCACTTTTTATTCCCATGAGATTTATGCTATATTAGCCATTATTTCTTTTTTCTTTGTGGTGGTAGTTGTACTACCCATTATAGTATTATTTGCGTAATATACTTTAATTTAGGGGTATTTACATATTCCTTGAGTGATCTTTCTTTCATGCGGTGTATGTTTCGTATGTTACCAAATCAGAAAGAGAACCTTTCACCCTCCTCTTTTTAAAAGACTTATTTTTGTTATGTCTTTTAATTTACTTCTTATTATGTTGGGATATGATCTTCTATATCCTTATTGATGTAAATTTTATGTACAAGTGATGAGATATCCTTTTCTCTCCCATCAAATTATTTTCTAAATTTTAATGTGACGTTGTTAGGTTTTCGAATTTCTATAAGAAAACTTCTTAACCCAATTTCAATTTTTGGGTAAAACATCTATTTCTTGATTATGCCATGCTATGAATACGTGTGAATAAAATCTAATTGTTTTACACTTAATATAAACTTATATTGGGTTTATTTATATTTTTCACGAATAATTATGTAATTGATTTATTCTAAATCTAAGGATACCGTATTTATAAGGGATTTTGTCTCAATTTTCAATTCCATTGAGACTTAATTATTGATATGCACCAATTCAATCTTGCCTGAATGTCCCAAAGGCCGTCATTTTTATTTACATTAGATAATTACCCTTTCAGGGGATGATGGGGAACCCTTACAAAGCCCATAGGCTCATATATTACATGGCCCGTAGGCTTAGGAGATTACATGACATGAAGGTCTTAGGGAATTCAACCAAACTATCTACACGGAACTGCCCCTCCCTAGCATCTGCAACATAATATTAGCTATCCACCTTTTCATGAACATCTGGCTAGGCTTCCCGTGAAATTACAGGCTGGTACCGATGGCATATCCATACCCTCTCATTCTGACAATGCATTTGGCTATGCTCTGTTGAGTGCACCTACTCTGAATCCTCTTCTAGGGCTGCTCCATTTTTGTAGTGTGTCTGGGGCCTGAATTCATGTGTCTAGAAGGCCTCGGGGTGGCCCTAAGGCCTTAATGTGGCCCGAAGGCCTTGATAATCAACTGTCATGAAGGCCGTGGGTGGCCCGAAAGCCTTGCAGGACCCGAAGACCAAACCGATGGCCCGAAGGAACATATGGATGAATAGTTCTAGCTGCTACAGTATTGAACAGTGCCTAATACTGTACTGCTATAGTACTACTACAATTCCTGCTACAATATTTCTACAATACTGTTACAGTACCCATAAATCTGCCTCCACCTAGATTTTATCTTGGGTCTCTTGGATGCACCTAGAGAGCCCTCACCAACTCAGTTTAGGATCATGTGCAAAATGAATTGTATGCACCAATTCACTCTTATATGGTGTATATACTGTCATTTAGAAAATTATATAATGAATAAATTACTTCTCCTGATGTTATTATATTCTTATTAAATTTTATTCTTCAATTATTTGTATTATAGGGTCTCTCATTTTGTTAAAAACTCATTAACTAAAATATCGTATTAAATTTTTTAAAGGATAATTGTTCTAAATCATTCACAATAATTTCCATGTTTTAAAAATGGTTTTAAGGATATATTCATATGGTCATGAATGTTTTGAAATTTAAATTTCCTTCAAAAGCTTCAAAGTGGTATGGGACACTTTGATTCAAAAATCTCTTTATAAAATGATTTAAATGGTTTGATAATGAATTGATTATGTCTATTATATATTGTGATTGCAATGTGGAAATGTTATTTTTTCGTTTATTATTGCTTAATGTGTTATGAATATGTTATGGTTATTGGGTATTGTTTACGTATATGGGTGGTTCCATGATAAACCTAGGGCAAGTGAGCCCGAGATAGATCTCCAATGCATTGGGTAACGTGACGAAGGTAAATGTTAATGTTTCTCCTAAGAGATTTAGGGAATATACTGTGATGGGTATTCTAAATGTGAAACCATTTTTAGCTATGATAGCTACAATATAAGTATGTTATTTATGTCATAAGTTACCTTTATGATTCATGATTTCTATGCATTATTCATAAAATCTTATGATTTTATAAGGTAATAAAAGAGTTCATGTTTTGTATGTATTTATGAATAAATGTTTTCTTTCTTTGTTTTATAACCCTTACTTACCTTTTTATTCTCACCCCATGTTTTGAAATGTTTTCACAGGACTTAAAGATGAATAGGGTCAAGGATGGGATCAACAAAAAGTCATGCTGTCTAAAAGATGGAACTAGACATGACTCATTTTTTCAAGAGTTTTTATTTTGTGAAAAAATGGGAACTGAGTAGGAGGGTCTACTTTGTATTTTTGAGATGTAATGTAATATTTATGGCCTGATTCTCTAAATCTCTAAACCTGAAAATATCTTTAATTTTAATTATTTGGGTAATTCAATATTATGTAATGTTTTAATTCCGGGTCCTTATAGTTGGTATAAGAGTTCGGTTTAGAAAACTTTAGAGGTTAGGGTGTTATTTAATCATAAGTGACATAACCATAATGGTTATCATATTGGAAAGAGTCATAGTTTTTTAGATAAAGTGAATGAGTTTAAGATAACATGAATAATTCTATCTTAGTATTTAACCTCATCATATGATATAATATATTATGATTTTACTGATATACTCACACTGACCTTTTTGTTTTAGTAAATGGCTGGATCTAACAGGAATCAGAGTAACAATGTATGTGATGGAAAATGTGACAGTTTTATGAATGCACAATTGAATGAAATGAGAGATGCAATGAGAAATCTTTTAGTTATTCTCAACCATCTATCTGGATTCATGATTGACCACCTGAAACTTAGTGATTCTTATAAGGAAACATTTATGAGAAAAAAATCCACACTGATGTTCAAGTAATAATCATAAAGGTAAGTATGTTCAAAAACCAATGTTTCAAGGATGTGGAAAGAAACATCTAGGAAAAGTTTTCAAAGGGACAGGAAGATTGTATTGATATGGAAATGAAGGTCCTAAAGCAAGAACCTACTATGGAAAAAAGGAAGCATCCAGTTGACTCTAGGAAAAGGATTGAAGTTCAATATGAGGTATTAATTGAATGTTTTAAATGTTGTTTGCATGGTCATTATACAAATACATGTCCTACAAAGAAGTTTTGGGAATTGGATCACCATGATCGTACAAATATTAGTATCCAATACCTAATGCCATTCTGACTAAGGACGAAGAAACTAAAATGAAAGGTATGGATTATTTCTTAAAATATGTTTTGATATTATTGAATCATAGGATATGATTCATGGTTTTTTTTGTAGAAAAGGATTATTTCATAATAAGTTGGAAAGGAATGGTTAATGGATCATGAAGAATGTTGAATGAGTATGAAGTCAACATATATGTGATTTAAGTGTTATGGTATATTTTAGGATGGTGAAATTCTAAAAAGTATTAAGGATATTTTGATGATGGGATTACATTAGAAGAATTTTTATAGTATGTGTAACCCTGAAGTTTGATATATGAAAATTTTATTCAATGAATATTTATCTTATCTTTTGTGGATATATTTATAAAGAACCATTTGGGTTTATATGATACTTGAATTTGATGCAATTACATGTTAATACATTTTGGGATGAAAAATGAAAGTTATTAGATATACATTGTGGTTAAAATATGTTATTGTAATTTTTTATGAATTTATCTCTTTTGTGAATGTTATAAAATTATATAGTTTTTGAAAATAGAAAAAACGTAGACTGCACGACGACCTGTCGCTTCGGACAATTCTACGGGAATCGAACCCACAACCAAAGTGTGATTGGGATTTATCGCCTACCACTGGACTACGTGAAGTACCTGGTTAGTATGACTAATTCTTTTTAGTTAGATGCTTTTATGAATCAACAATAAGTTGATTTTTGTTTATATATGGAAATGATTACCCTATCATGGTGAATATGTGATTAGGTTAATTACTTTTCAATATGAGACTTTAAGAGTAACAGATATTATTTGGAGATAAATGATAATATTTATCTTAGAAGACTATTTGATTAAATCCTTTTGAGATTTAGGTTTCAATATTAGTTTGGATTACATTAAGTAATTTTAGGGACATATGTTTATTGAATGGTCTTTGTGGAACTTTGGGCATTGTTAATTTTTTTTAGTGATTAATAGTAGTTTTTCTTTTTGTAAAAGTTTATCCATTTTGGGAATTATCTGATCTTATACTAAACGTTTTGGTTTTGGTTGATGTCTAAAGACAGAAGAAATATATAGTTCATATTTTTTTGATTCTGTGATACTCTATATGTTTATTTTTGCACTTTTAATGTGACCTAGTCAGTTCGAATACTCATCATTTGGAGAAAAGATGAGTTTGTGGTAGGAATTTAGTAAAGGATGAATGTTTACATGACAAGTAAGTGTGTTTTATTATGTTTTTAGTTAAGATCATAAATAAATTCCTCAACATTATGAAAATTAACTTAAAACAAAAACTTTATCTGTTAACCTTTCCCACTGTGGAATCAAGGACCATCAAACCCATCACATGTATGTGATTTTCTGGTGGCTAACTTTATCAGAATCATGTTTTCTATCACTCTTCATCAGAACTTGACCATTTGTTTTCTCTTCCATATCAATGTTTTCCTACATGGGATCCTAGTTCGGGTTATCTCGGGTGACCTTTGTACTTCTCTTCCTTTATTTTAAAGTGATAGTTGTATTGACTATTTTTCTGATTTGGGACATTCAATGATGTTTCTAAGCCCAATTTTAAAATTTCAAGGATGCAATTCCCAAAAGGGGGAAGGATGTAACATCCCAGGAAAATAAAGGATATGAAATTCTCATATTTTTTAATATTTTTGAATTAAATATTAATTTTACATTAAAGGGGTTTCTATGTTCGATAGTGTACCCGATAGACAACAACATGTTTTGTTGAAATCTTACATTGCACACTAATAATTTAATATTATTTTAAATGGTAGATAAATACCAGTCATTATATTGTTGGGAATGAACAAAACTAACTACAATATGATTATACATGTTTATTAAATGTATATACATTTATACAATAAAATTTAGAGGATTAACATGTGATCGAATCTAATTTTAAGCATGAATACTCTAATATTCAATAAAAGGCCGATTTACTGCCTCTTGATGGATAACCCTTTTTAAATATAGTTTTTGTAACTTTTATATGTTCTATTTGAAAAAATAAAATTCTTCTTTATAATTGGGATATCAAAATTTACTTTGGGTATATTTTTTGTATTTTTCTGATAAAGTTCATTTTTTAATGAATAGTGAAAAATACTGTATTTTAATTCAAAATTTACTTCTAATATAATTTATTTATATGGATAGATTATCCTTTTAATTGTTTTTAAAGTGTAAATAGATTAAATTTTTACCATTTAATCTATTTTTTGTCGTTTGAAGCAATTTCACTTTGAAATTGGACATAATCAACTGTCAATGTTTTGATAGTTATTGTTTCTTAGAAACACGCTATTTGTTTTCACAACGAGAATTAATTTTAAATTAATTACTCCAAATAATATGTTTTGGATTTTGTAAAATGGATAAATTAATTCAATTTATAATATCAAATAATTCTTAGGCTGAATTTATGGTATTTTTTAAAAAAAACTTCAATTTTTGATGAATAGTGAAACCACTTAGTAGTAGTTAAAAAAAGACGTTTTTATTTAAATGAAATTTTACCACTTCTGGGAATTGAATTTAAAAAATCCGACATACATGGTTGTTATTAATAAGTAAAATTTGGTTCAATAAGATGAAAATATTTTTTAGTGAATAGTAACTTTATACTTTTATTTACCGTGGTTAAAGGTAAATATGGTAATTCAAGGTAAAAAATATATTGTAATAATTCAAAATTACCTTAAAAATTGTCCTAACCTTATTGGATGAGTAATGTCAAACCATGGGAATCTTTAGGTCAATTTTCGGACCCCATGAAGCCACTTATGAATGATAATGACACTTTAGATTAATCAACTTAAAGTAAAGGAAAAAATGACAAAAAACAAATATCGTTTAGTAAATTAACTTTTAGAAGGCGTTATATAAATTATATTTTCGACTATAAATATTTATTGGAAATATAACAATATTTCCAATATAATGGTAGTTTTTTTATAATTTTTAGATATTAAATAAATTAAATTAGTTATGACACAATAATGATGCAGTGTTTACCTCATTAATAAATGATTTAAATAAATATGCTTATAATGATTAAAATATTATCCCAAACATGTCCAATTATGATTGGATGATTTTATTTCGAATACGAGTCATCATATATTCTACTATTATGATTTTTTGACCTTTAGAAACCGAATATCATTATATAATAAAATAATATTTTCACACTTTCCTAAAGAGCCCCTCCTCTCCCTTATAAATGGAGACCACTTATAACCAATTCCACACACCTCTCAAGCATTTTGGATCATCCTAATTCTATCCATTTAATCCCCCTACATCCCTCACCTCCCTCTAGAAGCCTTAACTTAGGTATAAGGCACTTCAAGAAGTCCTTTGTTTCAAACCAAAGGGGGTTACCCAAATTAAAGGTAACTATTTCTCTAAAATTGTTTTCGTTTATTTTAATTCTCCAACCCCTAAACTCTTTTTATTACTTTATTTTGTAATAATAATAGTATCCTAAATATACTAGGATGTTTTATGTCATGTATTATAACTACACTTACACACAGCTCCATCTAATGGATGAAGAACATAATGTTTATGTGGATGGAAAACTGACGCCTTATGAAATGATGATTGTTAAAATATCTCCAACCACCTCTCATGGTGTCCATTATGATGTAATTTTATTTATATATGATATATATTATGTTTATGTTTTATTTTTTCTTCTTTAATTTTCATTTATAGCATGCCTTTATGGTTTCTATTATGGGTAAGTGTGATAATTTCATTTGAGGAAGTGTGGACTACCACCCCCTCAAAGTGATATTACTCGTTAATACCATATTTGGAGCGTATAAAGGATAGAGTTAATGACATTTTATATGATATAATACTGGAATTATAATATCCCTATGTATCATTATGTTTTAATTCCCTTAAAATAAGAAATATAAACGAAATTAGTGTTCACGCGTACGTACGACTTACCGTCTCCATGAATAGTGCATTTCATTTCATACCTTCAAATGATATGTACTATAATAAATATATATATTGGATATATATGATATATATGATATCTAAATCATGAATATCATTCTAGATATAATGAACGTTTGACCATGTGAACAACTTTTAATTGTAAGAAGTCAATTTTTGACTCATGTTCCAAACATCAATAAAATATCCAATATGATCTCAAATAATTAACTAATTGTTATAGAAAGGGAATAATTTATATAAAAGGAATAATAAAATTGAAAAATATTCTTATGAAATTAGAAATTAACTTTAGTTTATTATTCAAGAAGAACAGGGAACAAACGAGTCAAGTCAGACACGAGGTAAGGGATTTCTTATATCACTTTAAATTTTGTAAGATTTCCTTTGTTCACCACTTATTTATTTCATGTTGTGTATTGTATACTAAAATTTTATATATATTATACTTATTCAATTTATATTCATGGTATTCTGTGATTCATTTGGTTATTATTAACTTTTTCTCATATGACTCGATTGATTACAACGTGGTAAGGATTTTTCATCTCACTATTTATTCTCGTGAGATTCATGCTATATTAGCCACTATTTCCTTTTGTGTGGTGTATGTACTGCACATGATAGTATTATTTGTGAAATATAATTTAATTTATGGGTATTTACATATTCCTTGTGTGATCTTTCTTTTATGGGGTGTATGTTTCGTAAGTTACCAAATCAGAAAGGGAACCTTTCACCCTCCTCTTTTTAAAAGACTTCTTTTGGTTATTTCTTTTAATTTACCTCTTATTATGTCGGGATATGATCTTATATATACTTATTGATGTAAAGTTTTTATACAAGTGATCATATATCCTTTTCCCTCTCATCAAATTATTTTCTAAATTTTAAAGTGACGTTGTTATGCTGTCGAATTTCTGTAAGAAAACTTATTAACCCAATTTATTTTTTGGGTTAAACATCTACTTATTGATTATTTCATGATATGAATATGTGTGAATAACATCTGATTGTTTTAAACTTAATATCCACTTATATTGGGCGTATTTATATTTTTCACACATAATTATGGAAATGATTTATCGTAAATCTAAGGATGTCGTCTTTATAAGGGGTTTCATCTCAATTTACATTTCCATTGAGACTTCATTGTTGAACCCATTATGTTTAATGTAATGTGGAAAGAAAATATGTGTGGTAAAATAGGCACTACGTTTCGAGGAGACATCTTACGTATCCTAATTATAAAATGAATCAATGTTACCACAGTTCTATCATGCCCTAAGGACTGAAGTTATGGTTGATATCCTTATATAGAGGGAGTCTTATCCTACCACTCATCAAGGATTACAAACTATGTTTTCCTTGGATGGTGAATATTAATGATGTGAATTATATGAGCATTAAAACTTCCTAATCCCACGTGATCCATGCTCGGTGTGAGAAACAAAGGATATCAAGTAGTCAGTCTCACTGCTTATGGATGCATGACTAGTGTTCTGGGACCATCCTCTGGAGGGTTAATATGGAGCTCAAGCATTAGGATGGTATCCTACGTATCCTTATTATGGAAATAATAAGATATATCACAGTTCAATTCACATTTCATCCATATAATGGATGAGGTAGAATGATCATCCCATGGTAATTATTGGGTCCCAATGATTGAAATGTCAGAGACCTGGTAGGATTTACACTGAATTGGATGACTATTTGAGCTCAGGCCTTAGGAAGGATTCCTAAATATAATCATTATTGAAATAATAAGATTTATTTTAGTTTAGTACATCATGGATCACACACTAATGTTTCCCTGATATGAAGGCTGGACAAGGTTATCAAGTCTTAGGACACCTACTTGACATGGCCTTCTTGTCTGTCTAACATGCATTGATTGTCTTCTATACATGCCTAGATTGTATTATTAACATGTAGGAAGATATATACCTAAGACTTCCAAATATAATCACATGATCCATTATAATTATCTTATGAACGTCACATAATCTTGATGGTATGTCTGAAGGCCATTGCACGACCATGGTTGACTTTTCATTAGGGTATCACAAGACCTGAATAGATGATCCTTGATGCCATCAAATGATCTATATTGACATATTTGGAGGGTTTCACATGATCTAACTTAATTTCCAGGGAATCATCATGAAATAATGATGACACACTTAGTGGGTGTTGTGAGAGTCAGTGTGACATTTCTAGATGGTGGTTCATGTCATGGATGACTTGTTTAGGTGTCACCAAGAAATCTGATCTACATTTCTCGAGGATGTCATAAGATTTGGATGGATTTTATGAAGGATGTCATGAGAGTCGGTTGTCTATACCTGGTTCCATCATGAGACTCAACTGACATGTACTAGTGCCACTGTATGATTTGGGCGACACATCTGAAGTACATCATATGGTATGGATGGTGATCTTGGAGGGTTTCATGAGACTTTGGTGGCATGCCCATGGAAGCTCTATGTGACTTACTCATATGTGTCTAGGGTAATTCACATGATCCAAATATTATATAAAAGGAGCCTCTCGTAATCAGGGTGATATGTCCTAGCATTGTTGCATGACCTGGGTGGTTCATGCGAAGCACATGATGATCATTTAATATGTTCTTTGAATAAGTCTCCCATATTTTTAGTCTTTTTTCCAACATTTTATCAGATATTCCTTATATTTTTTAGTGTTAACATATTTAAGTCTCGTGTGATTCAACAATTATGAGGTATGTGATTCACAGAACTAGTCAGAAGTATTTCACGTGATCTATTAGTGATTATGTGAACTGCCTATGCATATGATGTGATTACCCAGGCTATTCACTGTACCTTACCTGATGAAAAACCTTTCCGATCACAGGACATACGCTCCAAGAAATACTCTCTATTTCCTGGTTCCACCAATATAAGGATACAATGACTTATTTTTTCATGATTTGGTGGGGGATTTATAGGCCTCATTACCATAATTATTAACCTCTTTGTGTGGTTGTATTGTGTAAATATAGGTTGGAGTTGGTGGATGGCTTTGATGTCACGTGTTTCACAATATACTGTTGTATATCATTTTGGGGGAGTCACATCAATCATGATACCATCTTTTCAATGACCCAATTATTGGATTATAACCAATTAATGGGTTATTTCCTAATAATATGGGCACACAAAGTGGATTTCTCATTTTCAGTCCGACACATCCAAGGGCCTTCGCAAGATTAGGAATGCCTATTTAAAGGATTTCACGTGTCATGGTGCGACTTGTCAAGGATCTTCTATGAAGAAAATTTGGATTTATAGGGAACCATCATGAGATCAGGTCATCATGTTCAAGGGATTTTTTGAGGTCTTTCAGAGTGCACGAGTGTGTCTCGTGATGTTTATGATCGTAAGAGGCTCTCTAATTTACCCTTTTTTATTTCCTTGTATATTTTAATATGGCTATGGGTATCACGAGTTTGATCAAGAGTTATCAAAGAAAAACAAAATCCCCATTATTGATGCATAATGTGACCAAAAATGGTTTATATGATGATGTGTTATCATTATCATGGAAAAACTCCCCTACTTGTCTTTGGAGCCAAAGGGGGAGAACATGACTGGCTAGACTTTTCTCAATCCCTCCACGTAGCGAGGGTGACAAGTCCAAGATCTCTTGAGTGATAAGGTAGAAATGTCTCCAAGTATTTTGTGTTGTCTTGTGTAATTCCTAGGTGTGCCATATGAAATTTATGATTGTAATAAGTTCCCTCATTTTGGATATTTTACTCTATAATTTACAAGTATTTTTTGGATGGTTGTTAGGTGCCTACCGGTAGATATGTCGTGTGAATTAGAGGAACTCATATGGCTGACATCGTGTGATAAATGAGTGTCCTGGAAGCCTTGTAAAGAGTATAAGAACCCATTAAAGGGGCTTCGTGATATATTCTACTGGTTACGTGCTGCATGAGATCATCCTCATGACCTTCAGAAGGTCATGCGATCACATGTCTTCTAGTGGATCACAAGATCTGTTTGATTTTTTCCATTTTTTCTTCCATTGATATTTGTGGAAAATAATACCCATATTCAGATACTTCTTCCCATGTAGATTTTATGATGCTCATTTCGCGGGCATCAACAAATGACCCCCCTTAAGAACGACCCCCGCAAGGAAAAGTGCTCGGTTAAAAGGAATATAAATGCCCACCTAATTCTTGGACACCATCACCAATCTGTGTCTTGGGAGATGCTTGGTCTTATGGGGGAAATTTGGTATTCCACAAGTGGCCCTATAAATAGGGAAACATAGGGTGGATCATTCATTGGCTACCAGATTTTTAAATCTATAATTGCTTTGTCTCTATCACATGTGTTGGTTCCGGGCGCATCTGAATCATACGATGGGTAGTGCCCAACATTTATTTTTTTTGTCAAGATTAATGATCAATTAAAGATATATACGATGTTTAATCACCATGATAAATGGAATTGAATCAAATATAGAAAATATTAATAATTCTAGAAATAAGATAGAGGAGATCAAAACTTATTGTTTATAAATAATTTAAGTAGATAATGAATTACCTCTAAGGAATTCTTTCTTCATTGATGAATCTGGTGATAGATCTACGGTGCACCATCATTGCGTTGTAAAAACCAAGTGTATATTTCATCTAGTGGTGATCCAAATGTGTTCTAGGAATCTCCAAACATAACCAAAGGAGTCTCTGTGTTCTAGCACAAAAGATCCTTGTGCTTTCATCATCCACATTGATCACCTCGACAATCACTTCCAAAGCATTTTCCTTAACCCAGTGGAGGAGGATTGATCACCATTCATGGATGTGTTCTTAGAGAAGGGGTCTCTAAAGGCTTGAGAGTATCATTTAATATTCATTTTCACAACTAAATTTGGTCATAAAAAAATAACATAATTAATTATTTATATTACTTGGGTTAAAATAAAATAATTTCACTGGTACGCTTATTAATAATTTAATCATAGAAAAATCCCATATAAAATAAAAATAGTAATATTATTATTTCTCAAAATGCACAGAACTTGAGAATTATAATCAAATATTATTTAATTAAATAATATTAAGTATTATTATTTCTCTCCAGACCTGTAAACTCAATCCACCATTCCTCCACAATATTTACCGGGCCTTGAATAATGTCTATTTATTTATTGAATAAATATTACATCATTATTCAAAAATAAATAAATAATTATTATAATCACTAATTATCAAATAAATATTTATTAAATACTCCACTCATAATATATTCTATCGAATAACTAGTGACAGAATAAATGTGAAAAAATACAATAATTATTATTAATCCTTGTATGAGAATAATATTCATTCAACCTATTAAATAATAAATAATAATATATTATTTAACCGCGGTTCTGGACACACTTAGTGTGTTAACCTCTAGGCCTCTTTCTCAATGGAATTAGGCAAAGCAGCCTAAAGTCTAAGGTTAACATATTGAAACATGTCTTGGTACCCATTGAGAAATAATTTAATACCACAATGACATTTCACCCCATATTAACACTTACTTTGTAATATAATCACTTTATCACAATATCTCAAATTGAGCAGGGTTCATGCCAGTTCCATTAAACTATACGCTTGATATCCCTTTCTTTGACTTTCCAGAAATAGATCTTTCCAATAGAACACCATGAATATGGATTTTTTTAGGCTATATCATTTCTATCAAAGGGCCTAAGATATTAACTTCTATTAAAAAACATAAGGGATAAATCCTTTCTCACATTATTCTTCAATGCAATATTACTTGTGGCACACCAAACATATCCTAGCTCACCATGATCATCTGTCATCATAGTTTTCATTAATAAATATATTTTTAAAACTCATAATACTCATTAATAATAATAATAAAGTATAAGGACAAATACACACATCTGTAGATAGGAATATTAAATGTCACATAGAAATGTGAATTTATTACTAGCGGGTCTCGTTCTCATAATATCCATAATAGATATTACCAAGGGCGTACACCATGAGATGGTGACTTAAAATCCAATGAGTCTCCACCCCTGATAGTCAGTATCATTTTTTCCTAAAATGATATCATCTAGATATATAACATATATTCGGGAATAGTTTCATAACACTTTTGAGTTCTCATCATAGTGAGGAGCTGCTTTGACCTTTTAGTGGGAAAATTACTCTTAAGACATTATCAGATACAATGTCACACATAAGATAAATTATGATGTGATACGTAGTTCATTAATATTCAAAACAATGAATAAAATTTTATAATAAATTAAAAATAAGTTTGTTCTAGGGCACCAACTTCAACAGAATCCCACTTGCACTAGAGACAACTGCTAACAACCTTCATTACTCTAGCTCTAACATGATACTCATGCTTCTACTGAGATTGGAATTTAGTAAAGGGGTCTGCCAAGTTATCTTCCATGGGTACTATTCTTACTGTAACTTCACCACTCAAATAGAAATCCCACAAGAGGTGATATTTCTATAGTATATACTCTGTCCGTTGGTGTGACCATGGCTCTTCTCCAAGATCCACCACTGTATTAATATCACAATACAATGTGATAGGTTCTTTATTGCTAAGTAAAAAATCAATATCTTAGAAACGTTTATGAATATATACGGGTTCCTTGGATGTATCAAATGCTATTATATACTCAGACACTACTATAGAATATTTGATAACTGGCTTCTTTGAGCTCTTCTATCTCACAACTCCTCTGTTAATATAGAAAAAACATCCCAATTGTGACTTAAAATCATTTTGATCTATTTGAAAAACATCATCATATATCCTCAAATGGATAGCTCCTCATATCCTCCATACACCATGAACATATCCTTAGTTCTTCTCAGATACTTAAGGATAGCCTTAACTATAGTCTAATGCTATCCTCCTGGATCTATTTGATATCTTCCTACCATGATCAGTTCATTGAAAACATCAAGTCTATTACATAACATTGTATACATGATTGATCCTATCACTAAAGCATATGAGATCTTACTCATTCTATCTTTCTCATGCTGTGTATGGGGGCATATTTTCTTAGAAATATTAAAACCATGTGACACTGGAACTAATCCACTCTTAGATTTATCCATACTAAATCTCTTTAATATCTAGTCAATATATGTACTTTAAATTTGTCTATGAAGCCTCTTGGATCTATCATGAATGATCTTGATCCCTGTAATATAGGTTGATTTTTCTAATTCCTTCATGGAGAAACAATCTTTAACCTATCCTTATGAGATTGTAAGACTGATATTTCATTTCAAATATGTAATATGTCCTCAATATATACTAATAGGATAACAATTGCATTCATACAAAACCTATTATAAACACATGGCTCGTAGTCCATTTTAATGAAACCAAATTATTTTATAGATTCATCAAATTGATTTTTTTATTCCCTAGATTCTTTCTTTAATCCATAAATGAATCTCTGTAACTTGAGAATCATTCTGGAATCACCAGGATTTACAAACCCTTTTGGTTGTGTCATATAGACATCTTCCAAATGTTTCCCATTAAGGGATGCATTTTTTGACATCCATATGCGAAATCTCATAGTCATGGTAAGCTGTGATACCAAGAATGATTATAATGTATTTAAACAAGGAATATAATGAAAATTTTTCATCATAGTCAATTACTTTACACTTTTTGAAACCATTATACAGTAGTCTTTCATTATAGGCACTTACATTACCTTCCATGTCCAATTTTCTCATGAATAACTATTTACATCCAACAGGATTTACATCAACCTACGCATCAACCGAAAACCAAAATTGATTTTGATACATGGAATCCACATCTGAATTCAAATCATCTAGTCATTGTGAATCTTATAATCTCTCTACTACCTCTTTATAGGATAAAGGTTCGTCATTTTCAACCAATAATGAGTCACCATCATCTATGACCATAAAACCATATGTCTCTGGTTCTCTTACACTCATATGTAGTACTTGTGTTTCAAAAACTACTTCTTTCATAGGGATATGTGAAATATGTTCCCATTCCAACTCTTGTGTATTTTTATCCTCAAATTCATCAATTTCAATCTTTATACCACTATCCATTTTGAGTATGTTCTCCCTCTCATGAAAGATGGATTCTCTGGAAAAAATAAATTTCTTGTCTGAGGGGTTTTATAGGTAGTATCTCTTTATTTCCTTGGTATACAATATAAAGATACAGTTCAAGCCCTGAGGTGCTAGTATGTTGCTTGATAAGGACCTAAAAAATGCCTTGCAACCCCATACACATGTATGCAACAAAATAGGTTTCCTTCCACTCCATAACTCAATGGGAATTCCATTTTCCACTGTATTCGGTACTCATTTTAATGTCTATGCTATAGTTTGTAATGCAAATCCCCAAAATGATAATGGAAGATTTGCATGACACATCGTCAACCTTACCATGTCTAAAAAGGTATGGTTCTTTCTTCCACTAACACCATTCCACTATGGTGTATAAGGTGGAGTGATTTGAGATTGAATCCCAAACTCTTGTATAATTTTGATGAACTGTTGGTTATGATATTCACCACCTCAATCCAATCAAAGATTCTTTATCTTTTTACCAAACTAATTCTCCAATTATTCTTGAATTCTTTGAATTTATCAAAGGACTCATACTTATTCCTCATCAAGTATATATAGTCATATATGTTAAATTTATCAATAAAAGTAATGAATTAAGAATATAAACCTCTATATTCTACTATAAATTGTCCACACACATCAGTGTGTACCAATCCTAGAAGTTATATGGCCCTTTCAAACTATCCACCAAATGTGGTTTGGTCATTTTTCCTTGTAAATAGGAATGAAATATATCAAGTGGTTTTATCCCTAAAGAGTATACACAACCATCTTGATAGAGGTTTTTCATACTCTTCTCATTTACCTGACCTAGAATATGATTCCACCACTAGGTATTATATGAGTCATGTGAAAATTATTTGTTATCAATTTCCAAAAGTTAGTTTTTTTTAATTTAATACATGGAGACCATTATTTAAATGTGCCATACCATAAAATATGTTTTCCTTATAAAAAAACTACTTTTATTTACAAAATTGAAAATAAAACCATCTGTATCTAAACATGACACAAAAAGTATGTTCTTGGCAACTGTAGGTACATAATAACAATCTATTAAAACCAAAATCATTCCTATTGGATATGAAAGGTGGTAGTCACCAATGGATAGATAAGCTAACCTCACACCATTGGTATCTCACAGATCCACCTATCCTATGGAAATATTTAAAAATCTACATAGTTCTTCCATTTATATCTACATTTGAGCTCCATAAGCTATATATAATTCCCAATGTATAAAAATAGAAATATTTCACTTGATAATGAACACACCTTTTTCTTCCCCTTACTTCTGGGTGTAGTTCCTCTTCCAGTGGCTGAGTTTTCCCCACGAAAAACATATTGTTTTCTTTTCCTTTCCCTGAATTTAGATCTTCTTCTCCTTGTAAGGATAGTGCTCATAAGATTTAGACTATTTATAAGTCTTGGGCCCATTTTCCTTATTCTTCCATTTCTTGTTCACCATAAGGACCATGGGTTCATCATGCCCAATGTTTTTATCCACTTAGTGAATCAAGGACCAATGTTCCAAAAATACTCTTCTCATTATTGATCATATTATAATTCAAAATAAAGCTGGAGAAGGTCTGGGGAAGTGATGAAAGTATGAGATTTTTATGCAACTCATCAGATAATTAAATCCCAAAGATGTCAAGTTGTTCAATATAGCCAATAATCTTGGCGATATGAGGCCTAAATGGAATAGAATCGCTAATATTAGTTGTAAATATAAAATTTATGATCTCATACCTCTCTTTCCTCAACTTCTCTTGATAGATATCCTGAAGGCGAGACATCATGCTATAGGAATCCATGTCCTCATGCTGCTTTAAAATCTCATTGGACATCAATTATAACATGAAGCACTTAACATATGTAGAATCATTTAGATGTTTCTAATAGAGAGATATATCTTTATCACATGCCTCATTACCATGTACAACTATTAAAGTTTATTCTAGTTCATACAATTTCATTTAATGGGGATGTATTACCCATAGGTTCCTTTTCCACTCCTCGAAATTGGTGTTGGTGAAAAGGTTTTCCTTCTCAAGTATGTATCAAAATGATAGGTTGGATATAATTTTATTTCTATTTATACAAAATAATATGCCAGAAAATTTAGTACTTTATCTGATAAATTTTAACAAATAAATAATTTTTTTTATTTATTAGTCTCCCTGTATTTTATTTAAACCCAATATCCCTCACCATCGGCTTCCAAATATCCAGTTTCTTAGATATTCAAGTTGTAAGGATCCGTATTCCCCTTATAATTACTCCAAATTTGGCTATTCATGAAAATAGAATGGTTTTTGGAAGGCATTCCAAATTCCAAGTGCATTAACTCACAGTTCCATGATTTTCTGAGTGGACTCCCCAATCCTAAATTCATTAATTTAGATTTTCTAAAGATTTTCCTCTCATTTACACTATGTTCTGCTTTGGAAATCAACCCTTGATGTGAACCAAGTTACGTCAACCCAAAATATCATGTTTGAATTCCATGATAATTTAAATGACCCAAACATTGGCTGGTCAATCACTTTGAACTATGGTTTTATTCTAACCGATGTAATGGAAGGTTATACTGACTTAATATTTTGTTGAGGGATTTTATAATTTTATGCATAAATTTCTAATATTTCTCTTTATAACATGATTGTTAATGTTAGGTGGGATTACTTAAATTGATTAACCGTTCCATAGATAATATTTATTCATTAGACAATTTATTTTAGTTTCATATTAAATTATTATTAATTCATTAATTGTGTGACTGTGAAAATACATCCATAATATAATAATTATGCGACTTATATAAATAAAATAAAGAGTATGATCATGATCTTATACTAATGTTTAGTTTATCTAGTGGTTGATAAACTAACTATTTAAATAGGAGAGAAACACCTCAAACCAATTGGGGTTCAATTTTATAGCTTTCCACCTACAAACCTTTGTATCTCATTGGATTAGTTTTGCCTCAGATCTATACTTCAACCAACTCCATTATCTTGGGGGCTCCATCCATTACATATTCTTTTTACTCACATGTAGGTGTGGGGAAAAGGGGGTTTACATAAAAGAATCCATGGCCACACAAGCTCTACATAATAATGAAGAGATAAGGAATTCATGCAAATAATTTAATTTAATAATAAATTAGATGAAATGAATCACATACTAAGGTTTTTTTTATCTCATTATCATCCACATGCATGCAAAATATTATACATTTAATAAAACTAGAATTCAATTATTAATCCTTCTTATTTAAGATAAATCACGCTCTAATTGATTAATTATTATCTTTAATTAATCAAAATTTTATCTTAATTCATTTATGAATATTCTTGAGATTCTCATCCATTATAATTTTAAACAAATTAAATAAACTCATTTAAAATTAATTGTGTACATAACTTATACCTTGGATGTAATATGGTGAATACCCACCCGATTATTCCTAACATGTATTTTACCTATATACTGTTTTACTCTCATGACATATGGAAAACCCGACTTATCATGTACTTTCACAATGTGTACTTCATGGATCATTACAAAAATTACATGATTTTTCATTCACATTTTATTCTTAAATTATAGCAGTGTAATATCTTTTAAAACAACTCATACATGATATGCAGATAAGAACATTAAAAAAATATAAATTAAACATTTAAATATTTATGTATATTAAAACATATTACATGGAATGTCTTATATTTAGAACCACACTCAAGTACATGTATCAAGGTTTACAAAGTAAAATGAATACATTTTGAATCTATGTAATTTGGTAATAGTACATGGCTTGAAGATATTATCCACATGGAATATACACTCTTCATCGTCTATCCAATGTACATGCCGAGGGACTCGATGTGTAAAACATAGGTCAGGAATTTAGGAGTACACAACATGTCTAATGGGCCACATGCCATGTTGACTCCAAGTTACACGATCACCAGTTAGGTAGGCAGTGTATAGAATACACTACTCATCTCTGACCAAAATGGACTACACACTGTGTACATGGGATACATAGTGTGTGCTTTGGATGATCATGCACTAGTCTGTCCTGGTCAACACATGGTCTAATAATAAACTACAATGTGTTTCATCAATTCACATGGTGTGAGTAATTTCCAAAATAACTCTTGGTGCATTGACAAAAAGTACATGATTTGTAATTCCGATAACACGGTGTGTACTCTTGTGTTATCCGAACAGAATCCTTGCAACCTCTAGATGAATTACTAAATTTTATTTTAATCATAAAATTAAACACCTTGATTAGATCTATGAGAAACAAAGGGGGAAGAATAGATCTTGCAATTCATATTGAAATAATTATAAAACACAAATTGAACAACTAAATTAAAAATGCTTAAATCACCAATAATTTTTTAAATAATTATTATCAAATAAGTTCCCACTATGATACCACTTGTAGGTTCTAGGGACAACAGAAGCATGCGATGGGCGGTGCCCAAAATTTCTTTTTGTCATGATCGATGATCAATCCAAGAACTATATGATGTTTAATCACTATGATTAATGGAATTGAATCAAATATAGACAACATTAATCATTATAGAACTGAGAGAGAGGAGATCAACACATATTATTAATAATTAATTTATTTAGATAAATTATTACCTCTAAGAAATTCATTTTTCATTGATGAATCCTCTGATAGATCTGTAGTGCACCATCGTTGCATTATATAAACCAAGTTTATTTTTCATCTAGCGGTGATTCACACGTGTTCTATGAATATCCATCTTCCATCGATGGAGTATATGAGTGCTATCATGGAAGATCCTTGTGCTTGCACCATCTGCCTTGATCTCCTTGAGAATCTCTTCCAAAGCATTATCCTCGATCTGGTGGAGGAGGATTACTCTCTATTCTTGGGAGCATTCTTGGAGAAGGGTGATCTCTAGGCCTGAGAGGTTGCTCCAAGATTCTTTATGCACGACTAAATTAGGTCTTGAGAAAATAAGAAAATTAGGTATTTATATTTTAAGGGTTAAAATAAAATAATTTCATAAGTGTTATTATTATTTATTTAATCCAAAAAAACCCCATGTCAAATAATAATAGCAATATTATTATTTCCTGAAATGCACTGAACTTGCGAATTATAATTAAATGTTATTTAATTAAACAATATTCAATATTATCATTCCTCATAGGACCATTAATCCCAGTCCTCCATTCCTCCACAATATTTATCAAGCCTTGAATAATGTATATTTATTTATTCAATAAATATCACTACATTATTCACTAATAAATAAGTAAATATTATTTTTAATAAATAGTAAATAAATATTTGTTAAATATTCTTCTTACAATATATTCTCCAAAATAACTATTGACAGGATAAATGTGATCAAGCGTACATGACTAATTATTAAACCACACATGATAATAATACTTATTTAACCCATTAAAGAATAAATAATAATATATTATTTAACTAAGATTATGGTCACACTTACAGTGTGACCCTCTATTCCTCTTTCTTAGTGGCATTAGGCGAAGCAACCTAAAGTCAAGGGTAAGATTCTTGCAATATGCCAAGACACCTATATATAATGAAGTTAATTCAACAACAACATGTCAAATCATACACATTATTACTATGTAATATAATCCCTTTATCACAATATCTCAAATTGAGAATGTTGCATGCCAGTGAAATAAACATATATGCTCGATATCTCCTTATTTAAATTTCAATAAATAGAAATTTCATATAGAAAACCGTTGACATGAATTTATTTAGGCTATATCATTTCCATCAAAGGGATTGAGATATTATGTTCTATTAAATAATGGAAGGGTAAAATCCTTTATCACATTACTCACTAATTCAATATTACTCGTGATTCACCCAATGTACCTACCTCACCTTGAACATATATCATCATGGTTTTTGTTAATACATCTATGTGAATGACTCATAATAATAATAATAATAATAATAATATTAAAGTCTAAGGACTAATACACACATCCACATATAGGAACATCCAACGATGCATAGAAATGTGGATTTTTCTACTAGCTGGTCTCATTCTCATAATATCCATACTAGATATTACCAAGGGTGTACACCATGAGAAGGTTCCTCAGTCCTATGAGTATCCACAATTTATAGCCTATATAATTTGTGTTCCTATAATGATATCATCTGTCTATAGAACATATATTCAAGAATAGTGTCGTAGCACTTCCAGGTTCTCATCATAGTGGGGTACTACTATGAATATTTAGTGCAACAACTACTCTTAAGACATTATAAAATACAATGTCATGCAGAAGAAAAATAATGGTGTGATAAGTAGTGTATTTGTATTCAAAATAATGAATACAATATTATCATAAAGTAAAAAGAAGTTCGTTCTAGGGAATCGATTCCAACAACATGACCCTTTCGTAAGAACCAATTGTGAGATCATTTCATGAGACCTTTTCACAAAAACTACTTCAAAATACCTTCTTTTCCAAGAACTTGTTCAAACTAACAAAAAATAATTCGTCAATAATTTTTTGAACCTAGGCGATATGGATGTACGATTTTATTTGAATGTTTTTCAAGATCTACTAGTTTAATCACATGGCCACATGACTTTTATGACACTCACATGACCATGTAAAGGTCACGCGATCATGAGTCTTCTCATGGGTCATGCAGTCGCACGTTGTTCTTCAGAATTATGCTCTCTATGAGATCATATTGAGCCAAGATTTCCATGAGTTCTGTATGTGATCATGAATACCATTGATGATTCATGCGATGTCCATACGTTTACAAGGATTTATGCATTT
The DNA here is from genome assembly GCA_963277665.1 of Viscum album. Taxonomy (NCBI): domain Eukaryota; kingdom Viridiplantae; phylum Streptophyta; class Magnoliopsida; order Santalales; family Viscaceae; genus Viscum; species Viscum album. The sequence continues at coordinate 70,886,846 of OY728149.1, forward strand.
CGTTTGAAAATATTTTGTGTCCTTATCATTGATTTATTCCATTTACTTTGGTTTAGATGGCTTATATATCTTGCCATACATTCTCAGCTACAAATATCCAGAGGGATATGATTGCTAGGAATTGTAATGACTATCCTCAGTATATTTTATTCTTTGAAAACAAGGCTCTAAAAAGGATTCTCCCATCTGAACTATAGGACTGTCCTTTATCACACAGACTTCCATTATATTGGTTTATCTTACTCGATGACATCACCATTCTTTATTTGGAATACAACCTTTCATCCGATAGGGTGTGAAATTCTCTTGACTTAATTTAGATGATGTTTTCTAAGGATGAAAAATTGTTTTTATTACAATCCCAAATGTTCTCTTATATTTTGTAAAATTCTGCATTGGGTCCAAATAGCCACGACTTCACTCACCAGCCCATCACATAGAGTTATCCGAGCATAATTTTCTCTTCTTTGAACAACTTAAGTAGTGGTTCGAGCTCAAAATGGGAACTACAACCTTGAGGAAACTTTTATGAAAAATGGTCGTGGACATTCTATGTTCGATATAGTTTATTGGAGTTTTAAAACTAGATATAAGATGTATATATCTATGAAGTAATGTGGGTTTCTCAATTAATTTTCTATCGCCAGTTCGAACATCTCAGAGAATTGGTTAGTTGTTGGTACCCTAGAATCAACTAATTTGACATATAAAATGGTGAGTTAGGAATCAATCTTTGGGATATCTATCAACTGGATCGGATATCTCCTCTCAGAGAGATGTATGATGAATTAATTCCTGCCACATACATCTATGATGACCCGACATAGACATCAATCTTTACAAGGGAAATTAAAAATATCATGAAGCAAATGCTAAGAAAAGAGATAACCATGTTCTCACTCATATATTTCAAGGATTGGATAAGTTTTTTCCTCTATCACAACAGATCTATTTGACTTCTATATTCCATCATTGGTTCCCTTCTCAACAGGTTTTTGACCGCGCCAGTTCATAATGGACCATCTTGGAAGCCAGATATCATACCACATGGGGTTATCAGGTGAGGCTGGAAGTATTCCCAAGCCTCATGTTGGAAGGATTTTATGTCCATGTTATTTAATAGATGGATATTCCTATCTAGGGAAGAATGTTTGGGAATCCTGGCTAATACACTAGTGATGGAAGCTCAGTTAGCCGAGGGGAGACTTCTAGATTTGGCAATGCTAACTCTTCTACGCCTCAACTAGCTCTTAGGACACATCCAACATAAAACCCCCCATATAAGATCAATGATCATTTATGGTCTTATTTGGATGAAAATGGGAGCATTTTCACTAATACGAATACTAGAATACCATTAGGATCCCCAACACCCTCTATTGCCCCTGATTGATAATCATGTATGGGGTTGGGGCCATGTCATTAGGCCTTGAAGAGGTTATCGATGTGTTGGGATGTCCTGATCGATTCAATTTCATGCCTTATCCTACACAGACTAAACTGATTATTGATAATTTCAGTAGCTATTTTGATGAAAGGGAATACAATATTTCCCTTCGATATGGGGTTATTGCAGCCCAGATGGTTGAACTAAACATTTTCGAGTCGTAGACACCTTATCAGTTTTATATCTAGTTTGGATATTCCCAAAGGGTCTCCCCTCTTCATTTTGATATAATTTGAGATGATCGATACCCCATGATCATCCACTATTTCTAGCTGATATTGGCATGTGAAGACACCAATGATGAGATTATCCTTCCACCCATCGGTGACTCTTCCTTACTAGACTACAATTATGAATATTCTTGGTTAAAATCCTAACCAGGTGATGTGTTGAAACAACCAGTTCTCCATCTGGACAAACCATTTTCCATACTGAACCCTTATCCAAAATAATGATGGAATTGATTCATGATTTGAGTGAATCTTTGAGGAAGTGTCCTCATCCTAGAAATAAACATTCTATTAGTGATGTAGAATATATCGAAGAGGATAGACCCTAAGTATAAGAAATATGTTATGTTCTTGTTGAGGGAAGAATACATGGGGATCCATATCCTATTTCCTTATTAGCTTAGCCAGCCATTCCCCCTTTTAACACCCCCACTCAAGAATCCATAAAATCTCAAACACAGTGTAGGTTGATCTGGTTGTATATTCATGCGTTGATTATTGAGACTACTCAGGGAATATTATTTTAAAAAGGAGAGCATCTTCACAAAAAATTTCATGATTTGGAGGTGGGTGGATTTTACCATCAGTAATTATATGAAATCATGTGGAAAATTATCCTGACATGGAAAGATGTGGATTCTAAGGAGAGGTAAAAGTGTGATTTTTGAGGACAAGGCTTCCTCGTCAAAATTTATAAAGGAATATTTGGAGGCATTAGAGTAGAGATTCTAGTTTATAACTAAGATATAGGCCCAAATTGACATCTTGAACATGAATATATGGCAGTATGATAAGATCCTACTTTTCTAAAATTATGATCTTTCAACATCATCATCATTTTCAGAAAGCACCCAAAAAAGGGCTCCAAAGCTATCAAATTTGACTGATTCACATAATCGTTGGGTGTAAGTAAAATAATCAAGGCAACTGATTCTTCAATGTTCAAATGTTCTTCTTTCCAAACTCTTACTAACTTTACCAGCTTAGCCAAAAAAAATTTATTATTGTTCGATAATTTATATATTTTTTGTTTTATAAAATTATTAGAGAGACTAAAAAATGTTAATATTCCTCCATTTTCATGATATCAATGAACAAATCTATTATAATTTATATTTTTTATAGTTATCTTTTATTCATGATGTTCATGAAATTTTTATGATCTGATGTCACATGAATTAGAAACAATACACATCCTTATCATAATATCAATTAAAACATAATGTCTGGATCTGAATATCTAAATCATAAAAGATTCCTCACAAGAAATACTCATGAATGACCTCCAATATCAGATTGAACACTGATATATCTACTCTAACTATCATAATATTAACTGATTAATAGAAGGATAATATGGGTGGAATGTATGTCCTGAGGGAAAGTGCTTTATATTTTCCAATGAAAATAGACTTAGAGAGAAACTAAATCACTATTGTGCTATAGGGTAGAGTCCTTTAGCATAGACCATTTATTTTTTTGTGGTTTAGGGTATTTTATCTCAGACCTTATATCATTGTAGTTTAGGGTCCTTTATCTCAGACCTCTTATCAGTATAGTTTAGGGTCATTTAGCTCAAACCCTCTATCACTATAGTTTATGTTTTATTATCTTGGACATTATATTGATATATTTTAGGGTATTTTTGTTATTACATTTTATTTTTGGGGTTTAGGGTATTTTATCTTGGACCATTAGATGCCATTCAGTTTAAAATATTATTGTCAGGACTTGATTGATGATCACGGAATATTGTTCCGACATGCCTTGAAATACACAAAATACCAAATGATTCTATTTTGTGTTATGGTGTTGCCGAGGCTCATAAGGATTAGATATACTTTCCTATAAGGAAGATATTCCTCTAGTTGGTAGGTCAAATACCTTATACATTGGTATAATTGTCTAGAAGAGGTGTCTCTACTCTTTTTCAAATGTCATGAAAGATTTATTAGTGTGATATTGGATGTAGTAAAAATACTAGGGATTCTAGGTCTACATAGATAGTTGGAATATGGGTAATGTAAGTCATAATCCAAAAATTTGTACCGATGGATATGGGATGGGGTAGAAATTCATGGGATGAACTATAACACCTTAAGGAACCATGTTACCAATGGAATTACCAGGGTTTCCAAGGATTGGTGTTCCTTTCCTACAATGAGGATATGCCTTTAGTTGGTTGGTGAAAGCCCTTAGGAGTCAATATTATGGTTAATAAAATATGATCTCCACTCGTTTACAAGGGTTATGAAAGATTTATAAAGACTCCAATGTCAAGATGATGGAGTTGGGTATGAAAAGAAAGGCTATCCAAGAAGGGTTCTGTCACCCTAGGATAGTTCAAATATTTAACTATAAAGAAGGATCCCAACACCCTGTGATTTTTGAATCACTAGATGTTTTCTATAAAAAGGTTTTGGAATGGAGTGTCACAGCCCTTATTTGAGAAAGGGTACAAAAAAAGTGACATAATGTCAAGGATATACAATTTTCTTGAATATTCTGGGTATAGGGATTGTAAGTCATGGTCCAAAGTATTCGGGTGATGAGGATGGTGTGGGACAATCATATAGGGAATGGACTAGAACAAACTGAGTTGAAAAGTTCTTCTATAGTGGCATCAAGGCTCACAAGGATCATAATTTACTTTTTTAGAGTGAATCATTTGTTTGACGACCATAGTGGAATATGTAAGATCCATAGACATACATTCATAGTCAAACAAAGGGTCCCTTGAAGATGGGTGTCCTTTTATAAGGGCCATGGAATATTTCGATGATCCGAGGCACTCAAGTCATGAAGTGTGATTTATGTGGAATGGAATATTCAAGAAGGGTTCAAATACACTAAAATTATTTTCACCACCTAGTGAATATGATTTCACGGTGAGGGGATGTGGAAGACCATTAATCAAACTTTTTCTTGGACTGGGGGTCCAATGAGAATGACTCAACTTTTAGTAGGGCCATAAATGGGATTCTATGATCTTTATGCCTTATTTATTTATTCCCTAATTTTTTCCTAAACACTTGATATTAATAGTTCCGAGTGTGTAGAATTCACTATTTTTGAGGCTGCTCTTTGCAGGTTTTTGATCTGAAATTTTTTGTGTCTCTTTTACTATAGGTTTAAAGTATTTCTATTCAGACCATCAAAAATAGAGTTTATGGTCATACATATTTTAACAATGTGAAGAAATTTTAAGGTCGTGATCAACATGAAACTAATATGAGGGGAATTTTACATAATAACCCACTATGGAAACCCAGGGTCAAGAGTAGTCAAACATCCTTCTAAACAAGAGATGAGACTGTGGTAAATTACAGATTGATATTCTAAGGTCATAAGTAATGATAGGGTATAATCATGTTAGGGATGACCTATAACAAACTGAGGTGTTGAGTTTTTCCATGGAGATGTTAGGCTCATAGGGATTTGAAATCCCTCCTTACAGATCCAGGATGACACTATACAATAGGTTTGAGACCTTATGTATCTATATAATGGTAAATAAGAGAGATATCATTTCTTTTCCGTGGTCTATAAAATGTTTGTGACAACCCAAGTAACTCAAAACATGAAGTGTTATTTATGGATTGAGGTGATTAAAATATGGTGGAAGCACCCCATACTCTGGTTGACCGAGGTCAAGTTCTTCTAGTCCTATGATAAAGGATGAAAATGAGTGATGATCTACAATGTTTTAACATCATGAAGTGGGGATTTATTTTTTGTTCAGTTGTAATGTCACGCGACCATGAAATTTTCCTTATAGTTTAATAACACGCGATAAGGACGTATTTGCTTCCATGCCATTTAATGTTATGCCTTAAGGATGTGGGGACCGACGTGAAACAAAAATTTAGAAGATATATTATATGCCCTAATAATATATACATAGATTACAATCATACGTAAACAAAATAATCTTATAAGACTCAACCCCTATATGGTTTGGGAGATGTTCATTATGCTGGTCTGACTTATACACAAGGATGTGGGTATATTTTTTTTATCATGACTATGCCTTATAATCATAGATACATACATAGATATGTATCATATGACGATACGAATCAAGAAAAAAGTAGTTCTTGAATGGGAATCATTCTATGTAGGCCTGATCCATACACAAATGGGGGTATTGTTCCCATTAATTTATATATCTGGGAATGGGATTGGAGATCCAAGCATCACTATGTATCCTGCGATGATAGGAATCAAGCCAAAAATTGTTCTTAAGAAACCATGTAGTTAAACATAATGCAACAAGTACATATGAACCATAATGTGAAAAGGGAATGTTTTAGTTGGGCCCAAGGAATAGGGGTTTAAGCATCACTACATATCCCATGATGACAGGAACCAATCGACACATAGTTCTTAATAAAACACCCTATATAAGTTTGTACCATATAAAAATGGTGGAATTGTTTTTTTGTTATTTCAGTTGGGCCCGTGTGACGACCCATCCCTTGGGGACCATGCCGTGACTACCACAAGACCGACTTACATAGGCCATGGGTTGGAGACTAGAACCAGAAAGGAATATCCCAAAAAGGGAAGACATTTTCTTTAAACCTGTACACACACAAACTAGGTACACAACACAATCAAACCACAAAGTAGAACTGCTGATAGTAAAAGTGTGAAATGAAAGTAAAAAAGGATTAGTATAAAAACCGAACTAAAAATAAAGTAAAATAATTGGAAAACGTTCTCTGAATGACATCCACTAAGGATCCTACCTGAAGGGTAGGTATAGCTTGTTATCTGTCATCATTGTCGCTCACCACATCTGTTGATCACCTCCGAGCACCAACCAGCACTGGATCCCCTAGTCTCAATCAATCTGTCCATTGTTTGCACAAGAAACAACAAGGTGCGGGTGAAGACCATGCATGGGTGAGTATAATAATACCCACTAGGGACCCCGGGACTCCTGACATACTCATAGAATTATACAAAGGAAAAATCCACAATGCATGATCTCAATCACAAAGCACAAAGTAAAATACATCTCACACCAGGTATACAACATAGAGAACAAGAATAAAGATGATTAGTCATAATCTAGATCATTTTATTCTATTGGGTGTCTCAGCTACTGATAAGAGAATGGTTTCTCTTTTGTCGATCCACAAAGTGTAGCGCTACTGCTGGTCCACAGAGGGATACACTACTATGGATCCACAGAGGGTCACACTACTGCCGATCCTCGGAGGGTCTCTCTACTGTTAATCCACATAGGGTCGCACTATTTCCGATCCATGGAGGGTCACTCTCATACCAATTCACCGAAGTTTACACTGCTACCTATCTACAGAGGGTTGTTCTCATGTTGATCCACGGAGGGTCGCCCTTTACATGACAGCCAACTATAGGATTCCCACACTTGGTGCGCTAGAGTTCCATAAATTCTTATACTCATACCATAATTTATACCTAAACCAACATGAAGTCCCATGAAGATGTATCCCAAAGGAAGATCTTGTCGTATGGTTTCAAACATGATAGGCAACGAGTCAATCGGATGCACGGTCCGTATGTTATAAGCGAAAACAGTAAATAGGAACTGGTTGGATTCGAGTCTGATCCAACTCGGCTATATTCCATCTTCTTCCAAAACCCAAGTGGATTATCTCAGAAGAACCACCTCTTCCCAAGGGTCTCAATGTCTTATATTTCACATAAATCAGATGCCTAGTTTGTGAGATACTCATGTTTTAGTGAAACAAGATCGGTCAGGTCCAGGTCCCGTAGCGGCCCGGACCGGTTGCCTGTTGGGCCCATGGGTCTGGCTAGCCCATTGGGCCCATGGGTCCGACCTGAAACGTAGGTATGGCCCATTTCGTGGGTCCAGCCTGGCTATTGGGTTCGGCATGGCTTGCGGCGCCGCCCTCCATCTGAAATGGTCGGTTAGAGCCGGCCGTTGGCATCTAGCCAAGAAGCCCGAGAGAGCCTCTCCTCCCCAATACGGTGCATCAATGTCTTATTCACCACCATCTATGGCCCAGCTGGCTACGGATATTACCTCGACGATGCCTACAGGTGGCGCAGTCTCCATGTGGCTGGTGTGGACCGACCACCACCACCGGTCACCGACGTCGCCGCGCCGGTGGTTCTACATCGATGGATGCTTCCACGGGCCAGTAGAGATGCTCTAGTGGTCCGTTTTCCTTCCCGTATCCGCCTACGGGCCTCCTGGGTTACTTCCTTCACTAAGAATCACTTGTATTTTTCTTTCCGCCACATTTCTAGGTCACAAAAAAATAACTCACATAAACTATGAATGCCTGGGGTATAGTCCTTGTTCGGACAGTCCCACGCCCTCCGCATTAGTGTTTTAAAAAGGGGAAAGCATCAATCATCATTTGAAAGAAGGAAGTCCCCAAAATGAATCCCACAATAACCACCCATAGTAAATAAAGAATTTTGGATCAACCCACTGGTCAATTGATCCACATTCTCCATATTATTCATGAATGAGAAAATGGAGACTTTTAAAGAAATAAAACAATTAATCCCCCTACATGGAATTTGCGTTGTAGATGGAGGATAAGATTCATGTTACTAGACCATACACTATCTTTGGAACATTTCCTCGCTTCTCGATATCTAGATCGAATCCTCTAATGATCCCTGTTCATTCTCCGTTCATCGTTGAAGCGGAAATTCATCGATGCTTTGTCAAAGGTTCCACTTGTGGTTTGTGAATTCCCTTAACAATTTTTTTTAAATAAAAATAAAGATCTATGTTGAGATCATTAATGGGATTCATTAATAAACCTTAATTAATGTGCCAATAAATCACATGAATGATGTGGTTAAACAAACAACGTAACATGCCCTTAAAAGATTCTAATATAATGACCATAATTTCACTACGTTCTCACCAACTATCTCTCAACGGTTGGAAAAAGATAAAATAAATCAAAGAGTAATTTTATTATTCATCCAAAAAAGTCCAAAAATTATATTTTTCATCTGAACCTTACCTTTTGAAGTTAATATTAACCTAAGAGAATCACGGTGTTGTGAATTCAATAATGCTCTCATACTTTCAATCCGCGAACTATTTCAAAATATAGAAAATCCCGCCTGCACATTTACTGAACGTACCTTCTGTTCTGGGATCTGCGAGCCTCAGAATCACATTCCGTCGAATTACATTGTCTCTTAATAATTCCTTATAATTGGAAAGACTTATATGAAATTTCTGGGTCTTTAAAGTCTAAGATTGGAGATCCATGCATCACTATTTATCATGTAATCACAGGAATCGATCCACACAATTTTATGGAATGGAGGTGTGGTGGGAGACCAAAACCATGGGTAGTGTCTCTCTTGGGTGATACCCACAGTAATGAATAGTTTTTCCACATTAAGGGGACATCAACCTTGCAGTTTATCATTATGCAATGAGGAATCATGATAACACTTCTATGAACTAATATACCTAAACCATGTGGGTAGAAAATTTACCAAAACTCCCAATATCATATACTGTATTCCTGGTTTTAAAAAAAAGGAATAAAAATTTTTCCTCACGACATGGATGAAATTGGAGGACAGATAGGGGAATTTTTTTTACCATGGCTGAGCTAGGATATAAGATCCATAAATCCCAACATATTTTATTTTAATGAGAACCAGGATGTACATAGGTCAATAAACTTATACAATTTAATGTTGTATGGTCAATACATCAGTTATTCTGTTTAACATCGTGTAGGAAGGATATTTGTCACATGAAGTGGAGGAAAAATAATATTGAGTCTGGGCCTAGTAATGGAGGTCTGAGCATCACAACATATCTTGTGATAGAAGGAATCAAGCCACATATATTTCTTTTATAAAGTGATTCCATATGTGGATCTGACTCCCACACTAGGACAGGGGAATTTCATCTTTATTTTTCACAAATATATATAGTTTATGGCAAATTTTTAGAGATATGATTCTTTTCGTGCAGTTTAACATCATGCGGTGAAGACTTCAATCATGCAATTTATCATCTTGTGGTGTGGAAAAATGAGGTTGCTAAGTTTATCATCTTGCAGCCAAGAAAGGTTCCCTATAGTTTATATCCATGTGGGTAGGATGATCTACGTCTATTTAACATTGTGTGGACAAGATGTATTTTTATAGTTTGATGTTATGAAACCATGATAAGCTTCATACAGTTTAATTTCATGCGGTTAGGATGAGAGATGCTGTGCATTTTAACATCTTACTGCAAGGACATACTTTTGTAGTTTAATGTTTTCATCCATGATATACTTGTTCAATTTAACATCATGTATACATGACGGGTGATTCTTGATGATATTTATGAAAAGTGTTTATTGATAAATCTTACATTAGTGGGGGTGTGGCATGCTCCCCATCCATTGTGGATAGCGAGTAAGCTCCATTGTGATATACCTTATGTATGATATATGGTAATTACTATTTGGGTTCTATATTTAAAGAAATAATGCTTGTTATCATTGGGGTAATAAGATCTAACACCAGTTCTCCTTAGAGGATCAAATATAGGAAGACCTTTTTATTTAAGGCTTCTGTGATCCGATTCTAATAGACTTCAAGGTCATGCAATGTTTATAACCTATTCTCATCGACCCACTCCAATTCGTCCAACCACTTTCTCAATTGATCATAATTCAAGAGTTGTCCAAAAAAATATATTCAAAGGGAAGGAATTTATAATTCAATGGGTAACACTTCCTCAATCCCATACACCAATAAATATGTCTTTGTTTTTGTAGTAGTATGCATGGCGGTATGGAAGTCGAATAAAACATAGAGGAGCTTATACGACCAGGACTTCTGGACCTTATTCACTGTCTTCTAGAGTATATATGAAAAAGTATTATTGAAGGCATCTATATATACATTTTTCACTTCATGATATCAAGATGAGAGATTAAATTCAATATGGTACTCTAGGTAAAGTTTCTTCAACTCTATAACATTGAATTTTGTGTCATTTTCTGTCTGTATTTTGTGTGGGAACCCAAGCCTAATGATGCTATGGGACATTAAAAAGATTATGATATTATTCATCCTAAATTTTTATAGGGCTATATCATCATCCCATTTGGAGAAACATTCACTATCAGAAAGGATGTACATGAACTGCTTAGCTTTGGTTGGGGGATATGGCCCCACAACATCCATTCCCCATATGGAAAATGGATAGGAATATTTACATGTATAAAGAAATCATTGGGGTTAATGGATGATGTATTCATGGATTTGGAATTCATGGAATTTACTGGAGACATCCACATAGTCTTGTATCATGGTTTTATAGTAGTAACCCAACCTCCTGATATGGTGGGAGAGAATAGTTTCAAAATAATGAGAATAATAGGATCCCGCAAGGAATTATTACATTATTATGAAAATATCTTCTTATGTTATGAATATGAGTAGGGTTCTATCAAATACTATCTTTTAGAGGAATTTATTCTCATTTAGACCATCTTGTATAGTAATTTGTTTTCTTACCATCAAATAAACTCCCTTCCGACTCAGTCTATCAAGAGGATCCTATTATGGAGATACCCAATTATGGGTTCCATCAATATAGAAGTTGATATCAGTTCATCACATTCTATGGTAGTTTGGACAAAAATTATTTCTTTTATATCACATATGGTGATTGATGAGTTTATCCTTAAGTGAATGATACAGAATATTGCTTCGCCCTGATCAGGGTCATCTAGGACTATGTCTTCATTATCCAATGCATTGGCATAAGCATTCTATGATCAGGAAACATGATGCAATGGGGGATAAAAAGGTAACTATACCATTAGTTCCATTATGTTGCCAATGATAGGGTCCAATTCATCCTTTTTGATGACAAAATCACTATTGATCTACATTATCACTAGATCTAAATCCCCTTATATTTCTATGTAGTCTATTTAAGGCTGTTGGGATAATTCCAAGCTAGTGATGAGGGCTTGATTTTCTACCACATTATTCATTCTACCTTAAAATAATGATAAATATTAGGGAAAAATCACATTTTCTTGAGAAACAAATACAATCCCTAATCCAACCCAATTTAGTCTCTGGTTTTCCAGTCTCTTGAAAATATGACTTTAGGAGACAAGATAAAAATGCATATCCCATGTATGAGGAGTGTCATGGGAATAAAAAACTGCTTGTTTTTGGAAGCTCAGTGTCTATTAGTGTATTTAATGATCCTAGATTTCCCACAAACAAATCATCCAGGGATTGAACTTTTACCGACTATTGTGACACAGTCTGAATGTATTATTATTGTAGAATGACTACCCATTGGGATAAATTAATGAACAACATGGGACAAGAAAAAATATACTTAATCAGGACAATACAAGAGACCAGGTTGAATTAATGGTTATAGAAGTAATTCAATAGCTTCTACACTAAAAATACGAGTGAGAGGTAGTTTTTCTTAACATTAAATATCAAGTCTCAGTACCTAGCATCGTTCAACTGAGGTAGTTGAGACTGTCCTCACTCCCTGCATCATTCTTCTATTCAAGGAGGGAACCCAGTGATCATTCCATGGAAGCCACATATAATATGAGTGGATTTCCTTCCACTCGTGGTATCATGACCATTGGGTGTAGTAGGTACTACTGAAGACCCTCTAAGTCTTCTTGGCAGTCCCCATCCCATTGATAGATTATTCCCTTCTTCATTATCTTAGTAAAGGAGAGATATATTATATCCAAGTTGGCTATGAAATAGTGAATGTAAGAGTGGTTCCCCTAGATCCCCTTTCTTATTTGATATTCCAAGAGGGTGACATTGTTAGAACAACAATTTTGTTTTTAGGGTTAACCTAAATGTCCCAGTGGCATAACAAAAAACCAAGGAATTTCCCTAATGTTACCCTAAAAGTGCATTTAATTGGATTCATCTTTAGATTTTGTTGTCTCAGCTTGTCAAATATTGATTTAATATCCATGAAGTGATCATTTAATTGTTTGTATTTTACTATTTGGCCATTGACGTAACATTCAACTATTGTTTCAAATAAGGTCATAATGATATGATGCATGTAACATTGATAAGTTTCACCCGCATTATTTAAGACAAAGTTCATGAACTAATAAAGAAATATTTCTTGAAGTGATATAAAGGAAGTTACTTCCTCATCATTAGGGACCATTTTTATCTTATTATACCCTAAGCACTCATATATGAAGGAAAGATCTAAAAAGCTATAAGTTCTATTGTTCAAGAGTTCTGTGATCAAAAATTGGAAATCATCCGTTAGAAAATGTTGATTAATGTATCTCAAAAATTGATGAAAACCCTAATATTCCCATTCTTATTCTTGAATGTGATGATATTGGAAATCCATATTGGGTATTTTAGTTCTCAGAAAATGTTGGATTTGTTCAATTTGTCAACTTCCACCTCTAAATTGGTATCATAAGAGGGGTGCATTCACCTTACTGCCTTATTGATGCCTTGATGGTCATTGGGTAAACCAAGATGATTCATAGATAGATTTAAATTTAGTCCATGAATTTATATATAATTTCAAGAGAAAAAACATCACTGTTGTTTTTAAAAATGAGATATACATATCTTTCTCCTTGTGAGGCATGAAGAAACTAATTATTACAGGTCGTATGTCTTATTTTGTTCCTAGATTTGCCTACATATGATCATCAATAGTGGTGGATATGTCTTCCTCGAATACAGGAGGGGCATTCCGAAGGACATATTCTACTTCATCCACCTATGATTATGTGGAGGTATTTTCAGACAAAGTCAACAATATGGGGGCACCTCTATCATTGTTGAGGTGATAGTGGCCATAAGACAAGAGATTTTCATCCCTTAATTCTAGAGTTATTTAATAGATATTCCAAAGCTGATTATCCTTAATACTATCCCTGGGGATAGAAGGGACTTGGATATATTGATTAGGTTAATTAACTTAATTAGATCTTTGGGAAGCATATAGTCATTATAGAGAATAATCCAAGGATTTAGAGGGGTGGTCCCAAATCCATTTGGGGATGTAAACTATATATCATCATCCACCATTTTTTGTTTGAATTCCTTTTTGTATAATCCTTCCTCAATATATGTATCCTCACAAGTCTAAAAGGGGTAACTTCACCATGAAGTATGTTGACCTCTCAATCAATGGGGTATTTTAAGAATTGATGGAATGTTGAGGCTAATGCCACATGGATGTGGGGCCAAGCCCTTGAAAGAAGTATATTGAATGTCGTGTATTACTAGATAACCATAAACGTGGCATTGTATGTCATCTCCCTAAACTGATTTTTTGATATTTAACTTTCTGATAGGTCTTTTCTCATTCTTATTATACCCTTGAATGATCAGATTTGTGGGATAATAATCCCATTCACTATAACCCAAATGTTGGAGGGTCCGAATTGGTATGAGGTTGATTTTGGAACCATTTTCAATCAGATCCCTTAGGATTTCAACATTATTGAGTCTATAAAAAACATATAGTGGGCATATGTGTCCCTGGATGACCTCTTACTGATCATAATCTATAAATTAGATGGGAACATAGCACTATTTTGTCATGGTCTCTATTCAATAGACCTCATCTATAATGTATTTTGTCTCAAACTCCTTTGGGATCTATAGGGATTCAATGAGTGACTCCCTGAGTTATTTTAAAAATTGAAGCACATCTAGGATTGAGAGCTTTGATGAGACAACCACTTGCTATTTTCAAATGTCATACTTTTGTTCCAGTGGTGGGTACTTCCCAAGAAGGGGGTTCTCGTTACTATGTGGCTCAAGAATGGGGATCTCTAAGTTATATGGGACTAATAATAGTGTAGAGGTTGGGGGAGAATCTACGTCCAATGGAACAGGTCATGCTATCCTTCCCCACTGTCTAGGATAATCAGGTAATTGCATCTTCGTGAGGCATTCATATAAGATGACTAGGTGTCGACGACCACTGGAGAATTATATGAAACCTCCATATATCTATTAGGAATTTTGGAGTTATTGAACCTAAATATCTTCTACATATATGTATTTTGTGGGTACATGACCAAAATATTTAGTTTGACCACACTTGTTCTTTCCCATGTATCCTCGCTTCCTACTCCTACAAGATCTTATTCCCCGGTTAGGTGGGGGAACTCATACATAGAGGCATAATCATCATTAGAGAAGGGGTCCTTCAAGTGTATCACATTGACAAAACCGAAAAAGATCTCTTCATCTAATGAGGTTTCATTTTGGTGGGGTAGTGTCCATGCTTCTGATGTTTCATGGAAGAAATATATAAGAGTCAAAGATTACTTTGGAGCAGAATATGACTCTTCCTATTCTATTTCTTCCCGTGTTAGATGGTCACATCCACCTTTTGGAGACATATTAGATGTCACCTCCCTCGGTGGAGAAGCTATTATAGGCCTGCGAAGAAACACTCTCAGGGTGTCATGTGATCAATCAACTATCCTTTGATTCATCCAGTTGTTGAAATTTTATCCATCCCAGGATAGAACTTTATGTAGGCCACATGATCTTTGGATTAATCCGGAATCACCTATTCAGAATAGACCATGATTTGTAAAAATTCCTTGAAGACAAAGATATCATTGATGTTATGACCCAATCTTCTTTTAAGAGGGTAGTAGTTGGGACGGTTAATGAGGTTTAACTCATTTATCTTCTTGAACTATGGAGTCTTGAGAATGTTATTTTCCATTGATTTAGAGAAATAACTGGGGTCATGTTCATTTTGAAAGGAGTATGATTTATTCATCCATTCCTCAAATCCTGGTTGAACCTAATTTGTTATGGATTCTAACCAAGGGTAATTTTGAAGTTTCTCCCCTCAAAATGAGGTGCTAAGAAGTTTAAGACCTTCCTCAGTGCATGAATGATCACAGTTTCCAGTTTGAGGGCAATAGAGGCAGTTTCTTCTTTTCTTAGAATTTTCTCTATGATGATGTCATGATTCAAGTTTTGGATTGGGTTCACTAAATGGATTATTCTAGAGGTTATTCCATTTATTTGAACTCCACGAAACCACATAGATACTTCATTGGAATCATAGGGGTTTACAAATCATCCTTGATATTCTCAACATAAAGATCTATAAATTACACATATCAGAGAGGGATGATGAGTGAATAGGTTAAACCTTTCAATATGGATATAAAGTCATAAATCGTGTCATTTTAAAGTTTCTTGTAGTTTTTCAGGTATAAAATTGTTATCTTTCACAGTGTAGAACTTAATTGGTAAAGGAATTTATGATAAAGGCCTTCCCATCCTACAAAAAATACTTCGTGAAGACTATTGTATCAATCGAAGGTTGGCCCAACCAAATTTTGTGAAAAAAACTCATATTGATCACCTCCTATTGATCTTGAGGGCCCATCATCAGACCACATCAAGATACGAAGTGTGTGAGATTTTTTTCAGGGTCTTATGCACTATCAAAGGTGAAGAAGGCAGGATAACCAAAATTGGGTGAAGGTAAAGTGTCATCCACCCATTTGGGATATGGATTCTTATCAGGATACACAAGTACACGTCACCCTTCCATGAATTCCACTTATATCGCTAGGGACTTTATGGAGTTGAAAAAATTTGAAGGTAGTACGTTTTGATCTGCCTAGAGTTTACATGGAGTGGGAGAGTCTTTCCAAGGTGGTCTCATTTTCAGCAACTAATTATTCTCAACCCAAGCATAGATTGGTGTTTTCAATAGAGATGGAGAGGTTATCACTGTAATGGAGATAATTCATGATCATTTTCAACTTCCTCATCTATGTATACTAGCTACGTAGATCTAGATCAAATATGAAACTCATAGGCTACTCTTTCAAGAAGATCGACCCTAAGAGGAAGAATATTCATATCTTCCTGAAGATGACACCAAAGTGGAAAATTAACCATGTGTAGCTCCACATTGTATTGTCTGAGTGTTTATATTTCATTATAATATTGTGGAAACATTTCCTCCATGGAAGGAACCTCAATTCTTCTGGGTGGTGATTGGAATATAGAAACACATTTCCATTTATCTTTGGAAGTATTCCACTGTATAGTTGGAAAGCTGATATTCAAAGGTTCTAGGTTATGGACCATCCTTTTATTCAAAGTTCATGTATCTTTAGCGGGTACATCTAGATCACCCCTCCCAAGGTAGTTTTTTCATGTTGTGACCATATATATCTGCATCTTGATCCATATGATCTTTTCTGTTAATGGTGAAAACATTTATAGTTGTATATCAGGAAATGGTTGTGATCTCAATATTTCCAATGTAATGTGATGATTCTGCACTGCCTACATTAGGGTATTTCTTTGAAAACCCATCCAAATTAGGGATTTTTTTCTTTCAACCCCAATGGGGTTTCATCACCTTCACTATATGTTCCTCTTGTCTTGGCCTATGAGTAGTGACTTTGAGGGAGTTTTTAGTCATGACTACCTAAAGGAACTCCAATATCAGGGGTTTGTATTGTGTTGGGAGGAACATATGGAATGCTGACTGTTGATGTTGACCTCCCAACCTAGAGATATCTGATTCCCAATGTGGTGATGATGATGATGAAAATGACCCCATCCCTGTAAAATGGGGACTTTTTGGTCCACAATTGGCATTTATTGATCCGATTGTTGAGGAGCCAATGATTACAGTCATGGATTTCATAACTACCAGGATGGACATTGAGATATAAATGCCCCTATCTCAGAGGTACAAGGTTGATCTAGAACCTCCATTGATTTCCCTAAGACCTCCTTGGGGGATGGTGGACCCGATGATGGGTATTGATATATAAATTCCCCCCATCCTAGTGGGTTGGAGTCCATTTGAATGTGCTGCTAATATATCCTAAATTATCTACAGAATTGATAATTTGATAGTTGGTGGAAGAGATAGATATTACCCTGGACTTGTGAGTTTGGTTCTCTCTTGGATAGATTATATAGAAGCCGGTATTGCGTCCTTTTTGATGTGGTACATCTATGCTCATGTAGGAGCTAGGTGAAATGGAAAGCCATGATGGGAGTCAGTTTTTATGGTACGTTGTTGATTTGATCTCAACTTCATCTTCCATGTCTGAAATTTATTCCTGTTGTTTCAAGGGGCCCAGTTCAAAGCTATTCACACTTTCCTCTTCCTTTATTCATCATGTCTTAGAATCATATATGGGGGGGGGGGTTCTATTTTATTGAGAAAATATCTAATGAATTACCCATCCCTATGATTTATATCGAGGCTATCACATTAGAATATGTTGTATCTATGGGGTTCTTTTATTCCAGGGGTGCGGTGAAGTTTAATACTCCATACATTCCCTATCCTCAAATACAGATACATGATGCAGCTTTAGGGATCAGATACTGAAGAGTTCTGATAAAATGATGAAAATATTGCTGTAGATTTGCATTGTGATTTTTTGATTTTGGATCCCATTCCATGGATATAATAGCATGGTCTAGCTAACAATAAAGTATCCTGATGGTTTTATGATGACACTCATATATTGGATAAAGGATTTATCTATCCTTTAGTCACTGATTATTTTCCCATATTTTTTGGCATAAATAAGGCATGAAATCCTTTTCTATCTCATCTGGGAACTCATAGTCAGAAGAGGAATGGGTCCAGATAAAGGTGGGGAGGTCGTTTCTTGATAACTCTCTCCATATGTCAATTTCATCATCCTATTCAACATACTTACATGAATCCCTCTTCTCAGACCATAAAAGTTTCTTCATGTGGTCGCCTACTGGCTGATATGAAGTATTACTGGGAGTTGATGGATAAGTATATGTGGTTTACCATGATGTTTCAATCACCTCTCTATATGAAGGTTATTGTGGTTTGAACACCTCTCTATACAGAGGTGTTTGGGAAAGGGAAGTATTTCCTTGTTTGTGGGAGATATCACCATATGTAAGTTGACCAGGAAGATGTTAGGATTAGATTCCTTGCAATCCATCTATGTCCTACCATGAGGAGGAATATCATGGCAATGATCACATTATTCTTTAGTTGAATAGGTAACATACCCTTGGGGTGTTGATAATGTGTCTTGGACATCCTAAAGAACATTGAAATTGAGCATAGTAAGAATAAAAATCTTTTTCTACATCATGGCTAGAATATTTTGACCAATCTTTTGAAATTGTGTAGGAATATGATTCTACTGTATGATTGTTTCTGAAACTTAATGATAACCATCTGGCACAGCCGTAATATGACTCTTCTACCAAGAAGATACATGAATATTCCAATGATATTCTTAATTATTTTCAGGAATATAAGCCTTTTTCAAGGAATTTCACACTATCACATGGTGATACTTAGTAAAAATGGGGATATGATCCCTATTTTTAGTGGAATATGCTGCTGCTCTTTCTTGATAGGAATATAAGCTTGTCCCAAGGCTTGTGACACACTCACATGGTGAGACCCGATTGGAGTGGGAGTATGACATGAGTCCGAATGTGCATTCCCCATATGAATACGACAAAGGAAATATAAAATTGTATAATTTATATGAGCCTCATTATATATATCCTCATAATGATTTTGATACAGTCATTCATCCATAGAAGTGGGGATATGAGCCTAGTTTCCATGATATGTTGTAATATTCTAGGAAAATTCACTAATAGAAATATGAACTTATCCTGAGTCATGTTCTATTCTCACTTTGGTAGCCTCGTCCAAAATGGGAATATGATCCCAACATTTGACCTTTGTAGTATGTTTTTTATCTTTTTCCATAGGAATATGTGTCTGTCTTGAGCCGTTGCCTCTCTCACCTGGTTAACCGCAACCAGAATAGGGATATGAGCCTGATCATTGGGCCTTTGGATTATTCAAATGGCCTTATTTGAAAGGAATGTTCCCCTATCTTTAGGAATGTGCCTTTATCACTTAGTGGACCCTGGTTGGAATGAGAATATGAGCTCGATCTTCTGCCTCTCCATTTATCATTATATTCTGATAATTCTATTACACTAATGAAATAATTCATGCTTCCTCTAGAGCCACCAATTGTTCATAATGCTAAGAGTATTGTGATACCCTAGCAATAGTGATGGGAGTATGATGTTTTCCAAACATCTGTACCCATTTTGAAATATTCTGGAGAAGTTCCTCAGTTGTTTCTAAGATGTAATGACACTTTATAAAACTGTGCACATGAATGTTATCCTATACATTTTTTGTCTCCAATATATACAAAATAATATCTTTTATTGAAATGAGAATATGATCCCACTTATTTCCTCCTTATGAAACAATAATATTCTAATGGGATTCTTGCATGGGGGTTGGGATATGTGCCTCCCCCATGATAGTTGCAACAATATACCCATAGATATGTTTTGAGTGAGCAGGGATGGTTGCCTGCTCCCTGGCTACCACCAGG
Organism: Viscum album; assembly: GCA_963277665.1. Lineage (NCBI taxonomy): Eukaryota > Viridiplantae > Streptophyta > Magnoliopsida > Santalales > Viscaceae > Viscum > Viscum album. Next base: position 70,906,954 of record OY728149.1, read on the forward strand.
ATATGCCAGTTGGATTCCTTAGTAGAATCCAGGATATGAAACCACTCCTAGTAATCCAGGGCTTTTTCATAGATGGGTCTTTTTTGTTACCCATGCATGATCATCAAATGTGGAAGTGTGTTAGGTGGTACCCTCAGTTGTCGACTAATGGGTATATGTGAGATGAAGCTAGCAAAGAAGGTTGATGATATCCCTTCATATTGACCCCTGAATCAGAAGGTATCTGTAGTTGACTCCCTAGTACACCTTCATCATGTACCAAAGGTGGTGATTATCATTCTCAGAGGATAATCTCCTCAAGATGTTTATTATGGTGATGAGTTCAACATAAGAAAATGCACAAATAAAATGGTCTGACACATGGTAAATTTATCATTCTTTTATACTTGATATTCATGATGGGTTCACCATTCTTTTGTGTAGATTATGAAAACAATTCCTAGTGCATGGTTAAAAAATTATTCTGTTATTTGAGAGATTCACATCAGGTTCGCCATTTTTTTTGTATATTTGAAAAAAATGGCCTGATACATGGTCAATTGATTATTATATTATTTGAGAGATTTACACTGGTTTCTCCATTTAAAAAAAGATGAAAAAGACTTTCTTGGGACACCCTCATTATAGGGATAAGATGAGCTAATAATGAATGGGTAGTCCATCCTTTTTATGTGATGGAGATTCCCTAATTAAATGAGTTTCTTCTAGGTACACCATTTTTTTGTTATAAATAGTGGTGAATTCTTCATTTCTCTTAACAGAAACTCCCAATGGTTCTCACATCCATAAATGGGTACATACCTTCTTTATAAAGGTAGGAAGTCATTTGGGGTTTCAGAACCAATGGGACTTAGGAAGTCATATTAGTCAAGAGGATGGTAGGTCGGACTCATCACACCGTTTTAGGGGGGATTATTTCATACTCCATGAATATCATATATATTTAAGATATTTCCATGAATATCTTCTTAATACTAATACGATATAGGTTACTCAAACAAAATGACCATAGGTTAAATCATTTTCCATTCTGGATATGGAATCAGTTTCTCCAAAAAATGACCAGAGGTTAAATCTCTTTTATATATGAAGGGGAATCTTTTATTGACCATATCTATATGTATTCAAGGCTCTTAATCCATTTAAAATGATGGTTAGATACTTATTTGTTAAATCTATATTGTCAGGTGCTTGAGAATTTTCTTCCATATCAAGAGGTGTTTAATAGGTCGAAGATGGGATTGAGCCTCTATGATGCATCCTACATATCTGGTTTATAAAAGGAATCAAATCCTACATAGTTCATTAAAACTGTTCAATTTAATGTCATGTAGAAATGAAACATGTTTGGGAATTTAGGAACCAATTATTTGAGATTGAGTTTTGGGGAGATGTCCAATCTATCCTAGTTATGGATAGAATCAATGTTATCATAGGCCAATCATGCCCTTGAGACTGACACTAAGGCATATGTCCTTATATCGAGGGGGTCATATCATGCCACTCATTGAAGCTTACATGTTGAGGTTGACCTGTATAGTGTATGTTCATGATGAAAATGATATGACCATTGAAGCTCTCTAACCCCATGTGAGACATTCATGGTGTGAGAAATAAGGTATAGAAATTAATCAGCAACACTGTATATGGTTACAAGAATTATGTATCGGGATATTACTTTGGAAGTCTTATATGGATCTCATACCTTAGGAAGGAATTATATATATCCTGATTATAGAAGGAATCAAAGTCATCACAGTTAAATTCACTTCTCAGTCCATTGATGGATGGGGTAGATTGATCATCCCATGAGAATTATTAGGTCCTGATGGTTTAAATGTTGGATACATGGCTGTACTTACACTAAAGTGGATACACATTTGAGCTCAGGACATAGAAAAGCATCATATATATTCTCATTATTTCAAGAATTAGAGTAACGATAGTTTAGTACATTAGGGATTACACACTGAGGTGGACATGATATGGAGGTTGGATAAGGTTATCAAGTCCTAGGATGCCTTCTTGACCCTACCTGGTTTTTTCCTAACATACGTTGATTGTTTTCCTGACATGCATTGATTGTATTCTAAAATGTTATAGGATATCTTCTCCACACATACATAGAAAATCTCATCATCCTGTTGACTTGTCTAAGTGACATAACATAATTTGGATGTAATATATGAATGTCTTTTCATAACCAATGCTGACTTGTTTATAGGAAATCGTATGACCTGGTTGGTTGATCCTAGAGACTATTGCATGATCTCAGATGACATGCTTGTAGGGAATTGCATGATCCAGATGACTTGTCCTGGTGTCAATGTGAAATATAGATGAAACAATTGTAGGGTGTCAAAAGAGTTAGTGTGACATGTCTAGAGAGTGATGCATGTCATGGATGAATTGTCTAGGTGTCCTTGTGAAAGTCGACTGGATGTCCAGAGGACATCATAGGATTTAGTTGGATTGTATGGACGACATCATGAGAGCCAATGTTCAGGCCCTAGTTCCATCATCAGACTCAGCTACATATACTTGTGTCTCCATACGATTTGGGTGACATGTCTGAAGGACATCTCAAGGTATATATGGAGATCCGGGAGGGTTTCATGATACTCATGTGGCATGCCCGGGGGGCACCATGTTACTTACTCTTTCATGTCTAGGGGACATTTCATGATCAAAATAGTATACTAAAATAGTTTCTTGTAATTTATGATTTATCTAAAAGTGTTTTCGTATGACCAGAGTGGTACATGCGAAGAACACAAGGATTGGTGTATATGTTCTTTGCATAAGTCTCTCATATTTAGTAGTTTTTGTTCAATGATTTTATCAAATATTCTTTATATTTTTTTCAGTTTTATATTATTTAAGTATTACTTGACTCTAAATATATATAGGATGTGCTTATAATAACCCATCATAATTCATTCACATGATCTATGAGTGAGAATTCAAAGTGCCATTGTATATTTCACAATCTCTCAGGTTGTTCCCTAGACTTTACCTCATGGAAAACCATTATTATCATGATATTAGCTATTCCAAAAAATCCAATCTGTTGCTTGGGTGTGCTTGTACGAGGATCCAAGGTTTTTTTCATTCTGGCATGACTGAGTTATAGGCCTCACCACCCTGATTATTCTTTACTATATGCATCACATATTTCAAAAATTTATCCTGGATTTAGTAGTGGGATTTGATTTGATTTGTTTCATGCGATCCTACTATAGATCATTCCAAGGGAATCACATGATTTTTAGTGACCATGTGACCATCCCATAAACACCCCATTTATTGGATTATATCTAATTAATGGCGTCTTTCCTAATCATACGGGAATTCTAAGGGGTTTTCACATTGTCATGCCATAATGTCCAAGGGCCTTCACAAGATCAGGATTCCCGTTGAAAGGATTTTGTGTGTCATGAGGTGACTTGTTGGGGATCTTATGAAATACAAAGATGGATTGCCATGGGGAATTCATGAGGCCAGGCTATCATGATGAAGGTATTTTTCAAGGTCTTACAGTATGAATGAGTGTATCGAATGAATTTTACAACCACAAGAGGCTCTTCCGTTTCCATTTTTATTTTGTTCATTATTTTACAAGGGTTTGGGGTCACTCACGTTTGCTCGAGTGTTATCGAAGATGAATACTCTCCCCATCAGTGATGAATTTCTTGACAAAAAACGGTCCTATAGTTATGCATAATAATTATCATGAAAAAACCCTCCTACTTGTATATGGATCCAAAGGGGTGCACATAACTCTATGGACATGTCTAACACCCTTCACGTGGCGTGGGAGACACATCTGCGAGATCTTGTGTGACAAGACATACATATCTCTAGGTCTTCCACAGTGTCTTGAAAACCACCTACGTGCATCTAATGAAATTTATAAGTACAATAGGATACTGTATTTTGCATATTTTCATCATTATTTTACAAGGATTTTTGGATGGTTCTCAAGAACCTATTGGTAGAAAAGTCATGTTACTTGGGATAACTCATTTGGCTTCCACCTCATGATCAACGAGTGACTAGGAAACCATTATGAGAGTATAAGTACTTGTCAAAGGGGATCCACAATATATCCTATAGGTCATGTGCTATGCGAGACCATCTGCATGACCTTCCGAAGGTCATGTGATCATGTACCTTTTAGTGGTTCATGTGATCAGTGTGATTTTAGAATCTATCTTGTTCCTTTGCTTTACGAGGGGAGATAATACCCATATTTAGATATTTCATCCATAATGGATTTTCCGATTCTCATTTGGTAGGCATCAACACACATTAAATTATTTCTCAATGGATACTTTGGCATGATGTTAGATTTTAATATAGGACTTTAGGAATGCTTTCCTAATTCTATTCAAAACGAGGCCCAGAGGGTCACATACTAAGTGTACCAATAAAATCAGTAAAATTGTATTTTAATTTAATATTAAGAATAAATATTATTCCTAGTTTTTAAAATATTTATTATTATAGTCATGTTGATCATATGAATTCAATCACTGGTTATTCATGTTTAGAATATATGTGAGTTGGATATTAAATAAATATTTATTCATTATTTTGTGAATATAATATATATTTAATTATTGAATGAATAATATAATTATATTTATTTTTTAAAATAAATATTTATTATTTGAGGTTTGATAAAATCTCAGGAGGATTGACTAGTTGAGTTAAGGGCCTGATGAAAGAAATATTTTTTATAATACCATTTAAATAAATAAATAAATATTCATTTAACGAATGATATTTGAATATCTATGAGTTATCACATGTCATGTAATATAATAATAATTTTTTTTATTTGACACGTGGTTTAAATAGAATAAATAAGTAGATATGGTCGTCTTCATAATTACAAATTTATTAACCCTATGTATATAATTAGATTTATATAATTTTAGATGATGCACGAGTTGTGTATAAAAAATTCCCCCAAGAGAATTATCTCAAATACCTTGATAGAAATTATAACGAACTATCTTAAGAATGAGAGATAATCCTCCTCCTCCCTCTAATGATTTAGAGAGTAAGAAAAGAGCTCTTTCAAAACTATTTTTTTAGTTTTTATAAACAGTAAACGATGCTAGGTGCATGGCTCTTCCACACCCGCACTTGGAACAATGACATCTTGATAGTCATGGAACAAATGTGGATACCACTAGAGGAATTATAGTTTTAAATATTTCAACATAATGATGATTCAACTAAGTTAGTGGACATAAAATTGACTAGTATTAGATAATATATTATCAACATGAGGTAATTATTATTTTAAATTAATTATAAATTTAATGTGAAAATATTTTCTCTGTGAAGATTTTGGGGTTGTGTTCATCAATTTATTTATATTTTCCATTGATAATAATGAAATAAATTGTTGTATAGGATCTCAAATTCTTATGATGCGTTGAATAACTTTCAAGTGGAATACGAGTGATCAAATATTAATTTATAATTATTTATAATTTCGTTATTTATTTCCCCATTTGTTTTTAATATTACTTTTTATTTTTTCATTATTTATTCCTAAAGTTAAGATTAGATAATCATTTAATTTCATATAACTGAGAATAGGAAAAGTACTAATGAAAAATGATCAAAGATCAAATTTCAAGGTTCCATGTATTCTTCTTATATGTCATGGTTACAAGTCCATTAATGTAAAATTACACACCATGAACCCTTTATCAATCATCAAATCAGAGCTCACATCAATCACATCACACCATGTAGGTAAAAACTGAGGTTTTTAATATATTTTTTAATTTTTTTTCAATCAATAATTATTATAAATGTTATATTTTTTTAAAGGTAAAGAGAAATATTATAAATTAGCATGAGAAACATTACAAGGGTTATCAGGTAACATAGAATTCCATCAAGAAGTCTCCTAAAAACCCCTCAGAAAAGCAAGAAAATGAGAAACATGATTACCATATCTCCATTCAAATGAAAAGATGCATGAGGGAAACAACAATTCAATTGATAAAATATTCAAAAAAATGGGTCCAAAAATTTATCAATCAATATTATTTCACTCAAGATAATGAATGATCTCTCAAAAATCTGATTCAATAATAATATTCTTCCACCCATAAGTAGTAGAAATATCAATACTATAAGAAGAAAAACTAATTTAAAAATGATGGGGTTCTAGTTAGAAGTAAAAGGATTATGAAACAATGAAATAAGAGTGTCAAGTAATATCACACATAATAATCCCTAAACCAACTTTAATCTTTCCATGATTTTTTTATTAATATTTATTTTAAAGACTCCAACAGCGCTGAAAATCCACTGATCTATATAAATTCAAGAATCCTCCAATGTATGGAGAGAATTATCAAACCAAAAAATAGATAACAATGATTTATTTATACACACCCAAACTATACAATCATTTATATTTTGAGTAAAAGTGAAAATATTTCACCAAGACTAGACTATCAAAGACTGAGGACAAAAATTTTGAGAAAAATCTGTGTGGAGATTAGAAATCCAGATTTGAAAAATTATTTTCACATTATTCAAATACTTCTAGTGGCAACATAGAACTGTAGGATCACTTTTAAAAATAAACTAAATTGAAGGGTACCCTAAATGATCATGTAAAGTAATTTTAATCTCCATTTCACAAAAAGGGAATAAATCCGAGTCTGTGAGATGGTGTTTGTGGAGGAGGTCATGAATAAGAAATATCTCCCTAAAATAATACCTATTGGGATTTAAAATATTTATTTTGTAGTGGAATATTATTTAATGGAGTGGTTCTATCTCAACATTAACACAATATTTTATCTCAAAAAATGGAGATTTATTCTAAATAATAATAGACAAAAAATGAATGTTGATATAATTTATTGTATATTTGTACTTGGTGTCTATATAAGAGGATTTAATTGTATATTTTGGGATTAACGATGAAAATATTGACTTATACTCATGAAGAGGTTCTTGATAGTTGATCATTATGTATTCCACTTTGAGTTGGAAGGGGGATATCACATTTGTGGTAGCATGTATGAACTATTAGTGACTGAGAAAGAATCATTGATAGCTGATCTACAATGTAATGGGATACCAAATTTATGTTATCATATGTAGTTCATAGACAAGGAATAGGTGTGGATCAGTAGTGATGCAATCAATGATGAGGGAAATGTATCAAAAGTACTCTTGATTCTGGTGATTAGGTGGCATGTCCTGGTTGATGATTAATGGTATATCATGGTTGAAAAATATCAAGAGATAAAAATACTTTGGGTGTTTCAAGTTGTAGTAAAGATGACATGTGGTTGGAAAGGGACCCTGATGTTATGAAATTTCATCAAAAAATGTTAAAATTTTGTCATAGATAGATTTTCGAGCATTGTGTTTTGAGCAAGATTATTTTTGAGAGATGGTAGAGGTGTGTCATGGTGTGGTTTTGAAATATATTTTTTTCTATGTTATAATTCACATTCATGTTTGGATATTTAATTTATGTTTTTACTATTTTATTTATTATTAGAACTTTTGGAGTCACCCCATGGTTTTTAATCCTCCGTATTGGAGGGGTTTTCTATGTTAAAAACCTCATGTGATGATTTATTTATTTTTATTTTTATAGCATTAATATTTCATTGGTTTCCTCAACAATATTTTTTTAATCAATTTTTTTATTGGAATCGTGATTCTCCATAACTATTGAATTAGAGGAAATGATTTTTTATTATAATTTTCTATGTGAATTTTGGGATTTTTCAAGAGATTTAGGTACATGTATGTAGGGAATAATAAGGTATGGAATCCAAATAAGGTTGTGTGATGTGTTTTAGGTATTACATTAAATTATTTTCTTTAGAAGGCGACTCATGATGAAATAATTAAAAAATAAAGATCCAAGTAATGCGTTGGATGATCAAGGGATTTTGATCAGGGGGAACAATTCATTTCTGTGGGTGATATAGATTGGCTAGAAATCACTATTATGGGGTGGGGGGGTGATGTTTTTGGTTATATTCTTGTTCATTAAGATGGTGTAGATATCGATATGATAAATAATTTAGTGCTTGGATTTATTTTTCAAGGGGAGATTTCCGTTATATGTCATAATTAAAAAAGATAATATTTATAATTTCTACATAAGATGATGGTTGGTGTGATACCAACCTATTTTATTTACAACTGGGTTTTTTTGGATGTTTCCATTCCTTGATTTGTTAAAGTGGGTAGATCATTGATCAAATTTATTTTGAAGATAAGAATTAATTAATGGATAGGTTTTTCTTAACATTAATAGAGGAGTTTCTTTCAGTAATAATAGAGAGTTATTTTTAATATTAATATATGGATAATTAAATGTTTCAATTATTTATTAGATATTTAGACTTTGTGTCCATATAATAAGATGAAATAAAATATTCTAGTATCGAAAATGATGAGATTTACTTATACTCATGTGGAGGTGCTTAATAGTTATACAAGAAGTACCCCATCGAGAGTAGGAAACATACTACAAAATTTGTGGTATCATATAGGAACCATTAGTGATAGTAAACAAAGAACTTATTGTGGATCTACAATGTGATGGGATTCTTTGTTTTCAGTAGCATGTACAACACATTGTCTCGGAATAAGTGAAAAGTAACAGAGACATGGCTGATAATCATGTCCACGTATTGAAATTATTTTTGATTGTGGTGATCGGATGGCCTGTCCCAGTTAATGATCGACAGTGCGTTATCATTGAAAGATAAGGAGAGATAAAAATCCTTCAAGTGTTTCAATATGGATAAATGATGACACATATTCAGATAAGGATCCCCAAGGTAGTGGTATTTCATTGATAGAAGGTTGAAATTTTGTTATATATGGACCTATGAGAATTGTGTTTTGACCCAGATGGTTTTTAGAGATTAGAAAAAGGTTTATTAGGGTGTTGTTTTCACACATGTTTTTTATACATTTTTGTTGAAGTTTATTTTTCAGAATCTAATTTAATTTTTTAGTCTTTGATTTATTAGTGAAATTTTGGGAGCTTCCCCATTTTTTAATCCTCATCATTGGAGGATTTTTACACATTAAATATTTCATGTGTTTATTTATATATTCTGATATATTTTACTTCAAAATTTCACCAAGTTTCACACACACATTTTTTAATTTATTTTATTTATGGAATTAGAATTTTCCTCAACACTTCCAATAAAAGGATTTGATTTTTGGTGGAATATATAGATTCTAAATAAGGTTTCATGGGAAACATGTGCAAAGACCTGATGCATGAAACCTCACACATATAACCTGATCACACAAAGTAAGAGCCTGACTTCTCCTTACACTAGAAAAATTAGCCTTCTCCACTATTAAAAATCAACATAATGGAAATAATTGACGAATTTTCCAAGGATCTGTACTAGGAATTAAAAATTTTTAGGAAATAAAATAAGTGATGAACATGAAAATATTCCACAGTGTGAATGAACTACCAATTTTTTTCATTCCCTTAAAATAGGACAAAAAATTGAATCAGATTCATATTTCCCAAAAAAATATTTGTAGAAAATCAAAATTTTAACATAGAAAATTTTAACATGGAAAACTCAAAAAGGAAAAACAATGATACATTGTTCAAAAAGAATAATCTACTAATAATCAAGACAACACCGCTGAGTCTTTTAAAGATGAGAGGGATCCAAAAAATGTACATTGATAAAATAGTGGATTAAAGGTACAAAGAAGATGTAGTCTGAAAGCTACCTAAAATAAGGAACCCATACTAATAAATAAATAAACATAGATATGTATCTGTAAAAAATATTTTCATAATTTTAATAAAAAGTTTAAAAAAACTAGGAATAAAGTAATGATAGTGGTGGATGAAAGTGAACTATACAATAAGAATTTCAAAAATTATAGTTTTGAAAACTGTTACCAAAAACCCTAACTACACCATAAACCTATAAGTAAGAGGGATTCACACAAAAAATGTAAACTTCATAAAGAACCATATCCCATCCCAAAATATCATTTTTTTTACATTAAATGTTTCACGTGGGTCCCCAAATGAGGAGGACACCAACAAACTCCCTCTCCGACTCAAGTGAGTAAAGCAGATAACCTTACAATAAGTTAGAAAGTCTAAAATTTACCTCTTAGTAAAATGTTGGTCAGCATTTTTGATACATTTTCATTTTTTTGGAACTTATTGTTCTCGAAATGTCTCAAATAATGGACTTCAAGGATCTAATGATACCGAACATTTATATGTTTCAACCATCAATGAAAAGTGTTATTCTTTACAAAATAAATTGTAATCTAACTGTCACAAAATAAAACAAATCTATCATTATTAAAATTGAGATAACAAATAAAATTTACATCCAAAATAATTATTTACATGAATATATAGCTAAAATAATCCTAGAAGCCATGGTAGATAAAGAAACAAACTTCTACAATCTAAAATTCCAATATACAGCTCACCCTGCAAAAGTGATCAAATAGCCTAAAGTAAAATTTCTCCAATACATATATTCTACCATATATGAATATTTAAAGCCATAATTCATAGGTTTAGAACTTCTAAAAAATAATATTATATGATAAGAGCTATGAAGAAAAAAAAACACTTTACTTCTCTCTAATATCCATACTCTCAAACCTGAAGGGGTTAACCATATAAAGGGTGACACCCTCATCCTTCACCATTTTAGACCTCATTAGGACACTTTTTGAGGGGTTGTGGGGTTGGTTTGTGTTCCTTTTCATTAATAAAAATTTAAATTTTTATTTCGACTATATACCATCACCTAGATAATAAAAAAATAGATCAATAGGGTATGTGCCATATATCCTCTCTAAATTCATCTGTATATGGAAAATGACTAGAATTGAGATTAATATGTAATGGAATAAATTCACTAACAACATTTTCCCGGTCTATATAAAATATATGAAAAACATTTTCAATATATTTATCACGAGACAACTATAATTTCTTGTACTTTTTTTCTGAAGAGATAGATATGCCAATAATCATCAATTCTATCCTCAAGTCTTTCATAACAAAATACTAACAAATATACTTCTTCAACATAATAATTCTTGGATCATTATGACCAACAATAACTATATCATCAATATAATGAAACAATATAATAATATCATTATCCATAAATCTAAAAAAAACACAACGATAAGAAGATGTATTACCTAAACCCTGATGAAAAATGATAGATCCAAAATTTTATACCACTATATCAGAGCTTCTTCAGGAAATAATTTTTTTTATTTAACCAGTAAACATAATTCTATTTAAATTTTAAACCAAACTGTCTCACTTCTCCATTTAGATCCATTCATCTTAATATTTTTGGAGGAAATATATATTTATATATATCCGATCAATTTATAAATCTAAACTATTATCCAAGCCAATAAAAAATCATATAGTATACATTTTGACAACAATAGGTAAATTTTCTTCACAATTTATACATTTCTTCTGAAGAAATACTAAAACTTCCAATGTTTCCTCTTATCATGGAACATAACAAGATTATTCATTTTTAATTCGATAAATATTTTTTTTGAAAAGATATATTACCTATGGGTAACTTCACCAGCTCCAAAGTATGGATTTCATGCATTGATCTCATCTTGTCAAGTAGTACCAAAACCCAATTTTCATTTTGATGACCTTCCATCACCTCATCAAAATATATTAGTTCCCCCCTTCAGCGAGGAGATCATAATACTTTGGTGAACATAATTTAGAAATGCTATGATGTAGAGATGATATATGGAGTGTAACATTGGGTTCAATAATAAAACCATGAACTAGATCATCAGAAATAACATGTTCATTAGAAACATAAACTCCAATATGTTCACCCTAATCATCATTATGAACATCAATATGATCATTCATATAAATAATGATTTCATTTTATTAAGACAAAAGCATCATATTACAAGTGTCTGAGAACTTGGGTGGGTCTAAAATAGTGTAAACCAATAGAGTCAATGAAAAACGGTAAATGGACTTTGGGGGGAGGGATGCAAATATAGTGAAAATCATATGGGTATCTGCATGTATTTCCATTAATACATGAAAATACACCACTTTATTACCTTCCCTCCATGTGTAAAGAAGGATCACACCATTGGAAAAATATATTTTGCAAGTTCGAGTGAGGTATATGGTAGACTAGGGGGTGGTAGAATTTCCATTCATGGAATTATGAATCACCATAGATCCCATTTCAATCGATGTTAGGGTGATATTATTAGAAAGTCATACCTCTAGACTGTTTAATAAGGAATACTATTGGGTGTTGATTAAATCGACCAACCATAGATGTTATTGAAATCCACCAGCATCAACCCTTTTTTGTCATGGATTACACATACATGAATTATCTTCATGGAGTAAATGGAGTGTCCATCTTATTATCTGTGAGAGGAGTAACATTTATGCCTAAAATTGTTTCTTCGACAGCCATAGTAAAATCATGGAAGATATAATGTAAATTCATAAATGATATTTTCCCATGGATTACCCCGGATATCCCTTATCCTCTAGAGGAATTTAGATTCATCATTTTGAGAGGGTGTTTAGAAAGATCATTATTCATATTAACAACTATAAGAATCACTTCCTTTTTTGAGGGAAGGATCACTCTTGTTAACATTGTCCTAACCTCTACCCCAATGCATGTGTTATCTATGCTTAAGGTGCCTAAAATGGTTTTGAGGAATGTTGAGAGGAACTTGAATTCCTTCATTTGGTATTATCATGGAAAGGGTAGGTTCTACTATACTTCATGGAACTTTATAGATAAACTAGTGGCTAGTGGGGGTATAAGTCTTCATACCATGGAGGAATCCATGGATTATCTTCAAGTGAAACTAGTGTGGGATCTTGGAGTTTATTTTCTAAATAATTGATATTAGAGTTTATTTTCTAATTAACTATTGTAAAATTCATTTTTATACCTTATATATAATCACTATTTTGGATTTTGGACTTTGTTTTCGAAGTAACGGATCATTTACTATATTATGTCTATGTCTTCCTGAACTGACCTACCCTTTATGAAACCATGTTTCTCATTAAACACCCAAGAATACATGTACTTTCAAAGTCTCCTATTGAGGAAACCCTCTAGGATCTTAAACATGAAATTACACATGCTGACTGGCCTAACCTATTTCAAGGAGGAGGGTACTTCACCTTCAGGATGAGAATGAGTCAAGTAGAATAGGTCACCCCGAGTAAGTTCCCCTTCAAAAGTAATCCGGGATTGATTCAACCGGCTCACCTTTTATGAGTCCACATGAGGCCAAACAAAATTACCCTGGGAAACCATATGGGTTAGGGGAAATATCCTATTTGTGGGAGGTGACCAATTCCCAAACATCTCTTTCATCTAGTATGTTTATGAATAATTTATTGTTATAAATCTTGTTGATAGAAACATGAAAAATTACCTTAGGGATGAGAAAAATTAGAGGCTCATTGATTTTCTAAAAATCGTAGGAAACACTCCAAATATCCTTCATGAGGCTCGTAATATTGGACATAATAATATTTAATAATATTAAAAAAAAGATAATTAAATCCCTTAGGGCCTAGTTATTTAATAGAGTGAATACTTTTTAGAGCTATCTGAATTTTCTACGAAAAGATATCTCACTCTAAGGACCTATTAATATTATATGTAATAGATTGGTATAAATAGTTATTGGATACCTCATGCAAATAAGAATATTAAGAAATATATAAATTGAAAAAAAACATCGTGATCCATTAATGGGTTTACTCTTTATTAGTACACCATGTGTTGTTCTCATTAAAAAGATTAAGGATAGAGTTCCTCCTTTTTATAAAAGAATATTTCTGATGAAATATTTTATTATTTTTATTAACCTACTTAATAAATGATTCCCTAAACCCCTGGAACCATAAGACCTCCTTATATATGAGTTTCTCATATAACTCTTTCTTTAACTCTAGGATTCTACACCAACGATAGTTATCGGTACTGGTATAATAATTGTGGAGTTACATCTCGATCTTGGAAATTTGTTTATCAAATCATCCAAAATTTTTATGATTACAATAATGTAATATTTATTCCACATAACCAATCTTATCCAAACATGTATGGAATTTTATTTTTAATCATAGGTGTGAAATTAGGTATGTTCATTTTGAAATTAAATATTTTTTTATTCTACTATTTATTTTAATTCTTATTCATGCATGAAAAATGTGTAAATTCACTATATTATTAATATTTTCAATTCTATTTTATATATATTGTGTTGTTCTATATTATATTGGAATACGGTCTTCTATGTGAACTTGTGTTTTGTGCCAGTATGTTTTGATATACTTTCGTTCTCTCTAGAAAATGGTTTTCTTTTACATTTCCATGTTGGTGATACATGCACATATACTCCTATCCATTGTTCTATGCCACCCCCTTGAGACATTCAATTCACTTGTATACCTTATGGATGTGACCATTCTTCTTTCTATTCACCTTTCTTGTTACGACCCACTCTAATTTACTAGCATAACTCCATCACTTTCTCCATGTTTTGGAATTGATCACCCTTACAGTAAAGGTCCTTCGGGTGTGAGTTGTATTCACTCTAGTTCTCATAGGCTGTCATTCTAGGGTAGAGAAACCCTTAGTCCTCTGTGTGATTTGTCCTCTTGATATCAATTTTTATGGTATGTCACCCTTCTCACCTACCTTTTATAAGCTAATCATGGAGGAATTATTCAATGAAATACCTTTCTAGTGAACACGTGTGGCCTTATTCATTAATCCATATGATTTTACAGTTTCCCACCCCCTTCCATAAATGATGCAATGCACTGATGATCTCCTCTTGTGAGTACAAATGATCTAGTCATAGAAATTGATGATGCCATGACTTCTCGAGAGTTATTCAACTATAGCTTTGTATGATTTCCCATTATCTTCATAGATTACACATCCACACTATTTTTACATTATATCTTCCATGATTTTGTTTGGCTTTTCTATAATCACTATTTTGGATCTAGGAGTTTATTTTCTATATTACTGATCATTTCCTAAACTATGTCTATGTATTCTTGAACTGACCTACCCTTTATAAAACCATGTTTCTCTTTAAACACCCAAGAATGTAGGTATTTTGAAATCCTCATATTGAGGAAACCATCTAGGATTTTAAATGTGAAATTACACATGCTGATTGTCCTTAGATACTTCAAATAGGAGGGTACTTCACCTTCATGATGAGAATAAGTCCGGTAGAATATGCCACCCTAGGTAAGCACCCCTTTAAAAGTAATCTGGGATTGAATCAACCAGCTCACCTTTTATGAGTCCACATGAGGCCAAACAAAATTAATATGGGAAACCATATGGATTAGGGGTACTATCTTAGTTGAGGGAGGTGACCAATTCCAATACCTCTCTTTCATCTGGTATGTTTATAAATAATTTATTGCTATAAATCAAGACACCATATTGGGATTGGATTCAAAGATGTTGGCATGTACTCTTGGGTACCCCTCCTATCTTATAGGGTTTTCCTCAGCATGAAATGGTTTACGAAATTCCTTATACTTACAATTGATCATCTTAGGATCATTGGAGAATGTTACATTATCCATGTGAATGTTCAGTGTTAAACCTTTCCACTTTTCTTTATGAAAATCATAAAATAATTGTTATATTTATGTCCCCTCTTTATGCTTGGTAACTATTGAACTATCATGTTCAATTATTACTTGTTAAAAGATCATTTTAGTGGGATTTTTATAGATGAGGGTATTGAAGAGGCCTTCACCCCATCCATTCTCAATATTTTATTCAATACATTTGATATCATTCTTTATAGGAACAATGAAAAAGAGATGATTATATTTCAAGGAAGGCTTGTACAGATGTTCAACTTTAAGTGTCCTAATTTTTTTTGTAATCCCATCCATGCATGGCCAAGCATAGAATTATTATTGGAATCATGGACCAACTAATGATAATCAATTTCAAATGTACACCACATGAAAAAATAAAAGTTCCCTTCCATCACTTATTGAAGTCTGGTTGTTGAGAAGAGGAGTATGATATGATAGAGACTGAACCAAGTGTGATACCCTAGCATATGAGAATAAAGAAATGGACTAAAATATGTAAAGATAATGATACATAAGACACATTTTTTATTGATTAAAATTTTTATTATTTCACCACATAAACTTATCCCCACAGTATCGAAGATCTATGGGCCCTTTCTAAGTAGAGAAGAAGATGCAATCCTGCCAATATTTACATGGACATACCCTACCTCCCATATTTTTAGGGACTTATATGATGGTATTAAAGTGTCATAACACTGTCCATGATGATTAACTCTTATTAAATACCTCCATATGTTTCCAAATTTTATCTCTTTCCCAAGTTTCATAAATTAATTAGAAGAAGAAACAAGTACCACCAGAACTTACCTTAGTATAAATGTGATGATAAGAGGTTTCAATATTCTCCACATATAATAAATTAATCCAAAAAATCAAAATTTTTTGGTTGATGGAATCCCTATTCCTGTATTTATGAAGGTATACCCTTTGAGAAAGAAGTTAGATTTTAGAGGAGGATTGATTAGGCTCAATCACGACCAATAACGATACCATATTGAAATAGACTTTACTATAGAGTAATTCAGTTTTAAACTGAGATCCAAATCCATGGGAATTATAAATAATAGTTAGGAGCATTTGATGAGGTGATACCTGATTTTAAATGCTGGTGTCAACAAGAACCTAACATGAATGTATAATAATGAAGAATTATGCATGGAGTGGGACCTGGTATAGACACTACTATGGATGGGTGAATGAGAAATAGTATGTTAGTATGAGTCAAGATAAACATGTGATAATAAAATTTAGGTGTTTAAGGGAGGAATAGGAAATAATGTTGAGGGACTAGGATATTAGAGACTAGGATTGAAGGAATATCCCTTAGAGTATAGGATAACTTTCACAAGATTGATAGAGGGTAATTGTTCCGTTGTAGGGGAGCCAGTACTGATGGATGGATGTAGTGAGGCCAGCCCCAACTTGAAAGTAACTAAGGCCAAACACGATATTCAAAATCCTTTAGTTAAATTCTAATGTGTATATCAATTCTTAGAAATCACCATCAGGACATGAGGGGGTGGGGTGGGTAGGAAGAAGAGCCAAGGATGCTCTGAAGACAGATGGCTGAGAAGGTGGAGTCGAGTGGGAGAGTTTGACCTAATCTATCACTAGATTCATATTGGGATTCAGGATCCCTGAATGATGTCATATGTTACTCATGGTGTGATTATTCCTACGTAATTATGTGTATTTCCCTTAGATAATAAGAATTCCCCATCAATGTCTATGATAGTCAGATCCTCTATAAATACTGAATCATGACTTCTAATAAGTTTCTTCAAAGTAGGATCATAAAACATGTATCAAAACTCATAATTTTCATATCAAATAAAAGTAAACTATCATGGCTTTCCATCTAGCTTGGATCTCTCATATCTTGGAAGATGAAAAAAATCCTTGCAACCAAAAATATGTAAGTGATTATACTTGATCTCATTTGCATACCAAAACTTTATAGGAGTTTCTTCCAATAAATCTATCATGGGTGATAAATTGATAATGTATGTTATAGTAAATATATTATCAACCTAATATTGTCTAGGAATATTTGATTCAAAAATAAAATATCAAACTCGATCCCTAAATGACTTGTTTATCTACATAGTGAAACCATGTAGCTGAAATTTTTTAGGAGGAATATTCTGATGTTGAATACCTTTATGCCTTCAATACTGATAAAACAAACCACTATACTCACTCCTATTGTCATTGTGAATCCATTTCAACTTCTTACCAAATCCACTCTCATATGAATCCTAAAATATCATAAAACATCTGACCACCATAATTTTGGAAGTCAAAATATAATCACAAATATTACATGAGTAATCCTCAATAAACATCAAAAAATAAAGACCACTACTAAAAGTATTATATTTAAAACAATCAATAATTTAAGGATGTAATAATTCAAGTACCTATGACTTCTCTTAAAAATTATGACTATTTACACTCACCCTTCTCTATTTTGTACTTATACAATGACTGCATGTGTCAAAATTGATACCCTTCAAACCTGGAAGAAAACGTCATTTGAAAAAACAACCAACCCACATATTACTATTATAGATGAACCTCTTATTACATAAGTAGGAATAAACACTACCCTCAACAACACAAGAAATATTATAATAAAAAAAATATCTAGTCTAGTAAAAACCTGACATTCTCTTGCCATAATCAACTATCAAGGAACCCTTGGAAATATTCCATTTTCAATAATCAAAATTGATGATAAAATAATCCTCATCAAGAACACTAGTAGAAATAATAATCAAATAATCCTAATTCACATGAAAAAATTCTTCAAAATCATCTTACTTATAGTGTTGGTCTCTAAAAAATAGTCATGATATCTAAAACATCAATATAAGCATCATTATCCATCCTTAAAATATAAAAATTCCTAGGATATAAATGGTAAAAAATCATTTATCAATGTCATGTTAAATAAATCACTGCTATTATCGACCTAACATGAATAATTGGAATAAATATTAAGGGAGTCATAAAAAATAACAATATCAACCCCTTTATAGGTAGTGAAATCGTCTCCATCACTATCTTTTGCTGATTTTAATTCATTTTTTTCACATGTAAGATAATTTAAAAAAATTGTAACATGTTCTTTCTTACCATAATAATGAATTTTAGACATCTTATTCTTTGACATGGATTTTCTTTGTCCCTTGCTCATATCTCGACTATTTTGTGCCAGATTCTTATCCTAACTTCCACACATATTATATGTGACCAAACATTTTAAATAAGATCTATCATGAGTAAATCTCATGACCTCTTAGTTCAAAAAATTAGACTTGAGAAAACTAAATTTCATTACACCATTAACAGAAAAAAATAGTTATAGTTAAAATTAAATTATTGCAAGAATCATGTAAAGTAATAAGCAACCAAATCTCCAAAACCACATCTTCAAAATTAATCCCCATTCCATAAAAATGATAAAAAATACCTAAAATTCACTAAAATGACTAGAAATATATATACATTATTTATAACTCAAATTCATCACATTTTTAATGAGAAAATATTTATTAATTACTTTCTTGGAAGAATTAGTTTTCTCAATATTCTCCCAAAAAGTTCTATCATGGGAGATGTTGAAAGTATGGTTTAACAAATTGCCTTCAACCCACTAAATAATGAAACAATAAAACTATCACATTATTAGAATTCAATTATTATTTAGAAATTATTTCTTGATTATGTATACCAAACACCAGAAGATTAATTTATTTGAAAAAAATAATATCTTTTATTTTTAATCAACACCTATTAAAATTGGTTCCATTTATTTAAATAATCCAACTATAATTCAAATCTATTATTTACAAGAATACAACCCACTCCTTTGATACAAAATGTAGATAAATATAGAATGTGGTTAATATGAAAATGATAAACAAAGATAATATGTATAAAAAGATGTTCTTTCCCCTTAAAAAAGTCTAAAACATAGAAGTAGATGCATAGAGACCCAATTATTTTTTCATAAAATTAGATTTTGAAATGTTAAATTTTTAATTTGGAAAAACCAAAAGGAAAAAACAATGTGACCTAGTCCAGAAATTAGAATCTAATAATAATCAAGTCTACATAATAGAGACTTCAAAATATGAGAAGGATAAAAAAATATTACTCTGATAAAATAACAGATCAATGCTAAAAAGAAAATGTAGTATGAAAGTATCTTGAAATAAAGAACATAGCCTAATAAATAAATATAAATAGATCTGAATTTTTAAAAAATATGTTCATTGTCTGAAAAAAAGTTAAGTAAAACGCCAAGATTATTGTAAATATCACCAAATATGAAATTGAATCATACCATAGAAATTTCACTAGTTTTAGTTTTAAAAATAACTTCCGAAAACCATTATTGCATAATATTATTAGTTGTAAAAAGGCCACAAAAAAAATCCCATGTAATAAAAACTAATAACCCCTCTTTAACATATCATTTTTCATTTTTTATTTTAAATGTTTTACACGGGTCCCCACATAAGTATGGCACCAACAAGATTATCCTAATTCCACAAACTCATGTCATCGAGGAGAATACCAAGAAATTCTGAATTTTTAGTTTTAGGAAATGCATGACAAGATGTTCACAAAATAGGACCTTTGAAAATCCAAAAATCATTCCAAAAACCAAAACTATTTTCATAATCAATTTTCCAGTATAGAACATGATCTATCACATATTTTAAACTCTAGATGCTCATCCATAAGACGTAGAGTCATGGGCCCAAACATGAATTGGAGAATGAATAATGAGGGAGAAATATGGATTTCAAAATGTTTTCATTAATGGTGCCTAGATCCTAGAGAAGGAACCAATTTTATTTTGGAAAGAATATATTTATTGAAGTGAAAGAAAATTCTAAATCCTAATCCACCAATGACTTTAGAAACAAAAAATTCATCCCTAGAAATTCAATGTTTCTTGTATCTTCTATCACTATGACACCATAATAAATTAGCAAACTAAGACTGAATTTTTTGAATGAGATAATATTGTCGTTTAAAAATATACATCACATTGAATGGATATCCTAGATAAATGATTTGATAATAGTTTCTTTCCTTTCTTTAGAAATATTTATACCCATCCACCTCTGGATAAACTTTTCCACTTTATCTTCAATGGAAGAGAAAAATATTTCTTTGATTTTCCCTTGATGATTGGGAGACGTGGATATTTTTTGTTATTATAAACCATCATAATACCATAAATATGATGCAATTTATCCTTCCTCTCAACTAGAACACATTTACTGAAATACAATTTTAATTTTGATAGATTAAATTTTTGACTAAAATCCTTCTCATAAGTTTTATTAATTATCAGAATCATAGAACATTCATGGGTGTTAGATCTATAAAACAAGAGAAATTTTTCAAAAAAATAATAAATGAGTGATTGGTAAAGAGTGATAGGAATTCTTATCACCATGAATAGAACCCATCTCATCCAATGAAATTAAGAGTATACAAAAGATATCAAGAACCATAATGAATAAGTAGGGAGGGAGAGGATCATGATAACATAATCCCCAAGAGGGGAGGAAGAATTTTTGTGACCTCCCCTTTAAACATTAAAATAAAAAAATTGAAAGGAAACATATTTCATTATGGAACATATCGATTAGGCCTTAAAACCCAATCAAGGGAGATATGTTCAAGTAAATACCACTCAACATTATTAAAATCCTTAGTCATATCAAGATATAGTACCATTAACCCCAAACCTTCCTTTGAATGGTTTTTGGAGAAATATTAACATCATATGTAATGATCCATTTAGGAATAAAGGCACTTTAGTTCTCAACTATATAAAAGGGAGAACATCATGAAATTGTTTTTCGAGAATTTGTCTAAAAATTTTATAAAGCACATTTTACAAACTAAAAAGTATGAATCCATAAGTAGAAATAAGAAAATTTACCTTAGGGATGAAGAAAATGAGAGCCTCATTAATTTTTTAAAAGTCATGGGAACCTCTCCAAATATCCATCATGATGCTAGTAATATTGGCCCTAATAATATTTCATAATATTAAAAAAAAATAATGAAATCCGTTAGGGTCTAGGGATTTGATAGAGTGAAAACTTTTCAGTGCTATCATAATTTTTTAAGAAAAGATATCTAATTGGAGGGACATATTCATATTATATGTAAAAATGGGTATATATAGTTATTGGGTACCTCATGTAAATAAGAGAATTAATAAGTATATAAATTAAAAAAACATCATGATCCATTAATGGGTTTCCTCTTTATTAGTACACCATGTTCTGTTCTCATTCAAAAGTTTAAGGATAGAGTTCTTCCTTTTTATAGATGAATATTTCTAATTAAAGACATTATTATTTTAATTATCCTACTTAATAAATGATTACCTAAACTCCTGGTACCATAATACCTCCTTAACTATGAGTGTCTCATAGAACTCTTTCTTTAATCCCAAGATTCTACACCAATGATAGTTATCGGTGCGAGTATAATAATTGTGAAGTTACATCTCAATCTTTGAAATTTTATTATCAAATCATCCAAAATATTTATTATTACAATATTGTAATATTTATTCCACACAACCAATCTTATCCCAAACTTGTATAGAATTATATTTTTTAGCATTGCTGTAAAATTAGGTATATTCATATTGAAATTAAATATTTTTTATTCTACCATTTATTTTAATTCTAATTCATGCATGAAAAATGTGTAAATTCCTTATATCATTAAAATTTCCAATTCTATTTAATGTTTATTGTGTGGTTCTATATTATTTGGGAAGACGGTCTTCTATGTGCACTTGTGTTTTGGGTCGGTATGTTTTTCTATACTTTTGTTCTCTTCGGAAAATGGTTTTATTTTACCTTTCCATACTGGTGATACATGGACATCTACTCCTAGTCACCAATATGTGCTTCCCCCTTGAATCGTTCCATTCACTTGTATACCTTATCGACGTGGTTTTTATTTTTTCTATATAGATATCTTGTTAGGACCCACTATAATTTACTAGCATAACTCCATTATTTGCTCCATGTTTTGGAATTGATCACCCTTACACTAAAGGTCCTTTGGGTGTGAGTTGTATTCAGTCTAGTTCTCCTTGGCTCTCATTTAATGGTAGATAAACCCTTGGTCCTTCGGGTCAGTTGGCCTCTTGATATCAATTTTAATGGTATGTTACCCTCCTGAGCTACCTTTTATAAGCTAATCATGGGGAGATTATTCAATGAAATACCTTTCTAGTGAACACGTGTGGCCATATTCATTAATCTATAGGTTTTTACAGATGCTCACCACTTCTATAAATGATGCAATGCACTAATGATCTCATCTTAGGAGTCCAAAATATCTAGTCATAGAGATTTAGAAGCCCATGAATTCATTGGAGTCATTCATCTATAGCTTTTTATTATTTCTCATTATCTTCACAGATTACACATCCACACTATTTTCCATTATATCTTTCCTGATTTGGTAGGGATTTTCTATAATCACTATTTTCGATCTTGGTGATTATTTTCTATGTTACTGATCATTTCATATACTATGTCTATGTATGCTTGAACTGACCTAAACTTTATAAAACCATGTTTCTCTTTAAACACCCAAGAATTCAGGTATTTTTAAAGCCTCATATTAAGGAAACCATCTTGGATCTTAAACATGAAATTACACAAGCTGATTGGCCTTAGCTATTTCAAGGATGAGGGTACTTCACCTTCAGGATGAGAATGTGTCCAGTAGAATATACCACCCATGGTAAGCTCCCCTTTAAATTCTACCCTGGATTGAATCACCAAGCTCACCTTTTATGAGTCCACATGAGGCCAAACAAAATTACCCAGTGAAACCATATGGGTTAGGGGAACTATCCTAATTGAGGAAGGTGACCAATTCCTATATATCTCTTTTATCTAGATTGTTTATAAATAATTTATTGTTATAAATCAAGAAACCATGTTGGGAATGGATTCAAAGTGGTTGGCATGTCCTCTAGGGTACCCCTCCTATATTAGAGGGTTTTCCTCACCATGAAATGATTTAAAAATTCATTATACTTACCATTGATCATCTTAGGATCATTGGAGAATGTTACATTATCCATGTGAATGTTCATTGTTAAACCTAGCCTCTTTTCTTTATGAATATCATAATAAAAAATTCATTTTTATGCCCTCTCTTTATTCCAGGTAACTATTGACCTATCATGTTCAATTATCACTTGTTCAATAATCATTTTAGTGAGATTTTTATAGATGTGGGTATTGAAGAGGACTTATTCCCATCCATTCTCAATATTGGATTCAATACATTTGATCTCATTATTTATGGGAACAAGGAAAAATAGATGATTCGATTTCAAGGAAGGCTTGTCCAGAAGTCCAACTTTAAGGGTCCTAATTTTTTTTGTAATCCCGTCCATGAATGGCCATGCATAGAATTATTATAGGACTCATGGACCACCTAATGATAATAAATTAAATGTACACCATGTGGAAAAAATAAAATATCCCTTCCATCACTTCCTGAAGTCAGGTTGATGAGATGAGGTGTATTATATGATAGAGATTGAACCAAGTGTGATACCCTAGCTTATGAGAATAAAGAGATGGACAAAAATTTGGAAAGACAATGATACATACGACACATTTTTTATCGATTTAAATTTTGATTATTGCAACACATAAATTTATCCCCACAGTATCCAAGATCCATGAGCCCTTTCTAAGTAGAAAAAAATGAAATCCTACCAATCTTTACATAAATATACCCATCCTCCCTTATTTTTAGGGACTTATATGATGATATTAAAGTGTCATAACACAATCCATGACGACTACCTCTCATTGAAGACCTCCATATCATGCCAAGTTTTATCTCTTTCCCATATTCCATAAACAAATGAGAAGGACAAACAAGAACCACCCGAACTAGTCTTAGTATAAATGTGATGATAAGAGGTTTCAATATTCTCCACATAGATGAAATTACTCCAAAGAATACAAATTATTTGGTTGATGGAATCCAAATTATTGTATTTATGAAGGTATAACCTTTGAGAAAGCACTTATATTTTATAGGAGACTTGATTTGGCTCAATCACGGCCACTAATGATACCATATTGAAATAGACATTACTAGAGATTAATTTCGTTTTAACCTAAGATCAAAATCCCTGGGAATTATAAATTATAGTTAGGATCATATGAAGAGGTGATACCTGATTTTAGATCCTGGTGTCAAAAAGAACATAACATGACCGTAAAATAATGAAGAATTATGCTTGGAGTGGGAACTGGTATAGAAACTACTGTGGATGGGTGAAGGAGAAATAATAGGTTGGTATTGGTCAAGATAAACACATGATAATAATGTTTAGCTGTTGGATGGAGCTATAGAAAATAAAGGCGAGGGACTAGGATCTTGTAGACTGGGATTGAAGGAATATCCCTAAGAGTA
Organism: Viscum album; assembly: GCA_963277665.1. Taxonomy (NCBI): domain Eukaryota; kingdom Viridiplantae; phylum Streptophyta; class Magnoliopsida; order Santalales; family Viscaceae; genus Viscum; species Viscum album. The sequence continues at coordinate 70,932,194 of OY728149.1, forward strand.
TAGGATAACTTTAACATGATTGATATAGGGGAATTGTTCCTTTGTAGGGGAGCCGGTACTGATGGATGGATGTGGTGGGGCCAGCCCCAGCATGAAACGCACTAAGGCCAAACATGAGTTTCCCAAGACTTTTATTTTATTCTAATGTTTATATTAATTCTTTGAAAGAACCATTAGGACATGAGGGGGGGGGGGGAAGAAGAGACGAGGATGATCTGATGAAAGATGGATGAGAAGGGGGAGTCGAGCGGGAGAGGTTGACCTAATCTGCCACTAGATTCAAATTGGTAGTCGGGATCCCTGAATGATGTGATATGTTACCAGTGGTGTAATTCTTCCTACAAAATGATGTGTTTTTCCCTTATAGAATTAAAATCCCCCCCCCCCATAAATGTCTACAATAGTCCGATCCTCTATAAATACCAAATCACAACTTCTAGAAAGTTTCTTCAAAGTAGGATAATAAAACCTGTATCTAAACTCATCATTTTCATATCCAATACAAATACACTGTCATGACTTTCCATCTGTCCTGGATCTCTCATATATAGGCACATTAAAAAACCCTTACCACCAAAAAAATGTAAGTTATCATACTCGATGTCATTTCCATACCTACACTTTATAGGAGTGTATCCCTATAAAGCTATCATGGGTGATAAATTGATAATGTACACAATAGTAAATAAATTATCAACCTAAAATTTTCGAGAAATATTTGATTCAAAAATCATACATCAAACCCTAACCCAAAAATTCTTGTTCATCTACTTAGTGACAACATTTATCTGAAGTATTTCATAAGGAATTATCTAATGATGAATACCTTTATGCCTTCAATACAGATAAAAAAAACGACTATACTCACTCCTTTTGTCAGTGTGAATCCATTTCAACTTCTTTCCAAATCCACCCTAATCTAAAACCAAAAATATCTTAAAAATTATGAGCACTATAATTTTGGAATTAAAAACACAATCTCAAATATTACATGAGTAATCATGAATAAACATCAAAAAATAAAGACAACCACTAAAAGTATTATATATTAATGGAGAAAAGTTTTTAGAATGTACTAATTCACGTACCGATGACTTCTCTTAAAAATTATGACTATTTACACTCACCCTCCGCTATTTTCTAATTATACAATGATTGCATGTGTCAAAATTGATACCCTTCAAACCTAGAAGAAAACACAACTTGAAAAAACAACCAATACACATGTTACTATTCTAAATGGGCCTCTTATTACATAACATGGAATATACACTACACTCAAAAACACAAGAAATATCATACTAAATAAAATATTGTGTCTAGTAAAAACCCGAGTATCTCTTTCCTCAATCAACTACCATGGAACCATTAGAAATATTACATTTTCCATCATCAAAAGTGATTATAAAATCATCATCATTAATAACACTAATATAAATAAAATGCAAATAATCCTAATTCATATGAAAAACATTCTTCAAAATCATCTAACTTCTAGTGTTGGTCTCTAAAAAATAGTCATGTTACCTTTAACATCAATATGACCATCATTTCCCATCCTTAAAATATAAAAATTCCTAGGATATAAATGTTAATAACTAATTTATCAATTTCAAGTGAAATCAATCACTCTTATTATCAACCTAACATGAACAATTGGAATAAATATTAATAGATTATAAAAAATAACAAGATCATCCCCTGTAGAGGTAGTGAAATAATCATCTCCGTTACTATGTTCTTGTAGATTTTTCATTCATTTTGTTTTCCCATGTTAGATAATATAAAAAAATTTTAACATGTTCTTTATTACAATAGTAATAAAATTCAAACATCTTATTCATTGACTTGGATTTTCTTTGTCCCTTACTCATATCTCAACTTTTCTATGCCAAATTCTTTTCCTAACATCCACACTTATTCTATGTAGCCAAACATTTTGAATAAGATCTATCCTGAGTAAATCTCATGACCTCTTTATTCAAAAAAGTAGACTTGAAAAAACTAAATTTCATAACATTATTAAGAGAAGAAATAGTTATAGTAAAAAATAAATTCTTCCAAGAATCATATAATGTATTAAGCAACCAAATATCCAAAACCAAATCTTCAAAATTAATTCCCATACCATAAAAATTATAAAAATACCTAAAATTCACTAAAATGACTAGAAAAATATATACATTCTTTATAACTCAAATTTATCACCTATTTAATGAGAAAAACTTTATGATTTCCTTTCTTAGAAGAATTAGTTTTCTTATGATTCTGCCAAAAAGTACTATCATGGGAGATGTTGAAATTATGGTTCACCAAATTGTCTTCAACCCCCTATCGAATGAAACAAAAAAACTGTCACATTATTAAAATTACATTATTCTTTATAAATTACTTCTACATTATGTATACCAAAAACTAGAAGTTGAATTAGTTTTAAAAAAATAATATATTTCATTTTTAATCAACACCTATTATAATTGGTTCCATTTATAAAAATCATCCGACTATAATTCATATCTATTATTTATTAGAATAAAACCCACTACGTTGATATAAAATGTTGATAAATATATCAAGAAATTAATACGAAAATGATAAACAAAGATAATATTTAGAAAAAAGATGTTATTTCCCCTCAAAAAAACCTAAAACATTGAAGCAGATGCATAGAGACCCAAATATTGTTTCGTAAAATTAGATGTTAACATGATAAATTTATAAAGAGGAAAAACAAAAAGGAAAAAACAATGGGACCTAGTCCAAAAATTATAATCATCTAATAATGAAGAATAGATAATGGAGGCTTCCAAATAGAAGAAGGAACAAGAAAATATTACTCTGATAAAATAATAGATCAAAGGTAAAAAGAAGATGCAGAATTAAAGTATCTTGAAATAAAGAACATAGCATAATAAATAAATATAAATAGATATGAATGTTTAAAAAATATGTTAATTATATAAAAAAAGTGAAGTAAAGCACCAAGAGCAGAGTAAAGATCACCACATATTAAAGTGAATCATACCAAATAAATTTCACTAGTTTTAGATTTAAAAACCACTTCTAAAAACCATAACTGCCTCGTATTCCTAGATGAATAAGGGAAACACATGAAAAATTTCCATGCAATACAAACTCATAATCCCTCTGTAACATATCAATTTTTCATTTTTTTTAAATAATTTACGTTGGTCCCCACATATCTTTGGCACCAAAAATATTATCCTAATTCCATCCACTCATGTAATCGAGGAGAATATCAAGAAAATATGAATTTTTTGTTGTATGAAATGGGGGAGAAGATGGTCACAAAATATGAGCATTAAAATCCATAAAATCATTACAAACACAAAAACCGTTTTCATAATCAATTTTCCAATATAGAAAATGATCTATCAGACATTTTAAATAGTATAGGCTCATCCACAAGATGTTGAGTCATGTGCCCAAACATGAATTTAAGAAAGAATAATGAGGGAGAAATTTGGATTTCAAAACTTTTTCATTAATGGTGTTTAGATCCTAGAGAGAGAACTATTTTTCTTAGAAAGAAGAGAATTGTTGAAGTGAAAAAATTTCTAAATCCTAATCCACAAAAGTCTTTAGAAACAAAAAGGCCATCCCTAGAAATCCAATGTATCTTGAATCTTCTATCTCTATGACACCAAAATAATTTAGCAAACTAAGAATGAATTTTTTTGAATGTGAGAATATAGTAGTTTAAAAATATACATTAAATATGAATGGATATCCTAGATAAATAATTTGATAAGAGTTTTTTCCTTGATTTAGAAGTATTCATACCCATCCACATTTGGATAAACTTTTCCACATTGTCTTGAATGGAAGAGAAAAATATTTCTTTGATTTTCCCAAGATGGTTAAGAGATGTGGATATTTTTTGTTATTATAAACCATATTAATACCAAAAATATGATGCATGTTATCCTTTATCACAACAAGAACACATTTACTAAAATACATTTTTGATTTGGATAGATTAACTTTTTGACTGAAATCCTTGTCATAAGTTATATTAATTTCTCATAATTAAGGAACTTTCATGGGTGTTAGATCTAGGCAACTATAGGAATTCATCAAAAATGTATAAATTATTGATTGTTAAAGAGTGATATAAAACCATATCACTGTGGATAAAACCCTACTCAAGCATTTGAATATAGAGTATAGAAGAGACATCAGGAACCTGAATAAAAAATTAGGGTGGGAGAGGATCATGATAACATAATCCCCGAGAGGGGAGGAAGCTTTTTTGTGACCTTCCAATTCACCATTAATATAAAAAATACCATGTAAACATATTTCGTCATGGAACAAATCGATTGGTCTTTGAAACCCAATCCGGGGAGAAAATATTCAAGGAAATACCACTCAACTTTATCAAAATCCTTAATCATATCAAGATTCAGTGCCACTACCCCATAACTTTTCTTTGAATTAATTTTTGATAAATACTTAAATCATCTGTAATGATCCATTTAGGAATAAAGGTTCTTTTGTTCTCAACTATACTAAAAGGGAGAGAATCATGAAATTGTTTTTCTAGAATTTTTCTACAGGTTTTATAAACCCAATTTTACAAATTAATAGGTATGAATCCATAAGTAGAAACAAGAAAAATTACCTTAGGGATGAGGAATATGAGAGGCTCATTAATTTTTTTAAAATCATGGGAACCACTCCAGATATCCTTCATGAGGCTAGTAATATTGGCCCTAAAAATATTTCAAAAAATTAAAAAAAATAATGAAATATATTAGGGCCTAGGGATTTAATAGTGTGAATACATTTCAGAGCTATCTAAATTTTGAAAGAAAAGATATCTCATTCTAAAGAAATATTCATATTATATGTAATATATTGGTATATATAGTTATTGGATATCTCATTTAAATAAGAACATTAAGAAGTATATAAATTTAAAAAAACATCATGATCCATTAATGGGTTTCCTCTTTATTAGTACACCATGTGTTTTTCTCATTAAAAAGTTTAAGGATGGAGTTCATCATTTTTATAGAGGAATCCTTCCAATGAAAGACATTATTATTATTTTTAACCTACTTAATAAATTAATCTCTAAACCATATAAACCATAATACCTCCTTATCTATGAGTGTCTCATATAAATATTTCTTTAAGCCCAAGGTTCTACACTGTTGATAATTATTGGTGCTGGTATAATAATTGTGAAGTTACATCTCGATCTTGGAAATTTTCTTATCAAAGCATCCAAAGTTTTTATGATTAAAATACTATAATATTTATTCTACATAACCTATCTTATCCCAAACTTGTATAGAATTATATTTTTAAAAATAGGTGTGAAATTTGGTATTTTAATATTGAAATTATTTTTTTATTCTACCATTTATTTTAAATCTTATTTCTGCTTGAAAAATGTGCAAATTCTCAATATTAATAATATTTTCAATTTATTTAATTAATGTTTTGTTGTTCTATATTATTTGGGCAGATGGTCTTCTATGTGCACTTATGTTTTGGGATGGTATGTTTTTCTATACTTTGCTTCTCTTTGGAAATGGTTTTATTTTACCTTTACATGTTAGTAATACATGCACATCTACTCTTAGACACCAATATGTGCCTCCCCCATGAATCATTCTATTCACATATATTCCTTATCGATGTGGCTGTTCTCCTTTCTATTCAATGATCTTGTTATGACCCACTATAATTTACTAGCATAACTCCATCACCTGATCCATATTTTGGAATTGATCAACCTCACACTAAAGGTCCTTTGGGTGTGAGTTTTGTTCACTCTAGTTCTCTTTGGATCTCATTCTAGGGTAGAGAAACACTTGGTCCTTCGGGTGAGCTGGGCTCTTGATATCATTTTTTATGGTATGTCACCCACCTCAGTTACCTTTTATAAGCTAATCATGGTGGAATTATTCAATGAAATACCTTTCTAGTGATTAGGTGTGGCCTTATTCTTTAATAAATGGGTTTTTAGAGATGCTCACCCCCTTCCATAAATGATAAAATGCACTGATGATCTACTCTTGCGAGTCCAAAATATCTAGTCATAGAGCCTGACAAGACTTTGACTTCCTGAGAGTTATCTCTCGCTTTCTATGTTTTCTCGTTTTTTTCTCCTTTAAATTTTAAGATAAACATGTTTTATTTTTCTTTATTCATTGTTTATATCTATAAAACTTATCTCACATTTTTTCTTTTTTATGTTGGATAAAATTCATGTGTGTGTGGGTATTGTTCTTTCTATGAATTTAGTCTTAAAAGGGACCAAATCTTGTTAAATACTTTGTTCAATATTTATTTATTTATTTACTTAGTTTCAGAATTTTTTTCTTAACTAATTGTTTTTCTATTTCAATTAATCTTTCTACAATCATATTAATTCATCACTTTCTTACTCTAATTGTAATTATGATAAATTTAACAAAAAAATCATTTTAAATTAAAATACCTAATTGAATAAAAATATATACCCATTGATCTTGGTTATTTCTTGTGGGGATTACTCTTAATTTTTTCACAAATAATTGTATCAAAGCCTTAAAATAAACATGTATTAAGATAAGTTTTAAATCTAAAATTTAAGCAGTGATAATTATTTTAATTTGTGGAGAATAAAAATATTATCCATGCTTGTTCAGAAAATATTAATTTTTTCTTTTCATAGACCAAGTAAAACTATTTTACCCCTTCTAATAATATATTTACCTCTATTTTTTTTATCAAAATATATTTGTTGATATTTTTTTTAATTCCTATAGTTCTTTACTGATTTATTACTGATATGGTGGTTGATATTTTTTCTATAAAAAAGTGCTACTAGAAACTTTATTAAGTTAGGGAAATTATATATGATTACTTCATTTGTTGGTAGTCTTTATAAAAAACATTACATGTTTATGTTTAAAATAAAACATGGTATTTTAATTAAATCCTATTTGGATGAGGTTAATGAAATAATTATTTATTTAGAAACATTAATGTGTCTTTTGAATATAAGGATCATGATATGATTCTTTTAATTTCTTTAGTCACTATTTATAGAACAATAGTAGATACTATGATGTGTGGTCCTAAATCTTTGACCTTACAATAGTTTATATCTACCAAGCTCTCTAAGGAATTATATTTGAAACCTAGAGTTAAAGGTGTGGTTGAGAGTCTTTTCACAAGGGATAAACCACAAATCAAGGATACGAAGAAAGATTATAGTATAGATAAATCCAACAATAATAAACAAAACAAATTTAGGTCTAAGTCAAAGGATAGAAAATTTATTTGGTTCAAATGTGGTAAGACCAGGAACATTATACCCAAGTGTAGAAAACAAAAAATCCTAATATTAAAGAACCTACTAACCAGTCCCTTTTAGTGGATTTTGGTTATAATATAGCTAAATTTTTAAATGTGTCTAGGCATGATCCCATTGATGAGTGGGTATTGGAATCTAGGTAATCTATTTATATGTGTCCTTATAGAGAATATTTCATTGATTTGGTAAAAAGGGAATAAGGAGATGATATTTTAGGAAATAAAAGGTGGTAGAAAGTTATGGGAAGAGCAACTATTTTAATATAACTAACTAACTACTCTATCATTACTTTTTTAAGAGTTTGGTGGGTTCCTAACCTCCATATAAAGCAAACATCCTTTAGAATTTTAGACCAAAGGGGATTCAATTTTAGCTCTAAATAATGTTTCATAACAATCTCCAAATTCTCTAGAACTATAATCAAGGGTTACCTTTTCATTGGGTTGTATGTATTGAATGGGATGACCCATTATTGGTAGTCGGGTAGTGTTCATGTAACTACTACTGATTAAATTTGGTTTTGGAATAAAATATTTGTGAATTTAAGCACAAAGGGTCTTAAAGAACTCAATAAATAAGAATTGTTAACTAACATTACACATAAAAAACTTCCATTTTGTGTATATTTTGTAATGGGTAAATATAATAGTGTCATCTTCAATATTTCAACCTTTAAACCTAGTTTCCCCTTATATACGTTCATTTTGATATGGGGGCTATCTAGGACCACCATGCAAGCTGGAGGTTCCTATTTTGTTGCCTTCACTGATTAATTGTCTAAAAAGGTTTGGATTTATACACACAAAACCAAATCTAATTCTATTTAAACCTTTAAAACCAGTAAAAGACTTGTTGAAAATATAATTAGAATGAAAATTAAAACCCCAAGAACTAAAAAATGATTTTAATAACTCTACAATGATTTTATTCTATTATTTTATTCTAATGGTATTTTAAGAAATCATTATATTTGGGAAAACACCTAGTAGAATAGACTTGATGAATGCATGAAAAAAACTATTCTTAAGATAACCTTTACCATGCTTACATGGTAGGGTCTTCCCAAGTCATTCGAGGTAGAGGCTTCCACTATGAAAGTTTTCTATATAAATTGGTTCCCATCCTTTTTTAATTGGTTTAAAACCCTAGAGGAATTTTTGATTAAAAATCCACCTTCTTATAATCACCTAAGAGTCTTTGGGTGTATTTCATATTCCCATGTTAAGACTGATAAAATTGAAACTTGAGATCTTAAGTGCATTTTTTAGGTACTATGAATGTTATAATGGTTATAATTTTTGGGTTGATAATACCAGATACCAAAAATTTATTATTAGTATATATGTGGTGTGTCATGGATCCTATTCCACAAAGTATAAACCTATCAAAAAAGTGATTGATGATACATCTGTTGATGGGGAAGCTGATTCTTAACCATCAAACCGGTTTGAGGCTGCTATTCATCTTCCTCTTAGTGATCCTCAGTTTGTGATCCAAAAACAATATAGCTATATTTTTATTCAGATTCTAATAATGAAACTCATGATAATTATGTAGATTACCAATTGACTTGTGATAATGTAATAAGGGTCCATAGACCTCCTTCTCATTTTGAAAAATATGATATTATTTTATTTTCCTTTCATGTGGCCTAGGATCTTATAGATAATGACCCTCAATATTATAAGTAAGTCATTAATGATAGAAATTCCAATTATTGATTCTATTCCATGGTTTTAGAAATTAACTCCTTAAATAAAGATCACACTTGGTCTATCATTGATAAAATTTCTAATGCTAAATCAATTGGCCTCTAGTGGATTTATGAATAGAAGGATGATAACACTTTTTGAAAGAAAATTAAGTTCAAATATAGATTAGTTTCCAAGGGGTTCATACATATATAGGTAACAGAATATTCTTAAATATTTTCAATAGTTGTAAAATAATTATCTCCCTTACTACTATTTCATGATTTTACTGCCTACTATTTTATCACATTAAACTATTAGATGTGAAAAAATAATTCCTTCATTGTATCCATAATGAAAAATTGTATATGGAACATCCTAATGGTAATTATAAGGTTGTTAAACTAAACAATTTTTTCAATTTGACTATATATATTTATGTTTTCAAATATGACTCTGGGAAATGGTATAGGAAATTTGATTCTTTTATGATAAATAACCATTCACTAGGAGTCAATATTGTAATGACCCAAAATTTCAATAATTAAAAATCTTATTGATCTAATTAAATGTTTTATTATGTAAAATGGTTATGTAAAACATATGAAATTCCTCAGTTTTATGTTTTTTTATTTTAAAATACCATTATGAATTGTTACCATTGCTAATATAGCCATTGAATAGTGACCACATGATTTGTATAAATATAGGGCTTTAAAAAATCCAATTTACTCAGAAAAAGGAAGGTATGGACTCAACTAATAAAATTGATCTGTACAGAGCCCATTTTTGGAGCTTATATAGGAGGTAGTGTCACTGGACTTTACTCTTGACCAACCCCATGCCAAGATTTAATATGTTAAGCTTGAACAGAATCACCTACGGGGGAAGTGGAAGTTAATAGAGATTACCACATGAGAAATATTATCCATGCCACCCCAAGAGTCTGTCACCATTGTACACCTTATCCTTATGTATTATGCATTTTTTATAAGCAGTTATGTAACATGAAACTAACACTATGATAATGTGCATTAGTTTTGTATAGAATAAAGTATATACAATTTTTTTTATTATTGTTGCCTTGTAAATGGGTTTTAAAGAAAAAATAGTATATTTATTTAATATTCAATTAAGAAATATATTCTGTGGAATTAATGAATTTTTGAATTAAATAATATTTTAATAAAATATTATTACTAAATTACTTTTTATTGAATATAAATTATCATATATTTTTTTGAGTACAATTGTAATTATTTAAGGTTTAAAAGATGTTTTTGTCAAAACCCATGAATTTTCAATAAGTGTTGGTTTTTTTAAAAGTGATAATACAAATATTTTAGAGATTATTTAGATAAAATGAATATAATTTTTGGAATCAGGTCATTGAAATTATCCAATAGTGAATTTTTCATAATTTTTTGAGACAGTTGAATTTTTGGGTAAACAATTAAATACCTTATAAATATATAATATATATTATGACATCCTAATCACCAAATAGTGATGTAATAAAATACTATATATGGTATGTTCGGAAAATATATGTTTAAACTTTAAAATAATGTTATATTAGATTTGTTTGATTTAATTTACAATGCTTTATTTGACCCTCCAAGACTTATAAAACATTTTAACATTTTAAAATGATTTCCCTGAGAGTCTGAATCACCTCCACGTAAGCAAGCTTAATATTTTAAAAATTTAGGATATTTTCCTTATAAAATAATTTTTTCCAATCCACTATTTCAATAACCATGTTCAATAACCATGTGATGGTTTTTGGCTTAGATTAGTTTAATGTGAGGTGTCCAAAAGCTAAATAATAAAGAATTCCCTATCCTTTCCCATATTAACCCACTCAATCTCCCACTTCTCTTCACTAAAAACCTCTTTTTGCAAGACTAAACTATTATATTATCTTTATATAATCCTCACAAGTCACCCTAATATCCCTATATTTCTCTCTCAAACCTCTCCCATGCCTTTCGGATCACACTTCCATGTAAGTGATTTCTTTATTTTTCATATTTTTTAAATTTATTAATGTTGTTATAACCTTTTATTTTAAATTAAAAAATTTTGGGTACGATTTATCACCGCCATACTTCCCTTCTTATGTTTTAATGTTGACAGACCCCTTTATCTCTCATTAATGCCACCCATGTACACTCGTTAACATGTCTAAATTCCGTAAGGGGTTTCTCTCTCCTCATTTACATTCAAGCAATTATTTTATATTATGCATCTCAATTCCATTTCATATGTTGGGATATTATGTTCCCTGACCCCATTACTGTCCATTTCATCTATAAATGATGAGAGACCACTTTCTCTCTCATCAACCCATTTTTATGATTTCTATTTGACGTTGTTATGCTGCCGATGTTACATCAAAATTTCCCATGCCAAAATCATCATGCAAGTGAATACCAAACCCTTTTTTCTATAAAGGGTATTCACCATTATGCACATGTACTTGTTTATTAAGGACATAAAATTATGTATTCCATAACTCTTATTCATGGAATAAATTATGTTGTTTAATTAAGCCATGTTGTATGATCCAAGTGGCACACTTATGCATGAAATGGAATGTTTATAAAGGGTGCGCCTCGATATCACTCCAATGAATTGGGTAAAGATTAATATCCTAGTACATCAAGTAAAATGAGGTTTTACTCATTCTAATTCAAGTTCAGTGAGGTTTTACTCATTCTTCATGTGTAGAGATCCTTGGCTCATGCTAATATCATGTTAATGTTTTTTCCACATTTCCATGTTATGATAATCATGCTATATCATGATTTTATGTTCACATTTCTGTTATGATCAATCGATACGAATGATGCCTAAAATTCATTTTTTCTTCATGTTATTCACTTCTACCTCTTAAATGGGATTTATAGCTCACCCATTTCTTATGCATGTCCCCAGGTTATCCCATTAAATGCTAAGTGGTAAGGAATGTTGTGTCCATATAAAATAAGTTTTCAATAAGGATGTTGTGTTTTATGTTCTAAGTTGTTATGTAATGTTCCTAACTTTTGAAGACACTAGATCTCTCAATCCTTAGAGTTACCTTAAGCGAAAGTTTATGTAATAAATAATGTTTATGAGTGTAATAAGTACAATATTGTTATAGTTGGTATCAAAGGATATATTTAGTTATTTGTTTGGATTAGGATTATATACCCCTAGTGAAAGACATAGGGACAATACTATGTATAATAAAAACATCCCTATACTTCGGTGGCTATTTAGTAAATTATTTATTAATAAAATACATCCTGATTTGGATACAAGTTGGTAGAGGTTTCTCTAGCACATATGTATATAGGGGTAAAACCTGAAAACACAGATTTGAGCTAGACTCGAATGGAAATTGGTGCACGATAATGGGCCTTACAACACTCTTGGTCACAACACTCCTGAGAGAATTGCTTTGGTAAATTCATATGATTAGTATGAACCATTATTAAGGGAATTAAAAAATGCCCCTAAGAATATATATTGGGAAGTAGATCATGGATAAAATAGATAAGATAAAGAAATAAATCTAATTTGAAATTTGTCTCTTTTCTTCATTTGATTCCCCTTTATGTGTTACCTCTAACTTTCCTTTTATTCCAGAAAATGGTCGGTAATAGGAGGTCTCGGGCTAACATCCGATGCGAAGATCAATCTGATGAATGTTCTAATGTGATTCCCAATCCGATGGGAACAAGAATCACAAACATTGTCATGATAATCTCTCATTTAACCCATGTTTTGAATTGAAAAATGGGTCAAGAGGAACGTTCAAACACCCCTAATAAAGAACAAGTCACAATCGAGAGCCTCCTAAGACAATAGCTGCTTACTTTTAATGGATCATCAGATCCCTCAATTGCCTAATAATGGAATAACTCCATTGAAAAGATATTTTCCATCCTTTAATGTTCAAAACAATAGATGGTTCTTATGGCTATTTACCGTATAGAGAGTGAAGATGATCAATGATGGAAATTGATCAAAGCTAGAATGCCTAAGTAGGAGATCAAGGAATTATAATGGATGGATTTTCAGAAATTGATTTTCGGTAAATATTTTCCGTGCACCCTCTGACTTTAGATAGAAAGGGACTTCCTTTACCTCAAGGAGAAATATGACAAATCCATTTAAGTGTACGTGGAAATATTCACAAGGCCTGCAAAATACACGTCTATATTTGTCGTTACCCCAAAATGCATGTTTGACCGCTTATTTTGTGGGCTAAAACTTAGCCTATGAAAAGCCCTGGAAATCTGTGAATTTGATAGCTATGAGGAAATTGTCCAATGTAACCTCAAAGTCGAAATGGAGATTGGATAATCTCATGGGTATCATTGGGATAAAAAGAATAAGGTGGAACTTAATTCTGGTAGTCTGATAGATAAATCAAATAGTGCTAAGAAATTCCAGCACCTCACTTACCAAAGGTGTGGAAATAAGCATCCCATAAATTGCCTGAATGGGATGAGGAATTGCTTTAGGTGTGGAAGAGAAGGGAACCTGGCTATTAACCGATGACAAAACAAACATGCAGATATGACAGAGGATAGGAATTATACCTTCAAACCTCAATGCATTGTTAATTACTTCAACTACAAAGAACTAGGGCACATTGCGAACGAGTTCCCTAAGACATGGGTTTTCAGAAGCAACCAACAACCTCCAAGGCAGGAAGGGAGATATTTTTTTTGTAAATACTGCCAAAGTGGTGACAATTATTCTAGTTATTCATTCATGAATAGTGAACATACTTGTTGATTATAGTTCTACACATTCTTTAATACCCCGAAAGTTTAGTAGAACAATCCCAACACACCAAAAACCACGGAATTAGAGATGTCAGTGAGAATGGAAAATGGGGAAATCATTGCATCCCATGAATATAACTCCTCCCATATCACAATATATTGATTAAAATTCTTGGTTAACCTCTTCATACTTCCTCAGGTTGAATCTAATGAAATTATAAGAATTAATTGGATTTCCTTATATAGATCCAACATTATTATTCTTGAGATGAAAATCACTCTCCATATGTAAAATATACCCCCGGTTCTATACAAGTGAAAGGAGGAGGATGAATCTTCTCTAGCACCATCACCTCAAGAGTGGTTATTAATGATCCATGAGCATGCATATCTTGATCAGATGACTGAGTCTAAGGAAGAAACCATCCATGAAGACATGCCTATTATGAGGATATTTTCTAAATTGTTTTTTGAGGAATTTTCTAGTCTTGCTTCTATAAGAGATGTTGAATTCACAATTGACCTTATTTATTAGGAATTTTACAATATCCAATACATTATATTGAATGGATATTGCTGATCTTGATGATCTAAAGAAACAACTATAGGAGAATCTGGATAAACGGTTTATACGCCCAAGTGTTTCACCATTCCTCTTTAACAAGAAGAATGATCTGTCAATGCGCCTTCGCATTGATTATCATGAGCTTAACAAAATCATGATAAATAACAAGTATCCCCTACCATGAATTAATGAATTATTTGATCAGCTATGTGGAACACAATACTTATCCAAGCTGGATCTGTAGTCCTTATACTACCAATTAAGGGTGAAGAAAGAGGATATCCCCAAGACTGATTTTCATACAAGATATGGGCACTATGTATTCATATTAATTTTTTTAGGACTGACTAATGCCCCAGAAATCATCATGGACTTGACGAATAGAGTATTTAGAGATTAACTCGACAAATTTGTGGGAGTCTTTATAGAAGATATTATGATATACTCCAAAACTAAGGAGGATAATGAGGAGCATCTAAGAACTCTACCAGCGACCTTGAAAAAAGGATAGGTTCTATGAAAAGTACAATAAGAGTGAGTTCTGGTTAAAGGAAGTCTCATTCTTGGGTTATATCATCACAAGCAATGGGATATATTTGGATCCATCTAAGATAACTAAAATTGAGTGATGGATGAGGCCAACATCAGTGATGTGTATCCCTAGCTTCTTGGGGTAAGCTGAATATTATCACCAATTTGTGAGAAATTTCTCGCGATTGTGAAAACCTTTTACCAAGATAACTCGAAAGGGTGTCAAGTTTTTGTGGAGTGATGAATGCGAAGATAACTCTTGGGAGTTGAAAATTAGGCCTATCACTGCGCCCTTTCCAACATTACCTACATGTGGAAACAATTTTGTGGTATTCAATGATGCTTCAAAGAAGGGCATGGGCTCTGTTTTGATGAAAAATGACAATGTAATTGCCTATTCTTCAAGGAAATTGAACAATCATGAGAAACAATATCCAACACATGATATAGAGTTGGCTTTAGTGATCTCCGATTTAGAAATTTGGTGCCATTACCTCTTTGGGGAGAAGATTGAAATATATACCGACCACAAAATCATCAAGTATATATTCACATAGAAAGAGTTTAATATGCTCCAATGAAGATGGTTAGAGCAGATCAAAGATTATGACTGTTCAATCCATTACCACCCTAGGAATGTGAACAAGGTGGATAATGCTCTAAGTAGAAAGGACCCAACAATTATATCATTTATGAGAATTGAATATGATCCAATCTTCATAGATTTGATGAAGATGGACATGGGAATAATAAAGAAGAGAACCTCATAAACCCTTTAACAAATGATTGCTATACCATATCTTTTATAATGGTTAAAGGATTCTCAAAAGGATTATGTGGGAATATAGATGAAATTGGAAACTATCAAAAAAGTGGAATTCTTGAATTTCAATGGTAATGAAGAAGGGATTTTATGATTTGGGTCAAGACTATGCATTCCATCAAATCCGTAGATAAAGAAGGAAATTTTAGATGATTCACATAGTTTGAATTTCTCCATTCACCCAGTAAACACATAGATGTATCGAGATCTCTAATAGCATTATTGGTGGGATAACATGAAGAAGGAGATTGCTGAGTATATATCAATGTGCCTAGTATGTCAGAAAGTAAAGGCAGAGAGGCATATGTCTAAGGGAATTATTGGACCATTACCCATACTAATATGGAAATTGGAGAACATTACCATGGAAATTGTCACCAGACTTCCAAAGACATCCAAAGGGAACAATGATATCTAGGTCATTGTTGATCATCTTACAATGGCTGTACGCTTCCTTACAATTCAGTAGGATTTATCATTTGATCAACTAGCACAAATATATATCAGAGTAGTAGTAAGGATTAATGGAGTACCACTATCTATTGTATCTAATCGAGATCTGGGATTCACCTATATGTTCTAGAAGAGTTTTCAATATGATTTGAACATTGAGATGAAATTTTGTGCAGTTTATCATCCTCAAACAGATGACCAATCTGAGTGAACTATCCAAAAACTTGAGTACATGTTGAGATAATTCTCAATGGACTTCAAATGAGGATGAAATCAACATATTCTTCTAGTTGAGTTCTCATACAATAACAATTTACACTCATGAATACAAATGGATCCTTTTGAATCCCTTTATGGGAAGATGTAAAAAAAACAGGCCTGTTGGGATAAAGTCGGGGAGAAAAAACTCCTAGGTCCAGAAATGGTGGAAGAGATGGTGGAGATGCCTAAGACCATCCAACAATACATTAAAATTACTTAGAGTTGAAAAATAGCTATGACGATAATCATTGACGAGACCTAGAATTTGATGTTGGAGACATGGTATTCCACTATATATCACTATGGAAGATAGTTATGAGATTTGGGAAGATAGAAAATCTTAGTCCAAGGTAAATAAGCCCATTTTGATATCCTTGATCAAATTAGAGAAGTGGCCTATCGAGTAACACTCCCACCGAACCTATCACAAGTACAAAATGCATTCCATGTATCACTCTTGAAGAAGTAAATACTTAACTCATCACATGTACTCAATCCAGGGGTGGTACCATTAGATAATTAACACTCCTATGAAGAGAAGCCACTGAAGATCATATATTTTAGGGGAAAAGTTCTACAAAATAATTAAATCCCCCTCATTGGGTGTTGTGGAGAAACCAAAAGTTTGAAGAAACAATGTGGGAATAGGAGGAAGTGATGAAGCAGAGCTACCCTAATATATTTTAGTATGGGAAAAGGAACATTTGAGAGAGAATGTTTTTAAAGGGGAAGATTACAATTACCCAAACTTCTGTGTATCTTGAGCATCAAATTCATCGAAGTCAATCTTGCTCCCACTATCCTTTTTGAGTATGTGATTCCTCTCAAGAAAGATGGATTGTCTGGAGACAGTCACCTTCTTCTCTGAAGGGTTATATAGGTTATATCCTTTCATTTTCTTCGGATATCCTATAATGATACACTTCGCTCCTTGAGGTGCTAGTTTGTTTCTTGAGAAGGCCTTAACAAATGCCCCGCATCCTCATACACATTTTTGCAACAAAGGGGGTTTCTTTCCATTCCATAAATTGGAGGTAATTCCATTTTATTCCTTGGTCAGTACTCAGTTTAATATATATACTGTAGTCTATAATGCATATCCCCAAATGGATAATGGAAGATCTGCATGACTCATCATTGACCTCACCATGTTCAACAAAGTGTGGTTCCTCCTTTCACAAAAACCATTCCACATTAGTGTATAAGGAGGAGTGAGATGATATAGAATCCCAGACACCCAAAGAATATCAATGAACTCGAGATTCAAGTATTATCTACCTCGATCTAATCAAAGCTTCTTTGTCTTCTTACCATGATGATTCTCTAATTCATTATTGAATTCCTTAAATTTCTCTAAGGCTTATGACTTATAACTCAATAAGTTGACATAGTCATATCTACTAAAATAATCAATAAAAGTAATGAAGTAAGAATATGGACCTCTAGCTTCTATTGGTAATGGTCCACAGACATCTGTGTGCACCAATCCTAATAGCTCTGTGGCCCTTTCACCCTGTCCACTGAAAGGTGTCTTGGTGATTTTTCCTTGTAAACAAGCATGGCATCTATCATGTGGGTTTAGCCCTGTAGAGTCTAAATAGCCATCTAGGAAGAGCTTTATCAAGTGCTTCTTGTTTACATGACTGGGACGGTGATGCCACAACTGGGTGATATATGAGTCATGTGAGTTTTTTTCATTATAGATTTCCAACACTTGGTTTTCATAACTTAATACATAAAAATCAATATTTAAATGCACCATACCATAACAGACCTTGTTCTTATAAAAGAGACAACCCTTATTTCCAAAATTGAAAATAAATCCATCCATATCTAAAAAAGATACATAAATTATGTTCTTGGTAACACTAGGCACATAAAAACAGTTATGTAAGACCAAAATCATACAAGTTGGCAATTAGAGGTGGTAATCGCTAATGGCTAACGAAGCCAACCTCACGCCATTGGCAATCTGAAGATTCACCTCCCCTGTGGAAATCTTTCTAAATCTACTTGTTTCCTACATTTGAATACAGAAGTGAGCCCCAAAAGCTGTATCTAATACCCAATGTGTAGTAATGGAAAGATTACACTCGATAACAAATGCACCTTTAGAATCCCCATGCTTTTGGGTGCAGTTCATATTTCAGTGGCCTTGCTTTCGATATGAAAAACATACCGCCTCCCGTTCCTTTCCCTTACCCTAGATCTTACCCTTCTTGAGGGGACGATGCTCGGGGGATTTAAACCGTTTAAAAGTTTTGGTCCCTTTTCCTTGTCCTTTCTTTTATTATTCTCCTCAAGGACTGTGGTTTTTCATGCCCATGTCCTTATCTACCTGGAGAATTAAGGTCAGAAGTTCTGATAGACTCTTCTCATTGTTTCTCATGTTTTTGTTGAAAATAATTCTAGATAAGGTCTTGGGAAGTGATGATAGGATGAGATCTGTATGCAACTCATCAGGGAACTTAATCCCTAAGTTTTCCAGGCCTTCAATGTATCCAATGACCTTGACTACATGAGGCCCAGCTGGCGCAGAATCTCCAAGATTAATTGTAAAAAATGTATTGGATATCTTATATATCTTCTGTCTCACCTTCTCTTAATAGAGATCCTTAAGGTGAGACATCATGGTACACGCGTCCATATTTTCATGTTTCTTCAGGATCTCCCGATATATGGACGACATCATGAAACATTGAACATTTGTGGACTCATCTATGTGTTTCATATAGAGAGATAGTTCCTCATCACTAGCCTCTTTTTCAAGTGAAATAGGAATATGCTCTTCCAATACATACAATTTCCTCTCGTGGTGGAGGATGACGCGGAAACGCCTCTGCCACTCTTAGAAATTAGTGCCGCTGAGACGGTTTTCCTTCTTGATTATAGTTCACAATGATATGTTTGAAGTAATTTTTCTTTCCGTTTCTACAAATTAAGTAGAGAAAATGTTTAGTACTTTATTATGATAAAACCGAGGGAAATAAAGTAATACTTTTTAGTCTCCAACTATTTTTATCTAAATCCAATATCCCTCACCATTGACATTGGAATATTCTAGTTCTTGAATATTCTATTGCCAAGGATCCATGTTTCCCATATAATTACCCCAACTAGGGTTGGTCAAGAAACATGAAGGGTTCTAGGTAGGCATTCTAAATTCCAAATACATTAACTCACATCTCCTTGATCCATTGAGTGGACTCCCCAATCTTGAAATCCTTTTATTTTTGGATTTCCTCAACCTTTGCCTCTTGGTCACACCAAGTCCTGCTATGGAAGTCAACCCTTGATGTGAACGAATTCAATTGAACCCAAAACCTTGAATTAGCATTCCCCGATAATTGAAAGCACCCCAACAAGGGTTGGTCAAGCACTTTGAACTATGGTTCCATTTTAACAAATATTATAGAAGGCTATACCGACTTAATATTTATTTGAGGGATTTTATCCTTATATGTAAATTTACATGTTATTATCTTTGATTAAAAGCTTGTTAATATTAAGTGGGATGTACTTAATTGATTAACAATGTCTAACATAATATTTTATGCATAAGTCAGTCTTATTTTAGTTCCATCTTGCATGTTTGTTTAATTCATTAATTGTGTGATCGTGATAACACACCCATAATAAATAAACCATGAAACTGACAGAAATAAAATAAATGGTATGATATTGAGATTCTTCTATTGTTTAGTTTTACTAGTAGTTGATAAAATACCCCAAGACCTAGGGTAGAAACACCTTGAACCTTTTGGGTTCGTATTTACAGCTTTCCACCTATCCACCTTTGTATCTCCTTGGATTTGTTTCACCTTGGCTCCTAACTTGAGCCGTCTCCACCACATTGGGAGCTCCATCCATTAAATATGCTTTTATCTCACACACAGGTGAGGGGTAATATAGGGTTTTACATAAAATAAACCTTGGGTGCATAGGCCGTACATATTAATGAGGAGAAGGCTTGCAGAAAAACAAATTTAATTTAAAAAAATAAATAAAAAGAAACCATTCACATACAAAGGTCTTGGTCTATCTCATGATCATCCATACATGAAACGATATTTACACATAAATAAAACTTTCATTCAATTATCTAATCATTATTGTTTAAGATAAATCATGCTCGAATAAATTAATTATATTTAATCAATCAATCCTTTTATCTTAAACCATTTTTTGAATTTCCATGATATTATCATCCATTATATTTTTAAACAAATAAATTCATTTAAAATTATCTTTGTACGTAACATGTACCTTGGAGGCAACCCGGTGAGTTCCTGTTCATAACTACCCAATGAGTAGAAAAGAACATTACACATATGTTAAATTAAACACAAATATATAAATCAACTATCATGTGTTGTGCCTCAGCATTATGCCTGCACTATGGTATATGTGTTAAGGGTTTTTATAATATTATAATAAATTTAAATAGATCTGCATAATTTCGATGAGTACACGGTTTGTAGTTCTGACTGCAATGTGTGTAGTTTCGTTCACCGTCCATCTGAAGTACACTCCCAAGGACACGACGGCTAGATGTACTTCAGAAATTTTCAGAGTGCACAAACTGTTCAGTGGTACACACGCCGTGAAGTATACATGTTACACGGTTTCTAGTCGGGTGTGTCGTGTACGATGTACATGGTCCAACCCTAGCCCGAAGGGAAAAAATCTGTGTTTAGTGGACCACACAACATGTATTCTAGAAACCATGTGCCACCTATTCCTGGTCAACACACGGGGTCATTTTTTACTTTGGAATACTCCAACACACGAACTCATTTGGTAGACCAGTCCGATTCATCGAACATTGAATACACAACACATGCTTCCGAATACACACCGTGTATTCTGGTGTTGTATGGCCAGGAATGTTTGGCACCTCCAGATGAGATCCTCTATTTTATTATAATCAAAATTAAAATAAAAATTCATTTCTGTAAGGTGAATGTGTAACGTGAGAGGAGGAACATATCTGAAGATTCAGATTTTAAAGAACAATTAACTTGAATTGAAAGAACTAAATTATTACATGCATAAATTACAAATGAAAAACAAAAAAAATTATAACCAACAATATGACCGCTCTGATACCACTTGTTAGTTCCAATCGCAGTGGAAGCGCGTTGGTGGGTGTACCCAAATTTAATTTTATCATTAACAACGATCAATCCATGATCCATCACGATAATAAAATGCCAGATCTTTAGAATAGAACAAAGAACAAAAAATAAAGAGGGGTGATCTGGAACCATTGATAGGATCATCATATGTTGGTTAAAATTAATTTAATTACTTGAAAAGAATTAACTTGATGGAATTATTTATATATTGATGTTTCCGGTCACGATCTATTGTGATCCGTCGTTGCGTCGTAGAATAAAAGTGTAGGATTCTTCTAGAGGTGATACACATGTGCTCCATGTATCTTTGGACTTCACCAAATTTCTCTCCAGGTGCTAGCGTGTAACACCCCAAGAATTCATATTGTGTTATTTCTTCAAAATAATTCAATAACTTGCACTACACGCAACACCGAGTTCAATTGCACCATGGCTTACCAAAAATCCATTCAAAAGAGGTTATGAATAGTATTAACTAAATTTTAAACTTTATATAATCCTTATAATTTTTCCATATTATGAGTATCTTAGACATAATGCAAGAACAAATTCATTTTCAGTATTGCACTTTTATCAACTTTTAATAGTAAACCCTTTTTAAATACAATATTTTAAACTTTTTGACTAAATGGGGACATCAAAAATTTAAAATGAAACATCCCAAGCTTCCACGGTACGCTTTCTTTGAATAATGCAGTAGCGTGTGTTATACGCAACCTTGACTTTTAACACACACCACAACCAATCAAACTAGCCATTATGAATAGTAATACCTAATTTTTGAAATTATATATATTTTATATTTCAAAATGGACTTCATTTTTGGATTCGGAATATCTAATTTATCCTATGGAGAAATTTTGGTACTTTTCGAATAACTTTCATATTTTGATGAATAGTGAAAATTACTAAATTTTAATTTAAAACAAATTTTTCAATCAAAATAATTAATAGTGATAAATTATCAATTTGAGTGGTTTTAAAGTAAATTTATAATATATTTTTACCATTTAATATAATTTTGGTCATTGGACATAATTTTACAATTAAACCGAACATAAACAAGTGTCAATCTTTTGATAGTTATTATCTCTTAAAAACACGCTTTTTGTTTTGACAGCGGGAATTAATTTTAAATTAATTTCTGCCACTTCTGTGTTTTGAATTTAGAAAAATGGATTCCATATTTGGAATCAGGATGTCCAGATTTTGTAAATAGGTAACATTTATTTTTAGACATTTTGAATAATTACTGTGGTAAATATTTTATTTACCATGGTTAAGGGTAAATCTGGTAAATAAGGGTTAAAAATAATATTATAATAATACTAAATTACCCTAAAACCTGTCCTAGCCTTATTTATTGATACATGTTCAACCATAGGCATCTTTGGGTCGATTTGGGGACCCTATGGCGCCACTTGTAGGTGATAGGGACACTTTATTTTAATTAAGTTAAAATGAATACAAAAATGACACAAGCATATATCTTTTAGAAAAACAATTATTACATTGGGTTATATATGTTGGATTTTAGATTATAAATATTCATTATAAAGATACAATAATTTCCTACATAAAGATATTTTATTTATAATTTTTAGACATTAAATAATTTATTTTATTTATGACACAATGATGATGCAGTAATTACTAAAATAGTGAAATATTAAATTAATTGATATTATAAATACCCAAATAAATATAATATGAAACTTTTAATGAATTAAACTAATTTTCTAGGATAGTATGATATATTAGTATTGATTTAATTTACTTTTTTAGAAGTAATCAATCTGTTATGAGTTTCAAAAAAAATCAACTATTGAATAGTGTCAAAATTGACATAAAAGAGTTCTTAAAACAAATATTATATTATTAATTGATATTAAATTCCTAAAAATCTAAGGTTCGGCCAAGAGACTTATATCATGATTGTTTCATAATTAATGGACCACTTGGGGGTCTCTTGGATGTATATAGTAAGTTTATGAACCATATTATATAAAAATATAAAGAGACATTGTAAAAGTGAAACTAATTAACTTAGAGTTAATACTTAAAGATAAGGTTAATATAAGTACCCAAACCTGTCTAAATTCTATTGGTTGAGTTTTTTTCGACCCATCCCCACCTTAACCTTTGAATAGTCAACTTTGGAGCCATTGGAAACCGATTATGAATTTATTATAAACTAATATCTCTAGCTTTTCCAAAGGTGCCCATCACCCCTCTTATAAAAGGGCACTCCTCCTTCTCATTTCTTCACACCTTCAAAGCCTTTTGGTTCAGCCAAACTCTGCCCAAATACTCTCCCCACTTCCCTAACTACAACCTAGAGGCCTTAGTTTGATCATAAAGCCAACCTAAGGAGCCCTTTTGATCAAATTAAAAGGAAGAAACTGAAGAAGAGGTAATGATTTCACCACCCTTTTCCAAGTTCATTTCTTCTTCCACTTCTTCTTCCTTTGTTGTTACCATTATAAAATAATAACTCCTGTATCATATATATACTGTGATGTTATTATAAATATGGTACAATCATATTCATTATTCTATCCACCCTTTGAATAACATGTCACCATACGTGCGTACGTACGGCTTACCGTCTCCACGTCGTGGTGTAATTGTTATTCAATATAAAATTATTTGGATGGGTATAATAATGATGTGTAACTCATGTAAATAATAAATATAACATGTTAATGATTCATTATATATGATATACCATCTATTTATATATTATTTTTATATCAAAAGAATGATACTGTCGCTCGTGCGTACGTACGGACTACCGTCTCCACGAACGCGATGAGATTCATTCTCCATCGTAACCATTAAAGTATAATTATCATTTTATGATTTAAAAATGATGTTTAAGGACATGATATCATTCTGGATATGAATAATATACAACTTATCCTTTACAGACATGTCTTACGTAACAAAACATATAAAAGAAAATAAGTAAGTTAACACCCGAAACAACGATAATACAGAGATATTATTATCAAATCAATATTAAAACATCATATATGATATCATATTAATGTATATGATTCCTGTATAATTTAATAACAATTATTTCACCATTATATAGGAGGTTAACCTACCCCAACCAAGGAAAAGTACAAGGTAAGGGGTTTTCATCTCACTCCTTATTCCCGTGAGATTCATGCCATATTGCCACCATCACCTTTTGTGTGGTGTATGTACTGCCCATAATTATATTCTTCGTGTAATACACTCTAATCTATGTGTATTTACATATTCATTGTATGATACCTCTTTCATGGGTTGTATGTTTCATAAGTTACCAAATTGGTAAGGGTTATTACACAATCTCTTCATTATCCGAGGTTGTTTATACGTAATAATCTACTGGGATCTCTTTATCATCCACATCCATGTTTCTTAAAAATGTATTTCAAAACATTTTTACTATATACTAGAATATGGGTTAAAGTCATTTATACCCTTGTTTGACTTTTTATAAGAGGAATCTTTCCGTCATTTTCCAAACAAGGTCCTTTTTAACCTTTTTTGACAGAATTAAGGTAAGAATGTTTTTTTTAAACTTATACGGCGGGTGCGGTTATTTTCCGCCGTTATAAAATCTTCAAAGATTTCTTTAAAAGCTTATAAGAATATTTTTAAAGAAAATGTTTTGTTTTATATGGCTCTTAAATGATTTCAAAAATAGAAAGAGATATTTCTCTAAAAATTGTTTTGATTTCATCTATGTCAACATCCTTTGATGGATTTTACGCTTATTTGAAGTTGATTTATTATGATGCCAAACATCCATATTTTATTGAAATTTTTGTGATATATTTGACTGTGGATGTGATATTTTTATACCATTCATAGTTTATGGTGAAATTATTGACATGTCATATGCTAATACGAATGTTCATGTTATGTTTAAACCTTTTCATATGGGAATGCATTGGACTTAATATGTGACGGGTGGAGCCCGCTATAGCTCCTCGATGCATCAGTAGGTCTCTTGAGACAAACTAGTGTCTTGGCACAAGGCCTTGACAGAATCTTATTTGTAGTCTTCGCACGAGGCCTTGGCTATGTGGTTATGATAGTCTGGCATTATGCATTCCATCATTATGAAAGTGGTTATTGATATTGCATGTGATTATTCGATTAGTAGAATATCCATGTGAACAAGTAAACGGAATTATTTCATTTTACCTTTTCCATACTATGTTTAAGTTCAAGTTTAAAAGGCTTTTGTTTTAGTTATACATAGCCTTAAATGTTTATTTTTATTTATGAATGTTTCCGGTATATTGTTATCCTTACTGGGCATTTGAGCTCACCCCTTTTCTATGTTTTATTTTTCCCAGGAAGTGAAGAAGTAAATTATGAATGACCTGCAGGGATATTATGTGGGGATATGAGTGTGGATTATGGAGACATTATGTTGTTGTAGTAGTTTTTCATTTTATGATGTAATGTAAAACTTATGAATATATCTAGTGTTTCTAAGGCTACTAAACCAATCGGTCTTTCGAGATTTGATCTTTCTTGTGATCATGCCAATGTTATGTAATAATGCACCGACTCTGGGTAACTAGGGTCGGGGTGTTACAGTTGGTATCAGAGGAAGTTTAGTACAAACCTTGGAAGCTAGATTTAGATAAACTCTGATTAGAGCACGTAGACCTAAGATGAACCTTGAGGATTAGTATAGAAGAACTTCCTAGAATTTTGGTATTGTAGAGATTTTGTGAGTTTTCCGAGCAATACATCCCTGTCTGGATACGAGCAGGTAGAGGCAGCTCTGGCACAGATGTACCTAGGGGTAAAACCCAAAAACACCGCTTTGAGCTAGACTCGAACGAGAACTGGTGCACGACAACCGGCCTTGCTGCACTCTTGGTTACGACACTCCCGGGGGATATGCTTAGGATAACTCTCATTTTTTTACAAATAATTATGAAGGGTTTATGAGTATATAATTCCTTAAAGAATACATTTTTATGATTATGGATTATATCCATAAATAGTTCAATTTATGTTAAGTGTTTTATAAGTATGGGATTATGTATTTTGATTCATAAACTGATCTAGTGTATGCCATTGTTTAGAAATGGCGCCCAGTAGAAGGAATTAGAACTCCAGAAATGCACATGATCCAAAGAGAAGGAAGGATCATATCTTTCATGGTCTTAATCTAGAATTTATAATAGAAATAGTCTCCATGTATTATCATCATATGAAGAAATAATATCATGTGTTGATAAGATAAGTAAAGAGTTTACTGAGTCCTATGGCTTTGAAGGGAAGCAAGAGAAGAAAAGGATGGAAGAGATAAATATGGATAAAGGGAAGAGGGAAAAGAAGAATTTTCCCATATGTGGTAACTGTGGAAAGAAACACCATGGAACATGCCAAAAAGGAATGGGAGTTTGTTATAAGTGTGGAGGAAAAGGGCACAAAGTACCTGACTGCAAGGGTAAGAAAATGGTTTCAAATGTACAATGCTTCATTTTCAAGGAGTTTGGACACTACGCGAACCTATGTCCCAGTCATCAGACTATGCCGCAAATGATGTTATTGGATAATAATCAAGTTATGATACTACCACAGATGAATAGGAATGATTAGAGTTCTTATGTTGATTATGTCAATTGAGTGTTGTAGCAACAATGTACTTGTTATAATAATTATGGAGTATATAAGGATTGTACTGTAGTACTATTTCATTAAGGACTTGAGATTGTGTGGAACAAAGAAAAGTGACTCAATAGCAGGATAAATTTTTGGAAAATATATGGTTGAGAGAATGATACATCATAATATAGTTCTGATACTGAGGTAGTGATTTTGGAATAATATGTGATTGTTTTGGATAAATTATACTGGATATTCTTGACTACCTTGGAACTGATTAATGATTTGTATATTCCATCATTGTTGGAGTTTAAAACATTTTTGGATTAATGAAGTATATCCAGCATTCTATATGGAATAAGAGAGCATGAATGTAATCAATAAGGAATATGGTAATACATGATGAAGGTATTCATATGCTATTACGGAGTAGAAAGGATCTATATTATGTTTACGTTCCTTATAAATGTTGGACTGTGAGTTTGGACAGAAGTATTTTGGATAGTTCTAGTTTGGATTATTTTGGATTTCCATAAAAGGACAACCCGGAGGTCGGGCGGCAACCCGTCGCGTCCGGCAAGGCTGCGAGACTTGAACCCGCAACCGAAGGGTGACAAGGGTGTATCACCTACCACTGGCCCACAAGATGTCCTGGATTAAATAATGTAGTTTTTATTAAAATATCTTGTAGATGAATTATAAATTCGTTTATTTTGGAACCCTATACGAATAGTGTAAATAGAATTTTTTACATTCTATTATCTTTTAAAGTGAAAGATGAGTTTGTGGTAGAAATTTATTAATGGATAAAACTCTAATTATAAAGTAAGTATATCTCCTTATTATCTTAGGGAATCTCATAAATAAATTCCTCAACATTAAGAAAAGCAACTTAGAACAAAAATGTTTTCCTAGATGGTACCTTAAATCATCACTAATTTATGGCTTTGGGATTGTTGGCCTTTTCATAGCCATGTTCTCTACCACTCTCCATCAGATAATTGATGGTTAGATTTTTCTTCCATATCCATATTTTCCTACATGGAACCCTATTATGTGTTATTTTCGGTAATCTTCATACTTTCGGCCCTTTATTTTAAATAGAGGCCTCATTAATTCATTTTTCGATGTGGGATTTCAACTAAGATATTTTGAAACGTCAAAAATGTGTTATCCTAATACCCTATGTTTTCTTGAACCGATGGTATTTCAAATCATCATAGATTGATGAATTTAAGGACCTCAATTTTACACATGTTTTTGATTGATGACCTCAATCACTACCTATAAATATTTACGTTTTTCCTCCAATTATATGTCTCTAATTGCCACCAATGTTCTCCTAATCGAGATCATAATTTGGTGGTGACCCTTTGATTTCTCTTTTCCTCATATTAAGACTAAATTTTAGTAACCCAATTTCCGATGTGGGTTTTCCCACAAATATATTTTCTACTTTCAACCTTTTATTTTCGAAGAACAATTTCAAATTGCGAGGACGCAATTTATTGAAGGAGGGGAGAATGTAACACCCCAAGAATTCATATTGTGCTATTTCTTCAAAATAATTCAATAACTTGCACTACACGCAACACCGAGTTCAATTGCACCATGGCTTAACAAAAATCCATTCAAAAGAGGTTATGAATTGTATTGACTAAATTTTAAACTTTATATAATCCTTATAATTTTTCCATATTATGAGTATCTTAGACATAATGCAAGAACAAATTCATTTTCAGTATTGCACTTTTATCAACTTTTAATAGTGAACCCTTTTTAAATACAATATTTTAAACTTTTTGACTAAATGGGGACATCAAAAATTTAAAATAAAACATCCCAAGCTTCCACGGTACGCTTTCTTTGAATAATACAGTAGCGTGTGTTGTACGCAACCTCGAGTTTTAACACACACCACAACCAATCAAACTAGCCGTTATGAATAGTAATACCTAATTTTTGAAATTATATATATTTTATATTTCAAAATGGACTTCATTTTTGGATTTGGAATATCTAATTTAGCCTAAGGAGAAATTTTGGTACTTTTCGAATAACTTTCATATTTTGATGAATAGTGAAAATTACTAAATTTTAATTTAAAAAAACTTTTCAATCAAAATAATTAATAGTGATAAATTATCAATTTGAGGGGTTTTAAAGTATATTTATAATATATTTTTACCATTTAATATAATGTTGGTCATTGGACATAATTTTACAATTAAACCGAACATAAACAAGTGTCAATCTTTTGATAGTTATTATCTCTTAAAAACATGTTTTTTGTTTTGACAGCGGGAATTAATTTTAAATTAATTTCTGCCACTTCTGTGTTTTGAATTTAGAAAAATGGATTCCATATTTGGAATCAGGATGTCCAAATTGTGTAAATAGGTAAATTTTATTTTTAGACATTTTGAATAATTACTGTGGTAAATATTTTATTTACCATGGTTAAGGGTAAATCTGGTAAATAAGGGTTAAACAATAATATTATAATAATACAAAATTACCCTAAAACGTGTCCTAGACTTATTGGTTGATACAGTTTCGACCATAGGCATCTTTGGGTCGATTTGGGGACCCCATGGTGCCACTTGTAGGTGATAGGGACACTTTATTTTAATTAAGTTAAAATGAATACAAAAATGACACAAGAATATATCTTTTAGAAAAACAATTATTACATAGGGTTATATATGTTGTATTTTAGATTATAAATATTCATTATAAAGATAAAATAATTTCCTACATAAATATATTTTATTTATAATTTTTAGACATTAAATAATTTATTTTATTTATGACACAATGATGATGCAGTAATTACTAAAATAGTGAAAAATTAAATTAATTGATATTATAAATACCCAAATAAATATAATATGAAACTTTTAATGAATTAAACTAATTTTGTAGGATAATATTATATATTAGGATTGATTTAATGTACTTTTTTTGAAGTAATCAATCTGTTATGAGTTTCAAAAAAATCAACTATTGAATAGTGTCAAAATTGACATAAAAGAGTTCTTAAAACAAATATTATATTATTAATTGATATTAAATTCCTAAAAATCTAAGGTTCGGCCAAGCGACTTATATAATGATAGTTTCATATTTAATGGACAACTTGGTGGTCTCTTGGATGTATATAGTAAGTTTATTAACCATATTATATAAAAATACAAAGAGACATTGTAAAAGTGAAACTAATTAACTTAGAGTTAATACTTAAAGATAAGGTTAATATAAGTACCCAAACCTGTCTAAATTCTACTGGTTGAGTTGTTTTCGACCCATCTCCACCTTAACCTTTGAATAGTCAACTTTGGAGCTATTGGAAACCGATTATGAATTTATTATAAACTAATATCTCTAGCTTTTCCAAAGGTGCCCATCACCCCTCTTATAAAAGGGAACTCCTCCTTCTCATTTATTCACACCTTCAAAGCCTTTTGGTTCGGCCAAACTCTGACCAAATACTCTCCCAACATCCGAAACTACAACCTAGATGCCTTAGTTTGATCATAAAGCCAACCTAAGGATCCCTTTTGATCAAATCAAAAGGAAGAAACCGAAGAAGAGGTAATGATTTCACCACCCTTTTCCAAGTTCATTTCTTCTTCCACTTCTTCTTCCTTTGTTGTTACCATTCTAAAATAATAACTCCTGTATCATATATATACTGTGATGTTATTATAAATATGGTACAACCATATTCATTATTCTATCCACCCTTTGAATAACATGTCACCATACGTGCGTACGTACGACTTACCGTCTCCACGTCGTGGTGTAATTGTTATTCAATATAAAATTATTTGGATGGGTATAATAATGATGTGTAACTCATGTAAATAATAAATATAACATGTTAATGATTCAGTATATATGATATACCATCCAGTTATATATTATTTTAATATCAAAAGAATTATACTGTCGCTCGTGCGTACGTACGGACTACCGTCTCCACGAACGCGATGAGATTCATTCTCCATCGTAACCATTAAAGTATAATTATCATTTTATGATATAAAAATGATGTTTAAGGACTTGATATCATTCTGGATATGAATAATATACAACCTATCCTTTACAAACATGTCTTACATAACAAAACATATAAAAGAAAATAAGTAAGTTAACACCCGAAACAACGATAATACAGAGATATTATTATCAAATCAATATTAAAACATCATATATGATATCATATTAATGTACATGATTCCTGTATAATTTAATAACAATTATTTCACCATTATACAGGAATTTAACCTACCCCAACCAAGGAAAAGTACAAGGTAAGGGGTTTTCATCTCACTCCTTATTCCTGTGAGATTCATGCCATATTGCCACCATCACCTTTTGTGTGGTGTATGTACTGCCCATAATTATATTCTTCGTGTAATAAACTCTAATCTATGTGTATTTACATATTCATTGTATGATACCACTTTCATGGGTTGTATGTTTCATAAGTTACCAAATTGGTAAGGGTTATTTCACAATCTCTTCATTATCCGAGGTTGTTTATACGTAATAATCTACTGGGATCTCTTTATCATCCACATCCATGTTTCTTAAAAATGTATTTCAAAACATTTTTACTATATACTAGAATATGGGTTAAAGTCATTTATACCCTTGTTTGACTTTTTATAAGAGGAATCTTTCCGTCATTTTCCAAACAAGGTCCTTTTTAACCTTTTTGACAGAATTAAGGTAAGAATGTTTTTTTAAAACTTATACGGCGGGTGCGGTTATTTTCTGCCGTTATAAAATCTTCAAATATTTCCTTACAAGCTTATAAGAATATTTTTAAAGAAAATGTTTCGTTTTATATGGCTCTTAAATGATTTCAAAAATAGAAAGAGGTATTTCTCTAAAAATTGTTTTCATTTCATCTATGTCAACATCCTTTGATGGATTTTACGCTTATTTGAAGTTGATTTATTATGATGCCAAACATCCATATTTTATTGATATTTTTGTGATATATTTGACTGTGGATGTGCTATTTTTATAACATTCATAGTTTATGGTGAAATTATTGACATTTCGTATGCTAATACGAATGTTTATGTTATGTTTAAACCTTTTCATATGGGAATGCATTGGACTTAATATGTGACGGGTGGAGCCCGCTATAGCTCCTCGATCCATCGATAGGTCTCATGAGACAAACTAGTGTCTTGGCACAAGGCCGTGACAGAATCTTATTTGTAGTCTTGGCACGAGGCCTTGGCTATGTGGTTATGATAGTCTGGCATTATGCATTCCATCATTATGAAAGTGGTTATTGATATTGCATGTGATTATTCGATTAGTAGAATATCCATGTGAACAAGTAAATGGCATTATTTCATTTTACTTTTTCCATACTATGTTGAAGTTCAAGTTTAAAAGGCTTTTGTTTTAGTTATACATAGCCTTAAATGTTTATTTTTATTTATGAATGTTTCCGGTATTTTGTTATCCTTACTGGGCATTTGAACTCACCCCTTTTCTATGATTTATTTTTCCCAGGAAGTGAAGAAGTAAATTATGAATGACCTGCAGGGACATTATGTGGGGATATGAGTGTGGATTATGGAGACATTATGTTGTTGTAGTAGTTTTTCATTTTATGATGTAATGTAAAACTTATGAATATATCTAGTGTTTCTAAGGCTACTAAACCAATCGGTCTTTTGAGATTCGATCTTTCTTGTGATCATGCCAATGTTATGTAATAATGCACCGACTCTGGGTAACAAGGGTCGGGGTGTTACATAGCGCAGAAGATCCTCTTCTTGTGATGTCCGCCTATGATCACCTTGATTCGGTGGAGGTGGATCTCTCTCTCATATCTTGAGAGAATTATTGGTTGAAAAGGAATTATCTATTGGCTTGAGAGCTTTTCCAAATCTATTTTTCACAACAACAAAATAATGGCTAGGCTATTGAGAAATTTATAATTGGGATTTTTAATTACATAGAATAATCAAATGAATTAATTACCCAAAACCATTTATTCAATTCATTTAATTCTTATTAATATCCCATGTATAATAATAACAGTTGACAATTATTATTACTTGACATGCGCCCATCAAGTTACACACAATATTATTTAATTAAATAAATAATATTATTTCTCATAAATTCCCAGAAAACCAACATGGTGTGTATATATTAATATACATGGCGTGTACTTTTATTTTCTATTTTTCTTAATTTCCTCCACCACATTTATTTGACCTTGAATAATGACTATTTATTTCTCAAATAAATATCACTGCATTACTTGATAATAAATATATTATTTTTCCCACAAAATATTATGTCGAATAAATAGTGTAAAAAGAAATGTGATCAGACATCCTTGAATAATTATTAAACCACAGTCGAGAATATTCTTTATTCAACTTGTTAAATTAATATTTAACTGAGATACTTATACAAACTTAGTGTTTGACCATCTAGGCCTCCTTCTCAGTGGAATTAGACGGAGCCTGCCTAATGTCCAAGATTAACATCATACAACACACCAAGGCACCCATAGAGAAAGAAGTTAACTCTACAATGATGTGTCACTCTTATGAATGCTTACTGTATAATATAATCCCTTTGTCTTGATATCTCGAATCAAGCGGGTTACATAATAGTTCCACCAACCCACGTGCTTGATTATTCATTCTTTGACTATCTGGAAATGAAGTTTCCCATTCCTTACCATGGCCATGGATTTATTTAGGCTATATAAATTCCATCAAAGGGCCTAAGATACCTACTTTTATTATGGAATATAAGGGAAAGATCCTTTCTCACATTATCTGTTAATTCAGTATTACTCGTGACACACCCAACGTATCCTACCTCAATGCAAACAGTGTGTCATCATAGTTTTTGTCAATACATATAAGTGCTCAAGTTTTAATACCCATTAATAATAATGTTAATGTATAAAGACCAATACACACGTCCGCAGATAGGAATATCCAATGACACTATGAAATTTGGATTTCCTTCTGACAGGTCTGGTTCCCATTATATCCTCATGGATATTACCAAGGGCACAATCCATGAGAAGGTTCTTCATAGTTTTATGAGTCATCACCCCTAACATCCTGTATTATTTGTGTCTATCAAATAACATCATCCGACCATAGAAAATATAATCAATAATAGTGTTATGGCACTTCCAGGTTCTCGTCATACTAGGGATCCACTATGACCCTTTAATGCAACAGCTATCCTTAGGAAATTATCACATGTATTGTCACGTGGAATAAAAATCAAGATGTGATAAGGTATTTATTAATGAATAAAGTAAAAATTAGTTGATTTTAGTCCACCAATTCCAATATCCCTCAAGTAGAAAGATGACTAATCCATCGGAGTGTATGAGGAAAACATCACAAGGCTTGCACAATACACCCTCGCCTTTGTCATTACCCCCAAATTCAATGTTGACCGCTTCTTTTGTGGGCAAAATCATGGCCTGTGAAAATCCTTGGAAATCCGTGACTTTGAAAGCTATGAAGATATTGTCCAATTTGACCTCAAATTTGAAATGGAGATCGGATAATCTCAGGGGTATCATTGGGATAAGAAGTGTAAGGTGGACCTTAATTCTGGAGGTTTGATAGATAAATCAAACAGTGCTAAGAAATTCCAACACCTCACTTACCAAAGGTGTGGAAAGAAGAATCCCATAAATTGCCTGAATGGGATGAGGAAATACATTAGGTGTGGAAGATAAGGGAACCTGGCTGTTAACTGATGATAAGAAAAACCAGCTGCTAGGACATAGGAGAGGAACACTCCATTCAACCCTCAATGCATTGTTCATTTCTTCAACTACAAAGAACAAGGGAACTTTTCAAAACAGTGCCCTATACATGGGTTTTAGAGGCAACCAACAACCTCTAAAGTAGCCAGGGAGATATTTTTCCATCACTACTACCGAAGAAGACCCCAACAACAAAGTGGTGATAAGTACACTAGTTATTCATTCAAGAATAGTGAACATACTTTTTTATTCTAGTTCTACACATTATTTCATACCCAGATCATTTATTAGAACAATCCCAACTCCACCAAAAATCATTCAATTAGAGATGTAGGTAAGAATGGAAAATGGGGAAATCATTGCATCTAATGAATATAACTCCTCCTCGATCATAATCTATTACTTGAACTTCCTGGTGAACCTTTCCATACATCCTCTGGTTGAATCTGATGAAATTATTGGCATGAAATTTTTTTCCCTATATACATCAAACATAACTATTTGTGAGAGGAAAATCACTCTCCATACGGAGAATCGACCCCCGATTCTGTACAAGTGAAAGGAGGAGGATGAATCTTATTTAGAACCATCATCTCAAGCATGGTTATTAATGCTCCATGAGCATGCATATCTTGAAAAGGCGATTGAGCCTATGGAAGAAACCATCCTTGAAGACATGCTTATTATGAGGGAATTTTCTGAAGTGTTTCCTGAGGAATTGCACAGTCTTCCTCCTATAAGAGATGTTGAATTCTAATTGACCTTATACCTAGGGAATTTCTAATAACCAATATTCTGTATTGAATGGCTATTGTGGAGTTAGATGAGATAAAGAAAAAAACTACCGATGAATCTTGATAAAGGGTTTATATGCCCAAGTGCTTCACCATGGAGTTCACCAGTCCTCTTTGTCAAGAAGAAGGATGGGTAAATGCGCCTTTGAATTTATTATCATGAGCTCAACAAAATAATGATAAAGAACAAGTATCCCCTACCTCGATATGATGAATTGTTTTATTAGATATGTGGAACACAATACCTCTACAAGGTGGATCTGCGGTCCAGATATTACCATGTTAGTGTGAAGAGAGAGGATATCCCCAAGATTACTTTTCGTACAAAGTACGGGCACTATGAATTCATAGTAATGCTTTTCAGACTCACTAATTCTCTAGAAATGTTCATGGACTTGATGAATAGAGTATTTAGAGATTAAATTGAAAAATTTGTGGTAGTAATTATTAATGATATTACGATATATTCTAAAACTAAAGAGGAGAATAAGTAGAATCTAATAACTATACTAGAGACCTTGAAAAAGGAGAAGCTCTATGAAAAGTACAACAAGTTTGAGTTCTGGTTAACAAATGTCTCATTACCAGGTCATATCATCACAAGCAATAGGATATATTTGGATCCCTCCATGATAGCAGCAATTGAGGGATGGACGAGGAAAACATCGATGATGGATATCCCTCGCTTCCTGGGGTTATCTGAATATTATCTCCAATTTGTGAGAAATTTCTCACAATTTTCATAACCTCTTACCAAGATAACTCAAAAGTGAGTCATGTTTTCTTGGAGTGATGAATGCGAAGATAGATTTAAGGAGTTGAAAATGAGTCTTATCACAGCGCCCGTTCTCACATTACCCACAAGTGGAGAACTTTTTCTGGTATTCTATGATTCTTAGAAGAAGGCCATGGGCTGTTTGTTGATGCAAAATGAAAAATTCATTGCCTATTCTTCAAGGTAATTGAATGTTCATGAGAAAAACTATCCAACACATGATTTGGAGTTGGATTCAGTGATCTTCGATTTAAAATTTTGGTGACACTACCTTTTTGGGGAGAAGAGTGAAATATTTAGAGACAAAAAAATCCTCAAGTATATATTCACATAGAAAGAGTTGAACATACTCCAACGAAGATGGTTAGATCTGATCAAAGACTATGACTGTTCAATCCATTACCACCCTGGGAGAGAAAACAAGGAGGAAGATGGTCTATATAGAAGGGACCCAACAATTATATCATTGATGAGAATTGAAAAGGATCCAATATTCTTAGATTTGATGAATATTGACATGGGAATGATAAATAAGAGATCATCATAAATCCTTTCACAAATGATTACTCAACCATCTCTTTTGGAAAGGTTAAATGATGCTAAAAAGGATGATGTGGGAATTTAGAAGAAAGTGGAATCTATCAGAAAAGGGAAATCCTTGAAGTTCAATGTTAATGAAGAATGGATTGTGAGATTTGGGTCAAGAATATGAATTCCATCAAATCCATAGTTAAAGAAGGAAATTTTGGATGATGCACATAGTTTCAATTTCTCCATTCACCCAGTAAACACAAAGATGTATCGAGATCATCGAGAGAATTATTGGTGGTATAACATGAAAAAGGAGATCGTTGAGTATTCGTAAATGTCCCTTGTATGTAAAAAATTGAAGGCTAAGAGGAAGAAGTGTAAGGGGATTATGAAACCATTACCCATACCAACATGGAAAGGGGAGAACATCACCATGTACATTGTCACCAGACTTCTGAATACATCAAAAGGGAACAATGCTATCTAGGTCATTATAGAACATCTTACAAAAGATGCACACTTCATTGAAATTCGATAAGATTTCTAATCAGATCCATTGGTACAAATATATATTACAGAATTTGTATGGATACCTGGAGTACCACTATCTGTTGTTTCTGATCAAGATCTAGGATTCACCACTATGTTCTGGAAGAGTGTTCAAGATGATCTGAATACTGAGATGAACAGTTGTGCTGCTTATCATCCTAAAAAAGATGATCAATCTGAGTGGACTATCCAAACACTTTAGGACATATTGAGATCATGTTCAATAGACTTAAAAGGAGGATGGGATCAACATAATCCTCTATTTTAGTTCTCATAAAATAACTGTTTACACTAAAGAATCCAAATGGATACTTATAAATCCCTTAATGGGAATATGTGACAAACACCGACATGTTGGGATAAAGTTGGGGAGTGAAAACTCCTAGGACTAAAAATGGTAGAAGAGATGGTGGAGATGACTAAGACCATTCAGTAGTACATTTATGTTACATAGAGTCTAAAAAAGAGCTATGCTAATAATCATCGACGAGACCAAGAATTTGATGTTGGAGACATGGTATTCCTATGCATATCACTGTGGAATACATTAATGAGATTTGTGAAGAAGGGAAAGCTTAGTGAATGTTAAATCAACCCTTTTGAGATCCTTGATCGCATTAGAGATGTTTTCTATCGACTAGAACTCCCACCAAACCTATCACAAGTACATGATGTATTCCTTGTATCACTCTTGAAGAAGTACATACATGAACCATCACATGTACTCAATCCATAGGTGGTACCATTAGATAATGACCTCTCATATGAAGAGAATCCAGTGAAGATATTTGATTTTAGGGAAAAAGTTCTATGAAATAAGACAATCCCCCTCATCAAGGTGTCGTGGAGAAACCAAAAGTTTGAAGAAACAATGTGGGAATCTGAGGAAGTGATGAAGCAGAGCTACCCTCATCTATTTTAGTATAGGAAAATGAAATTTTGAGGGAGAAATGTTTTAAGGGGGATGATTGTAATGACACAAACATTCATTAATGAAAATTCTTCTTGAAATAGTTAAATGACGTATTATGTAAAATATTTATGTAAAAAATATTCACTTTCTTAGTTTTAAGTTTTTTATTTTAAAATAATGTTTAGAATTATTAACATTGATAATATTTCCATTGAAAAATGACCACATTATTAGTATAAATATAAGGCTTTACCAAATCCAATTTACTCAGAAAAAGGAAGGGATGGCCTCATCTAGTAGAATTGTTCCGTACGAAGCCCATTTGTTAGAGCATGGAAAGGTGGTAGCATCAATGGGATTCACTCTTGACTAAGCCCGATCTGAGCTTAAACATGTTAATCATTAATAGAATCACATACGGGAGAAGTGAATGTTAATAGAGATTACCACCCAAGCGATGTTATCCAAGCCACCCCAAGCGTTTGTCACCATCAGACACCTTACCCTTAGTTCTTATGCGGCTATTAAAAGGGGTTATGTGAAAAGTCCCCAGCACTATGATTATGTGCATTAGTTTTTTATATAATAAATTATATATATTCATTTTATTATTGTATCCTTGTAAATGGTATTTAAAACCCAAATAGTATTTTTAGTTAATATTCAATTAAGAAATATATTTTGATGAATTAATGGATTTTGTAATTAAATTATATTTTAATAAAATATTATTACTAAATTAATTTTTATTAAATATAAATAATTATATAATTTTTATGAATACAATTGTAATTTTTATTATGGTTTGAAAGCTGTTTTTCTCAAAACCCATGAATTTTCGATAAATGTCAGTTTTTATTTTAAAAGTGATAATTCAAATATTTATAAAATTATTTAGATAAAATTAATATTGTTTTTATAATCAGGACATCAAAATTATCCAATGGTTAATTTTTTATAATTTTCTGGGAGAGTTGATTGTTTGGGTAAAAATTAAATACCATTTAAATTTATAACGTGTTTTATGACATCATAATGAACCAATAGTGATGTAATAAAATAATATTAATAGGAATTTAGTCTAATATATGTTTTATATTTAATATAATGTGATTTTAGGTTTTTTTATATATTTTACAAAGCTTTAGTGGACCGTCCATGACATATAAAACATTTTATCATTTTGAAATAATTTCCTTGAGAGTACGACTCACCTCCACATAAGAAAACCTAATATTTTAATAAATTAGGCCATTTTACTTATAAAATAATGTTTTCCACTCCACTTTGGAAAAAATCTTGGCAAAAAACCATGGAATTGTTTGGGGTTTTTATTTGTTTAATGTGTGGTGTCCAAAACCTAAATAATAAAGATTTCCCTATCATTTCCTATACAAACCCTCTCAAGATCCCACTTATCTTCACTAAAAACATTTGGAGATAGACCAAAATATTCCCTACTCTCTCTATAATCCTCCCAAGGCACCCCAGTATCCCTATATTTATTTCTCATGTCTCTCCCAAGTCATTGGGATCACACTTCAATGTAAGGGATCTTTTCCTTTCTCATTTTTTTCCCAAATTTCTTTAAGTTGTATACCCATTTATTTTAAATTAAAAAATGTTGGGGTATGATTTTAGGCCTCCCACATACATACCTACTTATTTTTAAATTATTATATACACCTTTATTTCTCATTAATTCCTCCCATGTACACCCGTTAGCATGCTAAAATTCCTAAAGGGATTTCTCCCTCCTCATTTGCATTCATGAAATTCTTTTATATTATGAATATTAATTCCATTACATATGTTGGGATATTCTATTCCACAAACCCCTTACTGTACATTTCATGTATATTGATGATATACCCATTTATCTCTCATCAACCCTTTTTTCCAATTTCTATTTGACGTCGTTATGCTGCCGAAGATACACCAAATTTTCTCATGCCAAAATCATCATGTAAGTGAATACCGTA
Organism: Viscum album; assembly: GCA_963277665.1. Lineage (NCBI taxonomy): Eukaryota > Viridiplantae > Streptophyta > Magnoliopsida > Santalales > Viscaceae > Viscum > Viscum album. Next base: position 70,972,740 of record OY728149.1, read on the forward strand.
CCCATTTTTCTATCAAGGGTTTCACAATTATGCATATGTACCATTTGATTGAGCTCTTCCATTTATGTATTCCACACCTATTATTTTGGGAATAAATTATGATGTTTATTGAATCCATTTTGTATGATCCATGTGGCACACTTACGCATGAAATGAAATGTTTATAAAGGGTGCACCCTGATAGCGCTCCAATGCATTGGGTTAAGATTAGTATCACGATACATCAAGTGAAATGAAAGTTTACTCATGATAATTCAAGTTAAATGAGGGTTTACTCTTGTTCCATGTGTAATGAGCCTTGTCTCATGATAATATCATGTTTATTGTTGTTTCCATATTTCCATGTTACGACAATCATGATATATCATGTGTTTATGTTCATATTTATCTTATTCTCAATTAGTATTACTATTGACTACCATGTACTGTATATTAAGGTTATTAACTTTTAATCACTTATTGTGCTTTATATCTCACCCTTTTCTTAGTTATTTCCTCATGTTATCCCATGCAATGCTAAGTAAGAAAGAATGTTGTGGTCACGTAAAAGCATTTTTCAATAAGGACATTGTGTTTTATGTTATATGTTTTTTATGTAATGTTCCTAACATCCTAATACACTATACCTAAATATCCTCAGAGTTGTCTCAAGTGAAGGTTTATGTAATAAATCATGTTTATATGTGTAATAAGTTTAGGGTTTTTATAAATATAATGCTTCTGTTTACCTCAAATATTTTAAATTTTTTTTTACCTTCTTCTATATTTAGATTAAATATTGATTATATGTAATAACAGGATGGTCATTTATTTCTAATTTTCAATTGAAATGTATTTTTGAAATGATGGATTAATGTGTAGAAAAACAAATATGTGGTGTGTAAATTATTAGAGATAGACCGATAAACTATTATATCTATCTCAATATTAATATGTTTGAATGTTCTTTAGAGGTATATGTTTGATTCTCTCAAACTAGAAAATTTTATTTTCTCACAACATTTTATGATTCATTTAATAGATGAACCTACTAAAAATATTTATAAAGAGAATATGTCTAAATTTCCCTATGCCAAAATTGTTGGTAGTCTGATGTACTCCATGATATGAACTAGAAATGAAATCAACATTAAAATTTGAACACTTAGTAGATTTAGGGAGAACCTGGGCATACCACATTGGCATGCCTTAATGTGTCTGTTCAAAAATTATCAAACACATCACACCTGTCTTTGTGTTATGAAGTAAATGTTCATATTTCTGAATTGATTACTATATTTCTAGAAACCGACTATGTAGGTGACATTGATAAAATAAAGTCAGCAACTAGGTATGTCTTCACAACTTATGAAGTCCCCATATCCCAGAAATGTAATATGTAATCTGTGGTAGCTCTTCCGAACACAAAATACGAATACATTGCATTAAATGAGGCTGTCATGGAAGCCTTATGGGCCATCGTCTTGGATTATAAACTTAACCATTGTCATTGTATTTTTAAAGTTTATAGTGGTAGCTAGTATGCTCCACATTTATCCAAAAATCATGCATTCCATGGAAATTCACAACACATAGACATTAGATTACATTTTATTAGAGAAATCATTGAATCTGGAACCATATGTGTCAATAAGATATATATCAATAATAACCCAATTGATAGTTTGAAAAAAGTTGCGGTATTATCAAAATTGAAAAACTATTTAGATAGGATGAATTTGGTTCCAATTTTATGACTATAGGTGTAATAACATAAAAACTTTAAAATGAAAATGGAGAAGATTTCTAAAATTAGGTGTTTTTATATTGAAATTACCAATTATTATTATTATTTTGTTACATTTATGTATAATATTATGAATTCAGGAAAAAAAATTTAATCTCCATTCATTATAATTATACTCAATTCTATTAAATGTTTACTTTGATGAATTATTTTATTTGTCATGCTAGGATTCCACAAGGTCCTATGTTTTGTGATAGTTTCATTGGCCTGCTTTGGGTTATCTTTGGCCCACATTTTCATTTTAACTTTTCATCCTAGTGATACTTGTGTGTCTAATCCTGGATGTTGAAATGTTCATACCCCTTTGAATTGGACTTTTCACATGTATGCATTGTCACTGTATATTTTATCCATTTTTATCACTTTTTGACTTATGTGCTCTAGCTTTCTAGTGGTGTATCATTATCTACTATGTGTTAGTTTAATTTATCACCCCAAAACTAGTGTCCCTATTGTTGTGATTCTTATCCACTATGCTTATCCTTTGATCTTGTTCTGGTGTATAGAAACCCTTTATCTTCTAGGTGAGATAACCTCTTGATAGTAGATCTTATGACCTATCATCCTCATCAGTTACCTCTCATAAGCTGTTAATGGTGGATTTATTAAAATAAGTCCCTTCCTACTGAAGATGTGTGTCCTTTTTACATAATACATATGTTTCTAGAAACGAACATCCATTTCCATCTAATATGAAACATACTAACGAGATCCTCTTGTGAATCCAAAAGATCCTGTCATAAAGAGTAAATATATCAGGACATCTGGATAACTATTATATCTAGATTAGTAATATTTCTCATTATTTTTATCATTTAAGTTTGAACATAATCTTTTTTGAGTTTTATTTATTTATTATTTATATCATTAAACTATATCTTGTATTTTTTTATTTGAGCTAAATAGAATCTATGTGTTTTTGTGGGTGGTGTTCTTACTATGTATATAAGCCTTGAAGGGACCATAGCATGTTAAATCTTATGTTAAATATTTAATTCGTTATATACATTATTCCAGAATATTTTTCTTGATTCAATTTTAGTTTCTATTTGAATTCCACTTTCTATACTCATCTTAATTAATTAATTAATTATTCTATTTGTAATTGGAATCAATATATCCTCAAATACCTTTTTAATTAGAATACCTAAAATAATTAAAGTTCATTTTTGTTGATCTTGGTTTTTTATTGGGGGTTTATTCTTAATGTTGTTCCAAACCATGGTATTGAAATTGGTTTTCAAAATTAAAATCCTACTTTCCCTTTATTCCATGAATATTTATTTCAATTTATTAATATTATTATTATAAAAATTGAATTTTGGTTCAGTCTTTTTTATAGGAATCCATATGGTATTACAATGCTATTTGGTTTTATGTGTTCTTGGGCCTCATGTTCCTTGGACTTCATACCCAGTGGTGGAAATGTGGCTTGATCCTTTCCTTCATCCACTATTTTATCTTGGAAATTTATGGAGGGTAATCATGTGGTTTTGGATTTATGTATTTGTGCACTTATAATGTATTTCCAATCTCTCTCAAAAACATAGTGATCCACATTAGTGCAACTCCACCACTCTACAGTTGCTGCATGGATAAAGTTGTGCATGATCTATTACACTAGATTAATATTCATTATCCTTCATCATTCCCTCATCCATATATAAATCCAAACTTTTCTATTGTTATTAATAACATGTCTCCTCATCACTTTTGTGTATTCAATGCTTGAGCCCTTTTCACTTCATTATGGGTGTGCACTCATCTTCTTCCATGAAAATATTTGAGTTCCTTGGCTACTTTGGTGCTCCAATACTAAGATAAAGATAAATAAAGAGATAGGTACAATATCCAGTGATCCTCTTCCATTCATATGTATCCCCACATTCTAGTCACTAGATTCACTAGAGAGCGTAAGCATTGTGAGCCTTATTTGGGTAACATTCTCTTCATGAATCTATAACTCTGGCAGTGCTGCTATTACTTCTTCAAAAGATCTAGGATTGTTCCTTGATAATGTACTTGTGATGTTTTATATTTTATGATTTGGCTATTCATTTTATTTTACATTTCCCTCTTTACCTTCTTTGTATGGGTTTTCATGTGCGAATCCATTGAGATATAGGGAATATGTTACCATCCTTGAGCCATGATTCATTTTTTTTCTAGATTGACGAGGCACCTATTTTTAGATAATTTGGTTGGTCTATGTGTGTTGTCTATAAACTTTCATTTTATATATTTTATTCTTTATTTTTATATTATTTTTATTAATAAACTATTATGGTGTTGTTCTTGTTAGGGTGTAGGACCAAACTGATCTGAACCACGTCAATATTGTGTATTCTTTAATTTTTCACATTTTTTTCTATTTTTATCATTTATTGATATTAAATTTTTTATCAAGATTTCTTACAACATCTTGGCTCAAATCATTAAATTTTATCCCCTTTAGATTCTCTATGAGAGACAAATAACCTTATTTGGATATGTTCTGACCCTCACAATTGGTATTAGATCCTGTAATCAATTTCGTGATGTCGTATTTTGTGTTCAAAGTTGTGAAGTTCATTGGTGAGAATGATTCCAGTGTGTGGAGAGTAAAAATTTGATATATTATAGTTCACAATGGACTATAATAATCCTTACATGGTCCCAAAAAATCTATAGTTACCATTTCTACTAATGTTCTGTCGACCAAAATGTTTAGGGTTGTCAACCCAATTGTTCTGGGAAAGGCACATTGTATGTTTCACTTAACATTAGAATACAAGGTCATTCATGATGTTTACATTGAAACCACTAATATAGAAATCTGTTTAAAACTATACCATATTTATATGACTAAAACTTTTCTTGGTCATAATTTTAATAAATTGATAATTTATACTTTTAAGATGAATCTTGGTTCTTCTGTTCATGTTTATCTTAAACAATTTAATAATGTTATCATCGAAATAGCTAATATTGTTTTCAAAGTTAAGGACATACACCAAGATATTATTATTTTAACATATCTTAAGGATTCATTTATCTTGTTAAAATATTCAATGATATATGTCCATGTGTTCATAACATTAAAAGCGGTTAAGGTTTCTTTTTTGTCTTGTATTATTCAAAAAAAATATTTGAAGGAAGACAATAATTGGGTTAAAAACAAACCCCTAATATTGAACGTCACAGGTCCAAATAGAAACAATGGAAAATAATATAAGTAAAATAATTTATTTAATAATTTTTTATTTTCTGAGAGTGGTAAAACTTTCTATATTGAACGATACAATATAGATTTAAAAAATAAGGATTGTGTGGCCCTGATAAATATGGTATTCCCTATTTTCAATATTGTGGATGTTATATACCTTAGTTTAGGATCCTTCTATCTATAAATAGGTATATTTTTTAGGATGTATCCTTTTCACATTTTTATACTGAATGTTCTACATTTTTAGGGGCCATCAGTGTGAGGGGTCACTTTTTGCTGGATTAGGATATTCATTCATAGGTAGAGATAATTATCTTATTGGCTCTTAATTTTAGTCAATGTGTGTTATTCTTCCTTTTACTATTTCAATATTTTGAGCTTTGATATGTTTTCTATAATTTACCCCTGAGGAAGGTTGTGTTTTTAGGTGTTTTCATTCATTGGAGTTTATCTATCATCAATGGAGACTTAAGTAAGGTTGTAATATGTGTTTATATTATTTTTGATTAGTTAATTCTATTTCTAAGAAAGATACAGTATAATGATAGTATTAGAAGTGTAGGTGTGGGAAGTATATGTGTCACCATGTCACAGACATAGAGTATTTGTGTTGGGAGGATACAGTAGTCTTAGGTTTATTTTCTATTAATAAATGTTTTTCTAAACTTATGGGTAGGATATATTATTCCTTACAAGAATAATATCACTTAATTTGGTTAGTATTGTTAGTTTAATTTAAAAATGTGTAGATTTATAGAAATTTGTTTTCAAAATTATTATTCTATTTTCACTTTATGCCATGAAAAATTATTTCTTTTTTTATGAAAATTGTATTTTGGTTTGATATTTTTTAATGGAATCCATGTGGGATTGCTGCACTGTTGGGTTTTATGTGTTCTTGGGCATCATGATCATTAAAATCTATACCTGGTCGTGTAAATGTGGCTTTATCCTTACCTCTAATTTGTTCCTAGCCTTTAATTTATGTAATTTTTGTGGATTTGGATTTTGTTCCTTATTCCCTTTGGCTATGTTTCCCTACTCTCTCAATAATGTGGTGATAAACATCGACACAACCCCACTACACCACACCTATCACATGGCTTGATATTTGTGTTATCTGTTGTGACAGTTTGATCTTATAAATCCTTCATCGAACCCTTAGTCCTCTAGAATTCACCCCCAACTATTATTCCTAACAATCCATCTCTTTATTTACAACTGAGCATTTAATTCTCGAGCTGTGATTTCATCATTTTGGGTGTTCAATCATATTCTTCCATGAGATTATTTGAATTCACTAGGTTATTAAATGCTCCATTCGAGAGATAAAGTTCATCCTAGAGAGATGGATAAGCTCCGATAATCCTCTCACACACCTATTTAGCCCCCCGTTCTAGTATCATCTATAGTAGATATATTGAATCTTATGCTCTATGTGTGTACTTCATCATCTTCTAGACTTTATAACTCTAGGAGTGATATTATTTATTCTACAATAGATCTAGTATTCTACCTTAGTTTCAACCACATGATATTGTCTCTTTTATGATTTGGAACTACTTTGTATTTTATTTTTCCCACATTATGGTATGTGTGAAGGGTTGGAATGCATGAGTTTTTCCAGATCGGTGGAATTCATTTATATCCTCGAACCAAGGTTTACAGTTGGTTTATGGAGTGATGAGGACCCTTTTCTCGAATATTTACCTTGGTCCACATGCATTGTATACCAGCTTTAATTTCCTATTTTTCATTCTTGTTTTTTCATTTTTGTGAATAATAATTAACTATTGTGGTGGTGTTCTTGCCATGGTGTATGACCAAACATATTTGCACCACATAAATCTTGCATGTTCATTACTTTTTGACATTTTATTTTATATTTTTCATTTTTTATTAATTATTATCCCTTATATATCGTAATATATTAGAACTTATTTATTCACATCATAATATTAAATTCCCTTCTTCTCCTCCATGAGATTTGGATTTCCGTATTTGGATATGTTCTAACAATCATAATTGGGAGAGAACAATATAAAAACAATGATGGTTTAGTTATAATCTCTAAAATATGAATACATGTTGAATAAAATAGGGATTACTAGATAATTTAGATTCAATTAGAATATGGAAGTTGTCTATTTCTTAAGGATAATGATATAAGACATGATATAATTGAAACATATTGCACCGGTCATTTGATTCAAAGAATCGATCAAGACGTTTGTGAACTCGAGAGTGATTATCTCGAACTATAAACAATGTTATTCAAGGTTAGTAATTGTTTGATTTGGTCCATAGATTACTAGTCTCTAATCGGACCACCATTCATCTCAAAACTATATATAATATCATTGTTAGAGCTAAAATCATGTCTCTCACCCTGAATGTCCAATTTTGGATGATCTGAAAATGGGACCCACCCTGAAGGAACATTATGGAAATAAGGAGTAGGGCACACACAACTATGAATTTTTTTTTTGAAAATTTTCAAATTTACATGCAAACTACTTGTGTGCTAAAGGAGATGCTGAACATAAAAAGTCTGATGGATACCTCAAGACCAAAATGATGGAAAAAGCCTATGCACCCAAAAAAGGAGTCTTAAATTAAAACGTATCATTTTAATAATTAAATAATTTCACTCCAAAGGATATTTTGATCCAACATGTTGAACAGTCAAGCCCCATTGGTACCAAAGCCATTTGCACACAAGAGAATATATTTTCAGGAAAACCCATTGTATAACATCCCAATTTCACAATAAATTCAATGTTAAATGGTTCATGTTGCATGGTAAAGACCAATTAGAAAAGGATCAGGAAGCATGAAACCATGTTCCTCTCTACAGTGAAGAAGTGTGACATTGATCCACAATTTTGACTATAAATAGAACATCAATTGAACACCTTGAGGAAAAATATTCAGAACATAGGGAAATTATATCACATGTGAAAACCTATATTCCAAGACTTTACACAATACTAGAATACCATAGACCCAAAAAGGAATGGAACTGGAATTATCAACCACCCATTGGCCCCAACTTGTATTGGCATGCCGTTGAAAGATCAGTGCACAACACTTCATAAGGCCAATAACGTTCACACAAAAGGAGCAGCCTTCACGCAACCCTAACCTACACACAATTCCAAATCTTAAGAGAATAAAATACTCCAAAATACAAGTGTTTAACTTATTTTAGATCACATGGATTACTCAACTCTATTTTCACGCAATATAATAAAGCTACAAACAACAACTTATAGTAACCGAGCCAAATTCCCCCTATGCATCAAGTGTATCCATTACCCTACATTGTTTCCTAATCATATGCTACCTAATACCTTTTTATCCATATCATAGGTACCCTATCATTGGGCCTCCTGATCTCAAATCCCCTATGATTGTGTTTATGCTATGGTCTTTCTAAAGGCGCATGATAAATGAACACATAATCCCTAAAGGTGGCCCTATATATTATCACAGTGGGATTCCACTCCTTTACCCACCATGGTATGAAAAACCCTTAATGAGATGCTACCATGAATAATTTGCACACCATGTTTCCCCACCATTAGATGAAACACCCGCAACATGCATCTTCCATGTGTAATCCCCACACCATCCTTTCCTACCATGGGATGAAACAACCACAATAGGTATATTCCATGAATAAGACCCATACCATCCTTCCATTCCATGGGAAGAAAATCCTACATTGGGAAGATTCTATCTATAATCCCTACACATCCCTCAATGAAACACCTTCTGTGACATGAGTTTCCTAACAACACGATGTTAAAAATGAACAAACTGGTCCTATCACATGTCCTTATAATGTGGAATAAAACTACACGTGATTTGATCCTTGTTTACCAATAGAGTATATATGATTTCTCTACGAGGTTCTATAATGAAAATAATTCAACTGTGAAATCATCTCCCTTAGGGGGACTCACTCCACTATCAAAGTAATAAATCAATCCTCATGGGGGACATAATCCACCATCAAAGTGTGAAATCATTCCCCATAGAGACACACCCCACCACCATTTCCAACATGATGTTAAAAACGTGATCATATCCATTATAAATTAAACATGTGACCTAAACCCAAATCCCTACCCCCATACAATAAACATTGGATGCCTGAGGTAAAAATCCTCAACAGACTTATTCCCCTGGTGTTTATTGCCTCATGGAAAATATAAGATGCCTTGGGTTCTACAACTAATATGCCTCACACATGAGATTACCTCCAAAAGAGGAATATTTTATAGGATCCCAACATACCTATAATCCATACATTCCCAATGTTCCCAATGTTTCTACCTCCCCTGACCAAAGGTTTTTGCATTATAAAGATAGAATATTTGTAATTAACCAGATTAAACCTCTAGATGGAACCATGAAAGAGTATAATGAACATTAACTAAATCTAAAAGGGAGACCCAAACTAGGAAAATAGCTCCAAGGAGGAATCCATTGAAGGAGGAAGTGTCATACCATCAATATATTTTGATAAAGGACATGACATCATTGATTAAAGTGATGGAAACCCCCTACCTTTGGAAAGTGGGAATGTGGTATAACACGTAGTGCATGTGATCCACTAACCCTAGTAAAATAATTAGAAAAAAAATGGTGAAATTGATGTGCGGATCTTCTCCTTTAACTATGGGGACTAGTATCATTTGGGAAACCATCATATATTTATGTCACCAGATCTAGATATTTAGAATGAAGACCTATAAAGAAAATGGTGGGCCCAATATGAAACTCTTCTATAAATTGGGGAAAATAATGTTTGGTATCCTTCATCTCTAACATCGTTGACATGGACCCCTCCTTCATTTCAAGAATAATGGAAAATGTTTGGGCCTTAGTAATCCCTTTCACTATACCTATGATAACAATTGAATCTACAAGCCTTATAGGACTCAAGCTACATATAACTGGTGACCTAGCACTAATAGAAATATGGGAAGGGGTAAGTTGGTGTGGAAATACCACATGATTATAACCCTAGCATTACTTCCAGTATTCCTTTAGCTTTTAAGCACCCATACCCCATCTCACCATTTTATCTCATTCATAGGAGGGTGATCGATGCCCTTGTTCATCGGTATGAAAGGGAATGGGTCATTCCCATAAGGGATATGGACCAAAAACATCTCAAGAAATTAACACCTTGCTGACACCATTGTCCATGAGGGTCGTGCAGGGGAAGCCATCCTCGTTCCAACGATGAACTACTTTGAGAGCCTCTCCTTGGAGTGCATTGAAAACTTACTCCCCTACACCAATGATGTAGGGGATATTGAAGCCATACGTGAAGTGACCACCACTCAAGAGATTCACAATAAGGATCCCACTTAGCCTAATCATTTATATCATAGAAGTTATTTATAGGATGATGAACAGGTTGAATTCATCCCCACTATACCATCCCCAGACCAGAACACTTGACGTTGATGTCGGTGGAAGACCCATAATATTTCTCCTCAAGAGGACAATTTTATAGATCATGTAGCTCCTTCAAACACTAAAGTATCCCAAAATATCTATTCATTAGGTGAATGATGATATTTCTTTGGCCACTTTATATTGAGACCTCAACAACCTATTAGCCAAGATGGATTGACTCTCTCACTCGTGGACACCACCGATAGTCATTATGGGCTACCTGGTGATGAGGGAAACCAATACAAAGGTCCTCCCCACAAAAAAATCAATCATAAAAGAGGCCATTTCCATGAAACCACCAACAAATGTGGAGGTCCACCTTGAACCATCATCAACCATCATAGAGGTCCTCCATGTGCCACCATCAACCAATATAGAATTCCACTTTGCACCATCAACAACCAATGCAGAGGTCCTACACACAATATAGACAACTAATGCCTAGGTCCTTCCTGCACTATCATCAACCATCATAGAGCTCCCCCCCCCACGCTGATGATATTCCATGCTCTAAAGAACCATCCTAGGGTAATAGGGAAAACACCCATCATGGGGGTTAAACCTGTGGCACAGTCCAAAACACGCATGGAGAAAACATGAGTGACTCTCAACATCCCTCACTTAGAGAAGTCATGTGATATATAAAGAAAACCCCTAGTAAGCTTCATATCATAATCAACCAATAAAATGTTGGAATGATAGATGACTCGATGAGGGAATCTTAAAACCTGATGTTGGGGTCTAGGGAAAGGTCCTATCAACTAAGGCTTATGCTCCGGAAATAAGTGGTCCACAAGATCCCTAAATCCCTCCATAGGTACCTGTAGGTGGAGGAAATTCTATCCACCTTCCAAGGAATTGTGCTAAAACCATTTACACAACAAAAAATTTCCATCCTTTCAAACTCCACCCAATAAGATGGAGAGATGTTAGGGTTTGGGTTGACACCCGCAGATGATGGTGATCACTCCGATGAGCCTAAAATGGAAGCTTACACTCTAGCCAATGAGGCAATGTTAAACACTCCATAAAACATAAAAATGATCTAAAGATTTATCATCCTGCAAGAGACACCTAATGAGAAATGGATATTTGACTAGTGTGGGCCCACCTATTCAGGTATATCATATTAAAATAATGTCTATGTTAATTCAACCACCCATTTCTTGACCTATGCCATTTAGGTCATGGGTCGACTAGGTGTACAATCCTCCCCATGATTGTGAGTAAGAGGACCTATATAATCTTCTGTCCACTGACTAGTTATCAGTGGTGTTATAGAGACCTGAAGCTCTATATTTTCTTATCCCAGAGTCCCTCACCAAGGACTAGGTTATGCATTTTAACTAGATTACTTGGGTGATACTTCACCACCTCTGGGACTACAACTGGCCAACCCTTGAATCCAAAAGCTCCTCGATGCTATCAACCAATAGAGTAAGAAGGTTGAGATCATTGTACTCTTAGTTGATCAACATCCTAATTAATATATCGACTTCGAGTCTCCCTAGAAAGCCTGTATTAATAGCCTCTCTATTATAATCTGGGTCATAGAAAAGGAATATCCATATACACTAATCAGAGGTTTGGGGTAGTATGTTTACCTCTATTTTATCCCTATCTAATGACATCGACATCATCTTCAATACAGACCAATCACTAAAAATGAAGATTCCCCTATGAATACTGACACGATAAATGTGATCACCTCTGAGATTCTAGAGGATCATAGGAACTTGGACACTGATGTAGGGAAGGATAGGTAAATCCACCCTCATGGGGTGATGTAGTACTAGGGACTCCTCAACAAACATACAAAAGCATCCATAGAGACAAAAATTGAGCCTCAAAAGTCCCCCTATGATATTTCACTACCTTCCCAATGGTAAATTTACCAAGGAAAGGGAAATGTCAAGCCTTCAAAACCATCTACGTTTTTTCCAAAAATGAATTTAGACATGAGGATAACCAACTTTCTCAAAGTGTTCAAGGAATATAAAAGTATCACTACTGAGCTCATGGATGATCAATGCCAGAATCCTAGTAGCACCAGAAGGGATCATATCTATCCTCAATTGTGGAAACCAGGTTTCCTTGGTCAAACACCCAAATTTTAACTTGGTGGTCTTGTACACCTAGTGAGGGAAGAATCCAAAGGATATGGAAAATGGTGGAGCTATGAGTCACCCACCGCACCAAAGTAGTGTGCTATTATTCACCTCGAGATCAAGGCCATGTTACTACTCAAGTCAATGTCCCTGTCATCACATTTATGTCCATAAATACTTTCAATGATGACGTGATATCTACTCTCATTTCCTATATTGAGGCTCTGGAAACATGAAAAATGGTTGTTACACATGAAGGAAAGTTGTACCTATCATGCGTGGATCATGTCCAAGAAAACAAATTCTTGAGTAATACCAACATGACACTATTTAATGGGATAGGAAACCTTATATAGAATCTGGAACACTTTTCCACAAAGTGAGTCCCAATATTTGGGAATCTAGAATAGCAGGAGTCTTTCAAGCTCAGTTGGTTTGTATTGAATTTGGAAATTCCTGCATTTGTCTTGTACAATCACCTGGCCATAGGGTCAATTTCCAATTGGGAAGAAAATTGTAGAAATGCACATTACTATTTCATCTACACCACACACAATAAAAGCATCTATGACCTCTTTATGTGAAAGAAAGGCCTCGAGATAATGTAGATTAATTTTTCTTCTGATTGAAGCAATCACATACTCACTTGACATATCGATGTCTTAGGAAAAAGTACATACAATGTGTGTGAAGAATTCTAGGAATGAGATTGTCCCTACCCTTATCTCCTTGAACTACCCAGGTGGATTTTGGGAGTTCTCTAAAATTGATCAGTGTATGGAAGAATACTTAGAGTGGACTAAACAACATTCATGCCCATTACCCCTTCCATCTCTTATGACAAGACCTTTAAAAGTATATATAGAAGCCATTATCTATCTAGAGGTATCTAAGCCATTACACCTACTAAAAACATTATCATATGAACATCACCATGTGTAGCCACACCATAAAAAAACCTTGTTAGGAACCAAATCTCTATGAATATTTTACTTAATGAGAGAATGTGGCTCCATCCCCCACAAAGTCCATACTCCTAAGATTCCATTCACAGAAATAAGTAACATGAATTATTCATTCAGGGATTTTCAGGTCCCAGGATATTTAATATACACCATGTAGAATGGAATACTAATGTTTCTGGAATGTAAGAGACCCAAGGATCCTTGAATAACTACCCATTCCGACCACATCCTGTATCACATGACCCTCAGGCACACCATCAAAGACTGATTTATATTCAAATATTGGATCACATATAAATTAGATTAAGGCTTATTAAATTTGGGTGACATTCAAGCCCAAGTAACAAATGTCTCTACTAATGTTGAAAATGAAAATGAATATTCGAGTCAATGGGAATAGGTTCTCCACTATGAGACACATAAGTACAATTATTGGACAACTCTCATACTATGTTTTTATGCTCATGTTATTATTAATGCCTTCATGATGAAAATGGAACATTATGTGGTTTTTTTTTCTCTAATAACCACTACCTCCACATCTGTGTCACAAACATCCTTGTATCAGAAGAATAGACACATATGAAATAAGAAAGATTAGAGTCCCCATTCGGTGCTAAATCTATCTTTCACCCTTAAAGACTTCATGGATCTCAAATTAAGAGATGAACCTAATGTAAATGTATCTCTAGAATACTCTATTGATGATAATAAGGCTTATACCTATGTGAATTCTATTTATCTAGTGCGGCACTTTACATCGCCCAACAATGAGAAATTCTATATAGACCCCTCAGGTAGCTCTGACCGATTCCATTAAAAGGGAGGTAAATGACACAATAGTAGATATAATTCCCATGTTTTCCCCCTAAACTAGGATTTTTATGCTATTGAGACTAGGTATCAAGACTTTATAGGGATCAACAAGCATAGTCCCCTTGATACACATAATTAGGCATGCATCTATAGCCAACTAAATTATTTTACCATATAGCTTAGCCATGATTCTACCATGATCAGAAACATCTATCCATGGACTGATCTGAGCTGAATGAAATCCAACCATCAGTTACATGGTGCATATCAACTTTCCAATGGAAGAACAACTCTATTAATAGCTAGAAACCAATAGTTTATCCAATGACATTCTATGAACCCTCGATCAAGGAAAAAACCTTCATTGAAAAAAATATTTTCTTAAAATGAATGTATTATGTGCTAATGCACCTCACCGACATACCTACGAGTCTTTATATTCTCAAGGATTTATGTTTGAAAAAGGAAATGAGTGAGGTCCATGCTAAATATTTGAAAAGAATATTTCATTTTGAGACTGAGGTAGCCACTACTGAGGCCTAATATGCATCGGAGGCTGAGAAATAGGTATATCGATGCATTATCATGTTTTATTGGGAAGAAAAGGTCATAACCATCTAGGAAAACTTATTTAAAATGTATATTGTAAGTTAGTTTAATGTAATAGAAAACTAACACTACCTAGTATATAATGGTTTTGGGATCAACCTCATCCCAACACAAATAATACACAATATTGTAATTGTATAAGTATATCTAACTCCCCACAAACTAATGATTTAGGGGTATGATAAGAGTGAGAGGAAACTGCATGAAAAAATTCAGGTGAAGAATTAGTTGTTGATCTGATATCAATAACTGAATTTAAGTTCACCTCGTAGGATATTCCCTACAAAGTTCTACTGGGAAGAAACTAGATTAATTTTCATGAAGAATTCCCATATTCATACCACCAGTGCCTCAAATACTCCCTTAATAGTTTAGTAAGGGTATTCAAGGTGATTCATCCCCCTTTAACTCTTATGGGGCCCACTACCTGGACACTGTCTACTACAAAAGGAAGGTGAAGTAATTTCAGACCGATGAAATTGAGTGAATCAATTCTTCTAATGATCTGATAACCACTAAAACTAATCCCTTGTTAGACATGAAAGAAACCTTTGTTCAATCAATTCACTAATTAGAGCGCATGATCTATACCTAGGAGATTGTTTCATTGTCTACACGAAAACTTATTGCTCAGAGATTAACTCCTACTCCTATACTGAATCGACCAAGATGATATTGAAAGAAGCTACTCTTATGAAGTACTAATAATTTCATACCATGTCCACTGATCCATTGAATTACCACATGTTGAAAAAAGATAGGTTAACTCGATAAAGGTTTACTTGTAGCCATTACTTTGATATCAAGAGTGGACCTCATAGCTAGAAACTAGATAGAATTGTATTTGAAGATTCTATCACCACATTCTCATGAAAATAAGAACCCTTTATCCTGGATTATATATTTTACAGAGTGGAAAATAGTTCTCTCCATCAATCAACTATCCTGGTGGAGCCAACACCCCTCTATAACCCTTTTATCTTTGATGATGAATAGGATTTAGAAGATATCCCTCCTGAATTTGAAGAGGGTGTATCCACCACTTTTTATGAGTTATCCCAGGTGAACCTGGGTATTGAGGAAGATCTGAGGCCAATGATTATTATTTTAGACCATATAAAGTATATCCTCAATCACACAATGCAGACAAGATTATTGGAATTATGGGATATGATAATCCAATAGTTTGACATATGGGTTTTCCTATAGAAGTCCATCAAAGGCAATGAATTAGTAGAATTCTTTGTTTCACATCCATCCCTTGGATATTTATTTCCAAGATGAAGCTATTTTATTAGTGGATCAAGCAATTCTATGTTTCCAGATGCACTTCTATGGTGGCTCCTAGAGTCCCATCAGTAGAAGGCTCAATGACCCCAATATCAAGAGGGTAATCATGGGGATCATTTTCACCACTTTGGTACATGTTGTATTTCTATACTCTTTCCTATTGTCATAAGGATACAAAAATAATAAGGAATATTATCAATCCATTATCACTAGTCTTGAGTTATCCCACAAGATGGATATCCACTTTTTACATTTGAAGGGAATATCCTAGTTAGTTATCAAGAATATTAAGGGTGACTAAATTTTCAAAAATAAATAGATCATGCCTATGTTGGAATGTAATTTTCCAGAGATGGTCATGTTTCCTTCCTAGATGAAGGTGACTCAAGTTCCTTGGTCCCTAAATAGTCAGACTGATGCTTTGGAAAATTTAGTTGTATCCCTTGCATAACTCAACCTGGATGACCTGGTCATTCATGTGGCACATCAAAGGGTCATTACTCCCATCGCCTCAGATGATGTAAACCAATAGATAAATCAATTGGATACTGGTACATCTAGAATAGGGCCTTTATGTTCCACCACAATCGAGGAGACACAAGATTAGTATAATCCTTCAATCAAATATCTCTATAATGTAATTCTCTTACCAGACTGAGTCGGGCATGAGATAATTCACCGATACAAAACACTATTTACCCTCCAAAGTGGACTTTTAATTTGGAAAACCATCCACAATCATTTCATTGATAGAATTCCCATTCATTGAGTCTAAGGAGATGATATACCAAAGGTCATGTAGAAGGTCCATGATGGATCCTTTGGTACCCGTTAAGAATGATTGAAGCTATCTAATAAAATTCAAAGATTAGGATTCTTCTATACCACCATGGTTCATGACTACATTAAGATCTCAAAGAGGTTTTATCCATGTCATATCCATGATAAATTTATCTATCAACCACCAGATCTTTTCCACACTACCAATTATTCTTGGCCCTTTTAACTATAGGGGCTCGACATCAGGAGACCATACCCAACAGAAAAAACACAACGATGAAGGTTCATTTTTACCAAAATAGGATTCTTTTATAAACATGAATAAGTATTTCCCCTATTGGATGTAAAAACCCAGTGTGTGATCATGTTCATGAGTTCCCACATTATCCATACATTTGGTGTGCCTCACATAGTTCTCATAGATCATGGAACCAACTCTCAAGATACCGAATTTTAGAAATTGTATTCTTTGTAAAACATCTAGTCCAACCATACTTATTACTACCATGAGTAGAAAAACGGGAAGATCAATGCATTCAATAAAATCCTCTCTAACATATTGAATAAAATGGTAGGAAAAAACAAAAATATCTAGACCAAAAATATCATAATTCTCTATGGGCCTATTGGAAGAGAAATAAAAATTCAATTTAGGATTTCCCATACTCCAGGGTGTACTCAACAGAAGTAGTTATACCCATTTAGGTTCAGTTGAAGTCACTTTGAATGGCTGTTTTTGACTAGAAGATGATAGAAAGAATGGTAGAAATCATTCTTGCATAGTTGTAATACCTTGAAGAAAACAGGCTTCTGGACTTGCATAACTTGAAGAGAAACTATAATATGATAGAGAGAGCATTAAAAAGTAGGGTTTGCCTCTGTTCTTTCCTACATGGTTACATGGTAATACTTATCAGAACACCAATGGTACCAAAATAACTTCCAAAGTTAATGACCAAATGGGAGGGAACTTACATTATTCATATGTTCTATTATAATGAAGTATACTCCTTAATCACTGTGGATGGATACCGTATCACACCTCCCACCAAATCTAATTTTATCAAGTAGTTATTCTCCTATAAACCATTGTCAAATATATAAAACCATAAAATACAACAACCATGGTCGAATATCATTAATATTAAACAAATAGATATTCCCCTAATGTAGGAATTATGAACTTAAACTATTTTCAGTGAGTCCAAAATTTATTTCCTTAAATTAAGAGTCATGGTCCATGCACCATGAACATAAACAAGTTACAACCATAGTTAGAGTTGTATGACTTTAAACTAAAAATACCCACATCCTCAGCATATGACCTTAAACTGTAGTCTTATCCTGTGAAATAAACACAAGATGCCTCACATACCAAGTGTGATATGGAAAAAAACAATGTCCCTAGTATGTAATTTTAAAATGTATCCTTACCTCATTTCATAAACATGGGATTCCCTATGGTAAACATGGGATGCATCAGTGTACTTACCACAGAGAACAACAACCTTTGGTTTCAGTCATTTAGCACATCGCTTTTTAGAACTATGTGTGGTTTGATTTCTATTTACATGGGATAAATAGTGACATCAATAACCCCTTTCTTTATACTCAATATCTAGTTCATCCACAAACATTTTCCCCTTTGGACCCACTTACAGTCCAAGATTTGTAACCTTAATCTACGTGTAGTTTTTTTTAATGAAATTTATGTATTATGTGGGCATGCATCACCCTCTTTTCATTTTGAGTTTTAACTCTTTCAAACCACACAAATACCCTTAAAAAACTCTTACCATCTAAGAATCATGACTTTAAACTATTTTGGAAATTCCCCTAGCCCAAACCTTATCAACATACAATATGTGAAATTGGATTCAAGATTTATTTGTGTGGTGAAGATCCTCATAGGATATTTTCACATAAAATGTAACAATTTGGAACCACAAAACATCCTTGAATCGCCTTAAAATGGTTTAAGATCTATAACCTTAAATTAGGAGTCTTTGTCCAAATATTATGACCTTAAACTATGTGTATCTAGCCTCTTTGGAGACTCAATCACATGGTTTTCTTCATACATGGTGTTTTAGTAATCCAATGCCCCCAACTTTAAAAAAAATATGTGTGGCTTGATCCCCATTCCCATGGGATATATAGTGAATTCTAGACCTTCTGTCACCAGTCCCATCCATAAATTACCCTCAAAACTATCCATTAACCATGACATTATCACCCCAAAATACCCTTATGGGGATCCTATTCAAATATATACCCCAATAATATTCCATGACCCATTTGTTTGATAAGATTCCATCATTCCCCAACCTGAGGACAAAAAGACTGGAAAACTCAATTTGCAAGACACACAAACATCCTCATCACAAGTTGTTAAACTATATTGTTACCCTCTATAAATCTGAGATGGATCATATCATAATATGAGATTATTTAGTATCCTCACTCAAGAGGAATAAATCCTATCGACATTGTTATCATAACACACTTTATTCCAAAACTATATGCAGATTGGTTCCCATTCCCATGGGATACATAGTGATATCCATATCTCATATCTGGGGTCCATCCCCCTATATCGACTCATTTTGGGGTCCTTCCTCCCCCAGCACCATGACATAAAACTGGGTATAGTTTTTAATGATTTTATGGAAAATGGTATCATTATCCCTCCTTTAATGTTGGTTTATCACTCTTTCATGCTTCCCAAGCCTCCCGAGGACACCCAAACAGCTTCAGATCTAAGATCTACAACTTTAAACAAGTAGCTTCCCATATTATCTATGCACTAGGATCTTAAACTACTAACATCCATAGTATAAGTTGTAAATATTTAGACTAAAAATCCTAACATCTTCATTATATGATGTTAAATTTTGGCCTTACACCATATAAAAATGAGATTCCCCATATGATGAGTATGGGATTTCTAAAAAGACTTACACCATGTAAAATCAGGATTCCCCATATGATTAGTATGGGATGACTAAAAAACCTTAACCCATATAAAATCAGGATGCCTCATATGATAAACATGAGATCAACCAAATCTAATTTCTTCATAACATGATTTTAAATTTTTTCCCTACCCCGTATAAAATCAGGATGCCTCATATAATAAATACGAGATAAAACTAAGTGAATTTAATCAACACATGATGTTAAATAGTAACCTTACCCCATATAAAACCAATATTACTTATAATATGAGAGGATTTTATATCCTCTCTAAATAGGACATCACCCCTTCGGTTTCAGTCTCTTAACATGCCACTATATAGAACTACATGTTGCTTGATTCCCATTATCACGTGATTTATAGTGACACCTATATATTTCAATGATGTAATATCCCCATCATCGATTTTTTTGGGTATCTCCCATTTGGAAAGGTGTTTATTTCCACCTACTGGAATGTTCATCCAATTCATTTGGATCACATAGTGGGATAAATCTTGGGGAACTCAATATTCCCTCTAGGAAATTCCCCATTTTCACTTCCATTATTCATGATTTATTTGATTCAAATAATCATTATTCAACTGATATAAGTGGGTTCCCTAATAGAAATGGTTCCTAGACACAATGGCTCACCAACCATCCTAGGCTCACACCTCGAAAGATCCTTAGGAACTGATAGTGGCTCCCATGTTTCTAACTCAGTTAATAATTGATCCCAAATTTTTTCTACCGATTCATGACTGATGTGGGTATAGATTATTTGATTTGAACATGGTCAATAATTTTCCCCCACTTTTCAGTCATTCCTCTTTACTATTCATATCTTAAAAGTAAGGATTTACCCTCATGATAATTTTCAATCACATTCGGACCTCATTGAATTCTCCACTAAAAATAAAAAAGATCAATATTTTTCCTTATTTATCATATTAATAATGAGTCATGTGGGTTTAGGAGTTGGGTGGGAGTTTTTCCGCAAGAAAAGATGAGATTCAAGGGTTCCCCCATGATCTGAACTGTATGACCTTAAATTGGGAGATCAAGTCCAAGAATCAAAAATTTAAACTAGTTGAAAGTATTATTAGTAATGTTTCATGTGGTGTTTGGGGTCCTTAGACAATTATTCACCTAGGATCACCTCCCTTATGTCCCATTAACACTCCTTTTAGATATTACCCTATTTTCCCTAGAACTATGACCTTAATATATTTTAATACTAGTAAAAACTCTACAAACTTATACTAAGAGACCAAGTCATAGAATCATGATTTTAAATTATGTGTATGTCACCGTGGGAATGTTTTGAGTGGAATTAAGACTTCTTATCCCTCAATTTACATAGGGTTTCTACTCTGTCATACAAAAAATTTTATTTTGGGATGTTCAACCGATGGTCCAAACTCTATAACCTTAAACATGAAGCCCAAGTCAAACAATCACAACCTTAAACTATGTAAAAGTTGTCTTTGGGATGTTCTGTATGACAGTACCTCCTAGGATTCTCATTCATATTGGGTTACCTCTCCCCTATGCCACATATATCCCATTTAAGAAACACAATCCCATGTTCAAGAATCACAAACATAAACTATGTGCAAATCAACCCAAATTATTTTCCATTGTACAGGGCCTCCTAAGAACACCATTTTCATTACTTTGTAATCATATGGTGTCATGAGAAACATTATATGAGTGGCCCCCCTTAGTTCTAAGCATTAAAATCTAAATCCTTTTAAAACATCATGGTCCATCCTATATGACCTAAAACCAGGAGTCACGATCTGAGCATTATGAGCCTAAACTGTTTGAAACTTATTGGTTAGACTAGTATGAACATAAACTACCAATGTAGAGAGGAAAAACTGTATTTAAATTTGAAAAAATATATGGGAAACATGAGAAAGAGTGAGAATACCCATGTCAGGTTTATCCTATGACTTAAGAAAAAAGGGGGAGAATAAATAGGTATAAATCCAGTAGGTTACCTTTATGGACCATTGCAAAAAACCCAGCTGCCCTTGCTGAACCCATCATTTTATGAAAAATGACAAGATAAGTATTAATATATCTTTTCCCAATGAGAGACTCTAGGGGGTAACTCCATTATATTACCCTCATACCCCCTACCACATTAGACGGAGAGTGTTTTCCATGTCAGTTCACATGTCTAAATCACATGAAATTAAAATGTGCGACACATCTCCCCCACTTTTTGATGTTAAACTACATGTACATGATACTAAGAATATAAAATTAAAATCAATGTCCATTATCCCCATCACATGATGTAAAATTATGAATCACCTTAGGAATTCTCTTGATAATCTTTTTTCCCCTTTTAGTTTTCGTCACCTACCGCACCATTCATGTTCTTCGACCATCACATGATATCTGAGACAGCGCTCCCGTTGGAAGATTATTTTTTTTACTTTGTTAAGAATGATATGCCTATACAATGTGATCAAATCTATAATGGTATAATTCCAAGAGTGTTGAAATCAATTTGAACATTCTATCAGTGCACCCCAACACTTCATGTATTGTTTGACTTGGATACCCATCATCTTTCCTATCTGAATGGGCCCCCCATGATGTCATGGTGCCTAACCACAATGGATCCCCAACTATCCTAGACACATGACTTAAAATACATTTGATAAAATTTTGATATAGGTCTCATGTTTCGAACATGGTCAGCAGCTGACCACCATTTGTTTGTCTCCATCCTCAATAAAACAATAACAAATTCTATTTTTCGAACATGATTAAAAGTTATCCTCAATTACCATTCCACCCAATTTGTGTTATGAATATTGGATATTTGAAATCACGCTCTTCACCACTACTTTCTCATATAATTCAACTCCATTGGAGTTTCACAATTTATTCACTAGCACACGTTGAGAAATAAATCTGGCTTTTTAGATAATCCCACTCTCCTACCCAAAATTTCTAAGATATGACACTCATAGTGGTCAACAATATAAATTCATAATACGAGTGTGAAAATATTGATTAAAAATATCATATAAATGAGAAATCAGACAATCATTCCTTATTTTTCACATCGTGCCTGAGTCATGTGGGCTTTGATATTGATTCTTGTTTGTCACAGTGATTTGATTGAATTGTGATTGTGAAGTGTGAAAATAACATGTCTATTCATATGAAGAGTTTAAAACAAATAAAATTCCAATGTTTTTTATGGACATCCATACACATATCCTCTATTGTTTCCTAGAAAAAATCCCCCTAGGGCTCCACATCAGCAATCAAGAACTCCATCCCATGTAACGTTTGGCGTGTGGCCTTCAGAAATTGTTACAACATATTTAGGTCTTCCTCTTCCTCCTAGGACATGGGGAAAATATCATTGTCCTTGATTAACACCCACTTAGCTTAAAACATTGCTATATAAGATACCACCTCTTTTTCTCTAGCCTCAACTATATCCATCTCACCACTGAACTGATTAATGATATTCTCATGGGAATTAATGACATCTTCATGGTTGTTCACTTTAAATTCCAACCATTGACATTCCTAATTGATATCCTAGAGTTTATTGGTTCTATAATGTTTCTATAAGTGTCAAGAATCATAAAATTGTTGACTTTTTTTCATGCACCTTCTCAAAATGATAGTCACCTACTAGCGTGTGGAGAGTGTGAGCATCCACACCTATGGTGACCATGTTATGAAACCAGGGGAAGAGAGACCCCATCCAACTCACTATATGTGGATCTAGAGTGTGGGTAATAAATATTGAAATGCTCCTATATACCTTTCATCAAATTATGTGATTCTATTTTGTAATTTCAAACCTATAATATTCCAATCCCTCAGGTGGAAGAATTTCATACTCTGGGAAGGCCGTGAGGATGGAGATGATAGTGTGTTTTTAGGGACCATCTTAGGCAGTTTGGGTTATTTTTTTGGAGGGAGAAAATATTAATTTGAATATTTACTAGAAACACTAACTCTTCCAACCTCAAGCTTCACATCTTGAAATATATCACCAACATACTCGACAAGCTTCCCTCCTAGGATCAAGGAAAAGTCATATTGAATTATTGACTCCCCAAGAGTCGGTACAACCATTGGGGAGGCACCTTAGGTTCCCAAACCGTAGTCGTTTGCTGCAAACACACCCTTAAGATAAATTATTTAATCAAAAACATTAGGAATGATGGATTGGGATAAGGGAGCTTATATAAGGGTGAAAGGATTGTAGAGGGAATATTATTGTGAGAAATATGGTCCTGGATTCTTGAGAGGGAATTCCATCATAGAAGACCCTTGACACTAGTTGATATATTAAATGATGGAATTAGACCCCTCATTTCGAGTTGGGTAAGATTTTAATTAAAATAAATAAACAAATTGATACAATAGAATCAAACAGCTATGTGAATGTTTAAAGATATCTAAACTTGTTGAGATTCAGTCTTACCTAAAGAAATGGGGACTTCAATGATGTGTCACCTTAGATAACATACCTATCTAAAAGTATACACCATAATTGGGATACTAAGAAATGGTTCCCAATAAATGGATGACAGTATTTGGGTATCAAAAAACACACTTTAGAACTCTTCATCATAACATCCAATCCTAAAAACCTTGGGCAAGAACTCTGAGGTGTTCCCACTGATGTCTATTGGGGAAACCTCTTCCCCTCTGATTGGGACCCCTTATCCCTACTTGGAAAAATCCCACATTAGAGTTAATTGTGGTTATAAACATTGAAAAAAGGATCTAGAAGAGTTTAGTGAGCTAATAAACTAAGATTACATCATTGAAAAAAATACAATCTAGGTCATCATTCTCATGGGTGACATCTTCTCTATCATGGGGAATTTCTTTATCAGTGGCCAATCCCCATAATTCCTCATCATTGGTGCCCTTCAAGTCATGAACAAGGGATTATCCCTTATACATTGATCCTTCATCAGATGTTTTCCTCTCAGGATTAGTATTTCCACCAAAAAATACCCAAAATTGGATAGTGGGAAGATCATCTACCCAACATTGGAATATGAAGGCATCCATATCCATTTGGTATTGAAATAATTCATAAAAATTCATAATGTAAGTGATCCTAGGAATCCCCACCTATAGAATATTGATTCCTTTCCAAGTTATCCCCTTTCAAAGATTTTATAACAACATTGTCATTTGTATCCTTCCCTAGGCCGCTTAGAGTTCAAAACATAATCCTTCGATGGATAACTATAATAAATACCATAACTTCTTTCCAAGGGACTCGCTGGTCCTGATAGTTCTTTCCTGAGAGATATACACTTACTCCTATAGTCACTTTTGAGGAAGGACCTCCCCTTCAGAAGGTGTGGGTGAAACAACACCTTGAACTCTCCCACTACAACCCTTGTATAAACCTCTTCCCTTGATGAGAACCTCAATAATAAAACCATATACAAACCTGATTCTCCCATTCCTCGCTTGATGGGGTAATTATCATCACATGTTTATGCAAGATTGCTCTTGGATATGCTATTATACAATTGTCAGAATAACCCTATGATAGGACAAAATTGACATTGCAGGGAGAAAACATACTGACCTCTCCCATTCCTTTTCCTGTGAATATCCACCACAACTGAAGAAGTGTACATGGATGCCTTTCCTCATGAATCCCCTTTTATATTAAATTCATACTCTTCTATATTAATATGAAATAATGAACAAACAAGGAGAGTGTATAAAAATCACAATAAATGTTGTATTATATCCTAGAGACCAATAATCCTCCTTGTAAGGTATACAGATATTACTACTACTCCAACGCTACTTCTAAATTTTTCACCAACTTTTCAGATGGAGCCAGGAATGGATAGAAGTTAACATTTTTAGTGTTTCCAAAAATGCGTACAATCTTGACTTCATTGAGATTCATCAACCAAACCCCATAAATGTTGAGTAGTGTGGGTTGTAGGCTAGCATTCAGAGGAGTGATGGAATTTGGGAATTTTTAGGCTCCAAAGTGAGTTGCGATCGACCTATGAAACAACTAGAATGGGATATATATTTTCCTGGGAATTTTCCCTATTTCCATGTATACCAAATGGATATAGATCTAGGAAACCACCAATATTCTTAGGTTTACCTGGTTTCCAGATTTTATGATTGATACTATCATGAGAATCCTTGGACACAGGTCCATGCACATGTCCCTCACCTAAAGAATCCATCCACTGAGGAAGGTGGCCAGAAATGAAGTATACCAAAATAACAGATTTTGTCCATCCTTTATACAATTTCCCTATAGCTGACATCAACCTTCCTCTAAGATAAATCTGTATGATCCTGGTTTCATACTCTATTACACTACTGAACATTGTTTCCGATTCCCTGACATCTTCACTGCTGATGTTTTTAGAAACATCCACGACCAAGTTTTTAATGCAGTTTACTAGGTGAAGGGGTATGATTCTTCACTAATTGAGTCATTTAATCTAGACGTATATTTACAACATGGGGGGGGGGGGGTTATCTTTATTTCCCTTTTCATTTGGCACCAGGAGGAATTTATATTTCTGAAATATCATCAATAGGATTCCACTGAGGTATTGGCAGTCCCATTGGATGATTTGCACCTCCCCATGATGGTGGTGGAAGGTGTTTGTGACCAAGGACCACCAAAGAAGATGTTCTGGTAGTATATCCTGTTATAGGTACATTTGGTACTAGGACATCCATACTACCTCATATAGCTTTATGTGGTGAAATTCAGATCCATACTCTTGAAATGTGAAACATACCCAGTACACCCTTTCCCACTAATCAATGAAGTTTCTCCTATCCCGCATGTCCCAATACTTATACCAACTCATTATATTTTTATTGATACTAGTATAGAAGATTTTCATAATATGAGACAATAACTCTTCATTATCTAGAAATTCCACAGCGACCATCATTGTCAATCTACTTAGAGTATAGAAAATAATGTCTTCATGCTCCATAGAAGGATGGACCAAGGTGATGATATTCCAGTGGGTAATCTCATCATGAATAGAAAAACAAAGGGATGATGTATTCACTTCCATGTAAATGATATCCATATCATCCATTAGCCTAATGTTTTAGAGGGGAAGGAGGTTCCATAGTATATATCCACATTGAGATTCAATCAATAAGCCCAGGAACACTCTGTTATCACAAACCACCCTTATAACATGAAGAATTTTTAGGTTCCATACCATCTCACCCCTCTGGGTAGTAGCAGTTTCTTTGTTCCCATCTTGGTCAGAAGGGTTTTCCATTTATAAATGATCTGTGGATTTAAACATTGGATCATGCATGTATGGGATGTAGTCGCACATAGGTGATGAGTTTCGCACATGAGAGAAACTTTATCACACATAGATGTCGGAGTAATGTAAGAATTTCCCCTATACATATTTATATGTACAAGGTTTCCAATATTCATGAGAACACATCATGTTTGTGTGGCCCAATATGGTAGTTTCTCAATCGTGTGGAAATCCGCCATCCACTTTGGTGATTCCCTCCGAACCCAACCTTTCAATCTCCCATTATATCCAATTCTGAGGGGGACTTTTTTAGTTCAAAAAATATGTCTAAAACCCCTAAAGGATAGTTTTGGATGAATCAGAAATTCTACCCACCCTAAAGCAAAATTTTGGTACTAAGTAGAAGGGCACGAAAAATTGTGAAGTGACACACACAAATGTTCAAATTCATACACAAATGACTTATGCGCCAGATGTGACTCTAAAGATAAATAATCCCATGGATAACCTCAAGTATGAAATGATGCCTTAGTAATATGTGTTCAAAAAGTGACATTGAGTGAAAAACCATTAATTTTCATGAACAAACAGTTATGCTCCCCAGACGACGTTGATCCAACATATTGCGTAGTTAAGCCCAATTGGCACCCAAGGCATGTCTATGAAAAAGGATGCCTTTTCATGAAAAATGATTTTGAAACAACCCAGTAGTGAAAGAAAGGTGATATCGAATGGTGCGTATTGCAGAGTCAATCCCAATAGGAAAATAAACAAGAAGCATGCTATGCTATTCCATGATATAGTGATGTTGTGTGCCATCGACCAAGGATTTCATGTATAATTAGAACCTCACCCCAAAAACTTGAGGAGAGATTTCTAGAAGATGAATCGACACTCTCACATGCCCAAAATTATCTTCTATTACTTCACACAACACCAAAATAAAATGTAACCTCAATGATAGAGAACATTCATGACTGATCTCTCATTAGACCCTACTTAACTTGGCCTGCAGTTGAGATATCATTACATAATAATTCTGAAGGATGATTTTGTTTACGTAATAGGAGAAGCCATTGTAAAACCCTAATCTGTACAAAACTCCAAATCTTTCACACATCCACAACTCCCAAGTGCTGGAATTTTACTTGTTATAGATCCCATGGATCTCACAATTCTGTTTTCACACAATAAAATAATATTCCATGCAACAACTTCATAGTCCCATACCAGATTCCCCCTATGCTTCAAGTGCATATATTACAATACCTTTTGATCCTAAGAATATGTATCATACATCCTTTTTCTTCTATGAATAGGTACCCTAACATCAGACCTCCTGATCACCACTCCTCCACAATAGTGTTTAGGATATACCCACTCAGAGGTGCATGAGTGGTGAACATGTATGGCCTGAAGTTAGAGTCACTGAGGGAAATGACTTACCCGTCTTGATAGAGCGTCCTTATGATGGATCTACCTATCACCTTAACATGGTACCCCTTGGGTTATAATCCCTATCGACATCTATGCTACATGAAGTAAAACTACCAGGCTCCATATCCTAATTTTATGATGTTAAACTACATAACAATGTCTTGAATACATGATATTATACTTTAGCCTTACCCTATGTGATAAATAGAGGTTTTCCCATATAAAATCATCATATGATGACACTCCCTTCCCCACCTTAGGATAAAACACCCATGAATGATAGCTTCCATGGGTAAGTCCCACACCATCATTCTATACAATGTGATGAAACATTCATAACGAGAATCTTTCATGCATAATCCTCACCCCATAATTGAGAAATATGGGATGAAACACCCATAATAGGTAGTTTCCATGTGTAATACCCACAATATTATTCCCTTCCATGGGATGAAACTCCTACCCTAGGTAGATTCTACACATAATCCCCACACCATCCCTCATTGATTCTCTTTATGTGAAACAATCATCCTAATTACACATTGTGAAACTTTAGGGATTATTACTATCACACAATCTTAAATTTCAACATCGAACTATGTGGGTTTTGATCCCTATTTACCAATAGGGTAAATTTGATGCCTCTATGAATTTAAATCTCGATAATAATCCGAGGGTGGAATAATCTCCCTTGCGGGGACAGAATACACCATCCAAGTGTAAAATCATCCCAATTAGGGGGCACACTCCACCATCCAAGTGTGAAATCACCCCTAGGAACACACTCCACTATCTATCCTTACAAGACGTTAAAACTGTGATCATTTCCAAAAATTATTAAACTTGTGACCTAATCTATAATACCTACCCCTACAATTAACATGGGATTTCTTGAGGTAAAAGCCTAAGAATACTTACTCCCATAGTATTGATTACATCATGCCCCACACGGTGTGCCTTGGGTTCCTTGGCGAATATTCCTCACACATGTTATGACCTCTAATAGAGGAAGATTTTTCATATGTACAATCTACACAACTTACTGAAATTCAAATATTTTCCAACATTACTACCACCCCGGACCAAAGGTTCTTTCCCTATTGAGCGAAAAGCAATGTAATTTACCATCATCCACCTTGAGATGGATGTAAGAAAACATTTCATGAACCTTGACACAAATCTACTACGGAGACCTAGACTTGGAGATTGGATCCATGGAGGAATCCATGGAACTAATAACCCATCATAAAATTTCAATAAAGGAGCTATTTTTTTATTAAAGTAAAAGAATTCACCCACTTTTGGATTGTGGCAATACAGGAAAACAGGAAGTGTACATAATGTGCTGGCCTCAATGAATGCATCAAAACCAATCATTAAAGTTACAAAATATCAAATAAGGACAATTTATTCTAGTTCTCATATAATTAATAAGGATTTATTATTTCCAAAATATCATTTTATATTTTTTTACTTCAAATGTTTAATGTGGGTCCCCACATGAGGAGGACACAAACAAACTCCTTCTCTGACTCATGTTTTTAAAACTGCTAACATTACAGTAAGTTAGAAAGTCTAAAATTTACCTCTAGGTAAAATCTTGTTTGACATGTTTGATCCATTTTCATTTGTTTGGATCTTCTTGAGCTCCAAATGTATCAAATAATGGACACCACTGATCTAACGATACCGAACATTGATATGTTTTAATCATCAATGAAAATTTTGATTATTAACAAGACAAATTGTAATCAGACTATCACAAAATAAAACATAACTATCCTGATTAAAATTGATATATCAAATAAAATTTACATCCAAAATAATTATTTACATGAATATATAGATAAAATTAACCTATAATCCATGGAAGATAATGAAACAGATTTCTACAGTCTGAAATTCCAATATACATCTCACTCTGCAAAAGTGATCAAATAACCTAAAGTAAACTTTCGTAAATACATATATCATACCATATCTAAATATATAAATCCATAACTCATTGGTCTATCACTTAAAAAAACAATATTATATCATATTTACCATGAAGCTAAAAAAATATATACTTTACTTCTCTCTAATATCCATACTCTCAAACCCGTAGGGGTAAACCTTATCAGGGGGGATGCCCTTAGTCTTAACCAATTTAGGCCTCCTTAGACCCCTATCTTGAGGGGTTGTGGGGTTGTTTTTTATTCCTTTTCTTTAATAAAAATTTAAATAATGACGATGAGTATATAACATAACATACATAATAAAATAATTTATGAATATGGTATGTGTTATATATCCTCTCTATATTCATCAGTATATAGAAGATGACTTGAATGGATATTAATATGTAATGGAAGAAAATAACTAACAAATATCACCATATATATATATAATCTAAAAAAATATTCTCAATATATCTATCTTGATAATTCTATAATTTCTTGGACTCTCTTTCGTTAGAGATTGATTTGCCAAAAATATTTAATTCTATTCCCACGTCTTTCATAACAAAATTCTGACAAAGTTATTTCTTCAATCTAATAATTCTAGGATCATTATGAGAAAGAATAAGCAAATTATCAATATAGTGCAGTTGTATAATAATATAATTATCTATAAATATAAATAAACACAATTATAAGAACATTTATAATCGAAACCCTGATGAATAATGATAGATCCAAACTTTTTATACCACTATGTCAGAGCTTATTCAGGAAATTAAAAATCGTCTTTAACCAGAAAACATAATTCTCTTTAAATTTTAAACCAAACAAGTTCACATCCCCATTTAGATTCCTTCCTCTAAATATTTTTGTAAGAAATATATATTCACAAATGTCTGATCAATTTATAAATATAAAATGTTATCCAAACAAAGAAAAAATCAAATAGAATACATATTGACAATAATAGAAACATTTTCATCAAAATTGATATATTTCCTTTCAAGAAAACCTTAAACAACAAATGTTTCCTCTTATCATGAAACATTACTAGATTATTCATTTTTATTTATTAAATAGACCAATTTTTAAAATATATCTTACCTATAGGTAACTTCACGAGCTCAAAAGTATGGATTTCATGCATTGATCTCATCTTGTCATCTAGTACCACAACCCATCTATCATTTTCATCACCTTACATCACCTCATCAAAATATTATGGTTCCCCCATTCAGTGAGGGCCACATAATAATCTAGTGAACATCATTTATAAATATTATGATGCAAAGATGTTCTTTGGAGTGTAACTTTGGGTTCACTAATAACCCCATGAACTAGATCATTAGAAATACAAATTTCCTTGGAAACATCAACTCCAACATTTTCACCCTTAACATCATTATACACATCAATATGATCATACATATAAATAATTATTACATTTTATTAAGAAGCAAGCATCATATTACAAGGGTCCAAGTACTTTGGTTGGGTCTAAAATAGCGTAAACCAATAGAGTCAGTGAAAAAATGGTCAATGAACTTTGGGGGGGGGATAAAAAGCTAGTGAAAATCATATGAGAATTTCCCTATATATAAAATAATTCATGAAAATAAAACACTTTATTAACTTCCCTCCAAGTGTAATGAAGGATCACTCCATTAGAAACATATCGTTTTCAACTTTGAGTGAGGTATTTGATAGACTAGGGGGTTGTAGAATTTCCTTTCATAGAAGTATGAATCATTATAGAGACCATTTCAATTGATGATAGGGTAATATTACTAGTAATTCATACCTATATAATTTTTCATAAGGCATATTATTTGGCCTTGATTAAATAATATAACCATAGAAGCAATTGAAATCCACCAGAATCAACCCTTTGTGGTCATATATTACACAACCTCCTTTAAAAAAACAAAGAGTACAAGGTCTATCCACACTGAGATTGATAACTATGATGGGAGGATAATAGTGAACCCATGTGTCTTGGTTGATCAGTCTTGGCAAGGAAGGAAAGTTTTTTCTACCAGCCTAGACCATTCTCAAAGTGATATTTTTCTCCCACTGCTTCTCCAATGATCCTATATCCACCACAAGGCTTATAGAGTGGTTCATAATGCCCAAGATTAAGTTTTTTTACCTTCAAATATATTTTTATTCTCAAACTTCCATATAATCCAATAACATGTAACTAAAAGGATGGTCCTCTCCTTCCATTCCTGATTTCTAGAGCACATACCATAAAAAAATTTATGAAGAAAATTAATACCAATATTTACCTATGTATTAAGACCAATTATAGTTCCAAAGTTGTTCCAAATCGCTAAAACCTAGTCTTCACTAAAAATGAGATGGTTAGTGGACTCCTCCTTCGAACTCCGATAGCATAAAAATCTTGAAGCAAGATTGATCCTATTATTTTTTATT
The DNA here is from genome assembly GCA_963277665.1 of Viscum album. NCBI lineage: Eukaryota > Viridiplantae > Streptophyta > Magnoliopsida > Santalales > Viscaceae > Viscum > Viscum album. The sequence continues at coordinate 71,005,846 of OY728149.1, forward strand.
ACATAATACATTTAAATATCATGATTTATAATTATCTAGAAGAAAAAGTTTTACTTAATAGTAATTTCATTACACCTAGTCAAATAGAAACATTCAGTGTGATCAGTGTTAGCCTAAAGAATATACCCATACACTTTGGATAAAAAGACACCTGCAGAGGAATCCATGAAAATGAAGTGACCCGGGAATGATGATAAATCAATGTGATCAAAATTCTCACACTGATGATGATCAACAGTGGGTTGAATAAGTGTAGGATGAGAACTCACTTGAGAGAATGTGATGCTAGAGGTTGGACAACCTAGGAATCCAAGCATATTCCCCACCCAATTGTGGAACCAAAAGCTTATATCACTAAGACCAATGATCCACTAGGAGTGAAATTTTAAAATAGGGAGATGACCATGTAGAGACTTTCAAATATTAGAAACCATCCCCCTAGTTTAAATAAGGTTAGTCCCATAATTTTTCATAATAAACTTATCCCACATGGATTGGCCTTCCATAACCTCCCACATCAGTTTCACTTAATGATACTGCATGGATTCATCCATGGTGTGAAGATTGATCCACCCACGAGCGATTAGTTTATTTATAAATTTCCATGAATTCTAGTAGAACCTAACCTTTCTATGATAATACCAAATGAAGAAATTCAGGTCCCTATCAACATTCCTAAAAACCATTTCAGGAACCTTAAGCATAGATAACACATGAATATGGATATAGGCTAGGACAATGATAAATAGAGTGATCCTTCCGCTAAAGGACATGAAGTGATTCTTCTTGTTTTTAAAATGACTCATGATATTTCTGAAGAACCTCTAAAAATGTTGAATATAAATCCTACCCGAGGATAAGGTATATCCTAGTTAATCGATGGGAAAATGTCTTCTATGAATTTCCATTAGATCTTCCTTGATTTTACTATGGCTATCCAATAAAAATTTGGAGGCATATATGTTACTCTTCTCCTAGTAAATAAGATCGACACTCTATTTACCATTTTACTCCATGATATTGTTGAATCACATGATGTATCTTCTACCTCCATTGATAAATAATAACATGAACTCAACAAAAATAATATGGGAAACACCATTAAAATTCCTCATACTCTTGAATGGATGAATGTTTCCACTGTGATTTTTCTTAGTAGGGAGTATACTCAAAGAGTATTGGATCATGATAAAAAAGATAGGGGATAGAGGGTCTCCCAGTCTAAGGACACAAGAAGACCTAAATATCCCATACATCTTTCCCATCAATGTGACCGAGAAACAGGGGAGAAAAAGAATATGAATAAAAGATCCCAAACCCACTCTAAGAATCGTATGCAAGCCATAACCTTGGTATGTAATCCCCATTCTATTACTTTGTATGCCTTTTATATAATCAATATTTTGGATCCTGGAGTTTATTTTCTGAGTAACTGATCATTTACTATACTATGTATATGTCCGCTCGAACTGAACTACCCATTATGAAACCATTTTTCTCTTTATAAACCCAAGAATGCAGGTATTTTGAAAGCTTCCTATTGAGGACACCATCTAGGATCTTAAATGTGAAATTACACATACTGATTGGCCTCAGTTATTTCAAGGTGGAGGGTCCATCACCTTTAGGATTAGAATATGTCTAGTATCATAGGCCACTCAGGGTAAGAACCCCTTCAAAAGTACTCCTGGATAGAATCAACCAGCTCACCTTTTATGAGTCCACATGAGTCCAAACAAAATTACCCTAGGAAACCATCTGTGTTAGGGGAACTATCCTAGTTGATGGAGGTGACCAATTACCATATCAATCTTTCATATAGTATTTTTATAAAGATTTTATTTTTATAAATCAAGACACCATATTGGGAAATGATTCAAAGAGGTTGGCATGTCCTCTAGGCTACCCCTCCGGTATTATAGGGTTCACCTCAGCAAGAAATGATTCAAAAAATTCCTTAGAACTACCATTGAACATATTAGGATCATTGCAAAATGTTCCATTATCCATGTGAATGTTCAGTGTTAAACCTATCCTCCTTCATTTAGAAAAATCCTAAAATAATTTTTATATTTTTCTCCCCTCTTTATGCTAGGTAACGATTGACCTATCATGTTCAATTATCAATTGTTCAAGAATAATTTTAGTGAGATATTTTTTAGGGTATTTTAGAGGCCTTCATCCAATCCATCTGCAATATTGGATTCAATACATTTGATCTCATTCTTTATTGGGACAAGGACAAAGAGATGATTAGTTTTCAAGGGAGGCCAATCCAGAAGTTCACCTTTAAAGATCCTAAGATTTTTTTGGAATCATGTCCATGAATGAACATGAATAGACTTATTATAGGACTCCCAGACCACCTAATGATAATAAATTTCAAATGTACACCACTTAGAGGAAAATAAAAGATCCCTTCCATCACCTCTTGATGTTGGGTTAATGAGAAGAGAAGTATGATATGATAGAGATTAAACCAAGTGTGATACCATAGAATATGATAATAAAAAATTGACTTAAAATATGTAAATAAAATTATTCAAAATACACATTTTAATCGATTTACATTTTTTTTATCACACCACATAAGCTTCTCCCTAGAGTATCCAAGATCCCTAAGCCCTTTCTATGAAGAGAAGTAGATGAATTCCTCCCAATCTTTACATGGATATACCCAACCTACCTTATTTTTATATACTTATATGATGTTATAAAAGTGTCCTAACACTATAAATGATGAGTCCCTCTCATTAAAGGCCTCCATATCAGGACAAAATTTATCTCTTTCCCATACATCATAAATGAAGTATAATAAGAAACAAGTACGTCAAGAACTAACCTTAGTATAAATGTGATGATCATAAGTTTCAATATTCTCCAAATAGACTGAATTACTCCAAAAATACAAATGTTTTGGTTTATGGAATCCCGATTCATGTATTTATGAAGGTATAACCTTTGATATAACACCTATATTTTAGAGGAGACTTGATTAGGCTCAATCACGCAACTAATGATACAATATTGAAATAGAATTTACTAGATATTAAGTCGGATTTCACCTGAGATCCAAATCCACAGGAATTATAAATTATGTTTAGGATCAAATGAAGAGGTGATACTTGATTTTATACCCTGGTGTCAACAACAACCTAACATGACTGCACAATAATAAATAAGTGCTCTGGGAGTGTAACCTGGTATAGACTTAATTGGGGATGGGTGAAGTAGAAATAATAGATTGGTAGGAGTCAAGATAAACATGTGATAATTAAATTTAGCTGTTGTTTGTAGTTATAGGAACGAAATTTGAGGGACTAGGCTCTTGGGGACTAGTATCGAAGGAAGATCCCTTAGAGTAAAGGATCACTTTCCCATGATGGAGAGAGCAGAATTGTTATTCCGTTGGGGAGGGAGTACCGATGGATGGATGTATTGGGGCTAACCCTAGTATAAAAGAAACCAAGGATAGACAGAAGTTTATCAAGCATTTCGTTAAATTATAATGACGAAATTTATTCTTTGAAATCACGATAGGGACTTGAGGAGGAGGGGCTGGGGGGGGGTAGGAAGAAGATATGAGGATGCTCTAATGACAGATGACTGAGAAGGGGGTGGTGAGAAGGAGAGGTTGACCTCATTTGTCTTGAGATTTGAATTGGGAGTTGGGATCCTTGAATGATTTCAGATGTTACCAGTTGTGTGATGCATCCTATAATATTATGCGTGCTTCCCTTAGAGAATTATAATTCCACCCCCATTAATTTCTATGATAGTTTGATCTTCTATAAACACTGAATCATGACTTCTAACAAGTTGCCTCAAAGTAGGATATAAATGGTAAAAAATCATTTCTCAATGTCATGTGAAATAAATCACTATTATTAACAACCTAAGAAGATTACATTTAATAAATATTAATGGATTCATAAACAATAACAAGATCAACCCATATAGAGGTAGTGAAATAATCATCTCCCCCACCATTTTTTTCAATTTTCCGTCATTTTTCCCTTTTAAGTTAATATAAAAACATTATAACATGTCCTTTATTTCCATAATAATGGAATTCAAACTTCTTATTTTTGACTTGGATTTTCTTTGTACCTTGCTCATATACAGACTATTCTATGCCAGATTCTTTTCCTAACTTCTCCACTTATTTTTTATGATCAAACATTTTTATAAAGATCTATCTTGAGTACATCTCATGACCTATTCATTTAAAAAAGTAGACATGAAAAAACTAAATTTCATAACACCATTAAGAGATGAAATAGTTATGGTAAAACATAAATTCTTTCAAGAATATTTTAAAGTATTAAGAAACCAAATCACCGAAACAAAATATTCAAAATTAATTCCCATACCATAAAAATGATAGAAAATAAAAAAATATTGACTAAAATGACTGGAAATAGATATACATTCTTTATGAATAAAATTCACCAACAGATTAATGAGAAAAAATTTATTATTTCTTTTGTTGGAAGAATTAGTTTCCTCAAGATTCTCCAAGTAATTTCTATAATGGGATATTTTGAAAGTATGTTTCACCACATTGTCTTCAAGAAAATAAATAATGAACCCAAAAACTATCACAATAGTAAAATTCCATTATTATTTAAAATTTATTTCTGGATTATGTATACCAAACACTGGAAGTTGAATTTTTTTTTTGAAAAAAATAATATCTTTTGATTTTTATGAACACCAATTATAACTGGTTCCATTTATAAAAATCATCCAACTATAATTCAAATCTATTATTTACTAGAGTAAAAAACACTTCATATATACAAAATGTTTATAAATATATCAAGAGATGAATATTAAAATGATAAACAAAGATTGCAGGTAGAAAAATAATGTTCTTTCCCATCTAAAAAGCCTTAAAAATTAAAGTGGAAGCCTAGAGACCCAAATATGTTTTCATAAAACTAGATGATGACATGATATATTTTGAACATGGAAAAACCAAAAGGAAAAAACCATGGGACCTAGTCTAGAAATTATAATCAACTAATAGTAAAGACTACACAATAGATATTTAAAAATATGAGAAGGACCCAAAAAATATTACGCTGATAAAATAACAGATTAGAGGTAAAAATAATAAGCAGTATGAATGTATCTTGAAATAAATAAAGTATCTTGATAAAGAAATATAAATATATTTCAATGTTTAGAGAATTTGTTCATTGTCTAAAAAAAGTGATGTAAAACACCAAGATCAGAGTAAAGATCACCACATATGAAAGTGAATCGTACCAGAGAAATATTACTAGTTGTAGATTTGAAAATCACTTCTGAAAACGATAACTACACCATATTCATATAAAAAAAGGGACACAGTCCAAAAATTCCCATGTCATAAAAACTTATAAACCCTCCTTAACATATCTTTTTCTCATTTTATATTTTACATGTTTTATGTGGGACACTATATAAGGAGGGTTCCAACAATCTTATCCTAATTCTATCCACTCATGTCATTGTGGAGAATATAAAGAAATATTGAATTTTTAGTTTTAGGAAATGTGTGAGAAGATGGTTACAAACTATGACCATAGAAAATCCATAAATCATTCCAAACACTAAAAATATTTACATAATCAATTTTTTAATATAGACCATGACCTATCACATATTTTAAACTCTAGAGGCTACTCCACAAGATGTTGGGTCATGGGCACAAATATGAATTGAAGAATGAATAATGAGGGGTAAATTTTTATTTCAAAACATTTTCATTGATGGTGTCTAGATCATAGAGTAAGAACCAATGTTTTCTTGGAATGAAGAGATTTATAGAAATGAAAAACAATTTAAATCCTAATCCATGAAATTCTTTAAGAACACAAATTTCATCCCACTAAATCCTACGATTCTTGAATCGTACATCTTTATGACACCATAATAAATTAGATAACCAATAATGACTATTTTAAATGAGAGAATATAGGTTTTTAAAAATATAAATAACATATGAATGGATATCCTGGACAACAAATTTGATAAGAGTTTCTTTTAGTTTTTATTAATATTCATGGGTGTTAGATCTAGAAAAAAAGAGTAATTAATCAAAAGAGATAAAATGAGTTATTGGTAAAGAGTGATAGAAAACCTTATCACCCTGGATAGAACCCTTCTCAACCACTGAAATTAAGAGCATTGAAAAGTCATTCGGAACCCGAATGAATAAGTTGGGTGAGAGAGGATCATGCTGACATAAGCCCCTGGAGGGGAGGAAAACTTTTTGTGACCTCCCCATTCACCTTTAATATAACAATAACATGGAAACATATTTCATTATGGAACATATCGATTGGGCTTTGAAACCCAATCCATAGAGAACACATTCAAGGAAATACCACTCAACCTTTTCAAAATCCTTAGTCATATCACGATTCAGCACCATTAACCCCTAACTATCCTTTGAATGATTCTTTTTGAGAAATATTAACATCATATCTAATGAGAAATTTAGTAATAAAGGAAATTTGGTGCTCAAATATACTAAAAGGGAGAACATCATGAAATTTTTTTTCTATAATTTTAGATAAGATTTTAAAAACCACATTTCACAAACTAATATTTATGAATCCATAAGTAGAAACATGTAAAATTTCCTTGAGGATGAGGAAAATTAGAGGCTCATAAATTTTTTTTCTAAATCATGGGAACCAATCAAAATATTCTTTATGTGGATAGTAATATTGGCCCTAATAATATTTCTTAATATTAAATAAATATAATGATATCCATTAGGTCCTAGAGATTTAATAGAGTGAATACTTTAATAAGCTATCATAATTTTCTATGAAAATATATCTCATTATAGGGACCTATTAATATTAGAAGTAATAGATGGGTATATATAGTAATTAGAGAACTCATATAAATAGGAACATTAAGAAGTATATAAATTAAAAAAATCATCATGATCTATTAATGGGTTGCCTCTTTATTATTACACCATGTGTTGTTCTCATTCAAAAATTTAAGGATAGATTTCCTTCTTTTTTAGAGGAATATTCTTGATGAAATACATTATAATTTTTATTAACCTACTTAGAAAATGATTCCGTAAAACCCATGAACCATAACACCTCCTTGTCTATGAGTGTCTTATATAACTCTTTCTTTAAGACCAAGATTCTACACCAGGGATAGTTATTGGTGCTGCTATAATAATTGTGAAGTTACTTCTCAATCAAGGAATTTTTCTTATCAAATATTCCAAAATTTTTATCATTACAGTATTTTAATTTTTATTCCACATAACCAATATTATCTCGAACATGTATAGAATTATATTTTTAAACATCGGTGTGAAATTAGGTATTTTCATATTGAAATTAAATATTTTCTTATTCTACCTTTTATATTAATATTTATTCATGCATGAAAAATGTGTAAATTTTCTATGTTTTTAATATTTTCAATTATATTCAAAGTAGATTGTGTTTCTCTATTTTATTTGGCAAGACTATATTCTATGTGCACTTGAGTTTTAGGTTGGTATGTTTTTATACCCTTTGGTTATCTTTGGAAAATGGTTTTCTTTTAACATTCCATGCCGGTGATACATGCACATCTACTCCTAGCCACTGATATATGCCTTTCCCCTTGAATCATTCCATTCACTTATATACCTTATCAATTTGGGCACTCTCATTTCTATTCAAATCCTTTGTTACAACACACTCTAATTTTCTAGCATAACCACATAACTTTCTCCATGTTTTGGAATTGATCACCCTTACACTTATGGTCCATTGGGTGTGAGTTTCATTCACACTAGTTATCCTTGGATCTCATTTCGGGGTAGAGTAACCCTTAGTCCTCTGGGTGAGCAGGCCTCTTGATATCGATTTTTTATGGTATGTCACCCTCCTCAGCTACCTATTATAATCTATTCATGGTGGAGTGATTCAATAATATACCATTCTTGTGAACACGTGTGGACTTATTCATTAATCCATAGGGTTTAAGAGATTCTCACCACCTTATATAAAATATGCAATGCACTGATGATCTCATATTGAGAGTCTAAAAGATCTAGTCATAGATCTTGAAGAGACCATGACTTCCTTGGAGTTATTCATCTCTATCTTTTTTTGTTTTCTCATTTTTTTTCTCCTTCATGTTTTAAGATAAACTTGTTTTAGTTTTCATTTTCATTTTTTATATCTCTAAAAAGTATATTTCATTTTTTTGAGTTGGATAATATGAACTCTTGTGTGGGTAGTGTTCTTTCCATGCATGTAGTCCCAAAAGGGACCAAATGTAGTTAAATGCTTTGTTACATATTTATTAATTTCTTTCCTTTTTTTTCAGAATTTATTTCTTAATTAATTTTTTGTTTCTATTTCTATTCATATTTCTACACTCATATTTATTCATCATTTTCTTACTCTAATTGTAATTATAATGAATTTAACCAAACACTAATTTTAAATTGAAAAACCTAATTGAATAAAAGTGTATATCCATATATTTGGATATTTATTGAGGGGTTTACTCTTAAATTTTCCTCAAAAAATTATATCAAAGCCTTAAAATAAACCTAGATTCTGCTAAGTTTTAAATATAAAATTTGATAGTGATAATTATTTTAATTTGTGGAGAATTAAAATAAGAGCTCGACTTGTTCAGTAAGTGTTAATTTTTACTTTTCATGGACCAAATAAAACTATTTTACACTTTTCTATAATATATTGACCACTATTTTATATCAAAATATCTTTGTGATATTATTGTTAATTCGCATAGTTTTTACATATTTATAGTGGATATGGTTCTTGATAATTATTTTTATAAAATTAGTGTAAATGGAATATTTATTAAGTTAGAGAAATTATATATGATAACTACACTTTTTGGTGGACATTATAATAAATATTACATGTTTTTGTTTAAAATAAAACTTGATGTTTCAATTAAATACCATTTAGATGAGGTTAATGAAATAATTATTAATTTAGAAACATTAATGTGTCTTTTGATGATAAGTATGAGGCTATGATTATTTTAATATAATTAGTCACTACCTATAGCACAATTGTAGATAATATTATGTGTGGTCCTGACTCTTTTACCCTACAATAGGTTATATCAACCAATGTCTCTAAGGAATTTTATTTGAAACCTAGAGTTAATGGTGTGGTTGAGAGTATTTCCACAATGGGTAAACCACAAATCAAGGATAAAAAGAAAGACTATAGTAATGATAAAACAAATAAAAATAAACAAAACAATTTTTGGTATAAGTCAAAGGATTGGAAAATTTGTTTGGTTCAAATGTGGTAAGACCAGGCAGATTTGACCTGAGTGTAGAAAAAAATCCTAATATGAAGGAACATACTAACTAGTACCTTTTAGTGGATTGTGGTAATAATATAGCTTAAATTTTAAATGTATCTAGGCATGATCTCACTGATGAGTGGGTATTGGATTTAGGGTAATATATTTATATGTTTCCTTCTATGGAATCTTTCATTGATTTGGTTAAAAGTATATAAGGAGAAGATATTTTAGGAAATAATATATGCTGGAAAGTTATCAGAAGAAAAGATATTTTATTATAAGTTAATGTCTAATGAATCATTAATTTTTTAAGAGTTATGTGGGTTTCTAACCACCATAGAAACCAAATATCCTTTAGAATTTTGGACCAAAGGGATTCAATTTTAGGACTGAATCAGGTTTCATAAAATATCAAAATTCTCTTGAAATATCCTCAAGGGTTCCCTTATCATTGGGCTTTATGTATTGAATGGGAAGACCCATTCTTGAAAGTTGGGTATTTTTCATGTAACAAATAATGATAAAACTATATTTTGGAATAAAATATTAGGGAATTTAAGTTCAAAGGGTCTGAAGGAACTCAATAAATAAAAATTATTAACCAACGTTACACATAACAATCTTCCTTTTTATGAATATTTTGTAATGGGTAAAGCTAATAAATCCAACTTCAATAATCACATAAAAATTCTCATTTAGATAAAAAATTATATTATCTTATGAATAAAATTAAAATATATTCAACTAAAACATCAAAATAATATAAAATACTTAAAATCATGAGGATTATTTAGGACTAGATCTTGAAATATTATGAAAACTAAAACACATACAACATTATTTTCAGAATCTAATGAGTTACATGAGATCTTTAGATCCACTTTGACTAAAATACATAATCACGAACCATTTAAAAATAGATTATTCTCAATAAAGTGCCTAAAAAAACATTTTTAAAACATTTAGTATGAAAAAGGATCTTTAAAGAGTTTTAAATTTTGAGATATCCAGTTTTTTAAAATACCTGGAATCATTTTCAAGAAAACATTTCCCTCATAACAGAAATTATTACTTTTAAGAAAACAATTATAAAAACATAATATTGACATTTCCCTTAAAAATTATTTATAGGCCTTGAAAAAATACATATATATGACTTTCATTTATAATATTTTAACACAAAAATTTCATCTAAATCAAATCCTTAAAAACTTTTAAAACCAAGTAATTAACATTTTTTGAAGTAAAATTTGTTACTTTTGAAAAAAAATCTAAAAAAAATCTACTAATTTTAAAAAAAACATCTTAAGGTTAGAAAAACAATCATTAAGAATCTGGGATCTATAAAGTATTTATAGGTTATACCCATCACTTGGTGGAAAAGGCCCCTTAAGGATTGGGTTTACTCACCGTTCCTCATTAGATTACAATATTAGAGTTCCAATTTTACCAAAACAATTATATATTTTACTTTATCATTTTATTTTTCCATCAAAACTATATTTCTAGAACAATAAATATTGGTAAAATTATATACAAACACTTATGTGTGTGTGTATTTGTTTTTTCACACACGTGTGTGTTTATTAGAGAATTAGAAGAAACATTAGTAATTTTTTTGACAAAGATATGATTTTAAAAATATATATGGGATTTTGATCAAAATAAATAATGCATGATCTTATAATAATTTAAATAATGAATTAAACCCATGAAATAAAATTATATTTAATAGAAATTAGGCTTAGAGAAAATATATGAAATTGAGGGTTTTAAATTATAAAAACTTCATACAGAAAATGCTAATCTGGAAAAAATAATTTTAAATAAAACAACATAAACATGAAATTATAAATTTAAAACTCTTACAACAATTAAAATTAAAGAGATTTATATTTTTAAATATTAAATAATAATTTTCTTGAATAATTTCTTATAAAATGATAATATTGAATTCATTAAAATTTAATTTATGAATAAAATATATAAAAAATCACCCAAGATGAAGTATTATATTTAAAATATTTTTTTTAAAACATTGTTTACATAAAATATTAATTTTAAAAGAGTATACCCATACCAAAAATTTATATTCAAAATCAAACCTGATGTAAGGTTATTTTTAAAACATAAAAACATTTGTAAATTTTAATATTGAAACATTTCAAATGTTTTCACCTTATGTAAAGTATCATGTTTTGAAAAAACTAAAACATATATTTTTGAAATAATTTTCCCCTTATATAAAATTATAACCTTAAAAATCTATAAAAAAACCTTAAGAAAAAAATTAATTAAACTAATTACACTATAAATAAGGATCTAGGAAACAAAAAATATATGTTTTCTATTAAATTTTTTTTACCACCATGTCATTGTGGTTAACTAAAACTAAATGGACTTCAATGGATACCGTCCTCTCATAAAGCTCAATCTTCATCCCATCTCTCTTTCTTTGATATAAATACACATATTTTTTTTCTAAATCAAAGAAATGTTTCATGGGTTGAAAACTTAAGGAAAGGGGATCCTTTTATAATCCCACTATAACATATTGGTTTCTTTTTTTTTTCTAAAAATGATTGATGTAGACACCCTTAGTAGAAATTTTATCTGCAATCATCTTATCAATCCTACTTATACCATGATTTTTTGTTTTTTCTCATTTTCAATTACTAATTTTTTTTAAATATATTCAAATGGTCTACCCTAACTGCACCACACATAAACACATCACCTACCCCATTTTTAATTTTTTTCATTTTGATAATCTACACGCCATCAAATTTAATGACATATATATATATATATATATATATCTATAATTTCTACACGCAACATATATATACATATATATTATTATTTTTTTATTTCAAAATATCAATATATTTTTTTAATTTAAATGTTTCATGTGGGTCCCTACATGAGGAGGAAACCATAAAAATCCCTCTCTGACTCAAGTGGGGAAAAGTGCTAACCATAAAATAAGTTATAAATTTTAAAATTTACCTCTAGGTAAAATCTTAGTCAACATGTTTGATCCATTTTCATTTGTTTGGAACTTTTGGAGCTCCAAATTTCTCAAATAATGGACTTCACTTATCTAATGATACCGAACATTGATATTTTTCAACCATCAACAAAAATTGCGATTCTTTACAAAACAAATTGTAATCTGACTATCATAAAATAAAACATAATTATCATGATTAAAATTAAGATATAAAATAAAATTTACATCCAAAATAATTATTTACATTAATATATTGATGAATTAATCCTAGTATCCATGGTAGATAATGAAAAATATTTCTAAAATCTAAAATTCTAAATTCCAGCTCACCCTGCAAAAGTGATCAAATCGCCTAAAGTAAAATTTCTCAAATACATATATGCTCCCATATATGAATATATAAATCCATTATTCATAGGTTTATCACTTAAAAAACAATATTATATCGGAAGTACCATGCACCTAAAAAATATATACTTTACTTATCTCTAATAACTATACTCTCAAACCCGAAGGGGTTAACCTTATTAGGGGGGATGACCTCGGCCTTCACCATTTTAGACCTACTTAGGAACCATTCTGGAGGGGTTGTGTGGTTGGTTTGTATTTCTTTTCTTTAATAAAAATTTAAAATATGATGATGAGTATATACCATCACATACATAATAAAAAAATTGATGAATATGGTATGTGCTATATATCCACTCTCTATTCATCAATATCTGAAAAATGACCAGAATTGAGATTAATATGTAATGGAAGAAAATCACTGACCACTATCGCCTTGTCTATATAAAACCGAAGAAAACATTCTCAATATATTTATCATGAGAAAACTATTATTTCATGTACTTTATTTCATAAGAGATTGACATTCCAATAATCTTTAATTCTATCCCCAAGTCTTTCATAACAAAATACTCACAAAGATCCTTCTTCAATCTAATAAGTCTATAATCATTATGACCAACAATGAGAATATCATCAATATAATGAAATATTTTAATAATATCATTATCCATAAATTTAAAAAAAACAGTGATAAGAAGGTATATTACTGAATCCTTGATTAAAAATTATAGATCCAAACTACTTTATACCACTATGTCAGAGCTTCGTGAGGAAATAAAAAATATTATTTAACTAGCAGAAAGAATTATCTTTAAATCTTAAACCAAATAGTCTCACTTATCCATTTACATCTATTCATCTAAATATTTTAGGATAAAATATATTTTCACATACATCTTATAAAGTTATAAATCTCAAATATTTTCCATACTAAGAAAAAAATCAAATAGAATACATCTTGACAATAATAGAAACATTTTCATTAAAATTGATACATTTATTATAATTAAATCCTTAAAAAAACCAATGTTTCTTTTTATAATGGAACATAACTAGATTATTCATTTTTAATTCAATAAATTGAACAATTTTGAAAAGGTATCTTACCTATAGGTAACTTCACCTGCTCAAAAGTATTGATTTCATGCATTGATCTCATATTGTCATCTAGTACCAAACCCATATATCATTTTGATCACCTTCCATCACCTCATAAAACTATTTTGGTTCCCACCATCAGTGAGGAGCGCATAATTATAAGGTGAACAACATTTAGAAATGGTATCATGAAGAGATGATATATGGAGTGTATCTTTTGGTTCACTAATAACCCCATGAACAAGATCATCAGAAATAATAGGTTCATTAGAAACATAAACTACAATATGATCACCATAAACATTATTATGAACATCAATATGATCATACATATAAATAAAAATTGCATTTTATTAAGCCAAAATCATCAAATTACAAGGGTCCACGAACATAGGGTTGGTCTAAAACAGCGTAAACCAATAAAGTCAGTGAAAAAAATTTCAATGAAATTTCGGGGGAGGTATGAATAGCTAGTGAAAATAATATGGGTATTTCAATGTATTTACATTAATACATGAAAATATACCACTTTATTACCATCCCTCCATGTGTAAAGAAGAATCACACCATTATAAACATATCTTTTGAAACTTTGAGTGAGGTATGTGATTGACCAGGGGGTGGTAGAATTTCCTTCATGGAATTATGAATCAACATAGAGCCCGTTTCAATGGATGTTAGGGTGATATTATTAGTAAGTTATACCTCTATACTATTTAATAAGTCATATTCTTTGGCCTTGATTAAATCAACTGACCATAGAAGCTATTGAAAGCCACCGACATCAACCCTTTGTTGTCACATATTACACCTCCACCTTTAATAATACCAAGAGTACAAGATCCATACATGTTGAGCATAATACCTATGATGGGGTGATAATAGTGAATGTATATACCCTAGCTAACCAGACATGGGGAGAAAGGAAAGTACTTTATACCATCCAAGACCCTTCTCAAGGTTATTGTTTCTCCCACTGCTTCTCCAATGATCCTATATCCCCCACATGGATTATAGAGTGGTTCAAAATTCACAAGATTAAGTTGTGTCTACCTTAAAAGATATTTTTATTACCAAAATTCCATAATGTCCAATAATCTGTACCTAAAAGGATGGTCCTCTCCTTCTATTCATGGTTTCTAGAGTCCATACCATGGAACTAATTCTGATCAAAATCAACACTAATATCTCCCTTTTTATTAAGACCAATTCGAGTGACAAAGTTGTTCCAAATCACCGCAACCCAGTCTCCACTAAAAAAGAGTTGGTTTATGGACTCCTCTTTCAAACTCTGATAGCATAAATATCTTGAAGCAAGATTGATCCTCTTATTCTTGATTACATCATCTATTTTTGTATCATGATTTATAATTCTATAGAATAGGAGGTTTTACCTAATAGTAATATTATTACCCCTTGTCAAATATACCCATTTAGTGTGATCAATGTTAGCATAACGCACATAACTATATGCTTTGGCAGAAATGACACCCGGAGAGGAATCTATGAAAATGAAGTGATCATGGTTTGAGGATAACTCAATGTGATCAAAAATCTCACACTAATGATGATCAAGAGTGGCTTGAATAAGTGTAGTATGAGAACTCACATGAGAGAATGTGATGCTGGGGGTTGGACACTGAAGGAATCTAAGCGTGTTCCCCACCAAATTATGGAACCAAAAGCTTATATCACCAAGAACAATGATCCACTAGGAGTGAAATTATAGAATAGTGACATTCCCATCTATTGAATTCCAATGATTAGAAACCATTCCTCAGGTATAATCAAGGATAGTCCCATAATTCTCTATAATAAACCTATCCCATAGTTATTTGCCTTCCATAACCTCCCACACCAATTTATCTTGAAGATAATTCATGGATTCTTCCATGCTGTGAAGACTGACCCCCCTACTCACCATAGGTTTATCTATAAATTTACATGAAGTCTAGTATAACCAACCCTCTCAATGATAATATCAAATGAAGGAATTCAAGGACCTATAGAAATTCCTCAAAACCATTTTAGGCACCTTAAGCACAAATAACACATGCATAGGGATAGAGGCTAAGAAAATGTTAATAAGAGTGATCCTTCCCCTAATTAATAAGAAGTGATTCTTGTTGTTTTTAATATTACTCATGATATTTCTGAAGACCCTCTCAAAATGTTGAATCTAAATAATGCATGAGGATAAAAGATATCCCAATTAATCCATGGGAAAATGTATTCTATGAATTTCCATTAGATTTTCCATGCTTTTACTATGGCAGTCCAAGAAAAATTTGGAGGCATAAATGTTACTCTTCTCGTAATAAATAAGACGGACACTCCATTTACAATTTTCCTCCATGATACGTCTGAATCCCCTAATGCATCTTCTACCCCCATTTAAAAATAATAACATGTCGTCAACAAAAATAATATGGAAAACACCACTAAAATTTCTCTTACTCTTGAATGGATGAATGTTTCCACTATGAATTTTCTTAGTTAGGAGTCTACTTTAAGAGTCTTATATCATGATAAAAAAGATTGGGGATAGAGGGTCTCACTGTATAAGGACACAACAAGACTTAAATAACCCATATATCTTTCCCATCAGAGTGATTGAGAACCAGGAGAGAAACATTATATGAATAAAAGATCCCAAACCCACTATAAGAATCGTATGCAATCCATATCCTCGGTATGGAATCCCCATTATATTATTTTGTATTTATTTTATATTATAAATATTTTGGATCTTGGTTTTATTTTTTATGTAACTTATCATTTCTTATATTATGTACATGTCCTCTTGAACCGACCTACCCTTTATGAAACCATGTTTCTCCTTAAAAACCCACGAATGCAGGTATTTTGAAAGCCTCCTATTGAGGACACCATCTATGATATTAAATGTGAAATTACACATGTTGATTGGTTTCATCTATTTCAAGGAGGAGGGTCCATCACCATGAGGATGTGAATGATTCTAGTATCATAGGTCACCTTGGTTAAGTTCCCCTTCAAAAGTAATCTTAGATAGAATCAACCGTCTCACCTTTTATGAGTCCACGTGATGCCAAACAAAGTTACCCTGGGAAACCATCTGGCTTAGGGGAACTAGCCTAGTTGAGGGAGGTCACCAATTCCCATACCTCTAATTCATATGGTATCTGTATAAAGATTTTGTTGTTATAAATTAAGACACCACATTGGTAATGGATTCAAAGAGGTTGGAATGTCCTCTAGGGTTCCCCTCTAATATTAGAGGGTTCTCATCAACATGAAATGATTTAAAAAATTCCTTATAATTACCATTCATCATCTTAGGATCATTGTATAATTTTCCATTATCTATGTGAATTATCAGTGTTAAACCTATCCTCTTTTATTTTTGAAAATCATAAAAAAAATTATATTTATGCCCCCTCTTTATGCCAGGTAACAATTGACCTATCCTGTTTAATTATCACTTGTTCAAGAATCATTTCAGTGATATTTATTTCGATGAGGGTATTGAAGAGGCCTTTATCCCATCCTTTCACAATATTGGATTCAATATTTTTGATCTCATTATTTATGGGAACAAGGAAAATGATATGATTAGGTTTCAAGGAAGGCCTATCCAAAAGTTCACCTTTAAGGATCCAATGTTTTTTGTCGAATCACATCCATGCATGGCCACATATAGAATTATTATAGGACTCATGGAACAAATAATGATAATAAATTTCAAATGTACCCAAATTAGAGAATAATAAAAGATACCTTCCATCACTTCTTGAAGTCAGGTGGACAAGAATAAGAGTATTATATGATAGAGATTGAACCATGTGTGACACCCTAGTATTCGAGAATAAAGAAATTTCCTAAAATTTGTAAAGATAATGATATACAAGACGCATTTTTTTATCAATTTACATTTAAATTATTTCACCACATAAGCTTATAACCAAAGTATCCACGATCCATGATCACTTTACGAGAAGAGAAGGAGATGCAATCCTACCAATCTTTACATAGATATACCCTACCTCACTTATTTTTAGAGAATTATATGATGGTATTAAAGTATCCTAACA
Source organism: Viscum album (assembly GCA_963277665.1). Taxonomy (NCBI): domain Eukaryota; kingdom Viridiplantae; phylum Streptophyta; class Magnoliopsida; order Santalales; family Viscaceae; genus Viscum; species Viscum album. The sequence continues at coordinate 71,023,696 of OY728149.1, forward strand.
CTATCGATGATGAGTAACTATCACGAATTTCCTCCATATCATGAAATAATTTATCTATTTCCCATGCTTCGTAAATGAATGAGAAGAAGAAACAAGTACCACCAGAACTAACCTTAGTATAAATGTGATGATTAGAGGTTTAAATATTCTCCTCATAGACTGAATTAATCCATAAAATCCATTTTTTGGTTGATGGAATCCCTATGATTTTATTTATGAAGGTATACCATTTGAGAAAACACATAGATTTTAGAGGAGGCTTTATTAGAATAAATCCCATTCACTAATGATACAATATTTAAATAGACTTTACTAGAAAGTAAGTCAGTTTTAATTTGAGATCCATATCCATGGGAATTATAAATAATGGTTATGATCATATGAAGAGGTGATATCTAATTTTAGACACTAGTATCAATAATAACCTAACATGACCATAAAATAATGAAGAAGTATGCTTGGATTGGGACCTGATATAGAAACTTCTAGGGATGGGGGAAAGAGAAATAATAGTTTGGTATGAGTCAAGCTAATCACGTGATAATAAAATATACTTGTTGGAGGTAGCTACATGAAATAAATGTGAGGGACTAGGATCTTGGGGATTGGGATCGAAGAAATATCCCTTATAGTATAGGATAACTTTCTCATAATGGGGAGAGGGGAATTATTCCTCCGTAGGGGTGTCAGTACTGATGAATGGATTTTGTGAGGCCAACCCATTCATGAAAGGCACCAAGGCCAAACACGATTTTCCGAATCCTTTCATTAAATTATAATTAGAATTAGAATTCTATAAAATCAGCATCGTGACTTGAGGAGGAGGGGGGTAGGAAGAAGAGCCGAGGATGCTCTGATGATAGATGGCTATGAAGGGGGAGCCGAGTGGGAGAGGATGACCTCATATTTCATTAGATATTAAATGGGAGTAGGGACCCATGATTGATGTCAGATGTTACCAGTGGTGTGATTCTTCTTCAAAATGATGCATGTTTCCCTTTGAGAATTAGAATCCCCCCATCAATGTCTATGATATTATGATCCTCTATAAATACTGAATCATGACTTCTAACAATTTGCTTCAAATTAGGATCATAATACTTGTATCCAAACTCAACATTTTCATAACTAACAAAAATACACTGTCATGAATTTCCATCCATCTTACATCTCTCATATTTATGGACATGAATACATTCCTTGCAACTGAAAACATTTAAGTGATCACAATCTATCTCATTTCCATACCAAAACATTAGAGTATTGTCTTCCTAAAAATCTACCATGGGTGATAAATTGATAATGTATATAGTAGTAAATAAATTATCACCCTAAAATTGTCAAAGAATATTTGATTCAAAAATTACATATCAAACTCTATCCCAAAACGTCACATTTATCAACTTAGTTACACCATTTAGATGAAGTGTTTTTTGGAGGAATCTTCTAATGGTGAATACCTTTATACCTACAATAATAATAAAAAACCCACTATACTCACTCCTATTGTCAGTGTGAATCCATTTCAACATCTTACCAAATCCCCTCTCATCTGAAACATAAGATTTCATAAAAATGATGGGCACCATAATTTTGGAATTCAAAACTTAATCTCAAGTCATACCTGAGTAATCATTAATAAAGATAAAAAATAAAGGCCACCACTCTATGTATTAAATTTGTAAGGAGAAAAATTTTTAGAATGTATAAATTCTAGTACCTATGACTTCTTGAAAAAATTATGACTATTTTATCTCACCCTTCTATATTTTCTATCCATACAATGATTTAATGTGTCAAATTTGATATCCATCAAACCTAGAAGAAAACTTCAATTAAAAAAATAGCCATTCAACTTATTACTATTCTATATGAGGCTCTTATTACATAACTTAGAATAAAGAGTACACTCAAATACATAAGAAATATCATAACAAATAAAATATCCATTCAATTAAAAACCTCACTACCTCTTGCCTCAACAAAATATCAAGGAACCATTTGAATGATTCCATTTTCAATCATTCAAAGTGATGAAAAAATCATCATCATCAAGAAAAATAGTAGAAAAAAGATTCAAATAAGCATAATTAATATGATAAACATTCTTAAAAATCAGCATAGTTATAGTGTTGGTCTCTAAAAAATAGTCATGATACCTAAAGCATCAATATGACCATCATTACCCATCCTCGAAATATAAAAATTACTAGGATATAAATGGTAAAAAATCAATTCTCAATTTTATGTGAAACTATTCCCTACTATTAAAAACCTAATAGGAATAATTTGAATAAATTTTTATGGAGTCATAAACAATAACAAGATCATCCCTTGTAGAGGTACTAAAATAATCATCTCTATCACCTTTTTTTGTTGATTTTCCTTCATTTTTTCCCTTTTAAGATAATATAAAACATTTATAACATGTTATTTCTTACCATAATAATGACATTCAGACTTATTATTCTTTGAATTGGATTTTATATTTCCCTTTCTCATAACATGACTGTTCTATGCCAGATTCTTTTCCTAACTTCTCCACTAATTCTCTATGACCAAACATTTTGAATAAGATCTATCCAGAGTACATCTCATGACCTCTTCATTCAAAAACGTAGACTTGAAAAAACTAAATTTCATAACACCATTTAGAGAAGAAATAGTTATAGTAAAACATAAATTCGAGTAAGAATAATGTCAAGTGTTAAGAAAAAAAATCACCAAAACCACAACTTCAAAATTAATTCCCACAAAATAAAAATTATAAAAAATACCTAAAATTCACTAAAATTACTAGAAATAGATATAAATTTTTTATAAATCAAATTCATCACCTCTTTAATGAGTAAATATTTATTATTTCCTTTCATGTAAGAATTAGTTGTCTCAATGTTCTCCCAAATAGTTCTATCATGGGAGATTTTGAAAGTATTGTCCACCATATTTTAATCAACCCACTAAATAATGAAACCAAAAACTATCACATTATTAAAATTCCATGATTATTTAGAAATTATTTATCGATTTTGTATACCAAATGCTGGATGTTGAATTTGTTTGAAAAAAAGAATATCTTTATTTATTAATCAACACCTATTAAAATTTGTTCCATTTTTTAAAATCATCCAACTATAATTCAAATCAATTATTTAATATAATAAAACACAAATATTTGATAGAAAATATTGATAAAGATAGCAGGATATGAATTTGAAAAAGATAAACAAAGATAACAGGTAGAAAAAAGATGTTATTTCCCTTCAAAAAATCCTAAACAATTAAAGTGGATCCCTAGAGACCCAAATATTTTTACATAAAATTAGATGTGGATGTGATGTATTTTTAATGAGGAAAACCCAATAAGAAAAAACCATGAGACCTAGTTCGAAAGAAGAATATAATAATAATCACTACAAAATAATATAGACTTCCAAATATGAGAACGATAAAAAAAATATTACTTTAATAAAATAAAAAATCAAAGGTAAGAAGAAGATACAGTATGAAAGTATCTTAAAATAAATAATGTGTCCTGATAAAGAAATTTAAATCGATATGAATGTTTAGAAAAAATGTTAATTTTTTGAGAAAAAGTGAACTAAAACACCAAGATTATAGTAAAGATCACCACATATGAATGTGAAACATACCAGAGAAATTTCACTAGTTGTAGATTTAAAAATCACTTAAAAAACCATAACTACATCATATTCATTTAAGGAAAAGGGCCACAGACCAAAAATGCCCATGTCTTAAAAAATAATAACCCCTCCTTAACATATCACTTTTATATTTTTTCTTTTAAATAGTTTATGTCGGTCCTCACATAAGGAGGGATCCAACAAGATTATCCTAATTCCATCCACTCATTTCATAGGGGAGAATATCAAGAAATGTTAAATTTTCTAGTTTTAGGAAATGGGTGAGAAGATGGTCATAAAGTAGGACCATTTAAAATCCATAAATCATTCCAAACACCGAAACTATTTTCATAATAAATTTTCCAATATAGTCCATGATCTATATCACATTTTAAACTCTAGAGGCTCTTAAAAAAGATTTTGGTTCATGGGGCCAAACATGAATTGAAGAATGAATAACAAGGGGGAAATTTGGATTTTATATCCTTTTCATTAATGGTGTCGAGATCCTAGATAAAGAACCAATTTTTTTGGAAAGAGGAGATTCATTAAAGTGGAAATAATTTCTAAATCACAATCCACCAAAGTCTTTAGGAACACAAAATTCATCCCTATAAATCTAAGGTTTCTTGAGTCTTCCATCTTTATGACCCCATAATAAATTATAAGACTAAGAATGAATGTTTTGAAATAGATAATATATTTATTTAAACATATACATCATATATGATTGTATATCCTGGATAACTGATTTGATAAGAGTTTCTTTCGTTTCTTTAGAAATATTCATACCCATCCACCTTTGGATACACTTTTACAACTTTTATTGAATGGAAGATAATAATATTTCTATGATTTTCCGATGATGGTTTGAAGACGTAGATATGTTTTGTTATTATAAACCATCTAAATACCATAAATATGATTCAATGAATCCTTTATGTAATCTAGAACAGATTTACTAAAATAAATTTTTGATTTGGATATATTAACATTTTGACTAAAATCCTTATAACAGGTTTCATTAATTCTTATAATCATATAACATTCATGGGTGTTAGATCTAGAAAACATGAGGAATTCAACAAAAAATAATAAATGAGTGATTGGTAAAGAGTGATAGAAAACCTTAGCACCATGAATATAACCCTTATCAACCACTGAAATTAAGAGTATAGAAATGGCATCAGGAACCAGAATGAATAAGTAGGGTGGGAGAGGATCATGTTAACATAATCCCCTAGAGGAAAGGAATCTTTTTTTGAACTCCCCATTCACATTTACTATAAAAAAATACCAAGGAAACTTATTTCATCATTGAACATATCTATTGGGATTGGAAACCCAATATAGGGGGAATATGTTCATGGAAGTACCACTCAACTTTATCAAAATCCATAGTCATATCTAGATTCAGCACTATTAACCCCTCACTGTCCTTTGAATGATTTTTTGTTAAAATATTAACATCATCTATAATGATCCATTTAGGAATAAATTCACATTGATTCTCAATTATTCTAAAAGGGATAACATCTTGAAATTTGTTTTCTAGAATTATATAGAAGATTTTATAAACCACGTTTCACAAACTAATTGGAATGAATCTATAAGTAGAAATATGACAGATTACCTTTGGGACGAAGAAAATTAGAGGCTCATTAATTTTTTTAAAATCATGGGAACCACACAAAATATCCTTCATGGGGATATTAATATTGGACTTAATAATATTTCATAATATTAAAAAAAGATAAGGAAATCCATTAGGACCAGGGGATTTAATAGAGTGAATAATTTTCAGAGCTATCTAACTTTTATAAGAGAAGATATCTCATTCCAGGGACATATTCATATTATATGTAATATATGGGTATATATCGTTATTGTATACATAATGTAATGAAGAACAATAAAGAAGAATATAAATTAAAAAAACATCATGATCCATTTATGGGTTGCCTCTTTATTTTTACACCACTTGTTGTTATCATTCAAAAGTTTAAGGATAGATTTCTTCCTATTTATAGAGGAATCTTTATAACTAAAAATATTATAATTTTTATTAACCTAAATAACAAATTATTCCATAAACCCTATTAACCATAATACCTCATTATCTATGAGTTTCTCATAGAACGGTTGTTTATGCCCAAGATTCTATATTAGTGATAGTTATCGGTGCTGATATAATAATTGTAAATTTACTTCTCGATCATGAAACTTTTTTATCAAAAAATCAGAAATTTTTATGATTACAATATTTTAATATTTATACCACATAACCAATCTTATCCGAAACTATTATTGAATTATATTTTTATCATAGATTTGAAATTTGGTATTTTCATATTGAAATTAAATATTTTTTTATTCTACCATTTATTTTAAATCTTATTCCTACATGAAAAATGTGTAAATTATCTATATTATTAATATTTTCAATTCTATTTAATATATATTGTGTTACTATATTTTATTCGGGAATATGGTCTTCTACGTTCACCTGTGTTTTAGGCCGGTATGTTTTGTTAGCCTTTAGTTCTCTTGGGAAAATGGTTTTCTTTTACCTTTCTATGCATGTGATAAATGCCCATCTACTCCTAGCCACCAATCTGTGCATTTCCCCTTGAATCATTCTATTCACTTGTATAAATTATCGATGTGGCCATTCACCTATCTATTCATCTCTTTTGTTATGACACACTCTAATTTACTAGCATAACTCCATCACTTTCTCCATGGTTTTGAAATTGGTCACCCTTACACTAAAGGTCCTTTGGGTATGGGTTTCATTGAATCTAGTTCTCCTTGTATCTCATTATAGGGTAAAGAAACCGTGGGTCTTCCGGGTGAGATGGCCTCTTGATATTGTTTCTTATGGAATGTCACCCTCCTTAGGAACCTCTTATAAGCTATTGATGGTGGAATTATTCAATGAAATAAGTTTCTAGTGAATACGTGTGGACTTATTAAATAATACATTGGATTTTAGAGATTCTCACCCCCTTCCATAAAATATTCAATTCACTAATGATATCCTCTTGCTAGTCCAAAAGATCTAGTCATAGAGCTTGATGAGACCATTACTTCTGAGGAGTTATGAATCTTAAAATTTTTATGATTTCTCATTTGTTTCTCCTATAATTTTTAAGTTAATCTTCTTTTAGTTTTCTTTATTAATTTTTTAAATCTCTAAAAATTATCATTCATTTTTTTGTTGAGTTGGATAAAATTCGTGTGTGTTTGGTTAGTGTTCTTTCCATGCATGTAGCCCCAAAGGGACCAAATATTGTTAAATCATTTGTTCAATATTCATCGATTTATTTCCTTTGTTTCAGAATTTTTTTCTTAATTAATTTTTTGTTTCTATTTAAATTCATCTTTATACACTCATCTTAATTATTCAATTTCTTACACTAACCGTAATTATGACGAATTTAATCAAACACTCTTTTTAAATTCAAATAACTAATGGAATAAAAGTGTACATCCATTTATCGTTTATATTTCTTAAGGGTATTAGTCGTAAATTTTTCTCCAAAAAATTGTATCAATGCATAAAAATAAACATGGATTCAGATAAGATTTAAATCTTAAATTTTGATACTGATAATGATTTTAATTTTTGGAGAATTAAAATAAGAGACCTTGTTTAGCAGGTGTTGATTTTTTCTTTTCATGGAACATATAAAACCATTTTACCCTTTTTTATAATATATTTACCTCTATTGTATGTCAAAATATCTTTTTTGATATTATTGTTAATTCATATTCTTATTTACTGATTTATAGGTGATATGCTACTCGAGAATTGTTTATAAATTTTGTGCTACTAGAATATTTATTAAGTTAGAGCAATTATATATGATAACATCACATGTTGGTAGACTTTATAAGAAATATTAAATTTTTATGTTCAAAATAAAATATGATTTTTTAAATAAATTCCATTTGGATGAGGTTAATGAAATAATTATTGATTTAGAAGCATTAATGTGTCTTTTGAAGAGAAGGATCAAGCTAAGATTATTTTAATTTATTTAGTCACTATATATAGAAAAATAGTAGATACTATGATGTGTTGTCTGGAATCTTTGACACTAAAATAGCTTATATCTACCATTCTCTCTAAGGAATTAAATTTGAAACCTAGAGTTAAAGGTGTGGCTGAGATTCGTTTCACAAGGGGTAAACCACAAGTCAAGGATAAGAACAATGACTATAGTAAAGATAAAACCAATAAAAATAGACAAACCAGGTTTAGGTCTAAGTCAAGGGATATGAAATTTGTTTGGTTCTAATGTGGTGAGACCAGGCACATTAGATCTGAGTGTAGAAAACAAAAAATCATAATATTAAATAAACTACTAACCCTTATCTTTTAGTATATTGTGGTTATTATATAACAAAATTTTTAAATGTATCCAGGCATGATCTCACTGATGAGTGGGTAATTATATTCAGGGTATTATATTTATACATGTCCTTCTAAGGAATATTTCATTGTTTGGGTAAAAAGCGTATAAGTAGGTGATATTTTAGGAAATAATAGGAGGTGGAAAGTTGTGGAAAGAGAAAATATTTTAATAGAAATATATGACTACTCTATTATTACTTATTTAAGAGTTAGTTGGGTTCCTAAACTCCCTAGAAACCCAAAATCACTTTGAATTTTGGACCAAAAGGGATTCAATTTTATGTCTGAATCAGGTTTCCTAAAAATCTATATATTCTCTAGAACTATCATTAAGGTTTCCCTTGTCATTGGGTTGTATGTATTGAATGGGAAGATCCATTCTTGATAGTTGGGTAGTGTTCATGTAGATAATACTAAAAAACATTGTTTGGAGTAAAATATTAGGGAATTTCAGATCAAAGGTTCTTAATGAACTCAATAAATAAGAATTTCAAACCAAAATTACACATAAAAACATCCATTTTGTGAATAATGGGAAATGGGTAATGATAATAAATTCAGCTTCAATTTGTCAACCTTTAAATCTAATTTCCCATTAGAATACATTCATTTTGATATGGCAACTATCTAGGACCACCACACAAGATATAGGTTCGTATTTTGTTACCTTCACTGATTAATTATATAAAAATGTTTGGATTTATACACTCAAAACCAAATCTAATTCATTATAATCCTTTAAAACTAGGAAAATAATTGTTGAAAGTATAATTAGAAAGAAAATTAAAACCACGAGTACTGAAAAATGATTAGAATAAGTCTATAATTATTTTATTCTATTATTTAATTCCAAGGGTATTATAAGAAATAATAATATTAGGGAACCACCCAATATAATAGACTTACTGAATGTATAAAAAAACTATTCTAAAGAGAATCTGAATAATTCTTACATGATTGGGTCATCCCATTTCATTTGGGGTAGAGGATTTCAATATGAAAGTGTACTATAAAAATAGGTTCCCTTCCATTATAATTGGATTAAATACCTATATGAATTTTTGAATAAAAAAACTTCTTCTTACAATCACCTAAGAGTCTTTCGATGTATTTCATATTCCCTTGTTAATATTAATAAGCTTGAACCATGAGCTCTTAAGTGAATTTTTTTCTAGTACCATGAATGTGTTAATGGTTATAAATTGTGGGTTAATAATACAAGATATAAAAAGTTTATAATTAGTATATATATTTTGTGTCATGGATCCTGTTCCCCATAGTATAAACCTATCAAAAAGAGATTGATTATACATCTATTGATGGGGAAGTAGATGCTTAACCATCAAACCAGTTTGAGGCTGCTATTCAGCTTCCTCCACTTGATCCTCAGTTTGTGATCCAAACAAAATATAGCCCTATCTTTATTCATATTCTAATAATAAATCTCATGATAACAATGTAGATTACCAATTGACTCATGATAATGTAAAAAGGGTCCTTGGACCTCCTTCTCATTTTAATAAATATGATATGGTTTCATTTTCCTTTCATGTGGTCCATGATCTTATAGATAGTGACCCTCAATTTATATGTATGTCATTAATGATAGATATTCCATTTATTATATCTATACCATGGTTGAAGAAATGAACTCCTTAAATAAAAATCACACTTGGTCTATCATTGATAAAACTTATAATGCAAAAGTAATTGGTCACTATTGGATTAATAAATAGAAGGAGGATAATACTTTTGGAAAGAAAATTAAGTTCAAATCAAGATTAGTTTCCATGGGTTTCATCCAAAGACAGTTAATAGAATATTCTGAAATATTTTCTCTAGTTTTAAAATATTTATCTCCTATACTACTATTTATTTCTTTTACTGCATACTATGATTATCACATTAAAATATTAGATGTGAAACAATAATTACATTATAGTGGCCATAATGAAAAACGGTATATGAAACCTCCTAATGGTTATTATAAAGAGTTTAAACTAAAAAACGTTTTTCTTTTTAATAAATAATTGTATGGTTTAAAATAAGACTATTGGTAATGGTATAAGAAATTTGATTCATTCATGATTAATAACAGTTCAATAGAAGTAAATATTGTAAAGAACCAAACTTTAATTAAGGAAAATTCCTCTTGATCTAATAAAATGCCTTATTATGTAAAATTGTTATGTAAAAAATATTCATTTCCTTGGTTTTATGTCTTTTGTATTTTAAAATACCCTTAATAATTTATACCATTTCTAATATAACAGTTGAACGATGACCACATGATTAATATAAATATAGGGCTTTAAAAAAATCCAATTTATTCAGAAAATGGAAGTAATGGTATTATCCAGTATAATTGCTCCATGCGAAGCACATTTTTTAGAGCTCGGAAAGGAGGTAGAATCACTAGAATTTACTTTTGACCAAGCCCGATCCGAGATTCAACACATTAAGCTTTAATGGTATCACCTACGAGAGAAGTGGAAGTTAATAGATATTACCACCTGAGCAATATTATCCGAGGCACCCCAAGAGCCTGTCACCATCACACACCGTACCCATAGGTCATACGCATATGTTATAAAGGGTTATGTAACAGTACCCTATCACTATTATTATGTGCATTAGTTTTCTATAAAATAAAGTATATACATTCAATTTATTATTGTTACCTTGTAAATAGTTTAAAATAAAAAATAGTATTTTTAGTTAATATTCAATTAAGAAATCTATTTTGATGATTTAATGGATTTTTAAATTAAATAATATTTCAATAAAATATTATTACTAAATTAATTTTTATTAGATATAAATCATATTATATTTTTTATGAATACAGTTGTAATTTTCTTCAAGGATTGAATGCTGTTTTTGTCCAAACCCATGAATTTTTTATACATGTCAGTTTTTATTTTAAAAGTAGTAATTAAATTATTTAGAAAATAATTTAGATAAAATTAATATCATTTTTGGAATCAGGATATCTAAATTATCCAAGAGTGAATTTTTCATAATTTTCTAAGACAATCGGATTTTAGGGTTAAAATTAAATATCGTTTAAATATATAATGTGTTTTATTACATCATATTTATTCAATAGTGATGTAATAAAATCTTATAAATATGATGTTCAAACAATATATGTTTTACCTTTATAATAATGTGATTTTACACTTGTTTGATTTAATTTAAAAATCTTTAGTGGACCCTCCAAGACTAATAAAACATTTTAACATTTTAAAATGATTTCCTTGAAAGTGTGACTCACCTCTACAAAATTAAAATTAATATTTTAATAATTTAGGCCACTGGACTTATAAAATAATTTTTTCTACACCTATTTTTTAAAAAACATGGGAAAAACCATGGGATGGTTTGTGGTTTTGATTTGTTTAATGTGTGGTGTCCAAAACATAAATAATAATGAATTCCATATCATTTCCTATATAAACCCACTCTAGTTCCAACTTCTCTTCACAAAAAATCTTTGGAGCATGACCAACATCTGCCATCATCTTTCTATAATCCTCCCAAGGAACCACAATATCACTATAAGTCTTTCTCAAGCCTCTCCCAGGCCTTTGGGATCACACTTCCAATTAATTGATTTATTTCTTTTTCATTTTTGTCCAAATTTCATTAAGTTGTTATAGCTTTTTATTTTAAGTTACAAATGTTAGAGTATGGTTTTGGACCTCCCCCATAATTCCCTCCTTATTTTTTAATGATGATATACCCTTTTATCTCTAATTAATTCCTCCCATGTACTCCCATTACCATGCCGAAATTCCGTAAGAGATTTATCTCTCCTCATTTAAATTCAAGAAATTATTTGATATTTTTCATGTGAATTCCATTAAATATGTTGGGATATTATGTTACATAACCCCCTTACTGTCCATTTCAGGTATAACTGATCATATACCATTTTTTCTCTCATCAACCCATTTTTATGATTTCTATATGACATTGTTATGCTACAGAAGTTACATCAAAATATCCCATGCCAAAATCATCATGTAAGTGAATACCATAACCATTTTTCTTTCAAGAGTATTCACCTCTATTCACATTTAATTTTTGATTGAGGATATGCATTTATGTATTCCAAACCTCTTATTTTTGGAATAAATTATGATATTTAATGAATACATGTTGTATGATCCATGTGGCACACTTATGCATGAAATAAAATGTTTATAAAGGGTGCACAATGATATCTCTCCAATTCATTAGGTAATGATTAGTATCATGATAAGTCATGTGAAATGAGGTTTTAATCGTGATAATTCAAGTGAAATGAATGTTTACTCATGCTCCATGTGCAATGAGCCTTGGCTCATGCTAATAACATGTTAAATGTTGTTTCCACATTTCCTTGTTATGATAATCATGCTATATCGTGATTTTATATTCATATTTATATTATGATAAATTTATATTAATGTTGCCTTACATGTGTTGTTTCTTATTATTATTCCCTTCTACTCCTTGAATGAGCTTTATAGCTCACCATTTTCTTATGCATGTCCTCAGGTTATCCCATGCAATGGTAAGTACGAAGGAAGGTTGTGCTCATGTAAAAGAATTTTCAATAAGGATGTTGGGTTTTATGTTCAAAGTTATTATGTAATGTTCCTATCTTTCCAAGACACTAGACATATCGATCATTAGAGTTGTCTTAAGTGCAACTTTATGCAATAAATCATGATTATGTGTATACTAATTGTACTATTATTATAGTTGGTATCAAAGGATAGGTTTAGTTCTTTTTGGGATTTGGATTAGAAAACTTGAATAAATGACTTAGGGATAATAATAAGTACAATAAAAACATCCACAAATTTTGGTGAGTGTTGAGTCTGTGATATATCAAGAAATTAAATCCTGGTCAGGATATGAGAAGGTAGAGGCATCTCTGGCATAGTTGTATCTAGGGGTAAAAATTGAAAACACCGTTTTGAGCTAGACTCGAATGAGAACTGGTGCATGAAAATAGTCCTTACTACACTTTTAGTTACGAAACTCCTGAGGGATATGATTTGTTAAATTCATAAGCTCTATATGAACCATTATTAATGGAATTAAAAACATTCCCCTAAGAATATATGTTGGGAATTAGATCAGGGATAACATAGATAAGTTAAGGAAATAAATGTAATTTAAAGTTTTCCTTTTTTGTCATTGGATTCCCCTTTATGTGTTTCCCTAAACTTTCCTTTTATTCCAACCATTGGCTAGTAATAGGAGGAATCAAGCTAACTATTGATGTGAAAATGAATGTGATGACTATTCTAATGAGATTCCCAATCTGATGGGAATGGGAATCAAAAACATTTTCATGATAATCTATCAGTTAATTCATTTTTTGTAAAGAATAATGGGTCAAGAGGAACATTCAACCCCCCCCCCCAAATAAAGAACAAGTCACAATGTAGAGCTTAATGAAAAAAGGCCTCATACTTTTAATTGATCATCTAATTCCTCAATTTATGAAAAATAGATTAACTCCATTGAAAATATCTTCTCCATCCTTTAATGTTATAAACAAGAGATGGTTCTTACGGATAATTATCACAAGGAGGGTGAAGATGATCAATGGTGGACATTGATAAAAAATACAAAGCTGAAGGAGGAGATCGAGGTGCTGGAATAGAAGGATTTATGGAAAATAATTTTTGATAAATATTTTCCCTGGACCCGCTGACTTAAAATGTAAAGGGACTTCCTTTCCCTTCTGTCGAAAGATGAAAAATCCACCATAGAATATGAAGAAAACTACACAAGGCTTCCACAATACTCCTTTGTATTTGTCGTTACCCCCATATGCAAGGTTCAAGGTATCTTTTGTGGGCTAAAAACTAGCCTACGAAAACCCCTCGCAATCCACAACATTGATAGCTATGAGGAAAAACTCTGATGTGAACACAAAGTCGAAATGGAGATCGGATAATCTCAGGGGGTATCATAGGTATATGAAGCATAAGGTTGAACTTAATTCTAGAATTATGAATGATAAATAAAATAGTGCTAAGACATTCCAGCACCCCACTTTCTAAAGGTGAGGAAAGAAGCACCATAGAAATTGATGTAAGGGGATGAGGAAATAATTTAGGTGTGGAAGATAACGGAACCTGGATATTAACTGATGAAATGAAAAACCCAGTGCTGAGATAGAGTTGAGGAATGCTCCATTCTACCCTCAATGCATTGTTCATTTATTCAACTACAGTGAAATAGGGCACTTTGAAAACCAGTTCCCTAAACCAAGGGTTTTCAGAGGCAACCAACAACCTCCAAGACAACAAGGGAGAGATTTTTACATCACTACTACCAAAGATGACCCCAAAAATGAAGTGGTGATAGGTACGCTAGTTATTAATTCAATAATAGTGAACATTGTTTATTATTCTAGTTCTACACATTCTTCTATATCCCAAATGTTTAGTAGAACAATCCCAACAACACAAAAAGTCATGGAAGTAGAGATTTCGGTGAGAACAAAAATTGGGGAAATCATTGCATCCCATGAATATAATTCCTTCCAAATCACAATCTGTGGATTGAAATTCCTAGTGAACCTTTTCATACTTCCTATGGTGGAATTTGATGTAATTATTGGCATGGATTTTCTTTCCCTATATAAATCCAAAATAAACTTCTGTGAGAGGGAAATCACTCTCTATATAGAGAATGAACCCCGAATTCTATACAAGTGTAAGGAGGAGGATGAATCTTCTTTAGCACCATCATCTCAAGCACGAATATTAATGCCCTATGAACATGCGTATCATGTTCAGATGATTGAGTCTAAGAAAGAAACAATCCTTGAAGATTCGCCTATTATGGGAGAATTTTTTGAAGTGTTTTCTGAGTAATTTCATTGTCTTACTCCTAGAATAGTTTTTGTATTCTCAATTGACCTTATAAATGGGGAATTTTCAATATCCGAGACTATGTATAGAATCGTTGTAGTGGATTTTGATGAGCTAAACAAATAACTATAAGAGAATATGTAACACCCCAGGTAAATAAAGAATAGACATTTTCATATTTTTCCATATTTGTGAATAAAGTATTAATATTACTTTAAAGGGTTGCTATGTTCGATAACATACCCGATACACAACAAAGAGTTTCATTGAAATCTTACGTTGCACTCTAATAATAAAATAATATTATTTTAAATGGTAGTTAACATGTAGCTGTTGTATTTGTAGGAATGGATAGAAATAACTAAAATATGATTATATATGTTTTTAAATGTTTTTACATTTATCCAATAAAAGATAATGTCTTAAAATATGGAAAGAATTCAATTTTAGGCTTTTATGCCCTAGTTTTCACTAAAGGTTCACTTATCACCTTTTGATGGCGAACCGTCATTAAATATAGTTTTTTTCACTCTTATACATTATATTGGACCAAATAAATCTCTTCTTGAGAATCGGGACATCAAATTTTGTGTGTGTAAATTTTTGGTATCTTTCTGATAAAGTTCATTTTTTAATGAATAGTGTAAAATGTTGTATTTTAAATTCAAAACCTCTTTTTAATATAATTTATTTATATGATTAGAATATCTTTTGAATTTTTCTTAATGTGTAATCTGAATATATTTTTACCATTTAATCCAATGGTGGTCATTGGAATCAATTTCACATTGAAATTAGACTTAAACTGGTGCCAATCTTTTGATATTTATTGTTTTATAAAAACGCGCTATTTTCTCTGACAGTGGGAATTAATTATTAAATTAATTAATGTGACTTCTATGTTTTGAATTTTGTAAAATAGACTTCATTTTTGAATTCATAATATCAAATATATCTTAGGGTGAATTTTTGGTAATTTTCTGAAAAACTTCAATTTTTGATGAATAGTGAAACCACTAAGTGGTACTTATAAAAACTGATTTTCCGTTTAAATGAAATTTTGCCACCATTGTGTCTTGAATTTCAAAAATCAGACATACATGGTTTTCATTAAGAAGTAAAATGTGGTTCAATGGGATAAAAATAATTTTTTGGTGAATAGTAACTTATTAAGTTTTTAATCGCGATTAGAGGTAATTAGTGTAGTTTAAGGTAAAAATAATGTTTTAATAATATTAAATGAACATGAAACATGTCCTAAGCTCATGTTTTGTGTCATGGCAGACCAATAAAATCCATGGTTAACTTGGGGACCCCATGGAGCCACTTTGGTTGGGAAATGACATAAATAACTTTTTATTTAATGTAAAAGTAAAAATGACACAAACATAATATGTTTTACAAAAACAATTTTTACATGGGGTTATAAAGATCCAATTTTCTATTATAAATAGTCATTGTAAAGATAAAACTATTTCCTACATCATAGTATTTTTTTATAATTTTTAGACATTAAATAAATTAAATTATTTATGACATCATGATGATGAGGCGATGACCTCATTATTTAACGATTTAAATAAAATGGAACGATAATGTAAAATCCACAACCTAAACACGACCAAAACCAATTGGATGAGTGTAATACGAAGCCTTATCACCTAATCCACGAATTATATCAATTTGGGACCTTTTAAAACCGAAACACATTTTCAAATAAAGTAATATGTCTTTACTTTCCAAAAGTGCCCCTCCTCTACTTTTATAAAAGGCCCCCACCTCTACCTCATTTCACACACTCCTCAAGCCTTTGGCTCGGCCAACCCCTGACCATTTACTCTCTCCACATCCCTCTCCTCATCCTAGAGGATTCCCTTTGGGCAGATTCCTTTCAAAGAAAGCCTTTAGGCTCAAATCAAAAGGAGTTACAGTTTTAAAGGTATTTCATTCTCTCATGTTCATTTGTTTTATTTTGATTCTCCATCCCCCTAAACTCTTTTTATTTACTTATTTTGTATCAAAACCAGTATTGTAAATATACTAGGATGTTTTTATAATATTTATTCTAGCTAAACTCTCACACAACTATGTCAAATGGTTAAAGAACATACGGTTTCCGTGGATGGCGAAATTCTGCCTCCCGAAACGATGATTGTTCAATACTCATTTAACACCATCAAAGGTGGGCATTATGATGTCACTATTTTTATATATGATATATAATATGTTTATTTTTTCCTTAATCTTATGTTTTTTTTCAATTTGGGCATACCTTTATGGTTTCCATTATGGGTAAACGCGATATCTTCATTTAAGGAAGTGCCGACTACCACCCCCTAAAAGTGATTTGATTTGTTAAATATCATATGTGGGACGTATAAAGGATGGAACTATGATATTATATATGATATTATACTGGAATTATAATATACCTTTATATCATTATTATTCCATTCTATAAAATACGAAATAAAAATGAAAGTAGCGTTCATGCGTACGTACGGCTTACCGTCTCCATGAACGGTGCATTTCATTTCTTACCTCTAAATGATTATGTAATGTTATAAATGCATGAATTTACTGGATATATATGACATATATGATATCTACATCATGAATACAATTCTGGATATAATAAATATCTGGCCACACGAACAACATGTAATTGTAAGAAGTCCACTTTCGACTTAAGAACCAAATATCGGCAAATCAAATATTATTAACTTAAATGATTACATAATGTTTATGACATGGTAATAAGTGATATAAAAGGAATAATGAACTTGAAAAAGTTTCTTAAGGAAGTAGAAATTAACTCAAGTTTATTATTCATGAGATTAAAGAACGATCGAGTCAAGTCGGACCCGAGGTAAGGGATCCTACACCTCTCTTTCTTTTTAAGTACACTCTTTTATGTCATTCCTTTTAAGCTCATATTTCTTATTATTGGGATGTTCTTTTATATTACACCTACTGTACTTATTATGTTCAGATAATGATATATCCTATTTCCTCTCATCAATCCATTTTGGATGTTTTGAGTGGCGTCGTTAGGCTGCCGAACTTTCGTAAGAGATCTAACCTCTCTCTTTCTTTTTAAGTACTCTCCTTTATGTCACTTCTTTTAGGCTCCTCTTTATAATTATGGGGTATGTTATTTTATACTAATATTGCTGTACATTTTATTGTAATGTGATGAGATACCCTATTTGATCTCATCAATCCATATTTGGAAGTTTTATGTGGCGCCGTTAGGCTGCCGAGTTTTCATAAGGGATTTTTCATCTCACTTTTATTCCCATGTGATTTATTCTACATTGGCCAAAAATTCCATTGAGTGGTGTATGTAATTCCTGTTATTCTACTCTTTGTGTAATATAATTTTGTCTATGATTATTTACATCAATGATCTATTGTCCTTCTTTCATGGGGTGTATGTTTTGAAAGATACCCAAGTCGGTAAGGGAACCTTTCACCCTCCTCTTTTTTAAAAGACTTCTTTCGTTGGGTCTTTTAATTTACATATTTTTATGGTGGGATATGTTCTCATATATCCTTATTGATGTAAATTTTATGTACAAGTGATGAGATACACTTTTTATCTCTCATCAACTCATTTTGATGTGATGCTGTTAGGCTGTCAAGGGAACTTTTTGACCCAATTTCGATTTCTTTGGGTTCAACATGTAGTCATTGAATATGTCATCAATTGAATATGTGTGAATGACCTTTTAATGTTTTACACTTTATATCCACTTATATTGGGTGTATTTATATTTGTCACACATATTTTTGAGATTGATTTGCCCTTAATTTAAGGATACCTTCTTTATAAGGGATTTCATCACATTTGACATTTCTATTGAGGGTTCATTGTTGTTATGCACCAATTCACTCTTATATGGTGTATATACTGTCCTTTGGAGTATTATATCTTGAATCCATTTATTCTCATGATATTATAAAGTTCTAACTAAATGTTATTCCTCAATTATTGTATTCACGTGTCTCTAATTTTGGTAAAACCCCTTTAACCAAAATGTCATTTTAAATATTTTAATTATTTGTTCTTATTAATATCCATGTTTTCAAAATGGTTTTAAGGATTTATTTATATGGATATTAATGTTTTAAAATTTTAAACTTCAAGGTGGTATGGGACACTTTGATTCAGAAATCTCTTTATTAAATGTTTTAAATGGTTTTGAAAATGGTTTTGATAAAAGATTCTATTATGATATATGGTGATGTGAAAATGTTATCATTCCTTTATATTGGTTTTATGTTTTATGATTTTATATTGGTACTTGGTCTTTTTAACGGGTGGTTACGTTATAAACCATATGACGGGTGGTGCCGTGAATACCAGGACGGGTGGTTACGTTATAACCTCCAATGCATTGGGTATGGAAGTCTGCCGTATGGCTATTCCATTAAGTATGTATGGAAATTGGCCGTATGGCTATTCCATTAAGTGATATGTGTGGAAGTCGACCGTATGGTTATTCCACTAATGTATGTTTATGTCCCAATTTACCTTTATATATGTTATGTGTTCTTTATATGGGTTTTATGTAATCCTTTGGTTACAAAAAGGTAAGTAATGATATTTTTTTTCAGTGAAGAGTTTTTACTACTTCATGAAGGTGAAAAGTATTACATTGATAATGTATTCATGGTTTACTTGTTGTTTTGAAAAACTAAAAGTTTTCATTCTTTGTGTATCCCTTACTGAGCTTTTTATGCTCACCCCATGTTTTTTTGAAATGTTTTTCACAGGACGTAATGTGGAATAAGGTCAAGGATGGGATCAAGGGAATGTCATGCTATATAAAACATGGAAGTAGACATGTTTCTTTTAAGAGTTTTTATTATTATGGAAACTTAGTAGAAGTGACTACTTTGTAATCTTTTGAGATGTAATAGTTATGTCCTAATTCTCTAAAACTCTAAACCTGAAAAGATCCTCAATGTGAATTACTCATTTAATTCAATATTAAGTAAGGTTTAAGGCTGGGGCCTTATAGTTGGTATCAGAGGTCGGTTTAGATAAATTTAGAGGTTAGGGTATTCTCTAAGCACAAGTGATATTAACTTAATGGTTAGGATTTCAGAAAGAGTCCTAGTTTTAGATTAAGTGAATGAGTAAGTGTATCTTAGTGTTTAACTTCATCATTAGTACATGATGGTTTTGTTGATATACTGACACTGACCTTTTTGGTTTTAGTAAATGGCTGGATCTAGTAGGCACCAAAGTGACAATGGGTTTGAAGTAAACTGTGGTGGATCTCTGATTAAGATACTGGATGAGATGGGGGATTCAATGAGGAATCTCATAGTTATTCCAAACCAACTATCAAGGAGTCATGATCAACCACTTAAAACTTTGTGAGTTCCCTAATGCATCATGCACGGGATGGCCAACTTGATGTGGAAATTCAGGTAATAATTATTAAGGTAACCATTAGGGTTTATATGATCCTTACGTTTTAGGTAATTATGGGTTACTCTATGATATGATGGAAAATGAAAGGAATGAGATAAACATGAGGTTAAAATATGTTATGATTATTTTTGAAGATTTTATCTCATTTTGAGGAATGTTTTAAGAATTATATAGTTTTGGAAAAAGGACAACATGCAGACCATGTGACAACCCGTCGCGTCGGACAAAGCCGCGGGAATCGAACCCACAACCACAGTGCGACTGGTATTTATCACCTACCACTGGACTACGTGAAGTACCTGGTTAGTTTGACTGATTCGTTTTAGTTATATGATTTTATGAATTAAGAGTAAGTTGATTTTGGGTTATTTATGAAAATTATTAACCTATCATGGAGGATATGTGATTAGGTTAATTACTTTTCAATACGAGACTTTAGGAGCAACTGATATTGTTTGGAGATAAATGTTACGATTTATCATGGAAGAATATGTGACTAAATCCTTCAAATATTTGGGTTTCAATCTTATATTAGTTTACTTTGAAGAATTTTATGGACAAATTGTTTATCAGATGATCCTTGTTGAACTATGGGTTTTGTTTGAAAAAATTTGGAGATTAAGAATAGATTTTCTTTTTATAAAGGGTAACCCTTTTCTGGATTATCTGACCTTATACTAACCTTTTTGGTTTTGGTTATGGTTAAGGTCTAATGATATTGGAAGTATATAGTTCTCTTTTTTTTGGATTAGGTGATTATGTAGAAGTTTATTATAGTACTCTTAATGTGAACAAGTATTCCTAAATACTCGTCTTTTGGAGAAAATATGAGTTTGTGTAAGGAATCTAATAAAATTTGAAAGTCAACATGATAAGTGATTATGTTTTCTTATGAATAAATTACTCAATAAAAATCAACTTAAAACAAAAATGTTGTCTATTAACTATTCCTACTGGGGAATCGAATACCGTTTAACCCATCACAAGTTTGTGATTTTCCTGTGGTTAACTTTCTCCTAAACATGTTTTCTATCACTCTTCATCAGAACATGACCCTATGTTTTCTCCTCCATATCCATGTTTTCATACTTGGAATCCTAGTATGGTTTAACTCGGGTGACCTTTGTACTTATCTTTCTTTATTTTAAAGTGATTGTTTTACCGACTCTTCTTCCGATGTGGGACTTTCAAGGATGTTAGCAAGCCCAATTTTAAAATTACGAGGACGCAATTCCCAAAAGGGGGGAAGGATGTAACACCGCAGGTAAATAAAGAATAGACATTTTCATATTTATCCATATTTGTGAATAATGTATTAATATTACTTTAAAGGGTTGCTATGTTCGATAGCATACCCGATACACAACAAAGAGTTTCATTGAAATCTTACGTTGCACTCTAATAATAAAATAATATTATTTTAAATGGTAGTTAACATGTAGCCGTTGTATTGGCGGAAATGGATAGAAATAACTAAAATATGATTATATATGTTTTTAAATGTTTCTACATTTATCCAATAAAAGATAATGGCTTAAAATATGGAAAGAATTCAATTTTAGGCTTTTATGCCCTAGTTTTCACTAAAGGTTCACTTATCGCCTTTTGATGGAGAACCGTCATTAAATATAGTTTTTTTTCACTCTTATACATTCTATTGGACCAAATAAAACTCTTCTTGAGAATTGGGACATCAAAATTTACTTTGTGTAAATTTTTGGTATCTTTCTGATAAAGTTCATTTTTTTAATGAATAGTGTAAAATGTTGTATTTTAAATTCAAAACCTCTTTTTAATCTAATTTATTTATATGATTAGATTATCTTTTGAATTTGTCTTAATGTGTAATATGAATATATTTTTACCATTTAATCCAATGGTGGTCATTATAATCAATTTCACATTGAAGTTAGACTTAAACTGGTGTCAATATTTTGATACTTATTGTTTTATAAAAACACGCTATTTGCTCTGACAGCGGGAATTAATTATTAAATTAATTAATGTGACTTATATGTTTTGAATTTTGTAAAATAGACTTCATTTTTGAATTCAGAATATCAAATATAGCTTAGGGTGAATTTTTGGTAATTTTCTGAAAAACTTCAATTTTTGATGAATAGTGAAACCACTAAGTGGTACTTATAAAAACTGATTTTCCGTTTAAATGAACTTTTTCCACGATTGTGTTTTTAATTTTAAAAATCCAACATACATGGTTTTCATTAAGAAGTAAAATGTGGTTCAATGGGATAAAAATAATTTTTTTGGTGAATAGTAACTTATTAAGTTTTTAATCACAATTAGAGGTAATTAGTGTAGTTTAAGGTAAAAATAATGTTTTAATAATATGAAATGAACATGACACATGTCCTAACCTCATTGGTTGTGTCATGGCCGACCCATACAAGCCATGGGTCAACTTGGGGACCCCATGGAGCCACTTTGGTTGGGAAATGACATAAATAACTTTTTATTTAATGTAAAAAGTAAAATGACACAAACATAATATGTTTTACGAAAACAATTTTTACATGGGGTTATAAAGATCCAATTTTCGATTATAAATAGTAATTGTAAAGCTAAAACGATTTCCTACATCATAGTATTTGTTTTATAATTTTTAGACATTAAATAAATTAAATTATTTATGACATCATGATGATGCAGCGATGACCTCATTATTTAACGATTTAAATAAAATAGAACGATAATGTAAAATCCACAACCTACACATGGTCAAAACCAATTGGATGAGTGGATTTAGAATCTTTATCACCTTATCCACGAATTATATCAATGTGGGACCTTTTAAAACCGAATCAAATTTTCAAATAATGTAATATTTCTTTACTTTCCAAAAGTGCCCCTCCTCTCCTCTTATAAAAGGCCCCCACCTCTACTTCATTTCACACACTCCTCAAGCCTTCGTCTTGGCAAAACCCTGCCCATTTAATCTCTCCACATACCTCTCCTCATCCTAAAGGATTCCCTTTGGGCAGAAGCCTTTCAAAGGAAGCCTTTAGGCTCAAATCAATAGGAGTTACACTTTTAAAGGTATTTCGTTTTCTCATGTTCATTTGTTTTATTTTGTTTCTCCAACCCCATAACTCTTTTTATTTACATCTTTTGTAACACCACCAGTATCTTCAATATACTAGGATGTTTTTATAAGATTTATTCTAGCTACACTCTCACACAACTACATAAAATGGTTAAATAACATACGGTTTCCGTGGATGGCAAAATTCTGCCTCCCGAAACGATGATTGTTCAATACTCATTTAACACATTCAAAGGTGGCCATTATGATGTCACTATTTTTATATATGATATATAATATGTTTATTGTTTCCTTAAGCTTCTGTTTTTTTTTTCATTTTGGGCATAACATTATGGTTTCCATTATGGGTAACGCGATATCTTCATTTAAGGAAGTGCGGACTACCACCCCCTCAATGTGATTTGATTCGTTAAATACCATATGTGGGACGTATAAAGGATGGAACTATGATATTATATATGATATTATACTATAATTATAATATACCTTTATATCATTATTATTCCATTCCATAAAATATGAAATAGAAATGAAAGTAGCGTTCATGCGTACGTACGGCTTACCGTCTCCATGAACGGTGCATTTCATTTCTTACCTCTAAATGATTATTTAATGTTATAAATGCAGGCATGTACTGGATATATATGACATATATGATATCTAAATCATGAATACAATTCTGGATATAATAAATATTTGGCCACACGAACAACATGTAATTGTAAGAAGTCCACTTTCGACTTAAGAACCAAATATCGGCAAAACAAATATTATTAACATAAATGATTACATAATATTTATGACATGGTAATAAGTGATATAAAAAAATAATGAACTTGAAAAGGGTTCTTAAGGAAGTATAAATTAACTCATGTTTATTATTCAGGAGATTAAAGAACGACCGAGTCAAGTCGGACCCGAGGTAAGGGATCCTACACCTGTCTTTCTTTTTAAGTACACTCTTTTATGTCATTCCTTTTGAGCTCATATTTCTTATGATTGGGATGTTCTTTTATATTACTCCTACTGTACTTATTATTTTCATATGATGATAGACCCTATTTCCTCTCATCAATCCATTTTGGATGTTTTGAGTGGCGCCGTTAGGCTGTCGAACTTTCGTAAGAGATCTAACCTCTCTCTTTCTTTTTAAGTACTCTCCTTTATGTAACTTCTTTTAGGATCCTCTTTGTAATGTTGGGGGATGTTATTTTATATTACTCTTTCTGTACATTTTATTGTAATGTGATGAGATACCCTATTTTATCTCATCAATCCATATTCGGATGTTTTATGTGGCGCCGTTAGGCTGTCGAGTTTTCGTAAGGGATTTTTCATCTCACTTTTATTCTCGTGTGATTTATTCTACATTGGCCACAAATTCCATCGAGTGGTGTATGTACTGCCCGTTATTCTACTCTTAGTGTAATATACTTTCGTTTATGAGTATTTACATCAATGATCTATTGTCCTTCTTTCATGGGGTGTATGTTTTGAAAGATACCCAAGTCGGTAAGGGAACCTTTCACCATCCTATTTTTTAAAAGACTTCTTTTGTTGGGACTTTTTATTTACATACTGTTATGTTGGGATATGTTCTCATATATCCTTATTAATGTAAATTTTATTTCCAAGTGATGAGATACACTTTTTATCTCTCATCAACTCATTTTGATGTGATGCCGTTAGGCGGTCAAGGGAACTTTTTAACCCAATTTCGATTTCTTTGGGTTCAACATGCAGTCATTGAATATGTCATCCATTGAATATGTGTGAATGACCTTTTATTGTCTTACACTTAATATCCACTTATATTGGGTGTATTTATATTTGTCACACATATTTTTGAGATTGATTTGTCCTTAATTTAAGGATACCTTCTTTATAAGGGATTTCATCACATTTGACATTTCTATTGAGGGTTCATTGTTGTTATGCACCAATTCACTCTTATATGGTGTATATACTGTCCTTTGGAGTATTATATCATGAATCCATTTGTTCTCATGATATTATAAAGTTCTGACTAAATGTTATTCCTCAATTATTGTATTCACGTGTCTCTAATTTTGGTAAAACCCCTTTAACAAAAATGTCATTTTAAGTATTTTAATTATTTGTTCTTATTAATATCCATGTTTTCAAAATGGTTTTAAGGATTTATTTATATGGATATTAATGGTTTAAAATTTTAAGCTTCAAGGTGGTATGTGACACTTTGATTCAGAAATCTCTTTATTAAATGTTTTAAATGGTTTTGAAAATGGTTTTGATAAAGGATTCTATTATGATATATTGTGATGTGGAAATGTTATCATTCCTTTATATTGGTTTATGTTTTATGATTTTATATTGGTACTTGGACATTTTAACGGGTGGTTACGTTATAAACCATATGACGAGTGGTGCCGTGAATACCAGGATGGGTTGTTACGTTATAACCTCCAGTGCATTGGGTATGGAAGTCGTCCGTATGGCTATTCCATTAAGTATGTATGGAAATTGGCCATATGGCTATTCCATTAAGTGATATGTGTGGAAGTCGACCGTATGGTTATTCCACTTATGTATTTTTTTGTGCCAAGTTACCTTTATATATGTTATGTGTTCTTTATATGGGTTTTATGGTAATCCTTTTGTTACAAAAAGGTAAGTAATGATATTTTATTTTCAGTGAAGAGTTTTTTCTACTTGATGAATGTGAAAAGTATTACATTGATAAAGTATTCATGGTTTACTTGTTGTTTTGAAAAACTAACAGTTTTCATTCTATGTGTATCCCTTACTGAGCTTTTTATGCTCACCCCATGTTTTTTTGAAATGTTTTTCACAGGACGTAATGTGGAATAAGGTCAAGGATGGGATCAAGGAAATGTCATGCTATATAAAACATGGAAGTAGACATGTTTCTTTTAAGAGTTTTTTTTATTATGGAAACTTAGTAGAAGTGACTACTTTGTAATCTTTTGAGATGTAATAGTTATGTCCTAATTCTCTAAAACTCTAAACCTGAAAAGATCCTCAATGTGAATTACTCATTTAATTAAATATTAAGTTTGTTTTAATGCTGGGGACTTATAGAATATGGATAAAGGGTTTATACACCCAAGTGCTTCACCATGGGGTCCACCAGTCCTCTTCGTTATGAAGAAGGATAGGTCAATGCGACATATCATTTATTATCATGAGCTCAAAAAAATTATGATAAAGAACAAGTATCCTCTACCCCGAATTGATGAATTGTTCGATCTAAAATGTGGAGCACAATAATTCTCTAAGATGGATCTGCAGTCGAGATATTACCATGTATGGGTGATGAAGGTGGATATCCCCAAGACTGCGTTTCGTACAAGGTACGAGAACTATGAATTCATAGTAATGCCTTTTGGACTCCCTAATGCTCTATAATTCTTCATGGACTTGATGAATAGAGTATTTAGATATTAACTTGACAAATCTTTATAGTCTTTATATACGATATTCTTATATACTCCAAAACCAAGGAGGATCATGTGGAGCATCTAATCACTATACTGGAGTCCCTTCAAAAGGACAAGCTCTATGAAAATTATAGAAAGTGTGATTTATGGTTAAAGGAAGTCACATTTTTGGGACATATCATTACAATCAATGAGATATATGTGGATCCCTCCAAGACAACTGAAATTAAGGGATGGATGAGGCCATCCTTAGTGAGATATTTCCCTAGATTCCAGGGGTTAGTGGAATATTTTCACCAATTTGTGAGAAATTTGTCATGATTTTCAAACCATCTTACCAAGATAGCTAGAATTTGAGTCAAGGTTTCTTGGAGTGATGAATGAGAACATAGCTTCATGGAGTTGAAAATGAGGCTTATAACTGTACCCATTCTCACAATAACAACAAGTGGATTTTTTTGGTATTAAGTGATTCCTCAAAGAAGTGCCTAGGGTGTGTGTTGATGCAAAATGACAAAGTCATTGACAATGATTCAAGGAAATAGAAATTTCATGACCAAAACTATCCAACACATGATCTGGAGTTTGATGTAGTGATCTTTGATTTAAAAATTTTGCGACATTACCTATTTAGAGAGATGTGTGAAATATATATGGACCATAAAAGCATCATGTATATATTCACACAGAAAGAGTTTAATATGCACCAATGAAGATGGTTAGATCTAATAAAAAACTAAAACTGCTCAATCCATTACCACCCTAGGAAAGAGAACAAGTTAGAATATACTCTAAGTAGAAAGGACACAACAATTATATCATTGATGAGAATTGATTAAGATCCAATCTTCATATATTTGATGTAAATGGATATGGTAATAATAAATAAGGAAACATCTTCAATACTTTCATAAATTATTTCTCAACCATATCTTTTAGAAAGGTTAAAGAATGCTCAAAAGGATGATGTGGGAATTCATAAGAATGTTGAAACTATCAGAAAAGGGAAATACTCATATTTCAATGTTAATGAATATGGGATTGTGATATTTTGGTCAAGACTATGTGTTCCATCAAATCCACAGTTAAAGAAAAAACTTTTGGATGATGCACAGAGTTTAAATTCATCCATTCACCTAATAAAAAAAATGATGTATAGCGATATCTGAGAGCATTATTGGTGAGATAACATGAAGAAGGAGATTGATGATTATAAATCACCATTCCTGGCATGTCATAAATTTGACGGCTGAGAGGCAGAAGTCTAAGGGTATAATGGAACCATTACCCATACCAACATGGAGATGGGAGAACATCACCATGGAATTCTTCACTATACTTCCGAATATATCCAAAGGGAACAACATTGTCTCGGTCATTGTAGATCATCTTACAAATAATGCACACTTCATTTCAATTCAAGAGGATTTCTCATTGGATCATCTGGAACAGATATATATTATAGAATTGGTAAGCCTGCATAGAGTACCACTATATATTGAATCTGATTGAGATCCAAGATTCTCCTCTATGTTTTGGAAGAGTCTTCAACATGATCTGAATACTGAGCCGAACTTCTATATGGTTTATCATCCTCAAATAGATGGACAATATAAGCAGACTATCCAAATACTTTAGGAAATGATGAGATTAGTATCAATGGACTTCAATGAAGGATGGGGTCAATATCTTCCTTTGGTTGAGTTATCATACAATAACTATTTCCACTCAAGGATCCAAATGGATGCTTATGAATACCTTTATGGGAAGAGGTAAAAAAACACGGGCATGTTGGGATATTTTTGGGGAGAAAAAACTCCTAGGTTCATAAATGGTTAAAGTGATGATGGAGATGGTTAAGACCATCCATAAGTACACAAAAACATACTTAGATTTAAAAAAGAGCTATACTGGTAATCATTGAAGAGACCAAGAATTTGATGTTAGAGACATTGTATTCCTCTGCATATCATTGTGGGAGATAGTTATGAGATTTGGGAAGAATGGAAATCTTAGACCAAGGTAAATCAAACCTTTTGAGATCCTTAATTGCATTAGAGCAGTGGACTATCGACTAGCACTCCCACTGAACCTATCCCAAGTACATGATGTATTCCATGTATCAATCTTGAGAAAGTACATTCTATAACCATCACATGTACTCAATCCAGAGGTGGTACCATTGGAGAATAAACTCTCCTATGAAGAGAAGACGATGTAGATCTTAGATTTTATGGAAAATGTTATCCAAAATAAGACAATACCCCTCGTTAAGGTATTCTAAAAAAACAAAAAGTTTGAGGAAGCAATATGGGAATAGGAGGAAGTGATAAAGCAGAGCTACCCTCATTTGTTTTAGTATGGGAAAAGAAATTTTTGATGGAAATATTTCTTAAGGCGGAAGATTGTAATGACCAAAACTTTAATTAATGAAAAATATTCTTGATCTAGATAAATGTCTTATTATGTTAAATGGTTATGTAAAAAATATGCACTTCCGTGGTTTTATGTTTTTTGGATTTTAAAATATCATTAAGATTTATTATCGTTGCTAATATAGCCATTTAACAGTGACCACATGATTATTAAAAATATAAGGCTTTAACAAATCCAATTTACTCAGAAAAAGGAAGCGATGGCCTCATCTAGTAAAATTTATCCATACGAAGCCCATTTGTTAGAGCTCAGAAAGGTGGTATAATCACTAGGATTCGCTCTTGACCAAGCCCAAGTAGATCTTTAATAAGTTAATATTGAACTAAATCACCAATGGTAGAAGTTGAAGTTAATAGAGATTACCACAGGAGAAATGTTATACAAGCCCCCCCCCCCCAAGAGTCTGTCACCATCGCACACATTATCCTTAGTTCTTATGCAGCTATTATAAGGGGTTATGTTACAAGATCCTAGCACTATGATTATGTGAATTATTTTTTATAGAATAAATTATATACATTCATTTTGTTATTGTAACATTGTAAATGGGTTTTAATGCACACATAGTATTTTTAGTTAATATTCAATTAAGAAATCTATTTTTATGAATTAATGTATTTATGAATTAAAAAATATTTTAATAAAATATTATTACTAATTACTATTTATTAAATATAAATGAACTTATAATTTTTATGAATACAATTTTAATTTTTATTATGGTTTGAAAGCAGTTTTTGTAAAAACTCATGAATTTTCAATAAATGTCAGTTATTATTTTAAAAGTGATAATTCAAATATTTGGAAAATTATTTTGATAAAATTAATATAATTGTTTGGAATTAGTATGTCAACATTATCCAAAGGTGAATTTTTAATAAATTTCTGAGACAGTCGAATTTTTGGGTAAAAATAAAATACAGTTTAAATATATAATGGGTTGTATGACTTCATAATGACCCAATAGTGATGTAATAAAATACTATATAAGATATGTTAGTCCAATATATGTTTTAACATTAAAATAATGTGAATTTTGGTTTGTTTTATTTTTTTAAAAATGTTTTCATGGTCCCTCCAAAACTTTTAAAACATTTTAACATTTTAAAATGATTTCCTTGAGAGTCCATCTCGCCACCACATAATCAAACCTAACATTTTAATAAGTTATGCCATTTTCCATATTGAATAATACATTCCACTCCACTTTGGAAAAAAACCATGGAAAAAAACCAAGATATGGATTGTTTTTTTGATTTGTTTAATGTGGGGTGTCCAAAGCCTAAATAATAAACAATGCTCTGTCCTTTCCTATATGAACCCACTCAAGATCCCACTTGACTTCTCTAAAAACCATTTGAGATAGTCCAAACTATTCCCTATCTCTCTATAATTCTAAAAAGGTTCCCCAATCTCCTTAAAAGTCTCTCTCAAGCCTCTCCCAAGCCTTTAGGATCACACTTCCAAGTAAGGGATTTCTTCGGTTCTCATGTTTGTCCAAATTTCATTAGGTTGTTATACCCTTTTATTTTAAATTACAAATGTTGGAGTATGATTTAAAACCTCCCCCATTCTTCCCTTATTATTTTTTAATGATTATATACCCCTATATCTCTCAGGAATGCCATCCATGTACACCTGTTACCATGCCAAAATTCTGTAAGGGATTTCTCCCTCCTCATTTACATTCAAGAAATTATTTTATATTATGCATCAAAATTCCATTACATATGTTGGGATAATATTTTACATGACCCTCAATAATTTCCATTTCATGTATAAATTATGATATATCCCTTTCTCTCTCATCCACCCATTTGTATGATTTCTATTTAACGTCCTTATGCTACTAATGTTACGCCAATTTTTCCCATGCCAAAATCATTATATAAGTGAATACCATAAATATCTTTCTATAAAGGGTATTAACCGTTATGAACACTTAATTTTTGATTTAAGAGCTACATTTATTTATTACACACCGCTTATTTGTGGACTAAATTATTATTTTTAATGAATCCATGTTGCATGATACATGTTGCACACTGACGCATGAAATGAAATGTTTATAAAGGGTGCACCCTGATAGCACTGCAATGTATCGGGTAATGATTAGTATCACAATAACTAATGTTCAATGAGGTTTTTCTCAATATAATTCATGTGTAATGAGGTTTTACTCAGGTTCCATGTGCAATGGGCCTTGGCTCATGCTAATATCATTTTAAATGTTGTTTCCATATTTCCATGTTATGATAATCATGATATATCATGAGTCTATGTTCATATTTCTCTTATGCTCAATTGATATTACAATTGCGTTACATCTATTGTTATTCATGTTATTCCTTTTTAATCCCTTACTTGGGATTATATCTCACCCTTTTCTTATGCATTTCCTCAGGATATCACGTGCAATGCTATGTATGAAGGAATATTGTGGTCATGTAAAAGAAGTTTTCAATAAGGACATGGTGTTTTATGTTCTAATTTATTATTTAATGTTTCTTAAATTCCCACGAAACTAGACCTCTAGATCCTCATAGTTTTCTTAAGTGTATGTTTATGTAATAAATCATGTTTATGTGTGTAATAAGTGAATGGTTTTTATAAATCTAATTCTTGTGTTTACATTAAATATTTTAAAAACAAAAATCTTTACCTTATTCTATATGTAGATGAAATGTTGATTATATGTAATAACATGAAGTCCATTTTTTTCTAATGTTCAATTGAAATGTATTTTTTAAATGATGGATTTAGGTGTAATAACAATTTGTGGTGTATAAATTATTAGGTATAGACCCAAAAAAACAATTGTATCTATCTGAATATGAATATGTTTTGAATGTTCTTAAGATGTATATTTCTTAATGTCTCAAACTATAAAATTTTATTTTTACACAACATTCTATGATTCCTTTAATATAAGAACCTACTGATATTATTGATATAGATCATATGTCGAAATTTCTGTATGCCAAAATTGTTGGAATTTTCATGTACTCCATGATATTAATAATACATGACCTCAAATTTACAATTTGAACACTTAGTTGATTTATGGATAACCTGGGTATGCCACATTTTCTTTCCTTAATGTATCTTCTTTAACAATTATCAAACATATCATACATTTCATTGTGTTATAGAGTAAATATTCAGACTTTTGAAATGATTACTAGATTTCAAGATGTTGACTATGCAGGTGACATTGATAAAATAAATTCATTCACTAAGTATGTCTTCACTACTTATGGAGTCCCCATATGCCAAAAAATGTAATATGCAATCTATGGAAGCACTTTCAAAAACAGAATACAAATACATTGCATTAAATGAGGCTATCAAAGAAGCCTTATAGACCAAGGTCATGGATCATAAACTTTACCATTTTCATTATATTATTATAGTTTATAGTGATATATATTATTCTCTAAATTTATTCAAAAATCATGTATTCCATGGAAATTCAAAACACATAAACATTACGTCACATTTTATTGGAGAAAGCATTGAATATTG
Organism: Viscum album; assembly: GCA_963277665.1. Lineage (NCBI taxonomy): Eukaryota > Viridiplantae > Streptophyta > Magnoliopsida > Santalales > Viscaceae > Viscum > Viscum album. Next base: position 71,056,555 of record OY728149.1, read on the forward strand.
AAACATATGTGTCAATAAGATATATACCTATAATAACCCAGTTGAAAGTTTGAATAAAGTTTTGGTATTTCAAAAATAAAATACAATTTAGATATGATGAATTCGGTTCCCATTTAATGACTATAGGTGTAATAAAATCAAAAATTTAAAAAAAATGGTTGATATTTCTAAAATTAGGTGTTTTGATATTGAAATTAACTATTATTATTATTATTATTCCATTTTTGAATATTCTTATGAATGCATGAAAAACATTTAAACTCTTTTAATTATAATTATAAAAAATTCTATTTAATGTTTATTGGGATTCATAATTTTATTTTTCCTACTGGGCTACCACATGGTCCTATGTTTTGGGATGTTCTCTTTGGACCACATTTTTCTTTTACCTTTCCATGATGAAGATACTTACGTGTCTAATCCTACATGTTTATACGGTCACTACCTCTTTTATTTTTACTTTTCACTTGTATGCCTTGTCACTATAGATGTTATAAATTTTGTTCATATCTCTTTTCATGGTGAGTTCTATTTTTATAGTGGTGTATCATCGCCTACTATGTGTTAAGGGAATTGATCACCCTGACACTAGTGTCCCTATGGGTTTAATTCTTATTCACTCTTGTTCTCCTGGGATCTTGTTTTGGTGTAGAGAAGCCCTATATCCTATTTTTGATACAACCTATTGAGACTATATCTTACGACCTATCATCCTTTTTAGTGACCTCTCATAAGCTTTTCATGGTGGAGTTATTAAAATAAGTCCCTTCCTTGTTATGACGTGTGTCCTTTTTACTCAATACATATGTTTCTAGATACACATGTTCATTTACATCAAAGACGAAACACACTAATGGGATCCTCTAGTGAATCCAAAAGATCCTATTGTAGAGAGTAATGATATAAGGACTTCTAGATAACTATTATCTCTAGACTTGTAAGATTTCTCTTTATTTTTACCATTTATGTTGAGGATAATCTTTTTTTATTTTCTTTATTTATTCTTTATCTCACTAAACTATATCGTGTATTTTTTTATTTGAGCTAAATAGAATCTTTGTGTTTGTGTGGGTGGTGTTTATGCTATGCATGTAGGCCCTAATGGGACTATATCATGTTAAATCGTGTGTTAAATATTTTATTATATATTTACATTATTCCATAATAGTTTTCTCAATTAATTTTCTGTTTTTGATTCAATTCAAACTTCTATAATAATATTAATTCCTTAATTCATTATTCTATTTTTGATTAATATCAAATTGAGCACAAATAACTTTGTAATTTGAATACCTAAAAGAATAATAGTTTATATATGTTGATCTTGGTTATTTCATGGGGGTTTATTCTTAATGTTGTTCAAAACCATGGTATTGATTTTTTTTTTCAAAATTAAAATCATATTTTCACTTTATATAATGAAACTTTATTTTTATTTATTTTTATTATTATTAAAATTGAATTTTTGTTCAGACTTTCATTATAGGATTATATATAGTATTATAGTGCTTTTGGTTTTTATGTGTTCTTGGGCCTCATGTTGCGTGGAATTCATACCCAATGGTGGAAATGTGGCTTGGTACTTTACTTTCATCACTGTGTGTTCTTGGAAATAGATGTAGGGTGATCGAGTGGCTTTGTATTTTGGTATTTGTTCTCTTATGATGTGTTTCCATGCGCTATCAAATACATAGTGATCCACATCAACGCAACCTCACCGCTCCACAATTTCTGTGTCAAAAAGATGTCATGATCAATTACACTAGATTAATCTTCATTATCCTTCATATTCCCTCATCCATATACACATCCACCCTTTTCTATTGTTCCAATTGACATGTCTCCTCATCAATTGTTTTGTCTTTAATGGTTGATATGTTTTCACTTCCTTATGGGTGTGCGCTCATCTTCTTCCTTGAAAGGATTTGAGTTCCTTGGGTATTTTGGTGCTCCAATAATGATATAATTTTCACTTAAGAGAGAGGGAGAATCTCCAAGGATCACCTTTTATGCCGATGTATCCCCCCATTCTAGTCACCATATTCAGTAGAGATCTTAACCCTTGTGAGAACTATTTAGATCACATTCTCTTCAAGAAACTACAACTCTGGTAGTGCAGCTATTACTTCTTCAAAAGATCAATGATTTTTCATTAATCATGTACCTGTGATGATTTATATTTTAAGATTTGGATATGCATTTTATTATAATTTTTTCTCTTTACCTTCTATGTATGAGTTGGTATGTGTGAATCCATTGAGATCATGGGAACATGTTACCATCCTTGAACCAGGGTTCAATTTTCTTTCAAGATTGATGAGGCTCCTCATTTTAGATAGTTGGGTTGGTCTACATGTGTTTTCTATATATAATAATTTTTAATATTTTATTCATTATTTTTAATATTTTTTGTATTAATAAACTATTATGTTGGTGTTCTTGTCATGGTGTAGGACCAAACTGGTCCGAACCATGTAAATATTGTGTATTCCTTACCTTTTCATATTTTATATTCTATTATTTCATTTATAGATATTGATTTTTTCTCAATATTTTTGCAAAATTATTTTCTAAAATCATTAAATTTGATTCACTTTTGATTCTCTATGAATGCCAAATGATTTTTTTGGATCCTTTTTGACCCTCAAAATTGGTATCATATCCTGTAATCAATTTCGTGATATCATATTCTGTGTTCAAAGTTGAGAAGTTCATTAGTGAGAATGATTTCAGTATTTTTCGAGAAAAAATGTGTTATCTTATAGTCCAACATTGACTATAAAAATCCTTACATGGTCCCAAAAAATATATAGTTACCATTTATACTAATTTTATTTCCACCATAATGTTTGTAGATGTAAACCATATTATTTTGGGAAAGGCACAATGTATGTTTCTCTTAACATTAGAAGATAAGGTCATTCATTAAGTTTCCATTGAAACCACTACTATGGAAATCAGCTTAAATCTTGACCATATTTATATGGCTAAAACTTTTCTTGGTTATATTTTTAATAAATTGATACTTTATACTTTTAGGACGAATCTTGGTTCGTCTATTCATGTTTATCTTGAAGAAGTTAATAAAGCTCTCATGGACATAGCAAATTTGGTTGTCAATGTTAAGGACAATGACCAAGATATAATTATTTTTGACATATTTTAAGGATTATTTTAGCTTGTTAAAATATTCAATGATATATTTCCATGTGTTCATAACATTAGAAGAGGTTACGGTTTCTTTTTTTTTTAATTATTAAAATACATTGTTTGAAGGAAGAGGGTAATGGGGTTAAATAAAAACCCCTAAAATTTAATGTTATGGGTCCAAATAGAAACAATGAAAAATAGAAGAATTGTAATAATTAATTTATTAATTTTTTCTGAATTGAGTTTGGAAAAACATTTCATATTAAATTGTACTATCTAGATTTGAAAATAAAGGATATTGTGGCCTGGTATTCTCTATTTTCGATATTGTGGATGTTCTATAGCTTATTTTGGGATCCCTCTAGCTATAAATAGGTGTATTTTATTGGTTGTATCCTTTCCACATTCTTTATACTAGATCTACTACAGTTTTAGGGTCCATCAGTGGGAGGGGACCTTTATGATGGTTTAAGCTATTCGTTCATAGGTGGAGATCATTATCTTGTCTGTTCTTAATTTTGACCATTATATGTTCTGCTTCCTTTTAATATTTAATTATTTTGAGCTTTGATATGTTTTCTAGCTTTATATATTTTACTCGCAAGGAAGGTTGTGTTTTTTATAGGTGATTTAATTATTTGGAGGTTTTCTACCATCAATGAAGATTTAAGTAATGTTTTTATATATGTTGCTACTATTTTTGACTAGTTAATTATATTTCTGTGCATGATAGAGTAATATGATAGTAGTAGAAGTGTAGGTGTGGGAAGGATATGTGTCACCTTGTCACACATGTAGAGAATTTTTTATGGGTGGATACTATAGGCTTAGGATTATTTTATATAATTAAATTCTTTTCCTAAACTATAAGTAGGCTATATTATTCATTACAAGAACTGTATCACTTAATTACATTCGTATTGTTAGTATAGTTTGAGAATTTGGAGATCTATTGATATTGATTTTCAAAATTAATATTCTATTTTCACTTCATGCCATAAAAAATAATTCCTATTTATTTTTTTTAATGAAATTGTCCTTTGGTTTGAGATTTCTTATGGGAATCCACGTGGGCTTGCTTCACTGTTGGGTTTTTTGTGTTCTTGGGCATCATGATCTTTAAAATCTATACCTGTTGGAGTAAATGTGGCTTTACCTTTGCCTCTTATGAGTTCCTGTCAATTGATGGAAGGAATTTTTATGGATTTGGATTTTGTTCCTTGTGCTCTTTGGTTATGTTTACCAAATCTCTCAATAATGTGCTGATCAACATCGACACACCTGCACTACTCCACACCTATCATGTGGACTGATATTTATGTGATATGCTATGCCAGTTTGATCTTTGAAATCCTTCATCATACCCTTAGTCATCTAAATGTCACCCCCAACTATTCTTCCTAACAATCTGTCTCTTCATTTCCAAATATGCCTTTAATTCTTGAGCTATCATTGCTTCATTTTGGGTGTTCAGTCATATTATTCCCTAAGAATCTTTGAGTTCACTGGGTTATTAAATGATCCATTTAAGATAGAAAGTTCTTCCTAGATAGAGGGAGAGGATCCGATGATCCTCTTCTACACATATGCAGCCCCTCGTTATAGTGTCATCTCTAGCATAGATATTGAATATTATGTACTATGTATTTAGTTCATAATATTGTTGAATTTATAACTCTAGGAGTTCTATTGTTTATTCTTCAATTGGTCTAGAATTATAGCTTGGTTTTGGCCTCATGATCTTGTCTTTTTTATTATTTTGCACTACTTTGTATTTTAATTTTTTCAGTTTATGGTATGTGTGTGGGGGTAAGAATGTACACATCTTTCCATATCTATGGAATTCATTTATATCCTCAATCCAAGGTTTAGAGCTGGTTTATGGAGTGATGAGGCACGTGTTCTCGAATATTTTCTTTGTTCCACATGAATTGTGTATAATCTTTCATTTACTCTTTTCATTCTTGTTTTTTCAATTTTTGGGAATAATAAAAAACTATTATGGTGGTGTTTTTTCCATGGTGTAAGACCAAAACTGTCTGAACCACCTAAATCATGAATGTTCATTACTTTTTCACATTTTAAATTATTTTTTTAGTTTTTTATTTCTTAGTCTCTCTTATATCTCATGATTTATTAGAACTTATTGATTCACATCATCATATTAAATTTCATTCTTTTCCTCCTTGAGATTTTGATTGCCTTATTTGGATCATTTCTAACGGTCATAATTGGGAGATAACAATATAAAAACACGGATGGTTTAGCTAGAATCTCTAAAATATGAATACATGTTGATGGTAATAGGTATTCTTAAATTATTGAGATTCAATTTGAATATGGAATTTTTCTGAAGATTATGGAGGTCGATGAAAGACACGATAGAACTGAAACATATTTCCCTGGTCATACGATTCAAAGAATCGATCAAGATGATTGAGAACTCAAGATTTATTATCTTGAACTCTAAACAATGTTATTTAATGTTAGGAATTATTTTAATTGGTCCATAGATGGATAGTATTTGATCAGACATCCATTCATCTCAAAATTATATATAATATACTTCTAGGAGCTAAAAACATGTCTCTCGCCCTGAAAGTCCAATTTTGGATAAACTAAAAATGGGGCCCACCCTGGAGGAACATTCTGGGACTAAATTGTAGGGAACACACAATTGTGAATTATTTTATGAAAATATTTGAATTCTCATGAAAAGAACTTATGTGATAAAAGAAACACTAGAGATAAAAAGTCCAATGGATACCTCAAGACTGAAATGATGGACAAGGCCTATGCACACAAAAAGGGAGTCTCAAATTAAAAACCATCATTTTCATAACTAAATAGTTTCACACCAAAGTAGATGTTGATCCAACATGGAAAATTGTCAATCCCCATCCGTACCCAAGTCTTGTGCACACAAGAAGAGATATTTTCATGAAAAACCATTTTGCAAAAACCGAATTTCACAAGAAAGGCAATTTCAAATGGTGCATGTTGCATGGTAAAGACCGATCAGAAAAGGATAGGGAAGCATGCAACCCTATTCCTCTCTATAGTGATGATGTGTGACTTTGATCGAAGATTTTGGCTATAAATAGAACCTCACCGTAATACCTTGAGGAAAAATATTCAGAACATAGAGAAATTCAATCACATGTGGAAACCTATATTCCATGACATTACATAATACTAGAATACCATGGGCCCTAAAAGGAATGGAACTGAAATTATCGACCTCCCATTTTCCCCAACATGTCTTGGCATGCTTTTGAGATATTAGTGAACAAAACTTCATAAGGCCAATAATGTTTTCACAATAGGGGAAGCCTTCACGCAACCCTAACCTACTATTTCGTGTCGGTCTCGAAACACCCAACGGTATCGTATCCAATGACACGTGGACCTGCTTTCCAAAGGCAGATGTTTGCTGGTTGGTTTGATCAGCGATTCTTATGAACTTACATTTGTCGAGATGATGGGATGTCGGGATCACCACACCCTTTTGAGGGGAAATTATTGCCTGTTCCAGGAATCTCTTTTAGATTTAAGACATATTCATATGTTTGTGAATCTTTGGATTATACCCAAGCATAGTATCCACGGACTTCGATTGGTGGGAACCGGCCAGTTGAACACAGGGGTTTAGAATCATTTATGCCCGAGGTTTACCATCCCTCGTTGGATTAATGACCCCGAGGAGTCGGGACTCATTGAGTCGGTACTAGGAGAAGCACGGTGAACCAATGTAAAGATATTCAGATCAGCCGGTTGTTTGGCTTGAACCTCATGGAGGATTCCCACGTACCCTGCCTAGGAGATAGGGATCAAAGTCCTCATAGTTCACAGTGGATTGTCAGAGATCCGATGTGAACGTGGACCTGGGGGTCCGACGATGATCGAGATTGATCCTCGGGGAGGCTTCCTACGTACCATGCCTTGACTCTGATCAAAGTCCTCGTAGTTCTCAATGGATTGGGGCTTACACTCTGAGGAGGCCCAGGGTGATGGATTGGGGCTTACACTATGAGGAGGCCTAGGGCGATGGATTGGGTCTTATACTCTGAGGAGGCCCATGGCGATGGATTGGGGGTGACACTCTGAGGATGCCCAAGGTGATGGATTGGGTTTTACACTATGAGGAGGCCCATAATAGGATTTCATGGTCAATTCTTAATCTAAGCCCATGTGAGTCATGCTCGGTGTGAGAAACAAGAGACAGTAGGGACCAGAATATCACATTGCTAAAGGTGCGTATGTGGGAAGTGGAGTGGGGCTTATGCATAGGGCAGCCCATAAGGTGAGGGCTTACTCCAGGATGGATGCCCATGGTGTCTTTCTCATGTCTGGCCCTGAGGGAATACTAACCCATTGATGGGTTGAAGAATATAATGGTGGCCAACGCCTATGCATGAGTTCACAAGATGGATAATTCCAAGGGTATTGGAATCAGTCTGAACAAAGGGAGATGGAAAGTGTGAATTACATTCCTGGCATTCAGAATGCAATGAAGGTGTCATGGTGATGGAGTATAACTGTTGACTGTGTTAGAAACACAACATCCATATCGTGTTATCCTGAAATGGGGACAAACAAATGAGGGTCAACTACTGACCTTGTTCGAAACACAGGACCTGACTCAAAATGTTGTCAAACGTCTTCCGGGGCATTGGCCTAGGACGATATGTGAGCCGAGGTAGCATGGGACCTATCCGTTAGGGGGTCCCTTCAGACATGAAATAGGATGGAGATCCTAATGAAGGACACACAAAGCATGGGATGGAGTGATTGAATTTTTTAATGGATTACATAGCTCTTGAAGTTGTGCCACTGTAAACATAGCATACGACATATCTTACATGGAGCAAAAGGCATCAAATTATTGAATGATAAGGAATGCTACAGTTTATAGTCTTGTAGAGATGACTATTTCCATATATTTTAACATCATATGGATAGGACGAGGGACACACAGTTTAACGTCATGTGGTCAGGATGAGGTTCTTACAGTTTAACGTCATGTGGTTAGGACGACTAGGTAGGAGAGACCTAGAAATGGTTGGTGTGGGACTTGCACAAGGGCAGCTCTTTCTAGATGAACCTAGCAAAAGGAGCAAGGTAATGGGGTTAAAGGAGAGTCATGAGGAGTAGCTCGACTCATGGCATGTATAGGATTGATGTTGGGATGGTGCAAGGGTGCAATGTAAAATATTGTTTACCCGACCCCAAATCTTCACGGTGCAACTCTCCATTTATCATGCGGGTTAGTGATAACAGTGAATGGACCGGCTCGAAGGGCCGAGACTGCTACCCGGCACGGAGCCTGAGTGGGTGTGTGGGGGTGAAGCCCCCGCAATATAGACCAATGAGTGCATGGGGTTTTCCGCATGGGGAGAACTGTAGAGGAGCTGGCTGTGAGGGACTGGCTGCGGCGAAGATGTCCGCAAAGGAGCCGACTACATATGGCTGGCCTCATGTGGTTCATGGTTTGGTAGTCCACAAAGGGTGTCTGTGGAGGAGCTGGACACAAGGGAGAAGGATGTGAAGGAAGCTATCTTTGAAGGATGGCTGTGGAGGAGGATGTCCGTGATGGAGGTGGCCATGAAGGACTGGGCCGTGAAGGAAGCTGTCTGTGAAGAAGGGTTGTGGAGGAGGTTTTCCGCGACGGAGGTGGCTGTGAAGGACTAGGCCATGAAGGAAGCAGTCCACGAATGAGGTTGTACACGGATGAGATGGAGGCGAAGGAAATGTCCACAAAGGGTGTATGCATAGTGGCCGGTGTCTGTCCTACGTCGTGCCCATGGAGGGGTTCATGCCTCCATTTCACAAACGAAACTGGTCCGCAGAGGGGGTGGCCATCTGCGAAGGAGATGGCCGCAAGTGGTTCGCAGTTTGGTTTCTCCCCTAGGAGGAAGAGTGCATCCACGGACGATATGGGTTCCGCGAATGGTCACAAAACATTAAAACTGGGAGCGATTTCCCCAGCATCCCCCCAAGGGTTTTCACACATCCTCCATCCTCCTCCTATTTTTCATGCCCCACGGTGAATATTTATAGAGTCATGAAGAGGATGTATTGATGGGGAATATGACGCTTTTTGAGGAAGCCCATGAAGAAAGCCTCTCCCACATATGACTCGATCAACCGATATTTGATGAGTTGCGGTGGGGTTGCTTAGTGACGACACACCAATCCGCCTCTATTCCGCGAATGATGAGGTTCACGGTGGCATTGGAAGGTTGTCACGGTTCACAGCGGGGGACCGGCCTGGCGTCTGTCTTGAGTTGCACCGGTGGAGGAGCTCCACCTCTACATTGCGGATGACGCTGGTCCGCGGAATTTCGGTTCCCCGAACTGGCCGTGTACTGTTGCTAGGAGCCGGTATGTTGACCGGTTCGGTCCATTCCAAAGTCTTGGGGTAATTGGATTTTACCCTTGTGGAATTTTCAGCACCCTACACCTACACACAATTCAAAATCCTGATACCATACACTCCACCAAAATCCATGTTTTTTACTTTTGTTAGATCCCATGGATCAAAAAAACTCTATTTTCATGTAATACATTAATGTTATACACAAAAACTTCCAGGTCCCAAGCCCAATTCCCCCAATTCATCAAGTGTATCCATTACCATACCTTTTTTCATAATCATAAGAAAACTAATATATTTTTATCTTACTCATAGGTACCCTAACATTGGGCCTCCTGATCATCACTCCACTGTGATTGTGTTTATGCTATGGTCCACCTAGAGGTGCATGAGCAGTGAACACATAATCCCTAATGGAAGATTCACTGAGGGAAACAACAAAATTATCCTAGTAAAGAGTCCTTATGATATATCTTCCTCTCACCGAGACCTATTTCTCCTCAGTTTAGATCACATCCATGTCTGAGATTCATTACTTAAAACTACATAGCTCCACATCCTCGTAATATGATGTTAAAATCCATAACAACACTCTCATAACATGATGTTAAACTATATCCTTACCCGGTGTGATTAACATAGGAGGCCCCATGTATGATCAATATGGGATTCCACTACCTCACCCACCATGGGATGAAACACACCTGATGTGAAGCTTCCATGCATAATCTGCACACCATCCTTCCCCACCATGGAATAAAACACCTGAAACATGCATCTTCCATGTGTAAGCCCCACACCGTCCTTTCCCACCATGGGATGAAACAAGTGTAATAGGTAGATTCCAATTATAAGACCCACACCATCCTTCAATTCCATGGGATGAAAATACTCCCCTGGGTAGATTCTATCTATAATCCCTACACCATCCCTCAATGAAGCACCTTCCATGAGATGAGTTTCCTTACATCACAATGTTAAAATGAATGAACTGGTCCTATCACATGTCCATAAAATGTGGAATAAAACTACATGTGATTTTATCCTTATCTGACAATAGAGTATATAGGTTACCTCCATGAGGTTCTATGATTAAAATAATTCAACTGTGAGACCGTCTCCCTTAGGGGGACAAACTCCACTATCCAAGTGCGAAATCATCAATCCAGGGGGACAAAATCCACCATACAAGATTGAAATCTTCTCCCTGGAGACACACTCCCCCATCATTCCCCACAAGATATTAAAAACGTGATCATATCCCTTAGATATTAAAAATGTGACCTGAACCCAAATCCCTTCCCTCTTACAATAAACGTGGGATCCTAGAGGTAAAAATCCTCAACAGAGTTATTCCCCTAGTGTTGGTTACCACATGTAAAACATATTATGCCTTGGGTTCAACACCTAATATGCCTCACACATGAGATTCCCTCCAATAGGGGAATATTTTACAGGTTCCCAACCTACCTAGCATCCATACATGCCCAATGTTCCCAATGTTTCTACCTCCCCTAACCAAAGGTTGTTGCTCTATAATGACAAAATCCTTGTAATTAAATAGATTCAACCTTGAGATGGAACCATGAAAGAGTTTAATGAATATGAATTAAATCTATTAGGGAGACCATACTAGGAAAATATCTCCAAAGAGGAATCCATGGAAGGACGAACCGACATCCCCATTCTACTTTGATAAAGGATCTGACATCGTCGATTAAAGTGATGGAAACCACCTGCCTTTGGAAAGTGGTAATGTGGGACAACACGTAGTGCATGCAATGCACTAGCCCTATTAACGAATTAGAAAAAAAAATCTGAAATTGATGTGAGAATCTTCTCCTTTAACTATGGGGACTAGTACCATTTGAGAAACCGTCATATTTTCATGTCATCAGATCCAGATATTCCGCAACAAGTCCTATTAAGAAAATGGTGGGCCAAATATGAAAGTATCCCACAACTTGGGGAAAATAAATTTGGCCATCCTTAGTCTGTAACATCATTGAAATGGACCCCTTATTCATTTAGAGAAGAATGAAAAATGTTGGGGGCTTGGTAATCCCTTTCACTATACCTATGATAATGGCTAAATCTACATGCCTTATAGGTCTCAAGATACATATAATAGGTGACCTTATGCCTATTGGAATATGGGATGGGGTAATGTTGTTGTGTAAATACCATATTATTATAAACCTACCATTACTTACACTAATCCTTCAACTTTTAGGCACCCATACCCCATCTCACACATTGATGCCATTCATAGGAGGTAGATTGATGCCCTTGTTCATTGCTATGAATGGGAAGGTTCATTCCCATAAGGGTTATGGATCCCAAATATCTCAAGACATTGAAACCTTGCCGACACCATTTATCAGGAGGGTCATGCAGGGAGAATTCACCCCCATTCCAATGTTCAACTGATTTGAGAACCTATCCTTGGAGTGCTTTGAAACACACACTCCTACACAAGGGATGCAAGGGTTACTCAAGCCGTGCCTGAAGTGACCACCACATAGTATATTCAAAAGAGGTCTCCCACTTAGCCTCATCATTTCCAACATAGAAGGGATCTATTTGATGATGAGCAGGTTGAATTCATCCCCACTATGCCATCCCTATACTAACACACCTGATGCTGATGTCAGTGGAAGACTCAAAATATTTCTCATCAAGAGGAATCTTTTATAGATCCTGAAGATCCTTCCACCACCAGCGTATCCAAACATATCTATCCAATAGGTGAGAGAGGATATATCTTTGGCCACTTGGTACTGAGACCTCATCTACCTATTATCCAAGCTGGGTTGACTCTCTCACTCACTGGCACCACCGATAGTCATTATGGGCTACCTAGTGATAAGGAAAACCAATATGAAGGTAATTCCTACACCAAAATAAACCAAATTAGAGTTCCTTTCCATGAAATCTTCAAAAAATGTAGAGGTACTCCTTGCACCATCATCCACCATCTTAGAGGTCCTCCATATGCCAACATAAACCAATGTAAATGTCCTCCCCGCACCGTCAGTAACCAATTCAGAGGTCCTACACACACCATCAATAACTAATGCCTAGGTCCTCCCTACATTGTCCTCAAACATCATAGAGGTCCTCCACATGCCAATTATATTCCATGATCTAAAGAACCGTCCTAGGATAGGATGGATAATTTCTATCATGGGGGTTACAACTAAGGCATAGTCCAAAACACACAAGGAGAAGACCCGAGCGACTCTTAGCATCCCCCACATAAATAAGTATTATGTTGTATGAAGTAGAACCCTAGGAAGTTTCATATCATAATTGACCTATAATATTTTTGAATGATAGATGTCTCAATGAGGGAACCTTCACCCTGATTCCATAGTCTAGGAAAAAATCCTATCAACTAAGGCTTATGATCCTGAAATATGTGGTCCACAAGATCCCCAAATCCCTCCATAGGTACCTATAGGTGGAGGACGTTCTATCCTCCTTCCAAGGAATTGTAGTTCAACCATCTCCACCACAAATAATTTACATCCTTTCAACGTCCACCCATGAATCTGGAGATATTTTAGGGTTTGGGTTAACACCTTTAGATGATGGTGATCACTCGGATGAGCCTAAAATGGAAACTTACTATCTAGCACATGAGGAAATGGTAAACAACCCATACTACATAAACATGATCTTGAATCTTTCTCTTCATGAAAGAGACTCACTAATGTGAAATGGATATTTGACAAGTGTGAGGCCACCTGTTCCGATAGATCATCTAAAAATAATGTATATTCCAATACAAACACCCTTTTCTCGACCTATGCCAATTAGGTCATGGGCCGACAGGGTGTACGATCCTCCCCTTGGTTGTGAGTAAGAGGACCTATAGAATATTATGTCTATTGACTAGTTATCTGTGGTGTTTTGGCCAGATGAAGCTCCACATTTTCTTATCCCAGAGTCCCTCACCAAGTACTAGTCAGTGAATTTTTACTAGATGATCTGGGTGATACATCATCACCTATTGGACTACGGCTGGCCTACCCATGAAGACATGGGGACCTCATTGCTATCAACCTACAGTGTAAGAAGGTTGAGATTGTAGTGCTCTTAGTAGCTCAACATCCTAAGTAATATAACTACTACTTGTCTCTCTAGAAATGCTGTATTAACAGCCTCACTATTCTAATCTGGGTGATAGAAGAGGCATCTCCATATGCATCTATCAGAGGTTGGGGCATTATATTTCCCTCTATTTTATCCCTATCTTAAGAAATAAAAATGATCTTCACTATAGACCAGTCTCCAATGATGAAGGTTCTTCTATGAATACCTCCACGATGAATGTGATCACCTTTGAGATGCAAGTGCAAAATAGGAACATGGCCACTGATGTAGGGAATGACAGGAACCCCCCCCCCCCCTCAAGGGGTGATGCAGTACTAGGGAAACCCCTCAACAAGCATATGAATTAATTAGTAGAGACACGAACTGAGCCTCAGAAGTCTCCCCAATGAGATGTCACTACCTACCCATTGGTACATTGAAAAATGAAATGGAAATATCAATCCTCCAAATACATCTAAGGTTTTTCTAAAAATTGAATTCAGACATGTGGATAACCACCTTTCTCAATGTGTTCGAGGAATATAAAAGTATAACTACTAAGATAAATGATGATCAGGGCCCGAATCCTAGTAAAATAATAAGGGATCATATCTCTCCAAAGGTTTGGAAACAAGTTATCCTTGGTCAAACACCCAAATTTGAACTTGTTGGTCATGTACACCCAGTCAGGGAAGAATCCAAAGGATATGGAAAATGGTGTAGATATGAGCCAGCAACCCCACTGTAATAGTTTGATTATTCACCTTGAGATCCTGTCCATGTTACTCCTCAAGTCAATGACCCTTTCATTACACTTATGGCCTTAAATACTTTCAATGATGACATGATAACTACTCTCATTTCTTGTATTGTGGCTCTGGAAACATGACAAATGGTAGTTACACATGAAAAAATTCATACCTATCTTGTGTGGATCATGTTCATGAATCCACAGTGTTGGGTAATACCAAAATCTCCCTATTTAATGGGATGGGTATCCTTCTATAGAAGCTGACCCACTTTTCCTCAAAGTGAGTCCCAATATTGGAGACTTTAGAATAGTATGACTCTTCCAAGCTCAGTTGATTTGTCATCAATTTGGAAAGGCCTATATTTATCTGGTACAGTAAGCTAGCCATAAGGTACATTTCCAATTTGGTGGACCATTGTAGAAATGTAATTTACTATTTAATATACACTATATATAAGAAAATAATCTCCTACCTCTTTATGTGAAATAAAGGTCACATGATAAAGTAGTTGAATTTTTCATTTTATAGAAGTGATCACATACTCACTCGACATGTTTCTATCAAAGGAAAAACCAATTATAGTGTGTGTGGAGAATTATAGGAATGATGTGGTCCTTACCCTCATCTCCCTGAACTACCCAGGTTGATTTTGTGAGTTCTCTAAAATTGATTACTGTCTGGAAGAATACTTTGAGTGGACTAAAAAACAGTCATTCCCCTTACCACTTCTAGCTCTTGTGACAAAACCTTTAAAAGTAGATATAGATTTAGTTATGTATATAGAGGTATCCATGCCTATAAACCTACTAAAACATTTATCATTTGAACATCACCAAGTGTATACACACCATAAACAACCTTTTTAGGCACGAAATGTCTAAGAATAGTTTCCTTGATGATATAATGAGGCTCCAACCCCCACCAAGGCCATACTTCTAAGATTCTTTTCACAGAAAGAAGAAACACGACTTATTTATTCAATGATTTTCAGGTCCCAAGATATTTTATATACACCATGGATAATGGAATACTGATGTTTCTATAATTTAAGAGACCTAAGGATCCCATAATCACTACCCATTCCAATCACTTTCTGTATCACAGGATCCTCAGGCACACAATAAAAGATTTATTTATATTCAAATATTAGATCAAGGATGAATTAGATCATGGATTATTGAATTTTATTGACGTTCAAGAACATGTAAAAATGTATTTACTAAGTTTGGCAGTGATAATGAATATTACAGTGAGTGGAAATAAGTTCCCAGCCAAAAGAAACATAAATATGTTGACCAGTTAACCCTCATACTAGATTTTTTTCTCTTTATATTATTAATGCATTATTAATAAAAATAGAACCTTATGTGGTTGTTGTTCCTCTTATAACCACTCCCTCCACATATTCATCACAACAGTCCTTGTATCAGAAGAATACACGCATATGAAATAATGGAAGTTAGAGTCCCCCTTTGGTGACGAAGCCAGATTGCACCATTAGAGTCTTCAAGGCTCTTGAATTAAGAGATGAACCTAATGTACACCAAGCTCTAGAATACTCTATTGATGAAGAGAAGGATTAAAAATATGTGAATTCTGTTTATTTATTGGAGCACTTCACATCACCCAACAATGAGGAATGCCATACATACCCCTTAGGTAGATTCAACTGATTCCGTTGAAAGGGAGGTAAATGACACAATAGTAGATAGAATTATCATTTTATCACCCCCAAACTAGGCTTTTCATGATATCAAGACTAAGTATCAAGCCTTTCATAGGGTTCAACAAGCATATTCCTCTTAATCTGCATCATTAGGAATGCCTTTACAGACAACTTTATTAGTTGACCATGTAGCTTATCCATGATTGTACCATGATAAATAACATCCTTCCATGGACTGATCCTAGCTGAATGAAATCCATCTGTCAATTACAAGGAGCATACCAACTAGACAGTGGAAGAACATCTCTATTAATAGCCAAAAATCAACAGTTTATCCAATGATATTCTATTCACCCCCAACCACGGAATGAACCTTAATAGAAAAAATATTCCCCAAACATGAATATATGATGTTCTAAAGAACCTCCTTGATATACCTACGATACTTTCAATCCTCAAGGTTTTATGCTTGAAAAAGGAAATGTGTGAATTCCAAGCTAAATCATTGAAAATCACTTTTTAGTTTAAGAATGAGGTAGCCACCGTTGAGGCCTACTATGTAGTGGAGGCTGAGAAAGAGGAATTTTGATCCATTATCTTTTTTTCTGGGGAAGTCAAGGTCATAATCATCTAGGGTAACAAATTCCCAATTTATATAATGGGTTAGTTTAATGGAATAGGAAACTCAAACTTCCTAGTTGATAATGGTTTTGGGATCAACCTCATCCAAACAAAAATTCTCCATAAGATGGTAATTATAGAAATATATATAACTCCATTGAACCTTGATGATTTAGTGGTATGATAAGAGGGAGAGGAATCTGAAAGAAAAAATTCAGCTAAAAACTCATTTTGGTGATCTGATATCAAGCACTGAATTTATGTTCACCTTGTAGGATATCACCTGCAATGTACTAATGGGAGGAACCTATATTAATTTTCATGAATCTTTCCCATATTCAAACCAAAAGTGCCTCAAAATACTTCTTTAATAGTTATGTAAGGTTATTCAAGGTGATGCGTCCCCATTTAACTCTTTTGGGGCCAACTACCTGGACACTATCTACACCAAAATGGAGGGGAAGTAGGTTTAGAATGATGAGATTGAGTGAATCAATTATCCTAATGTTATAATAACCACAACAAATAATCCATATCAAGACTTGAAAGAAAACATTGTTCACTCAATTCACTGATTAGAACCCATGAAGCCATAACTAGAAGATTGTTTCATTATATCCAAGAAAAATGAGTTGTCACAGATTACCTCGTACACCTACACTAAATCACCCCATATGGTATTGAATGAAATGAATCCTATGAAGTACTAATAAATTCATCCCCTGGCCACTGATCCATTGAATTCCCACATATTTCACAATGACAGGTTGAATCGACAAAGGTTGACATTCCACCATTACTTTGACATCAAGAGTGGAAATCATAGTGTAAAACTAGATAGAAATGGGTTCGAAGCTTATATCACCATAGTATCAACAAAATCGGATCCCATCATCTGGGATTATGTATTTTACCTAGTGGACACCAAAGATATCCATCAATTAACCATCCTGGAGGAGCCGAATCCCCTATATGACCCTCCTATCATAGATGATGAAAAGGATTTAGAATACATCCCTCTTGAATTTGAAGATGCTGTCTCAACCACTTATTATGAGTTAACCGAGGTGAACCATGGTACTGAGGAAGATCTGAGGCCATGATAATCACCATAGTTTCTATAATGTATATCCTCAATCACACCATACTGATGGGATTATTGTGATGATGGTATATGATCCTCCAATAGTATGACAAATGTGTTTTCCTGTAGAAGTTATCAAAGGAAATGTATTAGTAGAATTCATGGATGCACATCTATCCCCTAGATATTTATTTTCAAATGAAGCTATTCCAGTAGTTGATTAAGCTATACCATGTTTCCAGATGCACTTCTATGGTGACTCCCAGAGTCCAATTAGTTGAATGCTGAATCACCCAAATATCAACAGGGTAATCCTGGGTATCATTTCCCCCACATTGATACATTTTTATTTCCATACTCTTTCATTTTGTCAGAATGTTACAATAATAACAAGGTAGATTATCAATCCAATGTCACTAGTCTTGGGTTAGCCCTCGAGATGGATATCCCCTTTTTACATTTGAAGGGAGTATCCTAGTTAGTTATCAAGAATATTAAGGGCGACTAAATTCTAAAAAATAAATAGATCATGCCTTTGTTGGTATGTACTTGTTTGGAGATGGTATAGTTCCATTCCTAGATGAAGGTGACTCATGTTCCTTAGTCACTGAATAGTCGGACCGATGCTTTGAAAAATTTAGCCATATCCCTTGTAGAACTCAACTAGGATGACCTGGTCATTCATGTTTCACATCAAAGGGTAATCACTCCCACCATCTCAGATGATGGAAACTAATAGATAAATCAATTGGATGCTGGTACTTATAAACTAGGGCCCTCAAGTTCCCCCACAGGCGAGGAGACACCAAATTATATGGATCCCTCAATCAAGTATGTCTATCATGGAATTCTCTTACCAGACTGAGCCGTTCATGAGATAATCTACTGATACACAAAACTATATAACCACCAAAGTGGACTTAACATTTGGAAAACCCTCCATAGTCATTTCTTTGATATAATTCTCATCCATTGAGTCTAAGGTGATGAGATACCTTTGGTCATGTAAAAGGTCCATGATGGATCTTATGGTACCCATTAAGAATGATTGAAGATATCTAATAAAATTCAAATATTAGGATACTTCTGTCACACAAGACATTATGACTTCATTGAGATCTCCAAGAGGTATCGTCCATGTCATATCCATGATATCTTTATGTATCGACTACCATAGCTTCTCCAAACTACCAATTATTCTTGGCCCATTGTAGTATGGGGGATTAAAATTAGGAGACCATACTATACAACAAAAAATCAAAAATTAATGTTCATTATTACCAAAATAGGCTTATTTTCTAAATTGTAATAACCCGTTCCCCTCTTGGAAGTCAAAACCCGGTATGTGATCAAGTTCATGAGTTCCGACATCATCCATATATTTGAAGTGCCTCACACTATTCTCAATGATATTGGAACCAAATCTCAGGCTACCGAATTGTAGAAATTGTATTCCATGTAAAACATTTGGTCTAACCAAACTTATTACTACCAAGAGTAGGAAAATGGGCAGATTGAGGCATTAAATAAAACCCTCTCCAACATATTGAATAACATGGTCGGAAGAAATGAAAATATTGGGCTCGAAAAGCTCCCCAATTACCTATGGTCCTATTGGAAGAAAAATAATAATTCCACTTAGGTGACCCCATACTCCAGGGTGTAATCCACAGAATTATTTATACACATTTAGGATTAACTAAAATCAATTTGAATGTTTTTTTTGACCAGAAGATGATAGAAATAATGGTAGAAGTCCGTCTAGCTGAGTTGTAATCCCTTAAAGAAAATAGGATTTTGGAATTTCATAACATGAAGAGGAACCATAATAAGATAGATAGAGAATTAAAAAATAAGGTTTTCCTATACTCTTTCCTCCAGGGTGACATGGTACTAGCTATTAGAAAACCAAAGGTCCAAAAAACCCTCAAAGGTAATAACCAAATGGGAGGGACCTTACATTATTCATAAGTAATATTATAATGGAGTATACTCTTTAATCACCATGGATATTGAGCATATCAAACCTCCCACCAAATCTATGTTTTTCAAGTAGTGCTTCACCTATAAACCATGGTCAAATCTATAAAAACATAAACTAAAACAACAATGGTCCAATCTCTATTACCATTAACTAACAGTTATTTCCCCAATGTAGGCATTATGACATTAAACTATTTTCAGTGGGTCCAAAATTTATGACCTTCAATTAAGATTCATGGTTTGTACACCATGAACATAAACTAGTAAAAATCACTATTGGAGTTGTATGACTTTAAACAAAAAATCCCAACATCCTCAGAAAATGAACATAAACTGTAGTGTAACGTTATGGAATAAACACAAGATGCCTCACATACCATGTGTGATATGGACAAAAAAACAAGGTCCCTATTACATGATGTTAGAATTTATCCTTACCAAATTTCCTAAAAATGGGATTCCCCATGGTAAAAATGGGATGCCTTAGTGTCTTCACTAGAGATAACAACCCCCCTTTGGTTTCAGCCTTCTACCACATCACTTTCTGGAACTATGTGTGGTTTTATCCTATTTGCATGGGATAAATATTTAAATCAAGAACCCCTTTCTTTAGGATCTACTTCTAGTTCAACCACCAAAATTCTCCCATTTGGACTCACATATAGTCCAACCATCAAATCCTTATACTACGTGTAGTTTTTTTCAAGTAATTAATGTATTATTTGGGAATGCATCACCCTCTTTTCATAATGATTTTTACCTATTTTTCATCACACAAATACACTTAAAAATTTCCTCCTATCTAAGAATCATTAATTTAAAATATTTTTGAAATTCCTCTTTCCCAAACCTTATCAGTATACACTATGTGCTACTAGATTCAATATTTTTTTGTCTGGTGAATATCCTCATTGTATCTTTTCACATAAAATTTAACTATTTGGCCCCAAAAAACATCCTCAAAGTACCTTCACATGGTTCAACATCTTTAACCTTAAAATAAGAGTCTGGGTCTAAACATTATGACCTTAAGCTATGTGGATCGTGCCTCTTTGGAGACTCATTCACATGGTTTTCTTCATACATGGTGTTTTAGAAATCCAATGCCCCCACCTTTAAAAAAATATGTGTGGATTGATTCCCATTACCATAAGATATTTATTGAATCCTAGACCTTAGTTCACTAGTCCCATATATAAATTCACCTCAAGACTATCCATTACCGATGGCACTATCCCCCAAAAATACCCTTATGGTCCTCTTATTCAGATATATCCGCAAATAATATTCCTTGACCCATTTGCATTTTAAGATTCCCTCATGCCCTGTCACGAGGAAAAAATAATGGAAAACACAATGCACAAGACACACCCACATACTCATCACAAGATGTTAAACTATAACCTTACCCTATAAAAATTTGGGATGCCACATATCATAATATGAGATGATTCAATATCCTCACTCAAGAGGAATAACCCCTATCGACATTGGTATCCAACCACACTGTCTCCCAAAACTATATGTGGATTGGTTCCCATTCCCATGGGATACATAGTGATATCTATATCTCATATCCTAGGTCCATCCCCCTATATCGACTCATTTTTGGGTCATTTCTCCCCCAACACCATGACATAAAACTTGGTATAGTTTTTTCTTTTTTATTGAAAGGGTATCTTTATCCCTCCTTTCATGTTGGTTTATCACTCTTTCATGCTACAAAAGCCTCTTGAAGACTCCTGTACTACATCGGGTCCAATATCTACAACCTTAAAATAGTAGCTTCCCATATTGACTAAGATCCATGATACTAAACTAGTAACATCCATAGTATATTTGAACAAATTTTAACTAAAAATCATGACATATTCTATAGATGATGGAAAATTGTGGCCTTACCTCGTATAAAAATGAGATTCCCCATATGATGAGTATGGGATGACTAAAAATATTTACCCCATATCAAACCTTAATGCCCTATATGATCAGTATGGGATGAATAAAAAACCACAACCCATATAAAACTAGGATTCCTCATATGATAAACATGAGATAAGCTAAATCTAATTTCCTCAGAACATGATGTTAAATTGTATCCTTATCCCGTATAAAAATAGGATGCCTCATATAATAAATATGAGATAAACCAAAGAAAATGTACTCAGCACATGATGTTACATTGTATCCTTACCCCATATAAACCCAATATTCCTCATAATATTAGAGGATTTTATATCCTATATAAATAGGACATCACCCCTTCGGTTTCAGTCTCCTAACATGCCTCTTTATAAAAGTAAATGTGGCCGAATTCCCATTATCATGATATATGTAGTGACACCAGTATATTTCATCTAGGTACTAGTCCTATCATTGATAAATTTGTGGGTATTTCCACTTAGGAAATGTCCTGATTCCCACCTACATGCATGGTCATCCATCTCATTTGGAGCACATCGTGGATTAACTCTTGGGGAACTCAATAGTCCCTATAGGACATTCACCATTTACACTTATATTATTCGTGACTTATTTGATTCGTATAATCATTATCCTCTTTATCTGAGTGGGTTACCTAATGGAAATGGTTCCTATCCACACTAGCTCACCTACCATTATAGGATCACACCTTAAAGTATCTTTTATAATAGATAGTGGCTCCCATATTTTCAACTTTGTTAATAGTTGATCCCAAATTTTTTCTCCCCATCCTTAACTAATGTGGGTATAGATTCTTTGATTTGAACAAGTTTAACAGTTTCTCCCCACTTTCTAGTGATGCCCCTTTAATACTCCTTTTAAATGTTACCCCATTTTACCTGGCACTATGACATTAAATTATTTTCATACTGGTCCAAACTCTACAAACTTAAACAAAGAGCCCAAGTCCAAGAATCACAATGTTAAACTATGTGTATGTCACCATGGGAATGTGTTTTGTGGAATTAAGCCTCCGTATCCATCAATTCACAAATTGTTTCCACTCTGTGATACTAAAAATATTATTTTGGGATGTTCAACCGATGGTCCAAAATCTATAACCATAAACTAGGAGCCCAAGACCAACCATCACAACCAAAAAATCTATAAAAGATGTCTTTCAGATGTTCTGTGTGACATGAACTCCTTGAATCCTAATTCATATTGGGTTACCTCTCCCCTATGCCACATATATTCCCTTTGAGACACACAATCCCATGTCCAAGAATCACAATCATAAACTATGTGCAACTCAACACAAATTCCTCTTCATTGTACAAGGCCTCCTAGGAACACCATTTTCATTAGTTTTTAATCATATTTTGTCATGATAAATATAATATGAGTGGTACCCCTTAGTTATAAGCATTGAAATCATAATCCAATTACAACACCATGATCCAAGATCCATGACCTAAAACCAGTATTCACAGTATGATCATTATGACCATAAACTATTTGAAACTTATGGGTTAGACTGGTATTAACTTAAACTACCAAAGGATAGAGGAAAAAAATTATTCCAACTTGAAAAAATATAAGGGAAACCAGAGGAAGAGTGAGAATACCCATGTCCAGTTTCTGATGTGACTTATGAAAACAATAAGGGGACAAATAAATAGGTATAAATCAAGTAGGGAACTATTATGGACAATAAAAAAACCCAACTGCGCTCGCTGAACCCCTCATTTTATGTACAATTAAAATATAAATGTTAATCCCTCTTTTCATCATGAGAGATTCTTGGGAGTACCTCCATTATATTACCTCATAAGCCCCTACCACATTGGATGGAGAGTTTTTTCTATTTTAGTTTACATTTCTAAATCACATGAAATTAAAATGTGCGATACATCACCCTAACATTATGATGTTAAACTACATGTACATAATCCTCAACATATAACATCAAAATCAACATACACTATCCCCATCGCATTATGTAAAATTATGAATCATCTCAGGCCTTCACTTGATCATACTTTTTTCCCTTTCAGTTCTGGTCACCTACCGCACCGTTCATGTTCTTCGAACATCACATGATATCTGAGACAACACTCCCCCTGGAAGATGAGTTTTTCCTTTTTTTTAGAATGATATTCATACCCAATGGATCAATTACATAATGGTATAATTCAATGAGTGTTGAAATCAATTTGAAAATTCCATTAGTCCACCCCCACACTTCACGTATCCTTGTTCTAGGATCCCCCTCATCTTTCATGTCTAAATGGGCCCCCTTGATGGAATGACGCATGACCACAATGGATACCTAAATATCCTTGACACATGAATTAAAATACATCTGATGATTTTTTATAGGTATCTATTGAGTCAATAAGGCTTCCTTATGAATTTTCCATTCCTCTATGTTTTTATAATCACCAACAATCTATCATAAGGAAAATTATATTTTCCCTAATAATTATCTTAATAAGGAAAATTTTCCTTCCCCATGGAAATTTTATCATTACCTATGTTTTCTTTGTTCATTTTATAGTTTCTCTAAATCTAAATATTATTATTCATAAGGGTAAAATTCTATTTCACATCTAAAACCATGGAATCCTATAAATACATGGTTATAGAGTATTTAGTTTTCAAACTCCAAATTCTATAAAATTTTGAATCTGAATTCTACAAAAATCAAACTCCAAATTCTCTAAAATTTAGACTCCAAATTCCTCTGAATTACGAATCCGAATTCCTCAGAATTTAGACACTGAATCCCTCATAATCCAGACTCTGAATTACTCAGAATTCATATTCTAAAATCTATAGAATTCTGGTTCTGAATTATTTGGAAAACAGAATATGAATATCCCTAATTTATTGTCTCTAAATTATTATTTGGTTAGACTGTGAACATTAATTTTCCTTAGATTCTGAAAATTTAGATTTGGTTAAGAAAATTTATTTTTCTTATACTTGTTATAGTTATGAAACGTTATCGTACAGTCTATTTCTAACTGTTGTTTGAGTTACATGTGTAAATGTCTTTTTGAAATTTAAAGAAAAATATGACCGTTGGAGGAGGTAGTCGACCATTGGATAAGTTCCTATAAATAGGATCTCATTTTATTGAGCTCAATACCGTTCCATCACTCTAGTGATTGCATACTGTTGAAGCTATTTCTAGAGAGAGATACTCTCATGATTTCTGTGTACTAAACATCATTTTCAACTTTCTTTGTGTGACTATAATTGTTTTCAAGTACAATCGAGTGCTTCCGTGGATAGGAAGACATAGGTTCCGACTACCTTAATGTTTGATGATTTCTGTGGATAAGAAGATAGAGGTTCTGAACACCTTATAGTTCAATGTCTTGCGGGGATGTCAAGACATATTCTGATATTCCTAGAATGGGGTTACCATGGGTTGGTAAAGATATAATTTCTTGAAAGTATAAATCAAGTGACTAGTATCCAAGGTTGTTGGATACCATTCTTTTTGCGTTAAAATATTTCATACTTGTAAATTGTTTTGTTTCATGTTTATTTATGATGAATTTTGATAAAGGAAGAAAGTATAATATTTTTATACATTCTTATTCTTTTTTATACTCTAATGAGTAAGATTCTATATGCATTATGGTAGAATGTTTTCCTTGTAAACTATACTTAAGTTTAATTTTTGGAACCACATTTCTGGAACCTAGACTGTTTGTAGAACTAAAAAGGACTTGTGAATTTACCTTCTTTAACCTAGCTAAACACAGTTTTCCATAAGGTTAAAAACAAATGTTTTTAAACTTAAAATTCACCCCTCTTGTATTTGAGTATATACATTAATATTTCAATCCCACAATTAGTATCAGAAGATTATCTGAAATACATTTATTCACATTTATGTTTTCTTTCTCAAGTTTTCATTATTCTAAATATTTTCTTTTTTTATGATTTTTATCCTTGTTTACAAACTTTTATTATTAACATGTTTTGTTGAAAGATATTTTTTTTAGATGGAAGAAATTAAATTCAGTTCGAATGACAATCTAAATCCTACTAGACCAACTATATATGATGGGAATGATTATAAATATTGAAGATATTGTATGAAGACTTTTGTTATTAATACTGAATTGGAAAACATTGTTATTCTTACTAGATATTACAAGATTCCTGATGAGGAAGTGAGAATTTTTTTTAATCATGAAAAGTCATAATATCAACTAAATACAAGTATGTAATACTTTTTTGTGTTCAATGACCAAGAATATATATAGTCATATTTCTTCTTGTGAAGCAGCTAACTATATCGAGAAGAAATTGAATGTTACACATTTCGGTACATCCAATGTTATAGAAACTAGAAGAGATATGGTTAGATCAGAATATCCTGGATTTCTATTTACTTGTAGAGAACCAGTGTGGAAGGTACAAAAAAGGTTTATGACTATTGTTAACATTTTACAATCCATGGGTGAAAAATATCTTTATGTTGATGATCTTGTGGAAAATATTATAGATATCATGCCTAATGATAGGGAAAGAGAATATCTATTGATGAGAATAGAAATGTATCTCAAATTACACTCGATGAACATTTTTGAACTCTTCTTCAACATGAGACAAGAATGAAAATAGATGTTGATATGAATAAGAAGAAGAATGGAAATGGAAGTGTAGCCTTTACTACTACTAAATACAAGACTCTTGAAAGGGTTATAAGATTATTGTCTAAGAAATTTACTGTTTTATCCAAATCTAGTGAAAGTGAAAATTCTGAGAATGAGCTAGCTAATCTTGCTCGAAGGATGAACAATATAGTTGAGAAGAAATAATTTCAGTATATATTTAATAATAATGAAATAAACGACAAAAAGAAATAGAAGTCACTTGTTATTAATGAAAAAGTGTTGGGCATATAAGTATATATTGTCTTATTCATATGAAAAAGGAGAGAAAGTAAAATAATTCTAAGAGGAATAGAAAGAAGTATTAGATGGAAAATGCTAAGAAAGGTTTGAAAGACAATTACACCTAGAGTTCCAGTGGTGGTGACTCTTCTAATGAATCCTTAGAGTATGAATCTTCTGTTCAGAAGAATATTAGTCTTCTAGCTAGAATACCTGTTGAAAATCATTGTCTAAAGAAAAAGGTACACAATACTGAATCTATCACAAATTTATCCTTGAATAAAAATTATACTGATAATAAATACTATGAGTCTTTGGATAAACAATCTTCTTATGATGAATATAATACATTACCTACTTATGAAGAAGTATCTAGGTTTTCTAAACTTCTTGATAATAAAAATTATATACTCAAGAAAAAACATGATAAGGAAAATTCTAGAATATCTATGTTAACTAAAGGAGTATAAGATCTTTCTGAATATCTGTATAATAAAGTTTATGATTTTGAATTTTTTTCCAAAAACCTTGAGGAAGGTAATTCTTAGAAGGATAAAATTTCTAAGGATCATGAAAATGTATTTTCTAAGAAAAATATTTTAGAGCCTAACTCTATTTCTAAAACTAATGTTTTTGAGGATAAAATCGTGGTTATTAAACTATAGTCAGAAATATTTTCCTTTAGGAAGTGTTTTTTAATTTTACCTCTAGTAAAGAAAATGTTGATATGATGTATTCCAAAATTTGACCTATAAGGAATCAGTCTGGTTTTGGTTATACCAATTCTAAACTGGTTTTTATAAATAACAATTTTGTTCCTCAAAGTGCTCCATTATGCAGTAAATGTTAGTGTGTTGGACATTAGGGAAAAAATTTCTCTTTAAATAAAACTCAGTCTTTAGGTTTTCATAAAGCTTATTTTTCTAAGAAAATTTGGATTCATAAAATCTTTCTTTTTGAAATTTCTGGATCCAAGAAAATTTAGATTTCGAAAGTCAAAAGCACTTATTTTCTTTAAAATAAAGATAATACAAACAAAAATACATGGTATATGGATTGTGGATGTTCCTGGAACATGAATGGTAAAAAAAAATTATTTGAAAAGATTATCAAGATAAAAGGAGAAAAAGTAACTTTCAGAGATAATGCTCAGGGAGAAGTTATTGGTATAGGTGACATTTTTTTCTTGGAAAAACTTTTATTTCAAATGTAATATTTGTTAATAGTATTAAGCAAAACCTCATTAGTTTATGTCAATTATGTGATGAAGGTTACCCAATGAATTTTAGGAATGAAAAATTCTTAGTGGACAATTCTAAGGAAGAGTTTATTTTTTCTACCCATAGGCAAGAGAATGTATTCACACTAAATAGAAAAGACCATAGGAGCCAAGACCTACCTTGTCATAGTGCAATGGAAGGCCAATCTTGGTTGTGGAATAGAAGGTTAGGAAACTTTAACCTTAAGAACCTATGTAAACTCTCTAAGAAAAGAATTGTTATGGATCTACCAGAGGTTAGATATGATTCTTCAAAAGTTTTTGATCCTTGTCAATATGGAAAGAAACGTAAATCAATTTATAAATCAATAGGTGATGACTCAACAACTGATGCATTACATTTGGTGCATATGGATATTTTTGGTCCAACAGAAACTAGAAGCATTAGAGGAAGATATTATATTTTTGTCTTAGTTGATGATTACACTAGATTTACATTGGTCTATTTTCTAGAAAATAAATCTGAAAATATCTATTATTTCAAAATATTTAGAGCGCAATTTAAAATGAGAAAATTCTTCCATTGATAACTATTCATAGTGATCATGGAGAAGAATTTGAAAATTTTGATTTTGAAAACTTTTTTAGTATAAAATCCCTCAGTCATAACTTCTCAGCACCAAGAAATACTTAAAGGAATGGTGTTATTGAAAGAAGAAATAGAATTCTTCAAGAGATAACTAGAACCATGTTGAGGTAATATTCGATATCTAAACATTTTTGGACTGAAGATGTAAGTACAATTTGTTAAACTATAAATCAATTTTTAATTAGACCTTTTCATAATAAAATCCCCTATGAATTGTGGAATGATAGAAAACCTATACTTTCCTACTTCGAATTATTTGGTTTGAAAGTATTTATTTTTAGTAATAAAGATAATTTACATAAATTCACACCCATATATGATGAAGAAATTTTCTTAGGATAATCCAAAATGTCTGAGGCTTAAAGAGTTTTTAATAAAAATACTTGTACTTTTGAAGAAATAGTCCATGTTAAATTTGATGAAATTGATCCTTTTGTTTTTAAACAAATTCAAACTACATATTCAGATGTGTTTACAAAAATTGATTATCAATCCTTGATAAAAGATCTTTCATATAAAGAAAATGTTCAGTAAAATTTTTCTGAAGCATTTACCCTAAATTAAATTTTACCATATGATGATGAATAGGTTTTACAAAACCCAAATAAGTTATTTATTTAGAATTATCCCATTAATAGTATCATTGGTGATGTAAATTAACTTATAAGGACTATAAGTTCCATAAAAAATGTATTAGAACATCTATCATTACTTTCTAAATTATATACAACAAGCACAGATGAATCATAATGTGATGATGATTGGATAAAAGCCATGGAGGTTGAGCTAAATGAATTCAAAAGGAATAAAATCTGGACCTTGGATAAAATACCTAAGGAAACCTTTGTTATTAGAGTAAAATGGGTCTTCAGAAATAAGTGTGATGAAAATGAATCCATTGTATGTAATAACTCTAGATTAGTTGCTAAAGGAAATAATAAAAAAAAGGAATATATTATAAAGAAACCTATGCTCCATTATCTAGAATAGAATCTATTCATACCATAATTTCCTTTACAACAATATATAATTTCAAACCTTTTCCAGTGGATGTAAAATGTGCTTTCATTAATGTTTATATTCAAGATGAATTTTTTGTTGAACATCCTCCTAGTTTTGAAGACACAAAACATTTTGAACATGTTTTCAAACTCACCAAATCTTTATATGGACTAAGAAACCACCCAAGAGCCTGGTATGATAGACTTACATGATTTTTGTTACTAAACAATTATGTTAAGGGAAGTACTAATCCAACCCTCCTTATAAAGAAAGATAAGAAAAATGATTTTATTGTTCAAATTTATGTTTATGACATTATATCTGGTTCAACTCATCAATCTTAAACTGATTCATTGGTGAATTTAATGAAATATTAGTTCGAAATGAGCATGATGAGTGAGTTGACATTTTTCCTAGGTTTTCAAATCTCTCAAAAACTATAAATAAATTATATATCTCAACATAAGTATATTAAATATCTTCTTAAAAAGTATGGACATGAAAACACTGAGAGTATAAGTACTCCCACTGTTACCTCAAATTCACTTGATCTTGATGAAGCTAGGAAACTAGTAGATCAAACATCATTTAGAGTTATGATAGGAAGTATACTATACCTGACATCTACTCATCCAGAAATATGGTTTTCAGTATGCTTATGTGTAAGATATCAATCAATTCATAAGGAAACTCATTTAAAAGTAGTGAAATTAATTTTTCTCTACGTAAAGGGATCCATGGATTTACGACTCTTTTATACTGCTAGAAATGATTTTGTTTTAAAAAGTTTTTCATATGCTGACATTGGTGGATGTAGAATGGATAGGAAAATTACATCAGGAACTTGTCATTTCTTAGGAGATTCATCAGTTTATTTTTCATGAAAAAATATATACTCAGTAACACTTTCCACTGCTGAAGCTGAATATGTAGCAGTTGGAAGTTGTTGTGCTCAAGTGTTATGGATGCAACACACACTCACAGACTATGTTTTGAGTTTTACCCATTCCAAAATATTGTGTTATAATACTAGTTCCATTTCCCTAAGTGAAAACCCTTCACATAACTCACGTGAAAAACACATAGATATTAGGCATCACATTCTTAGGGATAACACACAAAAATAAGATATCATTCTTCAAATTTTTGGAACACAAGATAAACTTGCTGATAATTTCACAAAATCATTACCCTCCCATAGATTTGAATACATTAAATAGATGTTAAGAATGAAAAAATGTAAGATACTCTTCCATATTAACTTATTTTTGAAACCTATCTCCTTATAGTAAGAAACTCCCTTTCATAGGGGGAGTACATTTGACTATTAGTCAATATATTTAGTAAAATTTTCGTAATAAAAAATTTCATAATCAAAATTTTTGTTATCAAAATTTTTGTAATCAAATTTTTAAAATCAAAATTTTCATAATAATTTCTTTATATAATTTTGTTATTAAAATATAATGTTTTTCAAGAATAATTTTCCTCATTATGGAAAATTTTCCAAGAAATCTGGAAGGTATGTTTCCTTTCTTAGATTTTCGTAATTATCTTTTTTACTTGTTGGTATTTTCATTTCATTGAATTTTTTTCGGATTCACTTTTCCTTAAATCCAAATGTTTAGCTTAAAATCCTCAAAATATCAAAACATAAATAAATTCTTCTTCAGCTATCATCTCAACCGTCAGATCAGATCTAGTGTTTTTCAATCATTGGATCAATTGAGGAAGTTGAACCGTTGTCTCAAACTCCTATATAAGGACCCCCGATGCTTGTGCCATATCGATTCTCAAAGCGTTGGCATGCTAAATCCCTACTGCTCTACTTAAGGCCATTCCAAATCTTAAGGATTTCCTCAATTCCTATTGTCTTTTCAAGCTTCTCATCAGAAAGAAATGTCATCTATAATGGAAATCCCCAAATGTCAGATATATAGAGAGAGGTTAGTCGATCCGAATTTCTTTGCAAATTATGATTCTATTATTTCAAATAATATCAAAATGAATGGATGGGAGGGCATATGTGTATCAAAACCAAAGGTGCAGGATCCAGTTTATCCAAAGATGTTGATTTAATTCTATGAATCAGTAAGATTCTTCAATGAATGTGGGAGTGATAAGTTTTTATTCAAGAGCTATGGAAATACCCACTCACTTTCCTATACTAGGGCTGCATGTTTAATTGGAATTCAATATGAGGGTGAAGTTGAATTTTGCACCCATAAATTATCGGATGTATCAGGTTCATTTGAGAAGGAAAAGGCTTTAGAGTGGCTTTGATTTTAACAAGTAAAGACTCGTAAGATTATCCATCTTTGTAAAAATTTCTAAATTCAAGGTTTTATTATTCCGAGAAAATGGAATAAGGATACACTGAAGAAAGGTGACATCTATATTTTGGATTTTCTGGTAAAACATATGAAGATAAATTTGGCGAATTATATCTTGATTACAATTGATAATATCATTAATGGAAATTTGAAGTCTCAAATCATCATGTATTCATCCATTCTTTAAAAAATTATAGTTATTTGTTTATAATCGTTCAAAATCCCTTTTATTTCTAAGCCTAGAAATTTCAAGTTAAGATACTTAGTGACAATACATTGAAAAAAATAAAGGCTGGAATCTCTAATGAATTTGGAGAATTTTATGAGCTACTTGAAGTAGAAGTAGAAGCTTTATCAAAGAAAACAAAAGTGGCTGAAACATAGAAGATGTGTGAAAGGAAGAAGAAGGTGAAGGAACCCAAAGATAAAGAAAAAATAACTACATTTAAGGAAACTCAATCAACACCCCCAAAACCAATGAAGAAAATGACTTACCCAGATAAAGTGTTTGTTATGTGAAGAGAAGACAATAAGAATAAGAAGGAACGGGATCCTACTTGTCGATTGGACCCTGCTGAGGAAAAAGCCTTGAAGTTTCATGTTATTAAAGATCTTGAGAAGCATGAAAAAGAAAAAAAGTAGAATACGAAGATATCTACATCCAAGATAGATCAATACCTTCTCAAGGTTGCTGAGAAAGCCTCTAAAAAAATCCAGGTACCAGAATCATTTTTGCACGAATCACTTCCTATTACTCCAGGAAAGAAGATGGTTATTCTGAAATCAAAATAAGAAGAAGAAATAGTTGAAGAGGAGAAGTCAAAGAAGAATAAGAGGAAGAAGGAGGTGGTCATACAGATTACATGACAAGGTAAGTAGACGATTATCATGTGAAGGAGTGTCCTTCTGAAAAACTGTCAATCTGAACTTCGGAAGTAGAATCTTCAAAACATGCTACACCATGAAAAGAAGAAAAGGGTTAGGAATAAGTCAATAGGGTATCTGAAGAATATAGTAGCAACCATGACTTTATTCAGTCAAAGTGTAACACCCCAAGCTTCTACGGTACGTTTCCCTTCGAATAATGCGATAGCGTGTGTTGTACGCAACCTCGAATTCTAACACACACCACAACTAATTAAACTAGCCGTTGTGAATAGTAATACCTACTTTTTTAAATCATATATATTTTATATTTCAAAATGGACTTCATTTTTGGATTCGGAATATCGAAATTAGCCTAGGGTGAAATTTTGGTACTTTTCGGATAACTTTTATATTTTGATGAATAGTGAAAATTACTAAATTTTAATTAAAAACAACTTTTTTAATCAAAATAATTAATATTGATAAATTATGAATTTGAGTGGTCTTAAAGTATATTTAGAATATATTTTTACCATTCAATTTAATGTTTGTCATTGGACATAATTTTACAATTAAACCGAACATAAACAAGTGTCAATCTTTTGATAGTTATTATCTCTTAAAAACACGCTTCTTGTTTTGACAGCGGGAATTAATTTTAAATTAATTTCTGCCACTTCTGTGTTTTGAATTTGGAAAAATGGATTACATATTTGGAATCAGGATGTCCGAATTATGTAAATAGGTAACTTTCATTTTTACACATTTTGAATAATTACTGCGGTAAATATTTTATTTACCATGGTTAAGGGTAAATCCAGTAAATAAGGGTTAAACAAATAATATTATAATAATACTAAATTACCCTAAAACGTGTCCTAACCCTTTTGGTTGATATATGGTCGACCATGGGCATCTTTGGGTCGATTTTGGGACCCCATGGATCCACTTGTAAGTGATAATGACACTTTATTTTAATTAAGTTAAAATGAATACAAAAATGACACAAGCATATATCTTTTAGAAAAACAATTGTTACATAAGGTTATATATGTTGGCTTTTAGATTATAAATATTCATTAGAAATCTAAAAGGATTTCCCAAATAAGGATATTTTATTTATAATTTTTAGACATCAAATAATGTAAAATATTAATGACACAATGATGATGCAGTAATTACTATAATAGTGAAAAATTAAACTAATTGATTTTATAAATACCCAAATAAATATAATATGAAACTTTTAATTAATTAAACTAATTTTCTAGGATAATATGATATATTATGATTGATATAATTGACTTTTTTAGAAGTAATCAATCTGTTATGAGTTTCACAAAAATCAACTATTGAATAGTGTCAAAATTGACATAAAAGAGTTCTTAAAACAAATATTATATTATTAATTGATATTAAATTTTTAAAAATCTAAGGTTCGGCCAAGAGACTTATATAATGATAGGATAATCATTAATGGGCCACTTGGGGGTCGCTTGTATGTATATGGTAAGTCTATTAACCATATAATATAAAAATACAAAGAGACATTGTAAAAGTGAAACTAATTAACTTAGAGTTAATACTTAAAGATAAGGTTAATATAAGTACCCAAACCTGTCTAAATTCAATTGGTTGAGTTGTTTTCGACCTATCCCCACCTTAAACTTTGAATAGTCAATTTTGGAGCCATTAGAAACCGAATATGAATTTATTATAAATTAATATTTCTAGCTTTTCCAAAGGTGCCCCTCACCCCTCTTATAAAAAGGCACTCCTCCTTCTCATTTCTTCACACCTATAAAGCCTTTTGGTTCGGACAAACTCTGCCCAAATACTCTCCCAACATCCCTAAATACAACCTAGAGGCCTTAGTTGGATCAGAAAGCCATCCTAAGGAGCCCTTTTGATCAAATCAAAAGAAAGAACCCGAAGAAGAGGTAATGATTTCACCACCCTTCTCCAAGTTCATTTCTTCTTCCACTTCTTCTTCCTTTGTTCTTACCATTATAAAATAATAACTCCAGTATCTCACATATACTGTGATGTTATTATAAATATGGTCCAATCATATTCAGTATTCTATCCACCCTTTCAATAACATGTCACCATACGTGCGTACGTACGGCTTACCGTCTCCACGTCGTGGTGTAATTGTTATTCAATATATTATTATTTGGATGGGTATAATAATGATGTGTAACTCATGTAAATAATAAATATAACATGTTAATGATTCTGTATATATGATATAACATCCATTTATATATTATTTTAATATCAAAAGAATGATATTGTCGCTCGTGCGTACGTACGGACTACCGTCTCCACGAACGCGATGAGATTCATTCTCCATCGTATCCATTCAAGTATAATTATCATTTGATGATTTAAAAATGATGTTTAAGGACTTGATATAATTCTGGATATGAATAATATACAACCTATCCTTTACAAACATGTCTTACGTAACAAAACATATAAAAGAAAACAAGTAAGTTAACACCCGAAACGACGATAATTCTAAGATATTATTAACAAATCAATGTTAAAAGATCATATATGATATCATATTAATATATATGATTCTTGTATAATTTAATAACAATTATTTCACCATTATACAGGTGGTTAACCTACCACAACCAAGGAAAAGTACAAGGTAAGGGTTATTTCACAATCTCTTCATTATCCGAGGTTGTTTATATGTAATAATCTACTGGGATCTCTTTATCATCCACATCCATGTTTCTTCAAAATGTATTTCAAAACATTTTTTATTATTTACAAGAACATGGGTTAAATTCATTTATACCCTTGTTTGACTTTTTATAAGAGGCTTATAAAGGAATCTTTCCCTCATTTTCCAAACAATGTGATTTTTAACCTTTTAGACAGAATTAATGTAAGAATGTTTTTTTTAACTTATACGGCGGGTGCGGTTATTTTACGCCGTTACAAAATCTTCAAAGCTTTCCTTACAGTCTTACAAGGACATTTTAAAAATAAAGGTTTTCTATTATAATTATGTTATTTTTAAATGATTTTAAAAAAAGAGATATTTCTCTCAATATATGAAAATCCAGTGCAAATGTATACGTATTTAAAGCAAGCTTAAAAATGTTTTCAGAAAACCTGACTCTCGAGTTTGGTAGACAGGAAGGGATTGGGAGTGGACCCATCATGGCCTGTAATTAGTCAAGCAGTCTCAGAATTAGTTATTTTGTTTTCATAAGCTTGCATAATGTTTTCTGAAAAACACTGGAGTGTATTTTAGCAATTTTAAACCTAAGTATCTTCTAAAAAAATTGCATCGGTAGGTCTCATGAGACAAACTAGTGTCTTGGCACAAGGCCTTGACAAAATCTTATTTGTAGTCTTGGCACGAGGCCTTGGCTATGTGGTTATGATAGTCTGGCATTATGCATTCCAACATTATGAAAGTGGTTATTGATATTGCATGTGATTATTCGATTAGTAGAATATCCATGTGAACAAGTAAATGGAATTATTTCATTTTACTTTTTCCATACTATGTTGAAGTTCAATTTTAAAAGGCTTTTGTTTTAGTAAATCATTGCCTTAAATGTTTATGCTTATTTTGAATGTTCCGCTATATTGTTATCCTTACTGGGCATTTGAGATCACCCCTTTTCTATGTTTTATTTTTCCCAGGTAGTGAAGAAGTAATTTATGAATGACTTGCAGGGATATTATGAGGGGTTAATAGTGTGGATATGAAGACTTTGTTGTTGTAGTAGTTTTTCACTTTGAAATGTAATGTAAAACTTTATGATTATATCTAGTGTTTCCAAGGCTACTAAACCAATCGGTCTTTCGGGATTTGATCTTTCTTGTGATCATGCCAATGTTATGTAATAATGCACCGACTCTAGGTAGCTGGGGTCAGGGCGTTACAGTTGGTATCAGAGGAAGTTTAGTACAAACCTTGGAAGCTAGATTTAGATAAACTCTGATTAGAGCATGTAGACCTAAGATGAACTTTGAGGATTAGTATAGAAGAACTTCCTAGAATTTTGGTATTGTAGAGATTTTGTGAGTTTTCCGAGCAATACATCCCTGTCTGGATACGAGCAGGTAGAGGCGGCTCTGGCACAGATGTACCTAGGGGTAAAACCTGAAAACACCGCTTTGAGCTAGACTCGAATGGGAACTGGTGCACGACAACGGGCCTTGCTGCACTCTTGGTTACGACACTCCCGGGGGATATGCTTAGGATAACTCTCATTTTCTTTACAAATCATTATGAAGGGTTTATGAGTATATACTTCCTCAAAGAAAACATTTTTATGATTATGGATTATATCCATAAATAGTTCAATTTATGTTAAGTGTTTTATAAGTATGGGATTATGTATTTTGATTCATAAACTGATCTAGTTTATTCCATTGTTTAGAAATGGCGCCTAGTGGAAGAAATGGAAACCGTATCAATGCGCGCACTCCATGTAGGGATTTCCCCCCTGCTCAAGATAATTATAGTGGGGCTGGTGATGCAACTGGTGCCGATCAGCTAATCACCATACTGGGACAACTTACTCAGGTTATGAATAATAACCTTACCCGTATGGATCACCCTGATCCGCAGCGTGGAGGATCAATGTTAGATCGATTCATGAGGCAACAACCACCAACGTTCAATGGGAGTACAAATCCCTTAGTATCTGAGCAATGGATAAATTCCCTAGAGAAAATATTTCAGGCTTTGGGGAGCAGTGAAAGGGAGAAAGTTATCATGGCAATTTACCGCCTCACTGGAGATGCTGATCAATGGTGGTCATTGATTCAAAACATGAAGGAAGATGATGAAGTATCAAATATGGAATGGAGGGAGTTCAAAGATCTGTTTTTAGAAAAATACTTCCCTTGCGACCATCGAGCAGATATGGAAAGGAAATTTCTAAGTCTGATACAGAAGGAGGATGAGAATGTCGCAAAGTATGAGGCTAACTTTACAAGGTTAGCGAGGTATGCTTGAGATTATATACGCAACCCAAGAAGTAAGATTGATCGTTTCTTTGATGGGTTAAAACCATTTCTCCGTCGAGCATTAGTCTCACAATCCTTTTCATCGTACGAAGACATTGTCTCATGTGCCATCAAGACCGAAAAGGAATTCTCTAAGTCTTATGACTTTAAAGCAAAGCAAGAGAAGAAGAGACCTGCTGAACAATCTGGGAATGGAAATAAGGGGAAGAAGGGAAAGGTTGAATATCCATCCTCTGGTAAATGCGGGAAGAAACACCCTGGTACTTGCTTGAAGGGAATGGGAGTCTGTTACAAGTGTGTTGAAAAAGGCCACCAAGCTCATAATTGAAAGGGGAAGAAGGAAGCTACCAACGTTCAGTGCTACAATTGTAGGGAGATGGGGAATTATGCAAATTCATGTCCTAAGCGTCAGGAGAACTTACCTCAGAAAAGGCCAAGGGATCAAGGCCAGGCATATGCTATCACTACTGCTGAGGTAGAAGCTCCGAAAGACGTGGTGGCAGGTAATTTAATGGTTTCCTCAAGTTTAGCAAATGCATTATTTGATTCTGGATCATCGCATTGTTTCATATCTTCCCAGTTTGCTAAGAAAATTAGATATTTCCAATTTGATTTAATAAGGGAGTTGTTAGTTAAAACTCCTAAGGGAAGTATCATTGCAACAATGTTTTGTGAATCATTCCCCATTAGAGCACATAAATTTTCTTTATCAGCTGATCTCATCGTCATACCTATGATTGAGTTTGATATAATCCTCGGTATGGACTGGCTTTCGGATTATGATGCGAAGATTTATTGTAAGAAGAAAGAGGTTACGATTCTTGATGATAATGATAAGGAACACCTTATCTTTATAGCAGAATCATCACCACCTAATTCTTATTTAGATCCACCCCCAGTATCTCAACTTAATTCAATTATTGGGGAGGAAGAGAATGAAATAACTGTCGGTGAGGAAAGGAATGTTCAAATAGAGGATGTACCTGTTGTGAAAGAATTTGTAGATGTATTTCCGGAAGATTTACCTGGACATCCTCCAGAACGAGAAGTTGAGTTTTCCATTGATTTGATTCCTGGATCAAGGCCTATATCGAAGACCCCTTTTAGAATTGCCACTGTAGAATTAGTCGAACTAAATAAACAACTAGAGGAACTGAGTAATAAGGGATTTATTCGCCCTAGTGTTTCTCCATGGGGAGCCCCTGTTCTTTTTGTTAAAAAGAAAGATGGATCTATGAGGTTATGTATCGACTATAGGGAGATCAATGCTATAACGATAAAGAACAAGTATCCCCTACCTCGTATTGATGATTTATTTGACCAACTGCATGGAGCTCAATACTTTTCAATGATTGACCTTCGATCTGGATACCATCAGTTGTGTGTGAAGAAGGAAGACATTCCGAAAACAGCATTTCGAACCAGGTACGGGCATTACGAGTTTACTGTAATGCCATTTGGATTGACTAATGCACCCTCTGTATTCATGGATCTAATGAATAGAGTTTTCAAGGAGTATCTCGATGAATTTGTGGTGGTATTTATTGATGATATCTTGGTATACTCCAAAACCTACGAAGATCATGAAAATCACTTGCGCATTATCTTGAAGACTCTAAGGAGGCATGAATTATATGGGAAGTTTAGCAAGTGTGAATTCTGGCTTCAGGAGATTTCTTTTCTTGGCCATATTGTCTCTAAAGATGGAATCTCTGTTGATCCTTCTAAGACCAAGGCAATCCAAGAATGGCCAGCACCTACGAGTATAACTGAGGTACGTAGTTTTATTGGTTTGGCAGGTTATTATCGACGTTTCGTCCAGAATTTTGCCCGATTGGCTAACCCATTAACGAAGCTCACACGTAAAGGGGTTAAATTTGTTTGGACAAAAGAGTGTGAAGAATGTTTTGAAGAACTGAAGAGAAGATTAGTCAATGCTCCTATATTGACTCTACCATCGGGGAATGATGGGTTCGTTATTTATAGTGATGCATCAAAGAAGGGACTTGGCTGTGTCCTTATGCAGAATGATAGAGTTATTGCCTATGCATCACGACAGTTGAAAATTCATGAACAAAACTATCCTACTCATGATCTTGAGTTAGCAGTTGTGATCTTTGCTTTGAAGATATGGAGGCACTACCTCTATGGGGGAAAATGTGAGATTTATACTGATCACAAGAGTTTGAAGTATATTTTCTCACAAAAAGAACTCAACATGAGGCAAAGGGGATGGCTTGAATTACTCAAGGATTATGATTGTACGATACACTACCACCCGGGGAAAGCAAACAAGGTGGCAGATGCTTTGAGCAGAAAAGACCATGGAGTTTTGAACATGATGAGAATTGAAAGGGATCCAATTTTCATGGATCTAGTGAAGATGGACATGGGAATAACTAGGGAAGGTGAAACATCAATGCTTTTTCAAATGGTTTCCAAACCATCTTTACTAGAAAGGATTAAGAGTTCTCAGACCGATGATGAAGAATTTCAGAAGAAGATTAAAGCTGTGAATGATGGGAGATTGAGAGACTTTGTGTATGAAGATGGGATTTTGAAATTCGGGAAGAGACTTTGTGTTCCCGATTTACCTGATCTAAAAAGGGAATTGTTGGATGATGCTCATAGTTCCAATTTCTCTATACACCATGGGAGCACCAAAATGTATAGAGATTTGAAGGAACATTTTTGGTGGGACAACATGAAGAGGGAGATTGCTGATTTTGTGTCAAGATGTATGGTTTGTCCACAAGTAAAAGCTGGAAGGCAACAGCCTGGAGGAGTCATGCAACCTCTTCCCATACCGGAGTGGAAATGGGACAATATTACGATGGACTTTGTCATGGGGCTACCAAAGACTCCTAGAAGGAATGATGCAATATGGGTTATTGTTGATCGTCTTACCAAGTCAGCACATTTTCTTGCTATAAGAGAAGATCTACCCCTGGAACGTCTAGCAAGACTATATATTAATGAAGTTGTGAGACTTCATGGAGTACCCTTATCAATTGTTTCTGATCGTGATCCCCGTTTTACTTCAAGATTCTGGAAAAGTCTTCAGAAATCCCTGGATACTGAACTTTATTTGAGCACTGCTTACCACCCTCAGACAGACGGACAATCAGAACGGACTGTTCAAACCTTAGAAGACATGTTGAGATCTTGCTCACTTGACTTTTAGGGTATGTGGGATCAATATTTACCTCTGGTAGAATTTTCCTATAACAATAGCTTCCATTCGAGTATTCAGATGTCACCATATGAAGCGTTATATGGAAAGAGATGTCGTACACCAACCTGTTGGGATGATGTTGGTGAAAGAAAACTTGTAGGCCCAGAACTGGTGGAGGAAACGGTGGAAAAGGTGAAGGTAATCCAAAATCACATCAAAGCAGCTCAAAGTAGGCAGAAGAGCTATGCCGATAATCGAAGGAAGGATTTGGAATTTCAAGTCGGTGATCATGTTTTCCTGAAGGTATCTCCGTGGAAGGGAGTCATACGTTTTGGTAAGAAAGGTAAATTGAGTCCCAGGTACATTGGACCTTTCGAAATTTTAGAACGAATTGGGGTTGTAGCTTACCGATTGGCAATGCCGCCAAGTCTCTCCAAAGTTCACGATGTATTCCACGTATCTCTATTGAGGAAATACATGCCTGATCCAACGCATGTACTCACCTATGAAGAATTAGAACTGGAACCCGATCTGTCTTATTGCGAAGAGCCCGTCAAGATTCTTGATACGAGAGAACAAGTGCTGAGAAACCGGACGACGCGTCTGGTAAAAGTTTTGTGGAGAAACCATAAGGTGGAAGAGGCAACGTGGGAACCCGAGGAACTTATGATGAAGAACCACCCGAGTCTTTTTATGCAGTAATACCCTAGAAATTGTGAGGACGCAATTATTTGAAGGAGGGGAGAATGTAACACCCCAAGCTTCTACGGTACGTTTCCCTTCGAATAATGCGATAGCGTGTGTTGTACGCAACCTCGAGTTCTAACACACACCACAACTAATTAAACTAGCCATTGTGAATAGTAATACCTTCTTTTTGAAATCATATATATTTTATATTTCAAAATGGACTTCATTTTTGGATTCGGAATATCGAAATTAGCCTAGGGTGAAATTTTGGTACTTTTCGGATAACTTTTATATTTTGATGAATAGTGAAAATTACTAAATTTTAATTAAAAACAACTTTTTTAATCAAAATAATTAATATTGATAAATTATGAATTTGAGTGGTCTCAAAGTATATTTAGAATATATTTTTACCATTCAATTTAATGTTTGTCATTGGACATAATTTTACAATTAAACCGAACATAAACAAGTGTCAATCTTTTGATAGTTATTATCTCTTAAAAACACGCTTTTTGTTTTGACAGCGGGAATTAATTTTAAATTAATTTCTGCCACTTCTGTGTTTTGAATTTGGAAAAATGGATTACATATTTGGAATCAGGATGTCCAAATTATGTAAATAGGTAACTTTCATTTTTACACATTTTGAATAATTACTGCGGTAAATATTTTATTTACCATGGTTAAGGGTAAATCCGGTAAATAAGGGTTAAACAAATAATATTATAATAATACTAAATTACCCTAAAACGTGTCCTAACCCTTTTGGTTGATATATGGTCGACCATGGGCATCTTTGGGTCGATTTTGGGACCCCATGGATCCACTTGTAAGTGATAATGACACTTTATTTTAATTAAGTTAAAATGAATACAAAAATGACACAAGCATATATCTTTTAGAAAAACAATTGTTACATAAGGTTATCTATGTTGGATTTTAGATTATAAATATTCATTAGAAAGCTAAACGGATTTACCAAATAATGATATTTTATTTATAATTTTTAGACATCAAATAATGTAAAATATTAATGACACAATGATGATGCAGTAATTTCTATAATAGTGAAAAATTAAACTAATTGATTTTATAAATACCCAAATAAATATAATATGAAACTTTTAATTAATTAAACTAATTTTCTAGGATAATATGATATATTGGGATTGATTTAATTGACTTTTTTCGAAGTAATCAATCTGTTATGAGTTTCACAAAAATCAACTATTGAATAGTGTCAAAATTGACATAAAAGAGTTCTTAAAACAAATATTATATTATTAATTGATATTAAATTTTTAAAAATCTAAGGATCGTCCAAGAGACTTATATAATGATAGTATCATCATTAATGGACCACTTGGGGTCTCTTGTATGTATATGGTAAGTCTATTAACCATATAATATAAAAATACAAAGAGACATTGTAAAAGTGAAACTAATTAACTTAGAGTTAATACTTAAAGATAAGGCTAATATAAGTACCCAAACCTGTCTAAATTCTATTGGTTGAGTTGTTTTCGACCTATCCCCACCTTAACCTTTGAATAGTCAATTTTGGATCCATTAGAAACCGAATATGAATTTATTATAAATTAATATTTCTAGCTTTTCCAAAGGTGCCCCTCACCCCTGTTATAAAAAGGCACTCCTCCTTCTCATTTCTTCACACCTCTAAAGCCTTTTGGTTCGGACAAACTCTGCCCAAATACTCTCCCAACATCCCTCAATACAACCTAGAGGCCTTAGTTTGATCAGAAAGCCATCCTAAGGAGCCCTTTTGATCAAATCAAAAGGAAGAACCCGAAGAAGAGGTAATGATTTCACCACCCTTCTCCAAGTTCATTTCTTCTTCCACTTATTCTTCCTTTGTTCTTACCATTATAAAATAATAACTCCAGTATCTCACATATACTGTGATGTTATTATAAATATGGTACAATCATATTCAGTATTCTATCCACCCTTTGAATAAC
Source organism: Viscum album (assembly GCA_963277665.1). NCBI lineage: Eukaryota > Viridiplantae > Streptophyta > Magnoliopsida > Santalales > Viscaceae > Viscum > Viscum album. The sequence goes on from OY728149.1 coordinate 71,100,054, forward strand.
ATGTCACCATACGTGCGTACGTACGGCTTACCGTCTCCACGTCGTGGTGTAATTGTTATTCAATATATTATTATTTGGATGGGTATAATAATGATGTGTAACTCATGTAAATAATACATATAACATGTTAATGATTCTTTATATATGATATAACATCCATTTATATATTATTTTAATATCATAAGAATGATATTGTCGCTCGTGCGTACGTACGGACTACCGTCTCCACGAACGCGATGAGATTCATTCTCCATCGTATCCATTCAAGTATAATTATCATTTGATGATTTAAAAATGATGTTTAAGGACTTGATATAATTCTGGATATGAATAATATACAACCTATCCTTTACAAACATGTCTTACGTAACAAAACATATAAGAGAAAACAAGTAAGTTAACACCCGAAACGACGATAATTCTAAGATATTAGTAACAAATCAATGTTAAAAGATCATATATGATATCATATTAATATATATGATTCTTGTATAATTTAATAACAATTATTTCACCATTATACAGGAGGTTAACCTACCACAACCAAGGAAAAGTACAAGGTAAGGGTTATTTCACAATCTCTTCATTATCCGAGGTTGTTTATATGTAATAATCTACTGGGATCTCTTTATCATCCACATCCATGTTTCTTCAAAATGTATTTCAAAAAATTTTTTATTATTTACAAGAACATGGGTTAAATTCATTTCTACCCTTTTTTGACTTTTTATAAGAGGCTTATAAAGGAATCTTTCCCTCATTTTCCAAACAATGTGATTTTTAACCTTTTAGACAGAATTAATGTAAGAATGTTTTTTTAACTTATACGACGGGTGCGGTTATTTTACGCCGTTATAAAATCTTCAAAGCTTTCCTTACAATCTTACAAGGACATTTTAAAAATAAAGGTTTTCTATTATAATTATGTTATTTTTAAATGATTTCAAAAAAAGAGATATTTCTCTCAATATATGAAAATCCAGTGCAAATGTATACGTATTTAAAGCAAGCTTAAAAATGTTTTCAGAAAACCTGACTCTCGAGTTTGGTAGACAGGAAGGGATTGGGAGTGGACCCATCATGGCCTGTAATTAGTCGAGCAGTCTCAGAATTAGTTATTTTGTTTTCATAAGCTTGCATAATGTTTTCTGAAAAACACTGGAGTGTATTTTAGCAATTTTAAACCTAAGTATCTTCTAAAAAAATTGCATCGGTAGGTCTCATGAGACTAACTAGTGTCTTGGCACAAGGCCTTGACAAAATCTTATTTGTAGTCTTGGCACGAGGCCTTGGCTATGTAGTTATGATAGTCTGGCATTATGCATTCCAACATTATGAAAGTGGTTATTGATATTGCATGTGATTATTCGATTAGTAGAATATCCATGTGAACAAGTAAATGGAATTATTTCATTTTACTTTTTCCATACTATGTTGAAGTTCAATTTTAAAAGGCTTTTGTTTTAGTAATTCATTGCCTTAAATGTTTATGCTTATTTTGAATGTTCCGCTATATTGTTATCCTTACTGGGCATTTGAGCTCACCCCTTTTCTATGTTTTATTTTTCCCAGGTAGTGAAGAAGTAATTTATGAATGACTTGCAGGGATATTATGAGGGGTTAATAGTGTGGATATGAAGACTTTGTTGTTGTAGTAGTTTTTCACTTTGAAATGTAATGTAAAACTTTATGATTATATCTAGTGTTTCCAAGGCTACTAAACCAATCGGTCTTTCGGGATTTGATCTTTCTTGTGATCATGCCAATGTTATGTAATAATGCACCGACTCTAGGTAGCTGGGGTCGGGGCGTTACAAAAAGGATATTGTTGCAGGTGATGAGAAAGAAAACCTTGAAGAAGACAAAATTGTTTAGTATCAGATAGTGAGCATGAATCACCCAAATAAGAAGAGATCATTCAGATATATAATAACATAAAACAGGTGTTTGTTGATACACAAAGGAAATACGTGGTAAAAAAGAAAGATGTTGGTTCTTCATCAAAGAGTAAAGATGAAGAGGTAGAAAAAGAATTCTCACTAACCAAAAACTCTGATTCGGAATTTTCCTCTATTGGACATGATTTTGTGGTAAAATATTTGAATAATTTGTTTGATTCCTTTTCATTATTTTCAAGTATAGACTCAAGATGATAGATGATTCAGCACTCGATAAATCAGAAATCAGATTCAGTTTCCATGTTCATTGATAATTTTATCAGACTCGAGGCCAATTTCAAATCATTCCTCATTGGTTATGAAGCTCAAAAAAGATCATGCAAGAATATTACAAATTAGTCCATAAAAAAAATCAAATACCTGAGAGTCTTTGATGAATTTCAAGATAATGTGAAGTATTCATTTGACACCGAATATGGGATGTTTAATGATCTTACTATGAATTTTGAGGTAAAGAAGTCTCTTGAACAGACAACTAGGAAGAATGAAGTCAAGGATATAAATGAGAAGCATAATTCCATGGATATTAATTGGAAAAGGGAAAGGGATCTCATAATAGGGTCCAAAGAAAATATTTCTAAGCAAGAAATAGTTTTGAAGGCTTAGGTAGACATTCTTATGGCTCAAGAAGAAAAGATCAAAGCCTTAGGGAAGAAAAATAAAGATCAGGATCAGTTGCTCACGCATGTGGAAAGGATAAAAATGAGATAAAAGTGATAAGAACTATTATAAATATGTTAATTCCATAGGATAAAGAAGGATAATTCTACGCCATTCTGATATTTTGTTTTATTTTCGTCTTTTTAAATATTCTTTCAATCATAATTTAATTTTTTTTGTTCTTCATATATTTGGTTGTTTAGTACTAATTTATCCAGAATCATATTTTTTTCCCATTTTCTTTACTCCTTTTTGAATATCACAAAGGGTGAGAAGGGAATGATAAAAATAATACTAAGTAAATAAGATAATTCCCTAAGTATGGGGGAGTCTATCTAGTGGGGGTTGGGGTTCATCAATGAAGAATTATAGATATAGAAAATGAAAAAATATTTTCATTGATGTCAAAAATATGATCATTAGGGATTTCAAAACCTAAGGGGGAGTTAGTCATATACACCATGATTCATAATTAATGGGGGATAAGTTTTTATTTTCAATTATATAAAGAAAAACACTAAGTCCTTATATTTTTTTTCAGAAGGATGTTTGTTATTTCTAAAAAGGGGGATATTTTTGAGTCAATAAGGTTTCTTTATGACTTTTCCATTCCTCTATGTTCTGAAAATCACAAACACTCTATATAAAGGAAAATGACATTTTCCCTAAGAATTGTCTTAATAAGGAAAATATTCCTTCACCAAGGAAATTTTATCATTAATTTTGTTTTCTTTATTAATTTTATAGTTTCTCTAAATCTAACTTTTTTTATTACTAATGGTAAAATTTAGTTTCACATCCGGACCCTCAGAATCTTATAAATAATTATTTATAGAGTATTATGTTTTCAGGCTCTGAATTTTCTAAAATGCAGACTCCGAGTTCTCTGAAAATCAGTCTCCAAATTCTTTGAAATTCAGACTCTGAATTCCTTAGATTTTAGACTCTGAATTCCTTTGAATTATTACATTTAATTCCTATGAATTCAGACTCTGAATTCCTCATAACTCTGACTCTGAATTTCTCCTAATTCCTCATAATTCAAACTCCGAATTCCTCAGAATTTAGACTCCGAATACCTCAGAATTCAGACTCTAAATTCGTGAGAATTCAGACTCCAAATTCATTGTAATCAGAATCTGAAATATATAGAATTTTGGTTCTGAATTATTCAGAAAACAACATCTGAATATCATTGATTTATAGTATCCAAATTATTATTTGGTTAGACTCTGAACATTATTTTTTCATAGATTTTGAAAAATTAGATTTGGTTAAGCAACATTAATTTTTTCATACATGTTATAGTTATGAAATGATGTCGTACATTCTTTTTCAAACTAACCACTATTTGAGTGACACTTGTATAGGTCCCTCTAAAATTCAAAGAAAAATATGACCGTTGGAGGAGGGAGCAGGCCATTGGAGAAGTACATATAAATAGGAGCTCATTTGAATGAGCTCAATATTGTTCCATTACTCTAGAGATTTCATGCTGTTGAAGTGATTTCTAGAGAGAAATAATCTCATGATTTGTGCATTTTGAAAATCTTGTTCATCATGCTCAGTGTGATTTTGATTGTTGTTGAGTACAATTGAGGGCTTCTGTGGATAAGAAGACAGAGGTGCCGACTACCTTAAAATTTTAGGACTTCCAGGGATAGGATTATAAAGGTTTTGACTACCTTAAATTTTGATGGCTTGCGGGGATAACAAGACATATTCAGATATTCTTATCAATGGTTTACCCTAGTGTGGGTAAGACAAACATTATTTAATGTATAAATCAAGGGACCATTATCCATGGTTGTTGGATACCCTTCTCTTTGGGTTAAAATATTTTATACTTGTTACTTGTTTTGTTTCAAGTTTATTTATATAGTATTTTGATAAAGAAATAAATTATAACCTTATTATACTTTATTGTTTTTTTATACTCTTATAAGTAAGATTCTATTCACTTTAAGGTATAATATTTTCCTTGTAAACATTCCTTAAGTTTCATTTTTGGAACCACATTTCTGGAACCTAGAAAATATGAAGAACTAAAAAAGGCCCTATGAATTTACATTGTTTAACCTTGTTAAACATAATTTTACTTAAAGTAAAAAATGAGTGTTCTTAAACTTAAAATTCACCCCCCTCTTGTATTTGATCATGTACATTCATATTTTGATCCCACAGTCTCATGTTTCGAACATGGTCAACGGTCAACCCTCATTTTATTTTCTCCATCTTTGAAAAAAAATAACAAATTATATATTTTGAACATGGTCAATAGTTATCCTCCATTATCATTCAACCAACTTTGTGTTATGAATCATTTCCATCTCAAATAATGCTCTTCACACCCTATTTTAACATAGAATTCGATTCCATTAGATTTTCCCAATTTATGCACTAGCGTGCATTGAGAAATAAATTAGGATATGTAGAGAATCCCACTCTCCTACCAAACATTTCTTATATTGGAAACTCACAGTGGTCAACAAAAATATATATTCCCGTAGTGTTCAAAAATTAATGGAAACTCTCATATAAATGAGAAATCACATGATCATTCCTTATTTCTCACACTGTGCATGAGTCATTTGGGCTTTGGGATTGGTTCTTATTTGTCTCATTGATTTTATTGATATGTGAATATGATGTGTGAGAAAAGAACCTATCTATGCATATAACGAGTTCAAAACAAATAAAATTTAAAAGTGATTGAGGGTCATCCATACACCATAACCTCTATTTTTTCTTAGAAAGAATCCCCCCTAGGGCTCCACATTGGCAATAAAGTTCTCCATCCCATACAACGTTTGGCGTGTGGCCTCCAAAACTTGTTAAAACATATTGAGATATTCCTATTCATCCTAGGACATGGGAAAAATCTCATTGGACTTGATTCACTCTTGGTCAGCTAAACACTTTTTTATAGGGGATAACACCACTTTTTTCTTGAGCCTCAACCATATCCTGCTCACCCCTCAACTGATTCATGATCTACTCTTGGTAATTAATGAAAACTGTGTTCTCCTTCACTTTCTATTCTATCCATTGAAGTTCTTGATTGATATCCTGGAGTTTATTGTTTCCAAAAAATTTATCTAAGTGTCAGGAAACATAAAAATGTTGATTTTGTTCATGCACCCACTCAACATTATAGTCCCTGACTAGCATGTGAAGAGTGTGAGCATCCACACATACGATGCCCAAGTTATGAAACCAGTGGTAGATATAGTCCGTCCAACTCACTATATGTTGTTCTAGAGTCTGGGTAAGAAATATTAACAAGCTCCTATAGACCTTTATCGGATGATGTGATTTTCTTTAACAATTTTGAACCCAGAATATTCAAATTTCCTATGTGGAAGAAGTTCATACTCTAGGAAGTCCATGAGGATGGAGACGATAATTTCTTCCTTAGGGAACCTCTTAGATGGTTTGGGCTCCATGTTGAGAGGGTAGAAATCTTAATTTTAATATTTATTGGAAACACTTGCTCTTCCAACCACAATCTCCACATATTTATATATATCACCTACATCCTCAATGAGCTTCCCTCCAAGGATCAAGGTTGAGTCATCTTGAATGATTGACTCACCCATAGTTGGTACAACCATTGGGGGAGGAACCCTAGGTTCACAACCCATAGTCTTTTTCTTAGAACACACCCTCAAGATTAATTATTTAATAATAAACATTAGGGAAAATGGATTGAGAAAAGGGAGCTTATATAGGAGTAAAAGGAATGTAGATAAAACGTGTTTGGGAGAAATTTGGTCATGGAGTCTCGAGAGGGAATTCCATCATAGAAGACCCGTGACACTAGTTGATACTTTAAATGTTGGAACCATAACCCTCATTTCTGTTTGGGTAGTAGCTTAATTAAAATAAATAAACAAATTGATACAATAGAATCAAATAGCTATGTGAATGTTTAAATATATCCAAACTTGTGGAGATTTTGTCTTACCTCGAGGCATGGGGACTTCAATGACAAGTCATCTTAGATGGTCTCTATCTCTATAAGTATACACCATCATTGGAATACCAATACATGGTTCCCTATAAAGGGATGTGGGTACCAGGGTCTCGGAAAAAAATCTTTTGACATCTTCATCACACATTTTTGTAATTGAAACCTTGGGAAAAAATTATAATGTGTTCCCAGCGATGTCCGTTGGGGAACCCTCTTCCCATCTAATTGGGACCCCTTATCCCTATTTGGCTGAATACCACAGAAGAGTGCGTCACAATTAGAAACATTGAAAAAGGTTCTATAAGAGTCTAGTGAGTTAATAAGCTAATATTACCTCATTGAAAAAAAATCCCATCTAGGTCACAATTCTCAAGGGTGACAACTTCTCTCTCATGCGTACTTTTCTGATCAGTGGCCAATCCCAATGATTCCTCATCATTGGTGCCCTTTATGTCAGAACCAAGGGATGGCCCATTCTGCATTGATCCTTTAGCAGATGTTGTCCTCTCAGGATTAGTATTTCTTCCAAAAATCACATGAAAATTTTTAGTGGGATGATCATCTCACCAATACTGGTATACGAAGTCATCCATATCCTTTGATTATTCAAATAATTCATGAAACTTCACAATGGAAATGATCCTAGAAATCCCCACATATGAAAGATTTAATACATTAAATGTTATCCCCCATCAATACTTTTCTACCATTAAGGTCATCCATATAATTCCGTTGGCCGCATAGAGTAAAAACCATAAAGCTTCAGCAGCTGCTATAATAGATACCAAAAATTCTTTCCAAGGGAATCTCTAGTTTTGATAATTATATCCTGAGAGATATACACTTACTCATGTATTCAATTTTGAGGGAGGACCTCCCCTTATGAAGGTGTGGGTGAAAAAAACACTTTGATCCCCCCACAGAAACCCTAGTAGAAGACCTCATCCCTTGTTGAGCACTTTAAGAATCAAACCATCTACCAACTTGATGCTCCCAATCCTCACTTGATGGTGTAATTATCATCACATGTTGATGCAAGATAAATCTTGGATATGTAATTATCCAATTGATGAAATACCCATAAGATACACAAAAATTGACGTTGGTGGGAGAAAACATACTGACCTCTCCCATGACATTGCCTATGAACATCCACCATAAGTGAAGAAGTGTACATGGATCCCTTTTCTCATGGTTTCCCATGTATATTTGCTTAATGGGATTCTATATGCATATGAAATACTGAATGGAAAAATATTGAGTATAAACCTCAAAATAAATTTTTTATTATATCCTAGAGACCAATACTCCTCCTTGGATAGTCTTGAGATATTCCTACTACTCCAATGTTTTATATAAATTGTCCACAATATTGTCGTATAGAGTCAGGAATGGATGGATGTTGAAGATTGTAGTGTTTCAAAAAAATGACTATGATCTTGTCTTCATTGAGATTCACTATCCAAACCCCATTAATGTTGAGCAGTGAGGGTTTTAGGCTAGCATTTGGATGAGTGAAGGAATTTGGGATTTTGTAGCTGGAAATGTGAGATGTTCTCTGCCTATGAAACAACTATAATGGGATATATATTTGCCTATGCATTCTCCCTATTTCCATGTGGACCAAGTGGCTATAGATCAAGAAAACCACCGATATTCTCAGGTTTTCCCGGTTTCTAGATGTTATGATTGATGCTATCATGAGAATCCCTGGACAGAAGTCCATGCACATGTCCCTCACTAGAAGAATCCATAAACTGAGGAAGGTATCCAGAAATTAAGTATACCAAACTACCAACTTCCATCCCTCCTTTATACTATATCCCCATGCGTAGCATCACCCTTCCTCCAAGATCAACTAGTATGATCCAGGTTTCAAACTCTGTTACACTACGAGACTATGTTTAAGATTCCCTTGCAAATTCACTACTGATGCTTTCAGAAACATTTCCAAACAAGTTTTGAATACAGTTTCCTAGTGGAAGGGGGATGATGCTTCACTAATTGATTCATTTAATCTAGAAGGATATTTACATCTAGGGGGGTCATCTTATTATTTCCCTAGTCATTTGGCACCAGGAGGAATTTATATTTCTGAAATCTCGGCAACAGGATGCCAATAATGTATTGGAAGTCCCATGGTCTAATTCTCACCTCCCCATGATGGTGGTGGAAGGTGTTTATGACTGGGGACCACCGAATAAGAAGCTCTAGTAGTATATCAGGTTGCAGATACATGTGGAACTGGGACATCCATACTACCTCATATAGATTTATGTGGTGCAATTCAGATCCATACTCTTGAAAAGTGAAACATACCCAGTAATCCCTTTCCCAATAATAAATGATGTTTCTCCTAGCCCGCATGTCCCAATCATTATACCTGCTCATTATATTATTCTTGATACTAGTCTAGAATATGCTCAAAATATGAGAAAAGAACTCTTCATTCTCAAGAAATTCCACAGTGACCAACCTTGTCTATCCACTCAGAGTTTAGAAAATAATGTCTTCAAGATACTTAGAACGATAAACCAAGGTGATGATATTCTAGTGGGTAATCTCAACATGGCGAGAAAACCAATGGCATGGTGTATTCACTTCAATGAAAATGATATCCACATCCTCCATTATCCTAAATTTGTAGAGGAGTATGAGATTTCATAATTGATATCCCCTTTGAGATTCAATCAATAAGCCAAGGAGAAACCTGTTATCACAAACCATCCTTATATCATGTTGAATTTTCAGGTTACCAACCATATCAGCCCTCTATGTAGTAGCAGTTTCTTTGAACCCATCATGGTCAGTAGATTTTTCCATTGATCAATGATCTGTGGATTTAAACATTGTATCATGCATGTCTGGGATGTAGTGACACAAAGGTGATGAGTTTTGCACACAAGAGAAAATTTATCACACATATAAGTTAGAGTACTGTAAAAATGGCCCCTATCCATATTTATAGGCACAAGGTTTCCAATTTTAAAATGAACTCAGCCTATTTCGGAGGCCCAATATGGGAGTTTTTGAAACATGTGTAAATCAGCCATCCGCTTTGGTGATTCCTTCTAAACCCAACCATTCAATATCCCATTAGATCTGATTCATAGGGGGACATTTTTTGTTCTAAAAGTGTATCTATCACCCCTAAAGGATAGTTTTAAATGAATCAAATATGCGAACCTCCCATATGAAATTTTTTTTTGCTAAGGATATGGGCATGAACTACTATGAAGTGATGCACACAAATGTTCAAATTCACACATAAAACACTTATCCACCAAAGGTGGCGTTAAAGATAAATAATCCAATGGATACCTTCAAGTATGATATGATGCCTAAGGAGTATGGGTTCAAAAGTGGGTATTGTGTGCAAAAACCTCCTTTTCATGACTAAATAGTTTTTCACCAAAGATGACATTGATCCAACATATTTCTTAGTCAAGCCCCATTGGCACCCAAGGTATGTACATGAAAGAGGAGGCCTTTTCATGAAAAACCATCGTGAAACAACCCTGTCGTTCAAGAAAGGTGATATCAAATGGTTCGTATTGTAGAGTCAATCCCAATCAGCAAATAAAAAAAAGACTGCTACCCTCTTCCATGCTACAGTGATGTTGTGTGACATCGACCAAGGATTTTAGCTATAAATAGAACCTCAACCCAAACCCTTGTGGACAGATCTGTAGAAGATGAATTGAAACTCTCTCATTCATGAACATATCTTCCATGAATTCACACAACACCAAAATACCCTGGAACCTCAATGATATAGATATTTTATGATTGAAATCCCATTATCCCCAACTTATCTTGGCCTGTAGTTGATATATCATTGCACAATAATTCTCAAGGATGATTGTGTTCACATAATAGGAGAAGCCTTTGTGAAACCTTGATCTGCACACAACTCCAATGCTTGAAAACATACACGCCTCCCAAATGCATGTGCTGTACTTTTTCTAGATCCCATGGATCTCACAATTCTGTCTTCCCATAATAAAATAAAATTCCACAAAACAATATCATGGTCCCATACCTAATTCCCCCTATGATTCAAGTGAATATATTACCATACCTTTTGATCCTAAAAATTTGTACCCTACTTTATTTTTCTCCTATGAATCGGTACCCTGATATCAGACCTCTTGATCACCACTCCTCCATGACAGTGTTTATGCAATACCCACTTAGAGGTTAATGAGTGGTTAACATGTGTTCCCTAAAGTTAGCGTCATAGAGGGAAATGACATACCTGTCTCGATACAGGGTCATTATGATGGATATTCCCCTCAAATATATATGGTACTCATTGGGGTATGATCCCCATCCATATATAAGGGACATGAAGTAAACTACCAAGCTCCATAACCTAGTATTATGATGTTAAACTACATAACAATTTCTTGAATACATGAAATTATACTTTAGACTTACCCTATGTGATTAATTGAGGTTTTCCCATAAACAATCATCATGGGATGACAATCCCTTCCACAACATAGGATGAAACGCTCATGAATGATTACTTCCTTGTGTTAGTCCCACACCATCATTCCATACAATGCGATGAAACGCCAATAATGAGAATCTTCGATGCATAATCCTCACCCCATCCTTCACAACCGTGGGATGAAACAACCACAGTAGGAAGCTTCCATGTGTAATCCCCAAAATATTCTTCCCTACCATGGGATGAAACACATACCCTAGGTTGATTCAACATGTAATCCCCACACCATCCCTCATTTATTCTCCTTCTATGAAACAACCATCCTAAGTACACATTGTTAAAATTTAAGTATTAGTACTATCACACAATCTTAAATTTCCACATCGAACTATGTAGGTTTCGATCAATATTTACCAACAGGGTATGTAGGATGCCTCTATAAAGTTCAATATTGACAACAATCTAATAGTAGAATAATATATTTTTGGGGGACACAATCCACCTTCCAAGTGTGAAATCATCCCCCTTGGGGGGAACACTCCACCATCCAAGTGTGAAATCATCCTCTAGGAACACACTCCACCATATATCCCAACAAACCTTTAAAACTATGACCATCTCGAAAATTTTTCATGCTTTTGACCTAGTCTAGAATCCCTACCCCTAAAATTAACATGGGATTCCTAAGGTAAAAAGACTTAGAATAATTAATTTTTTAATGTTAATTACATCATGACCCACATAGTATGCCAATGGTTCCATGCCTAAGATGCCTCACACATGAGATGACCTATAATAGAGGAAGATTTTATATATTCCAAACATACACAACTTCTTAAAATTCATAGCTCTTCCATCATTACTTCCTCCCCTAAACAAAGGTTTCTTCACTATTGAGATAAAAGCAATGTAATTAACCTCATCCACCCTAAGATAGAAGTAGGAATTTGCTTCAAAAACCTTGACTCAAATCTACCAGGGAGACCCTGACTAGGAGACAATAACCATGGTGGAATCCATGAAACTAATATCCCATCATCTGATTTCAATCAAGGAATAACTTATTTTTATTAAATTGATGGAATCCACCCATTTTTTGGAGTGTGTTAATACATGAAAACAACAAGTGAACATGATGTGCTGGCCTCAATGAAAGCATCATAACCAATCATTAAAGTCACTAAATATAAAATAAAGACTATTTATTCTATTTATCATAGAATTAAAAAGTATTTATTATTTTCATTTATCCCCCATCCCTGGCCATATGTTGAAACCGATTAATGAATAGGAAAGTTCACCCACTCTACTAATAGAAATGGATATGCGATTCTGAAAGAAATTAAGCACATTAGATTCTAATTCTTCCCACTATAACATGAAGAGAAATCAAAACTGACTAGTTATCCATACTACGATTATACCATGAATACTTATCTGGGAGATCATACTATATGTGTCCTTGATTTACAACATAATATTGGACAGGAAGACCATGCTTGAGAAGTACTTAGAGCTACATAATGGGATCTTGTGAACTATTCATGGGTTTTCAAGCCCAAAATAGTTCTAACATAATATCATGTTTATTCTAGGAGGGACATTATTTTTTCCATACTCCTCCATAGAAAAATGTTTTAGGGAAAATGTGAGGGGTAAGTGGATTAGAAAGATCAGAACACATGAACCCATGTATGACTGAATCGATATTTTTCTTATAGATGTTGATTGTAACAGAATTGAATCATACAAGATTCAATAAATAAAGAAAGATATATAACTAACACAAGTATGTAACATGATTCAGTCTCATTGGGGCCATGTGCATGACAAGAACACCACCCACACACATAGTTTTATTAATATCTATAATGTAAACAAGTATATGATAGAATACAATAATAATTCACATGAAATAGAACTATGAAGGGAATTTAAACATAAAGACAAAAAACAAAAGTGAGTAAAATACTTATAATACCGAGGAGGGTATCTCTTTGATACTCTTAAATTCTTAATGCTACTGGAATAAGTGGTACATGAGTCACTTAGATATGAAGACTCCAACTTCCTTTAATGATTTTAGATCAGTAACTGAGAGGCCACACATGTAATACTATGGAAGGGATTTCATCTCAACCATGAACTAACTACAGGAGAATACAAGGATAATGATAGGTCAAAACCTGAACACAGATGAAGTATATGAATGGTGTGCTTTGTTATGTTTTCCATAATAAAAAATAGGATCCAAAACTAGGATAGATACCACTGCTTGAATGAACCGTAGAGAAATCGTGAAATCGGTGATCAAACCCCTTGGCACCAAATGCGCATCGAACAGCACCCACTAACCATCGAGCACCATTTTATACCCCAAACATAAATACAATGACACAAATGAGTGTGAAAAACATGGTGGATATCAAGGATAACTTAGGAAAAAAACAAATCAATTAACAAGGAAAAAAGACCTCATAAATTGATGAGACACATGCCACAAGATTAATCAAGAAGGGTTGAGCTAGAAGTCCAATAATTAGGCACATGCACAAAGCATCATCATAGAAGAAATTGATCCATGTAGAATAAGAGAGTATCCCAAAACCAATATAATTCAATTTTTGCATAAGAAAATAATTATGAAACTTTTCTCATGCATGAAATATAACAAATCTAAAAGGAATAATAAATTCAAACATGACATTTCAATATGAAAAAATAAAGGCCCATAAATTCAAAAATTTATACCATTTTCAATTGAAATTGGTGAAGTTATCAAACCTAAGGTCATATAATTGGAACCAAATTTGACCTATATAATATTATTCTAATTTAGATAATACCATTGATTTATCCATCTTATAAACTAGGATATCATCAATGTGTATCTTATTGAAACACATGGTTCTAGATTCTATAAAATATCAAATAAAATGTATCCTAATTTAAATGTATTTATATTAACCATGGAATACTAAATTATTAGATAAATTTAAGGAATTATGAAAATAACTATAAATGTTAATATAAAAACTACAAAGTTTATGTTCACTAGAAAATCCTTTAATCTATAAATTCTGCTTAATAATCCTGATTAAAGTTATATATTATGATCTTATGGATGAAAGGGAAACCATAGACTACATGTTACATTTATAGGATATTATCCCTCCACAAGTAATGAAAACATAACCAGTCAATTATTTTCTAGTATCAATATTTCTTAAATAATTAGAATCTATAAATGCAACTATTATTTTAGTAATATCTCTATTTTTACCATGACACAAAGAAATATTTGAACTATAAGACAAGTACCTATGTATCCATTTCAGGACATGACAATGTGGCTTCCATTGAGGTCTATAACTATGATAAGGGTTCATATTTCAATAGGAATGTCAGAACTAGTGTAGATCATGATATACATGTTTCTTCCCACCATACTATAGTTGGGAATTTTAGATTTAAACTGAATATCATCAAGAATAGTAGGTTCTTTTGTTAATGATAGTTTAAATTGATGTCCAAAAGGTACAATAACATGTTTGAGAGAGATAAATAAACATTTTTGTTGATTTTTATGAGATAAGAATACTATGAAAAATATACTAGTTTATTATGCCGAACCCTATTTATTTTAACACATAGAATATTCTTAGTTTAAAATAATTCATTTATATCAAAAATTAATTTTAATCAAGGATTTAAATAAGTAAAGCGACTCATGTTATAAAAGTTTTTGAGCATATCATCAACATATAAGATAAAATAAGTCATGATATTTTATATTGAATTAAAATAAAAAAAGTATCATATTAGATCCTAATAAAAGATAATAAGGCATAAAATAATCAAAAATTTTATAGCATTACCTTGAATCCTATTTTAAATCATAAAAAATATATATTTAAGAGGAAAAATTATTTAGATTTTAACTCTCTAGAGTAACCATCAGGAAAATAATTTAAAGTTACTCATTTAAATTACCATAAAGGAAGTTAGTTTTAACATCAATTTTTTCAATATAATGTTCAATCTAAGAGAAAAAATGAAGCAATAACATAATTGAAGAATTTTTAACAATTGGAAAATAATTTCAGAATAGTAAATTCCTTCTCTTTGAATGAATCACTAATAAGATAATATGTCTTTAAATTTTCATATATTTCCACTTGTGTTACATTTATCTCTCTTATAAATTCACTTAAATATAATTACATCAGTATTTGGTGGTTTATCTATGATTAACCAAGTGCCATTTGTTTTCATAAGGAATAAATTTCTTCATTCATGTCAAAGCCCCATTGATTTGAGTCTTTGTCCTTAAGGTATTTCTTATAGGTTTAGGGATCATCATCAACACGATTATGGGAAACATAGAAGGCATAAAAATTATATCATATTGGCTAAACAAAGGATGAGTTAAAAGGGAATATCTTAATCCTCTATCGAGATAAATGTTAGTCTACATTATTGGTAGGAGGTTTAACTTCTGATTTTGAATTTGAACACGAGCTCAAGTCATCCTGATTCACATGACGAGGATAAAGTGTAGTAGGCTAGAAAAAACATCAAACTAGGATAGAGGCTTAATTTCTTCAGTCTCACCTATGACTAGATCACTATTGTTCGATGTGATATATATTATTTTTGGAGAACATGACTCACAGAACACCACATCCCTAATAATGATTCATTTTTGGTAATCTATTATTTAACCCAATGTTTACAACCTTTCACACTATTAGGATATCACACAAAGATATATTTAAAAGAAAAAGGCTCATGATTATTAGTTTTTACTTGAGAATAAGTAGTTAAACAAAAGAATATGAAGTAACTATATGAGGGTGGTCTTCCATTCCAAAGTTCTTTTTGGGTTTTGAATTGATTGAGAGATTAAGGGAACCTATTTGTGTGGAAAACTACCATAGTGGCAACCTTTCCTTAGATGGATTTAGTGAGTCCCCATCATGAATTATTTATTTAGAATCTCTCTGAGATGAGCTTATTTATTGTTTTAGGAAGAACATTTTTTTGCTGGGTTTCCCTATTAGTGTGATGTATTTTAATACCATCAAATTCACAGAACTGAAACACTCAATGTATAGGTACTCTTATCCATTATCTATTTTCATAATTTTAATATTTCTACCAACTATATTTTTAAATAGGATTATCCAAGTTTTAATGTTCTAAAAAATAGAATATTTATTTTTTAGAATATAAATCCACCCCTTTCTTGATAATTCATCTATAAAAGTTAAAAAAATAAGAACCTCCACCATGGGAGGTAGTCCTAACCAGTCCCCAATAGTTATAATATCTACATTCTAAGGGCATGGAAACATTAAAGTTAGAACTAATAAATATTAATCTCCTATCATTACCCAACACACAATCATTATAGAATGGAAAGATACTTGGGGTGAGGTTATTAAACAACCCTAGTTCATTGAGTTATTTTAGATTACTAAATCTTAAAATCTTTAATATCATATTCCATATAATTGTATCATCAGTATTAGTGGTATAAATACTACCAAACCATCTAGACATGGTATCTATATTAAAAAAATACCACCTCTTAATGAGAGAACCATTTATGATAGTTATAGAGCCTTTGATGACATTTAGTGAGCCTGATTTAGATATGAAGGTATAACCCTTTTGGTCCATACTTCCAAAGGAAATTTGGTTCATATAGAGGCTAAGTACCCACCAAACATCAATAAATACGATGATAGAGTGGTCATCAAGTTCAATTAAAATATACACAATTTATTATACCTTACACCTCTTATTATTCTCTAAGAGGACATATTCTTCTACTTTCTTCACCTATTCTAGAAATGAGTATCTAAAAGGAAACAAGTTTAATTTGAACCTTCGGTCTAGGATCCACTCATGGTTCAAGGCATGGATGGACACATTAAAAAACTAAACTATGTTATAGCTAAATTCAACTAAAAGGGACCAGTCACTGGGTTTCTTGTTGTCATGTTCTTATTTATTCTTCCTGAACATTGGCTTAGTGTTCCTGGGCTCAACACAATGAATGTTTTTTTATTTCCCTTGTATTAGGTATAGATTTGAATTCCTTATTCTTCTTGAATTTATAATTTATAAACTACCTCCTTTCACCATTTTATTGTGGTATACCCCTAGTGAACAAACTCTCCAGATCACCTTTTACTATAGGTTTGGAATTAAATCCTTTATAGAGAAGGGATGACTTAACCTCTTCAAGGGTTAAGGATTCATGAACAAACATCATGTTTTATACGAAAGTGATATAAGAACCGTCTAATGAATTTATAAGGGGCATTTATTGATCTTCATCATAAAAAACTAAATTTATGTAGGATATATCTATCATTACTTTGTTAAATTCATTAAAATGCGATTTAATTAAACTACCTAGTTTCATTTTGAATGTAAACATTCAGTTTTATTATAAATCTAGTTAATTAATGAGTTTTCATGTATAATTTATATTGTTTAATCCATATAACAATAATAATCGATTCATCGGAAAATTTATTAATAACAATTTCTCTTAAATAAGGAAGAGGAGAACTATGATCCTTAACCAAGAATTAAGGGGGAACATATTGACATTTAGTGGATGTTTTTCCAATTCCAGATACTGTTAAAATAGGTTTCTTAAGCCCATATTGGGCCTAAATTAAGACTTTCTGAACCGTTAAGTCTCAGATTATTAATTATATAAATATTTAATCCATTTTCACCATCATATTTTTAAATTTAATACCTAGATTTTGATATTTTTACCCAAAGTATTTGATACCAAGTTGTTACAAAAAGCATTAAGCATCCCTCCGAAGAAACAGTTTTTATCCCAGGGTATACATTTTTGTCCAACATGATTTGAAATGCATTGAAATTAAATATTTTATAGTTTCTTTAATAAAAAAAAATAAAATAAGTCAATTTCAAATATATCAAAATGTGGAAAT
Source organism: Viscum album (assembly GCA_963277665.1). NCBI lineage: Eukaryota > Viridiplantae > Streptophyta > Magnoliopsida > Santalales > Viscaceae > Viscum > Viscum album. The sequence goes on from OY728149.1 coordinate 71,118,087, forward strand.
TAAAAAAGAATCCAATATTGAAAGAACGATATAAAATTGACAAAAAATGTGAACCAGTAAGAATTTGATACCACTGTATGTGGTGTAAGTGAAACAGAAATAGAAGAATGTACAATCCAAAGTAGAACCAAATGAGAATTTTTTATGTATAATTATATTGTAGTAGAATTGAAATATACAAAATTTAATAAAGAAAAACATTAGTAAAAATGATATAAAGATTTAAAATGATTCATTAATGTTGGGTCTTATGTTTATGGAATGAACACCTCCCACATATATAGTTTTATTATGATTAGAAAAGAATATGAGTATATGATTGAATCTTATAAGAATTGAAAATAAATAGAAGCATGCAAGAATTGTTTACTTCAAAATATAAAACAAAAGCATCGTCAATAATTACAAGGCCTGAGATGGTATCTCATTGGTGGTCCTCAACTCTTTACACTCTTGGAACATGGGGATGTGAGTCAAATAGATCTGAAGATTAAAATGTAATTTCATGAATCTGGATTAGTCACTGAGAGGACACATGTCCTTCACTATGAAAGGTATGTCATCTCCACCATAAATCAGATTGAATGGGAAGCCAAGGAGAACAACCGGCTAGGACCTGAACACATTTAAATCTAACGAATGACAAATTGTTCTAGGTTTTACATTGGAGACAAACTGGAGCCAAAACTAGGAGAGATACATTTTTTATAATTATTCTAAGAGATTAAGATTAAAGGGATATGAATACCATTGACATTTACAATGATTTGAATGGATCCTACTAACCATCGAGCACCACATGCCGACCTTGAATTGGAACAAAACAACAACAAGCACATGGTGGGTGATGGGGATCACTCAAGTAGAAAAGATAATCAATGGATAGGGAAACATAGCACATGTATTGATGAAACACAAGAACTGAGAATAACATAAATGGTCTGATCCGGAGGCCTAATAAACAAGACCATGTTAAATGCAACGTACTAGACGAAATTAAACCTAATTGAAAAAGAGAGTATCCCAACACTAGTATAATAAAAATTGGACCATATAAAAATGATTCTAAATCATTATTCATAAATTCAGTATAAAAATATTTAATTTTTGAATAAATTAAAATATGTAATTTTAATATAAAAACAAATGATATCCCCTAAATTCATAGAAATGTCTTCTTTCATTTTATTCTTTTTCCAAGAACTATAAATACCATCCTAAAAAATGTCATATTGGAACCTTTTATTGCTGAATCCTTTAATGTTTATAATGTTAGACATGTTGTATATTTTATGTTTTCTTCTCTATTTTTACATTCATTTAGACAACCTATTAGCTATGATTATTTCCAAAGGGTCTATTAAAAGGTTTATATTTTGAGAACTAGGGTGGTAATTTAACATCAAGAGATTCATGAAAAGATTTATAATAAAATGTAATGGAACCTTCATCATCCCCTAATAAAGATAGTGATCTGTTTATAGATATGAATTTTTTTTCATAAACATGTCTAAGAAAAATATTCTATCTACTGGGTGCTTCATAGTCCATTTCCAACAAATGGTCCGCATAACCATCTGTATTGCATAGTGACCACTGCTATTTTTTTGGTGTAAAAAATAATATAAGTATAATATATTTCCATAGTAATAAGGTAATTATAGTCAAAGTACTATTAAATTAAAACAGCACAATGTTAATATAAGAAGTGATATGATACATAAAAAGGTCAATGAGTATAAAGAAACTTATTGTTGAAAATAAATACAAAAAATATTAATATGAATACTGATGGAAGATAGAATCGAATATGTAAAGGATTCTATGAACAAAAAAATTATAATAGTAGTATTTATCATTGGATAAAATATATTAATTCAGAATAAAAATATATCATAAATATAATTCGAGAGATACATGATCAAATTATAAGTTTTATATAAATTATAAGTAGATTATTACAAGAAGAATATATCAGAGATGAACATTATATATATATATATATATATAATGATGAAAAGATATATATATATAAATAAATTAATACACATATAAATACAAACACACTAACATAGATTGCATGATATTTGGAATATAAATTTATCATCGCAAAATAAAATGCACTGATTAAGGGTGAAAGTTTATTAGTACTCACAAAAAGTGATGATAAAGTTAACTTTTATCAGCATTAAAAAAACCAATGATAAAAGGGTATCCTTTTTAGTGCTTTTTCTAGCACTGATAAAAGAACCCCAATCATTTATCAATGCTTTTTAGTGTAGATTAATGTGCCACCTTTTCAAGCGCTTTTTTTGCACCGATAAAGGTCATCGTGAGTAATTTAATTTATATATGAATATATATGTTTTAAATACGATTTATGTTACAATAAGTACATATATGAAAATATAATAAATAAATATGATATATATAAAATTTAAGAAAAAAATAATTGTATTTTCATAATTTTATATTTAAAAGATTATCAAATTTATATTAGTCTAAATTTTTAATAGTATATATATATTTATTAAATAATGTATATATAATTAAAATAAATATAATATATCAATATTTTATTTAAACAGTTATATAATATATAAATTAATATAATTATTTAAATATGTTTTTATATTGATATAAAATAATTTCAAATATACATACATGTATAACTATATGTTTGTATGTGTGTGTGTGTGTTTGTATATATGTGCGTGTGTGTAGATATGTATCTATATATATGTATGTGTGTGCACAAGTCTATTAATTAATTTAATATTATTTATTCTTTTTTAATATCTCTCCATTTTTAATATTTATTTACATATATGTATATATATATATTAATCTATTTACCATGAATATATGTGTGTATGTTTAATTTAGTTTTATTTAATTATTAAATTTTATTTAATTATTAATAATTTTTATGTCAATATAATTAATATCTAACAAATTTTTTATTTATATATTTAATATCATCTATTTATTCATTTTTATTCAATTTTTATATCTCTCTAATTCAAGTAAATATTACAAATTCACTTTTTTAAATATTCTTGTGATTTATTTTGATTGATTTATTTATTTTCAATATTAATTAATTTATCATTATATATTCACTAATAATTATATATATATATATATATTTATATATTTAAAATATTTATAAAATTAGATAATTTTTCGAAAAAGGTGGGATCAGAGTACCTTTATTAAGATAAATAAAAAGTACAAGAGAATACCACCTGAGAAAAATAATGAAAAAAATAATGGAACGAATACTAAAGAAAAAATGTCCAAACGATAAGAACAAACCCAAAATGAAATAAGTTATCTATTACCCTTATTTCTAGGCCAGCCACGAGGATTCCAACTTCTTCTCCATGATTTAGTCTTTTTCCATTTCTCAATATTATGAGCATTGTTATATTTACAAGATAAATCATGTATATCCAAATTTGGATTGGACCAAAGGTTGTATTCAATGTTGGGGGAGATAAACTCCAGAACCAGAAAATAATATATGTAGCTATATAATCCATGTTCTATATTTTAAAAAATTAATTCAACTTGTGAGTCAAACCAATCTTCATTATCCACTTAAATTACATGGGTAAAAATTTCTTGAATAAATTTATCTAGAGTAAATTTTTATTTTTTACTCCTCACTTCGTCACATTTTTCATTTGAGGCTTTACCAAAGCTGTCAAAGAAAATTTTAATTGCTTCTGTAAAGTATGTGTTAATATATGTATTCCAAATTTGACCCTGGTGCCTTTGTTTGATCTACTAAATCATTTTATTTAAGCAATGGGGTGGCTTTATGTTTGTTAGTTCCTTATTCCAACAGCTTTTTTAACCCACAAAATAGTTGTGAGAAATAGTTGAAAATACATTCACACTCTCATGAGAGTGTCGAAAATTGATTGATTCATCCATGATAGAGAGTTGTTATATGCTCAACACCGTGCCTTCCTTTAGAGCATTATGAATGGAAAAGGAAAGGTTCTTGAAAAAAATAAAAAATATCCATTTTTAATTCACCTTTGTTCTTTCTTAATGGAACCAAGTTATCCTCCTACCACAGTTGCTAATCTACATCAGCTTGAACTTCTAATTCCAAGTAATCCTGATCCTTCTCATTATCAAGATAAAATGAACCATCCTTCGTGTAACATCCCATGTAAATAATGAAAAAAACATTTTCATATTTATTAATATTTACAAATTAAATATTAATTTTACTTTAAATGGGTTTCTATGTTCGATAGCGTACCCGATACTCAACAAAGAGTTTCTTTGAAATCTTACGTTGCACACTAGTAATAGAATAATATTATTTCAAATTGCAGTTAATACATAGCCGTTATATTGGCAGGAATGGATAGAAATAACTAAAATATGATTATATATGTTTTTTAAATGTTTTCACTTTTATCTAATAAATGATAAAGGCTTAAAATATGGAAAGAATTCAATTTTAGGCGTATATGCCCTAGTTTTCATAAAAGGTTCACTTATCGCCTTTTGATGGAGAACTATCATTAAATATAGTTTTTTTCACTCTTATAAATTCTATTAGGTCAAATAAAACTCTTATTTAGAATCAGTACATCAAAATTTACTTTGTGTAAATTTTTGGTATTTTTCCGATAAAGTTCATTTTTTAATGAATAGTGTAAAATGTTGTATTTTAATTCAAAACCTCTTTTTAATCTAATTTATTTATATGATAATATTATATTTTTAATTGGTTTTAAAGTGAAATTAGAATATATGTTTACCATTAAATCCAATAGTGTTCATTGGAATTAATTTCACTTTGAAATCAGACTTAAACTAGTGTCAATCTTTTGATACTTATTGTTTCATAAAAACACGCTATTTGCTCTGACAGCGGGAATTAATTATTAAATAAATTAATGAAACTTATATGTTTTAATATTTTTAAAATGTAATTCATTTTTGAATTCAGAATATCAAATATATCTTAGGCTGATTTTTTGGTATTTTTCTGAAAAACATCAATTTTTGATGAATAGTGAAACCACTAAGTGGTACTTAAAAAACTGATTTTTCGTTTAAATGAAATTTTACCACCTCTGTGTTTTGAATTTAAAAAATCCAACATACATGGTTGTCATTAATAAGTAAAATGTGGTTCAAGAGGATTAAAATAATTTTTTGTGAATAGTAACTTATTAAGTTTTTAATCGCGATTAGAGGTAATTTGTGTAATTTAAGGTAAAAATAATGTTGTAATAATATTAAATGTACTTGAAACATGTCCTAACCTCATTGGATGTGTCATGGCTGACCAAGAAAATCCATGGGTCAACTTGGGGACCCCATGAAGCCACTTTGGTTGGAAAATGACATTTATAACTTTTTATTTAAAGTTAAAATAAAAATGTCACAAACATGAGTTGTTTTACTAGAACAATTTTTACATGGGGTTATAAAAATAACATTTTTGAATATAAATATTCATTGGAAAAGAAAAAATATTTCCTACATCATAGTATTTGTTTTATAATTTTTATACATTATATAAATTAATTTATTTATGACACCATGATGATGCTGTGATTACCTCATTATTTAACAATTTAAATAAAATGGAAAGATAATGTAAAATCTAAGACCTACACATGTACAAAACCTATTGAATGGGTGGATTTCGAACCATTATCACCTTATCCCCGAAACACATCATTTTGGGACCATTAAAATACGAAACGCATTCTAAAATAAAGTATCATTTCTTTACTTTCCAAGAGTGCCCCTCCTCTCCTCTTATAAAAGGCCCCTACCTCTACCACCTTACCCACAATTCCAAAGCCTTTGGCTCGGCCAAACCCTACCCATTTTGACTCTCCACATCCCTCTCTTACTCCTTTAACCCTCACATTTGGTAGAAGCCTTCCCAAGGAAGCATTTGAGCTCAAATCTAATAGAGTTACCCGATTTTAAGGACTTTAAAGAACGATCGAGTAAAGTCGGACCCGGGGTAAGGGACTTCATCTCAATCTCCTTTCATTGAGGAATATTTCATTTTATACACAACTATCTTTATACGGTGTATAAAACACTTTGACTTTTACTTTTATACAAAAGGAATCTTTTTTTACGAAGTGTTTTACTAAATGACAAAAATGAATGTTTCTTTTAACGTACGCGGTGACAACGACCATTTCTGCCACCGCGAGTATTATTTGGTCTTTGGCTTCCTCAACAAGCCATGATGTTTTTTAAATGAAATAAATACCATGTACTCTTTAATGTATTTTGGTATTGAAAATGGATTTTTAATGGATTTGTTATGACAATATATTTAAGTGATATATTTTGATCAATGTGTGGAAATGTTTTCTTTCCATTATATTTTTTTATGTCTTATGATTTTATAATGGTACTTGAACATTTGGAGGGTGGTTACATGATGAACCATATGACAGGTGGTTCCGTGAATACCAGGATGGGTGGTTACGTTATAACCTCTAATGCATTGGGTATGGAAGTCGGTTGTATGGCTATTCCATTAAGTATGTATGGATGTTGGTCGTCTGGATATTCCATTAAGTGATATGTGTGGAAGTTGACCATATGGTTATTCCACTTAAGTATATTTATGTCCCAAGTTACCCTTATATGTTATGTGTTCTTTATATGGGTTTTATGGTAATCCTTTGGTTACAAAGGGGTAAGTATTGATATTTTATTCAATGAAGTGTTTTTACTACTTCATGAAGGTGAAGGTATTACTTTGATAAAGTGAAGGTATTACTTTGATAAAGTATACATGGTTTACTTGATGTTTGAAAAAATTACAGTTTTCATTCTTTGTGTATCCCTTACTGATATTTTTATGCTCACCCCAAGTTTTTTTGAAATGTTTTTCATAGGACTTAATGTGGAATAGGGTCAAGGATGGGATCAAGGGAAAGTCATGCTATATAAAACTTGTAACTAGACATGTTTCTTTTTAAGACTTTTTTTTATTCTATGGAAACTTAGTAGAAGTGTCTACTTTGTAATCTTTTGAGATGTAATAGTTATGTTCTAATTCAATAAAACTCTAAACCTGAAAAGATCCTCAATGTGAATTATTCATTTAATTCAATATTAAGTAATGTTTAAGGCCGTGGGCTTATATTTGGTATCAAAGGTCGGTTTAGACAACTTTTGGAGTTAGAAAATTGTTAAATTATAAGTTAATTTATAGTATAACTGAAATTATATAGCATTTAAAGATTACCATGTTGCTTCTCCTAAAGTATTTCTGTGTTAAGAATGGTTTTTCATAGAGGAAACAGAACAGATTTTCTAGGAAGGCATACAGAGGGAAATGACCTTTTAAATCAGTATCCTGAGATGGTTAGAATCAGAACTAAACTGTTTTTTGCAGTGATGGATCTGTTGACTAAGGTGAAAAATATTGTTTGTTTTTATTGATGATATTTTGGTGTTTTCTAAAAGTATAGAGGAGCATAAAAGACGTTTAGGGGTTATTTTTCAAACCTTGAAAGAAAATAAATTGTATGCAAAATTCATTAAGTGTGAGTTTTGGTTACAAAAAATTTCCTTCCTGGGTCACATTGTTTCAAAAGATGGAATAACTATTGATCCTGCTAAAACAAAATTTGTTGAAGAATGGAAAAGACCCACAAATGTAACCGAGATCCGTAGTATTCTTGGTTTGGAAGGTTACTAACGAAGGTTTGTTGAAAATATTTTATGGTTATCTAGTCCAATGACTAAGCTAACTCATAATGGTGATAAGTTTATCTGGACAAAAGAATGTGATGATTGTTTTTAGGAGTTGAAAAGAAGATTGGTGAATGCCCTAGTTTTGGCACTTCCTTACAGGAATGGTGAGTTAGTTATATACAATGATGCTTCATTGAAGGGACTTGGTTGTGTCCTTATGCAGAATGATTAGATAATTACTTATGCTTCATGATAGTTTCAAACTCATGAGGTAAATTACCCTACACATGATTTGGAATTAGCTGATGTAGTTTTCGTTTTAAAAATTTGGAGGGATCATTGGTATGGAGTAAAGTGTGAAATATATACTGATCACAAAAGTTTAAAGTATATATTCACTCAGAAAGAATTGAACATGAGATAGAGGAGATGGATGGATTTAATCAAGGATTATGATTGTAAAATTCATTACCATACAGGGAAATCAAATAAAGTGGCTCATGCTTTGAGTCGAAAAAGTATCAGTGAAATCTTCTCTATCAGACAGAATTAAGCAAGAACAGAAGCAAGATAGTGAGTTGTAGAAAAAGGTAGAGCTGGTTCAGAAGGGTAAGTTTCCTGAATTCAAAATTTATAATGATTGTGTTTTGAGATTTGGGAAGAGATTGTGTGTGCCTTGTGATTCACAGTTAAAGAGAGAGTTGTTATGTGAAGCTCATAGTACTCCATTTTCAGTTCATCCTTGCAGTACTAAGATGTATAGAGATCTTCAGGAGTATTACTGGTGGGATGGAATGAAAATAGATATTGCTGATTTTTCTGTGAATTTTTTGACTTGTCAATAGGTTATAGCAGAGAGGAAGTTACTGAAAGGGGTGCTTCAGCCTTTACCAGTGCCAGAGTGGAAATGGGAGAATATATCCATGGACTTTTTTGTGGGATTACCGATGACATCTCGACGTAATAATGAAATATGGGTTATTGTTGATCGCTTGACCAAATCTTCTCATTTTCTTGCTGTATGAGATACTTTTTCCCTAGATCAACTTTCCAGTTTGTATCGTAAAGAGATAGTCAGGTTACATGGAGTTCCTCTCTCCATTGTATCTGACCGTGATCTCAGGTTTACTTCTAACTTTTGGAAAGGCCTTCAGAAGTCGTTGGGTACTGAATTAAATTTTAGCACAGCTTTTCATCTGCAATCAGATGGGCAGTCAGAATGAACAATTCAGTCCTTGGAGGATATGCTACAAGCTTGTTCGATAGATTATCAGGGAATTTGGGACCAACATATTTCATTGGTTGATTTTTCTTATAATAACAGTTTTCATTCCAGTATACAGATGGCACCATTTGAGGCATTATATGGGAAGCGGTGTCGAACTCTGCCATTTTGGGATGAAGTGAGTTAAAGGAAGTTGATGGGACCAGAATTGGTAGAATAGATGGAAGAAGAAGACAAATTGATTTAGAAACACATGAGAACAGCTCAAAGCAGGCAGAAGAGTTACACGGATAACCGGAGGAAGGATCTATCTTTTGAGGTAGGTGATCATGTTTTTCTCAAGGTTTCTACATGGAAAAGTGTGATGATATTTGGTAAGAAAAGAAAGCTGAGTCCAAGGTTCATTGAACCATATGAAATTATGGAGAAAGTTGGATCAGTTGCTTACTGAGTGGCTTTACCTCCAAGTTTATCTCTGGTACACAATGTTTTTCATGTTTTGATGTTAAGGAAGTATATGCCCGATCCATATCATGTTTTGAGTCCAGAGATAGTTCAGCTAGAGGAGAACCTATGTTATGAAGAACAATCAGTCCAGATTCTTGACTAAAGAGAGCCAGTGTTGCGAAATAAGGTAATTCACTAGGAAAAGGTTTTGTGGAAAAATTATATTGTTGAAGAGGCAACGCGGGAATCTGAAAATGCTATGAGGGATAAATACCCCCACTTATTTTGATAAGTGAATAAAATTGTGAGGACGCAATTCCCAAAAGGGGGGAAGGATGTAACATCCAAGGTAAATAATGAATAAAACATTTTCATATTTATTAATATTTACGAATTAAATATTAATTTTACATTAAAGGGGTTGCTATGTTCAATAGCGTACCCGATAGGCAACAAAGAGTTTCTTTGACATCTTACGTTGCACACTAGAAATAAAATAATATTATTTTAACTGGTAGTTAACACATAGTGGTTGTATTGGCGGGAATGGATAGAAATGAATAAAATATGATTATATATGTTTTTAAATGTTTTTACTTTTATCTAATAAAAGATAAAGGCTTAAAATATGGAAAGAATTCAATTTTAGGCGTATATGCCCTAGTTTTCACTAAAGGTTCACTTATCGCCTTTTGATGGCGAACCGTCATTAAATATGGTTTTGTTCACTCTTATACATTCTATTGGACCAAATAAAACTCTTCTTTAGAATCGGGACATTAAAATTTACTTTGTGTAAATTTTTGGTATTTTTCCGATAAAGTTCATTTTTTAATGAATAATGTAAAATGTTACATTTTAATTCAAAACCTCTTTTTAATATAATTTATTTTTATGATTAGATTATCTTTTGAATTTTTTTAAAGTGAAATTAGAATATATTTTTACAATTAAATCCAATTGTGGTTGTTTTAATTAATTTCACTTTGAAATCGGACTTAAACTAGTGTCAATCTTTTGATACTTATTATTTCATAAAAACACGCTATTTGCTCTGACAGCGGGAATTAATTATTTAATTAATTAACGCAACTTATATGTTGTGAATTTTGTAAAATGGACTTCATTTTTGAATTCGTAATATCAAATATAGCTTAGCGTGATGTTGTGGTATTTTTTTGAAAAACATCAATTTTTGATGAATAGTGAAACCACTAAGTGGTACTTAAAAAACTGATTTTTCATTTAAATGAAATTTTACCACCTCTATGTTTTGAATTTCAAAAATCCGACATACATGGTTATCATTAAGAAGTAAAATTTGGTTCAATGGGATTAAATTTTTTTGGTGAATAGTAACTTATTATGTTTTTAATCGCGATTAGAGGTAATTAGTGTAATTTAAGGTAAAAATAATGTTGTAATAATATGAAATGAACTTGAAACATGTTCTAACCTCATTGGATGTGTCATGGCAGACCTAGACAATCCATGGGTCAACTTGGGGACCCCATGAAGCCACATTGGTTGGAAAATGACATTAATAACTTTTTCTTTAAAGTTAAAATAAAAATGTCACAAACATGAGTTGTTTTACTAAAACAATTTTTATATGGGGTTATAAAAATTAGATTTTTGACTATAAATATTCATTGTAAAGGTAAAAATATTTCCTACATCGTAGTATTTGTTTTATAATTTTTAGACATTAAATAAATTAAATTATTTATGAAACCATGATGATGCAGCGATTACCTCATTATTTAACGATTTAAATAAAATGGAAAGATAATGTAAAATATAAGACCTACACATGTCCCAAACCTATTGGATGGGTGGATTGCAAACCCTTATCACCTTATACTCGAAACACATCAATGTGGGACCATTAAAATCCGAATATCATTCTAAAATAAAGTAACATTTCCTTACTTTCCAAGAGTTCCTCTCCTCTCCTCTTATAGAAGGACCCCACCTCTACCACCTTACCCACACTTCCAAAGCATTTGCCTCGGCCAAACCCAGATCATTTTGTCTCTCCACATCCCTCTATTACTCCTTTAATCCTCACATTGGGCATAAGTCTTCCCAACGAAGCCTTTGAGCTCAAATCTAAGAGAGTTACCCGATTTTAAGGACGTTAAAGAACGATCGAGTAATATCGGACCCGAGGTAGGGGACTTCGTCTCAATCTCCATTCATTGAGGCATATTTAATTTTATACACAACTATCTTTATATGGTGTATAAACCACTTTGAATTTTACTTTTATACAAAAGGAATCTTTTTCTACGAAGTGTTTTACTAAACGACAAAAAGGAATGTTTTTTTAACGTACGCAGTGACAACGACCTTTTCTATCGCCGCGAGTATTATTTGGTCTTTGGCTTCCTCAACAAGCCGTGAAGTTTTTAAAATGAATGAAATACCTATACTCTTTTATGTATTTTGGTATTGAAAATGGTTTTTATAATGGATTTGTTATGTCAATATATTTAAGTGATATATTGTGATCAAAGTGTGGAAATGTTTTATTTCTATTATATTTGTTTTATGTCTTATGATTTTATAATGGTACTTGGACATTTGACGGGTGATTACGTGATGAACCAATGACGGGTGGTGCCGTGAATACCTGGATGGGTGGTTACGTTATAACCTCCAATGCATTGGGTATGGAAGTCGGTCGTATGGCTATTTCATTAAGTATGTATGGAAGTTGTCCATATGGCTATTCCATTAAGTGATATGTGTTAAAGTCGACCGTATGGTTATTCCACTTAAGTATGTTTATGTCCCAAGTTACCTTTATATGTTATGTGTTCTTTTTATGGGCTTTATGGTAATCCTTTGGTTATAAAAGGGTAAGTAATGATATTTTCTTCAGTGAAGAGTTTTTACTACTTCATGAAGGTGAAGGTATGACTTTGATAAAGTGAAGGTATTACTTTGATAATGTATACATGGTTTACTTGATGCTTCAAAAAGTAACAGTTTTCATTCTTTTTGTATCCCTTACTGAGCTTTTTATGCTCACCCCAAGTTTTTTTGAAAAGTTTTTCATAGGACATAATGTGGAATAGGGTCAAGGATGGGATCAAGGGAAAGTCATGCTATATAAAACATGGAAGGATTCTATCATTATTTCTTTCAAATTTTCAATGTCCATAGGGACTCCCTTATGGTGGATGCCTCTACTATATTGAAGGGGATACCGTTCTTTCTCTCTCATGGTTTCACACATAGTAGGGTTCAAACCATTTCTTATATTATCCACCTGCCCATCTGGCTAGATATCAAAATTATTTACACAATCACCTATTTAGTTTGTTAATGTATAAATTACATCAATAGTTGAATGGATATTTATCACACATATTAGGATGAAAATAAGGATGTTGACTCCCTAGAATAATGGGACACTCCTTAAAATTAGTGCATCATCTTCCCTATCACAGGTTCCCCTCCCCCAGAGTAATTTTTTCTTATCTAGCATGATTTATTGGGTCACCATTATTTTGTATCCCCTTGAATGTTTTATGACATTCCCCTTTTTGTCAATAAAATTTATTAATTTTGGATGGATGTTTCCCTGAACTAAATATTGTCTCAAGGCTCGGTATAAAGAGTTAAAGGCATTCTAAGGAAGTTTTTTATGAGCACTCAATACCCTGTTGGCCTCATCAGAAAAAATAAAATACATGTGAATAAATTTAGGATAATGGATACCAATTGGTATAAAATGTTTATCAAAAAAATTATTCATAAATTTATTTTACATGTTGTATGAATAAATTATTTTTATTTACTTTCTATTTACTGAGAGTTTTGTTTGAGTGTGATTTAGATCATATGATATTGTTAAGATACTAAAAATAATAAGTTATGCATGCATATGAAAAAAAGTGATAGAAATGTACAACATTGATGTTTTTGACATGAAATATTGTTTCTTACACTGAGTTCCCACTCACTAGTATTAGATAATTTTTTAATGACTCATTACCAAGTAAAAAATTCACATGATAAAAACCATTGAGTAGAATATAGTTGAAAGATGAATTGGTTTTGATATCAAAAGGATAAAAATATAGAATTTATTTATTAAAAAAATTTATTATGGATTAAGTGTAAATATGTAGGTCCAATGGTTGTTAAATGTTCCAATAGTTCAATCAATATGAGGTTAATAAAGAGCCCAAAGGTTTGAAGGTGATACAAGGAGTGAATAGTTCAAGAGATGAAGCTATTTTTTTAATAGTATAATTTTTTAGAAGTAATATATAAAATAAATGATGAAAAAACATGTTAGAATTAGATTTAGTGGAATAAAATGGGATGTGAAGTGGTTGAAAGGGCCCAACCTAAAATAGTATGGAAAAGGATTTCCTAAAATCGGGGGATGAAAATCTCTATAAATATGTATTTTAGATGTTAATGGGATTTATATTTCCCCATGTAAACCTTTATCAAATATATATATATATATATATATTAAAAGGATTGGAACTAAAAATAAACCCTCACAAAGTTCATATATTCAAACAGAATTTGAATAAAAATCAGGAGATACCCAAAAGGTGGGAAGAGTGAGAAGTTAAATATAGAGATCCATCTTTCCCTAATAAACTATTTATTAAACATGTCTTATATATATGAATGAGTTTGAAACTAAAATTATACCCCCATAGAGATAATATATATGTATATAATTATAAGGAAAATATAGGGAATCCTAAAAGGGGAAATAGTGAAAAGGAAAATAAAGATTAAAATACCGTTTGTATTTTATTAACAAAATTAGAGTGAGAAACATTGGAGCGATTAGTATACTATAAACCCATAAAATGAATACTATTTTAAAAAAACAGAGTTTAATGAAATGTGTCATTTGTGGGGGAATTTTAAATAATATAAAATTGGGGAGAATGCTGAAACTAAGAGATTGTGTGTTTGATTTATTAAATATTGTTATTGAATGTGTTGAAAAGTATATGGGTTTTATATATTTTGACAAGTATATTAAATATTATATTACAATATATCGTATTTTGAATTAAGAAGTGGTTTTTAATTCATAGAAATGATATTCATATAGTTTTCTAAGACACACATGTCATTTAAGTTGTTAAGAAAATTAATAATGGGGAAGTCTAAATATTATGGAAGTGAAGAGGAATACATTTTGAAATAGAATGTAGAATTTCTATGAATGAATATCCCAACACTCTATATGTTTTATCACCATGTTGTAATTTTATATTCTAAAAATATCATCAAAATAAGAATTATATTGGGAAGGAGAGGATGAAGTGAAATAAACTATTAGAGAGTCTACCTGTATGGGTGAAAATAAAAGTCTCTTGTAAGCCGCTGAATATAAAAAATGGAAAAAAATATTTCTCTAGTGTATGTGATATTAATTATAGGATATTTCACGCTATGGTTAGAGTGGTTCAAATCATTTAATGTATGTGAAAAAAGAATTCAATCCATGAGATGCATGGCCACACCATGAGGAGCATACTAGTATAAATTTTGAAAATTATTATGGAAGATATCCAGATATATGTAATTTTCACTCAATCCATATGTGTGATATTACATTCCATGATTGAAAAATCACACCATGATGAGTAATATAAATATCTTCATGGGGTTTCCTCTTTAGAAATGGAATTGATATGACTTATGGATCACATCACAAAAGAGAGGATTTTAGTATATCATAAAAAAATTTAAAGGGGTCACACTACAAAAACAACTATATAGAAAATTGGGAGTCATGAATGTTTTTGATTTTGTTATCTAGTTTTGTATGTAGTGTTCACTCCACAAATCACTATGTGAATCCATTACATGATTGAAGTTCATGAAGTGTTTCAAGAGTCATTCCTCGATTTGAAAAGTATTAAAGATAAGATATGGATCATTTTTCTTATATTTTATTGTAAAATAGGAATAAAACCATGAATAAGGATATCCTATTAGGATCATAATGGCATACAAGAAGACCATTCTATAATAAGGTATATCACATCATGGCCTAGTTATTTATATATTTATGTAGAATATATATTAAGAATTTAAAATGGGGTTTTTATCATGATTTCTATGGAGTGACTCTTTGGGATGTAATTTTCATGATTACAATAATTGTGTGGTAAAAGTATAATTATACTGGTTGATTTTTGAAATAATAATTAATCTAAATCATTGAATTATGGGTTTTAGTTTTAGGAAGATATTAAAATTATTTGAGAAGTTATAAAAGGTGGGTGACGACAACTTTGGGGATCCAAATGGAGAGAGTAAAATCATATTTTTTTATATATTGGTGAAAAGGGGGAGATATGTGTGCTACATGGGGTTCAATTGATTATAGAAATTATTTTAAATACGGATGAAATAATATGTATGGATTTCATTACTTGAAATGGTTGTTATAAAAATATTAAAAAGGGCTTATATAAACATGGTTAAAGAATAATATTCAAGAGTTTACTTGATGATGGGTTAATTTATAAGAAAAAGTGTAAAATCACATAGAAAGTGGATAATAACATCTAGGCCTAAATGAATAAGACACATGACTCAAATCTCTACAATTATATGATCATATTCATCTTGATGAACATGTGTTCAATTAATGGATAGATTATGTATTAAACTCTCTGTAAATAGTGATACAAAGTAAATCAATAACCTATATTGACCTAGAAGAGACAATAATGTTGAAAAACTATTAATAGGGACCTCATGTTTTAAAAATGATTATTTCTTTTACTAAAGATGCTTATAAATGGGAATAACATGGATTAACCGTAGGATCAATTCAGTGTCCTTCCAAAACATTTTTTAATAAATAAAGTGTGTAGTATTAATTACTATTATGTCCCCACATTCTTAGTGTTTGATCCTTGGATTTTTTAATTATGTTGAAGCAAGTCCTCATGTCCAATGTATTTTTTAAACTTCTATGTTATATGAGATTTGGAGAGAATGTAATTGATCAACATGATTAACATTGGGAAAATGTAAAAGGGATATAATAATGTCAAAGTAAAACATGAATTGTGAAATATCCTTATTCACCACACCCCCACCCCAAACACACCCTCATAGATTCCCAGCTTACAGAAATACACTATTCTATTCATGAAATATATCATGTAGACAAGATCACTATTCCAAAAAAAATAATTATTCCAAAATTAATTCACACAAAAAATTATTTGAAAGACCACAATGATCATGTAAATATTGAAAATTTATTTTATTTATCATGAATAGGCACCAGGTAATAATTCAATTTAACATGTGTCAACTCATCTATTATTTAAATATAATAGTGAAAATAAATTGAAACAAAAAAAATATAAAAAAATTAAATGATATAATTTTTTTCCGGATTAGTTAGTCTCAAAAAACAAAAATTTAGAGTTTTATTTAATATAGAAATTTAATAAATAATAAATATGGTAAAAGTATAGGATTATAATTTTATAGTGAAACTTTGATCGAATAAAACATCAAACAGTTAGTATATAACTGAGATTGATCATTACTCAATATAAATATGAAAAAATTATCCCTAAAAATTACTCAATCTAGAAAAAATCATGGAGAAATATTTCATGGATTTCATCATATATTAATCTACCAAGGGGTATCAATAGAGAAACCAAACAGAGAAGCGATAAGGGAGTCACAACTGATATTGGGGAAAGGAATGACACTTCCAACTAGTATGATTCTGGTATGGAGGAATTGTAGGGGTCATCTTGCTTAGACATGGGAGCAGTGTTGGGGGTTAAGGAAGGGGTGTGAATTAGTGATCAAGGGAGAGGTATCATTGGTCGAGGGAGGGTCCATGATTGGGATTTGGGTAAGGTAATGGGTGTTAATATATAGGACTTGGGGGTAATAGATTAGGGATGTATGGATAAATATTTAATCTTTTAAAATGGAAAAGTGACTGATAAATAAAGATTTATTATTTCCCAAAACTAGGGAAAATAAGTCTTCAAGTAGTGATTCTATTTTTGGAATATAGAAACCATTAGTGATTTTTTTGTTGAATACATGTAGAATTTTTTAATTTATTCATTAATAAATGATACTTAATAAAACGACCCACAAAAATAATAGATTGGTCTAGATCCCAATAAATTAGAATAAAAAAGGTCAAATTTGATTGATTATGATATTCTCCCACGTTTAATAGAAGTAATTTTATAAATTTTTTTCAAAGATACAATTCTTTCATAAACCAATTTAAATCATGTTTTGATCTTGTAAAGGCACTTTTAGTTACCATTTTTTTTTCTGTTTTCACTTATCTGAACCAATATACAATGCTTGATTTTTGAATCTATAAAAGAATTAATATGTTACATAATATTACTTATGATATCTTTCATGTAAATTGTTCCATTTTTCACACATTCTACCACAATATCCCCATTTCTTTTGGATTATCAAATACATGTGGTACAATGTACATTATAATTATTTTTATTAATAGAGACAATTTTCCTCATAGTTTAATTATATATCTTGCTCTATTTAATATCAATCACCAATGTTAGATGTATATTACTCATAACATGGCAGTCCAACAAAATTCAATTCAATGATAAAAAATATTTGGTTATAAACTAGTTAGTGGTTGGTGAAAAATTTTCTGTTGTAAATAATCTTCAATCTACATAAATTATAATCCAGAAATAGGATTTTCAAAATGATTGATATTTACCCCCACACTATTATATTGATATTTTTTAGAGAGTAAGTTTCATATTGGAAATCCTAACTAGGATGTTATACCAATTACATAAATTTTTTAAAATGAAAGTTATAATGTAAATAGTATTTAGTGATTTATTATGTCTTGATAAAACCCATATACAATAATTAATAGGTATTAAAACATTTCATTATTGAAGGAAGAAATATTAAAATAATTTCTAATTATGACACTCAATATTCTAGTCACTAAAAATTATAATTTAATTTATAATTATAAACATATAATATCAACTCATGTGAAATGATAGGAAATTTTTAAATGTTTTAAAATGATATATATGTATATAAAAAATGTTTCTATACATAATAAATGAACTTTTTGTGATTTTTGGGTTGAATCAATTCAGAATAATATAGATTAGATTTTATTAGTGATTTTTATTGGCTTTAATGGAAGTAAAAAATAATTGATGCTTTAAATTCCAATTAAAATGAATATATTTTATTAGTGATAGTTTTAGCAGTTAGAAAATGAACTTTTATCAATGTTATTTCTAGTGTTGATAATTACCCTAAATTTTAGTAGTTTCCTGCTATGTACACAACACACCATAACAACGAAATATATAAAATATAAATAAATTAAAAATAAATTTACATTATAATAAATTTTATTTAGAAATAAATTTTATTTTAAAACATTTTAATTCATTACAACTTACAACTGAAATAAAAAATACAACAAATATGAAACTATGTGGACCTATATTCTACCTACCCTGGTACCCCTTCCCAATAGGTCCTGAAAATAGAACCATTTGGAGAACACACTTCCCCTATCTTGAAGAAAAGAAACATGTACCTATATTGAAAATAATAATTATTTTAATAATAATTTAAAAAGATTAATAAAACCTAAATATAAAAAAATAATACATAAATATAAACTAAATAAAAATAATAAATTAATGATAAAATGATATACATAAATTTAATGGATAATATAATACAAAAAATCATAAAATAAATTTATACGACACACCCATCACGTTCTCTATATTTTTAGTATGTTATGCACGTTACACCATACCAGTCAATCCGTATATCATATTGATGTCAAGTTAATTACTACCTGTCAAAAATGGGTCACTAATCATTGTACTAAATTATATAAAATACTCGAACAGGTTTCTTATTTTTTGACTATGTGAAGCAAGTTTTGAACAAAATTTTCATATTTAAATTTGAAAAAATAGAATTTTAGTTATACTAGTAACAGAACATGTTGGATTGATGTCATGTAAATTTATTTATGTCAAAAAAGGATTAAAAATAATTTTACTAAAGTATTACAATGATGTATAATCATTTTATCAATCTTGAGTAACTGGAAACTATTTTAAACTAAACTGACTTCTTAAAATGAAAACACACACATTCAGTCATACCAGACACAGTGGGTGGTATATTTTTTGAGGATAAATAATACACATAAAAAATTGATATTTTTTATAATGTATCAACAAAATATAAAGGGTTTGAATAAGTTTTGAGTATGAGACATGTTTTTAAACATAAATGTCAATTTAAAATGAAAACGTAAACGTTCAATTATATAGGCCACACAGTGTGTTAGATTGTTATGAAATTAATTAATAAATGTTAAAAATTAATTATTAATATTTTACGTAATGCATCAATATAATATGAGTATTTTGTTTTCAAATTTTTTATGTGATGTCCATTCAAGACTAAAATGTATCTTTTGAACTGAAAACATAAAATTTCTGTCATACTGGCCACACTGTGCGTCATATTGATGTGGGATACATTTATACAGATCAAAAGTTAATTATTCTTATTTTTCATTAATTATCATTACAAAAGGAGTAAATTTTCATAGTTTTCGAGTATGTGATGTACATTAGGAACTAAAATTTTTCATTAATGCTAAAACCATACATTGAGTCATATCAACTAATTTGTGAATTTTATTGATGTTTGGTTGATTCCTACATGTTATAAATAAATCAAAAATCATTTTCATAAATTATGAATATAACGTGAGGGTGTTATATTTTTTTTGATTATATAATTCTTTTTTTGAACTAAAATGGAACATTAAAACTTAAAAAATTCAATTTTAATCACTCGTGAAATACTATAGGTTGGATCGATGTGATATTAATTAATAAACATAAAAAATGAATTATCTATATTTTTCTTAAACTATTAAGTAAATATATGAGTTTTCTAAGTTCTAACTATTTGGCTACACTATTAACTAACATATTTCATTCATACTAAAAAAACACACTTTGATTCATAATAGTCACATTTTGTATTAGATTTATGTTAGTTTTATTCATCAACATCATAAATGAATCCTGAGTAGTTTCCATAAATTAACAAGTTAACTTGAGGGTGTTATCTCATATTTTTTCACATGATGCAATTTTTCAACTAAAATTTCACTTTTAATCAAAAATCACACACTTTCGATCATATCTACCACACCAAGTGCTATATTGATGTGGGATTAATTTATACATTTCAAAAATTAAATATCAATATTTTTCCAAAACTAAAAATATTTTATTTTATTTTTTATTTTTTTAATTATGCATTGTTTTCTTATGAACTTAAATGTTACATTGATACTGAAAACACACACTATAAGTTTTTTCCGGAATCAATGTGTATTGGATTGATGTAAGGTAAATTCCTACACATTATAAATAAATAACTGATCATTTTAAAAAATTATCAAGACAATATGAGTGTGTTTTGTTAGTTTTCAATATGTGATTCATGTTTTAAACATTAAAGTTAGTTTAAAAGTCAAAACATGTACATTTGTTCATAACGACTGCACTATATGTTGAATCAGAATGATATTAATTATTATACATCCAAAATTCATTATTAATATGTTATATAATGTTTCATGATAATTTGAGTATATTTTCTTTGTTTTGATTATGTGATGCATGTTGTGTAAAGAACCTGACCCTAATAGCCTAGATTTGGTGGTTACATTATTATATAAGAATAATATATAAGGAATCACATCCCAACAGAATGAATAGTTTAGTTGTCATGGTAAACTGCATACAATCTTTTGATTCATATTATAATTAGAAATATTACATACACAATGTTTTTTTATTTGATATTGATTAATTACACCTTAGAATTTCATTTCATATCAATCACAAAACACTTTCAAGTATACCGGGGAAAATAAATGCTAATAATGTGGTGATATAATATAATTAATAAAGGTATGCATTCAATAAAATATATAATTAATAAATTCAAATAATCAATATGGAAAGGAATATAAAAAAAATACAATTGAAATATTAACTTGATCATGATATAACGAGAATAAACGAATGTCAAATAAGTCCATAGAAAAAATAAATTCAGAATGAATCATATCAATGGATTATCTTTCTAAATGAATAATCACAGGGACATTAATAAACAATCTCATAATGAAAAAATTCATAATTGAAGGCATATAAAACATATTATCATGAACTTTTACAAGAATGTTTAAATCTTTGGTTACAAACTCATATAATTTGGCCAACTAACTTGTCTCATGAGACATGTTGATGCTTTAAGGGGATATCTATAATTGGGCCCCACCCATAACGTACTAATTCTAATTCACTCCTTATATGAAAAGGGTGAAACATAATCAGTATAAATATTCTTATTAAAAAACTAACATTGGAAATTTTAATACTTACCCTAATCAAATAAACATAAATACAAACCATCAAGAGTAATATGGTAAATAATAATAAAATTTTACATACTTAGTCAACCTGATCTTAAACCATCCAATTAAATAATAATGATTATTTATATACAATATATCTCCAATAAATCATATAAAAAACAATTAATTGAGGTCATTGATAAATATTAATACCAGTAAATTTCATTTAAAACATGGTAAAAATAACTTTTTCACATTGAAAATATGTTTAAAATAAAATATCAAAAAATTATTTTTGAAAATTATTTTACTTTAAAATAACCTTTGAACACTTGTAAAATAATCTTTTAAACATTTAGTTGTCATGATGGTTGATGATCGTGTACATATTTTACACATTTGAAGATATATTCTTTTCATATTTATTGTAAAATAAAAATATAACTTGTTTTGAAAATGACATGAATATTGCATTCAAAAAATGTTAAATGTAAAAATGGGTAAACATTCGTTTATTAAATCCTTTAAAAATTGTTAATAACATTTTTAGTAAACATGTTTTTTGATTAAAAATGGTTTTCGATCGAAGAGAGATATAAAGTCAGATTTTCTTAAAAGTATTTTCTTAATCATTAAAAGTAAAAAATGGTAGAAAATGGTAAAATTAATTGAAAAATATCATGAATAACTAGAGGGGAATAAAATATAATTTCTTTAATATAGTAATATCAAGTAATTTTCCCAAGTGATACTTAAACAAAAACTATCTCCAATAATGATGAGATAGTAAAAGGACCCTAGCAACTTTAGAAACTTATAAATATTAAGAACCATAAAATAAATAATAATCAAATAAAACATTAAATTCCATGGATATAAATATATTCATGATATAAAATATAATGTTGGTAGTATATACAACATTAATATGAATAAGTGGTGAATATAGTGTATTTATCCTGGAATTAAAAGTGAGACACGAAACCCTTATCCCTAGTTTGAGTTCCTTTATTTGTGTCTAAACCGCATGTATATTTAATATAGGTTTAATATAAATCTATTAGGTAACCATAATCAAATATACCATACTATATATGATTTAATTATATTTTTTCATCATTTTATTAAAAATTATTTGATAAAATCATTGTTTTGGGTGATAATTACTTTGTTTTTCATATATATTTTTGCTCAGTAATTTTGGTCATTTTTATTTGATCATTGATAAATAATATCAAAAAAAATAAATCATGATATAAATATCATATATATTCATTATATTTACATTGATAGTAATCTATTAATACTGGAGATTGAAAATGAATTACATCATTCTTGTAGACGATAGGCTATACGTACGCATGAATTTGTTTTCGTTTTTCTCAATGGATTAAAAATAATAATAAAATATTAATTAATATTTATAACATCATATATAATTCATATATAGAATTTATATTAATCAAATATATAATTATTACAATCCCGGAAAAAAATTCACATCGCTATGTGGAGACAACAGTCCACACTTACGCACGAGCGTCATTGTTTCTTTTTAATGGATTAAAAGTTAAGAAATGATATTTAGGTTATATTTAAATTATTTTGTTTATATAATAAATATTACATATATTAATTAACTTTAACTTTAATACCATTCATGTAATGTGTAATCGAAAAACGAATCACATCCTTTCGTTAGGGGGTAGTCTGTGGTACACAAGAGTTACATTATCGTATCACCCATAGAATGTAAATTAAGAGTGCATATGTTATATAATAACTATAGAAGTTTATATATTTAATAAATATAAATAAATAATTATATTTCTCATTGAATGGTGGTAATGGAAAACTAATTACATCGTTTCACGAGGCATAGTCCTCCGTATAAATGATCATCAGTTTCGTTTCCCATTTTATTGAAGAGGAGATGGATATATGTTATTACATTAATCTAATAATAAATTTTTATATTATATATCATGTTTATATTATATTATTATATTTGAAGAAGTTTTTTTGGAGGAGGAATATGAAATAATTAAATATGCATGTTTATGAATTTTACCTCTTCTTTGGACAACATCTTTAGTTGTATAAAAAAATACTTATTAGGATGGATTCATAATCCAAATACACACTATATTATGTGGGTAGTGAATTAAAAAATTCATTTATATTTGTATTGGTTAAACTATACAATTTAGGATGTGTGAATATTGGAGGAGAGTGGCTCGCCTTTTATAAGTGGTGGACAAGACCCATATGAAATTTTTGAAAAGGTAAAGTGATACCCATGTTTTTCTCATGAAATAAGAATACAATAGGGTTATATATGAATCAATGGAGTTTATAAGGTATAAATATTGAATATAATGAGTTCTTACATGTTTTAGGACATTTTTAACCCTTATCTTCTTAGTTTAATGTCCCAGGTAAACTCATTTTTACCTTCACCGTGGTCAATGTTTTTTACCCTTTTTACTATTCATTATGGAAAAAAATCAGTATAACTAATTAGATAATATAAGTTATTATAATTCTAAATATGGAATCTATTTTTACACACTCAATTCATATAAGTTTCAAAATTCAATTTAAAATTTAACTAAAGATGCGACAAAAGAGTAGTTTTCCAAAGGGAAAATTATTTTAAGTATAGAATTTTTTGAATTCAAAATTCAATTTGAAATTAATTCAAATAAACTAAATTAATTAAATTTTAATTTAATTGAACTTATTTATGTTAAAACAAATTTGAAATATATTTATTTTTTAAATAATTTAAATTTTATTTTATTTTCCAATAAAATCTATTTTTTTCACTACTTACGAATAAAATAATCCTTTCAGAGAATTATTAAAAATTAACCATAGATAATTATCACATGTATATTTAAAAAATAAATAAAATTTCTAAAAGTGTAAAAATTTAATTCTATAGTATGTGTACAAAGCGCGATTTGACCGCCTTTTAGGAAATGCAAATTATTAAAAAAAGTTCCTTTTATTTCAAATGGTTGTTATATTATTTCTAATAAATATATAATAATTGAATTTGTTTTATAAATTTTTAAAACATAAAATATCCATAATATAGTTATTACTATTCATATACACTAACTTAATGGCTATATTATAATCATCATGTTTTGATAATAATATTTTATTCAAGTGTATCTTTTCTTTTAAACCATGTGTTGTGAGTTACTCATGATGTCAAATAAATTTAATTTATTTGAAAATAATTATATCATAAAATTTTGGAATGTTATATTCTCATCAAATCTCAGTGTATTATATCATATTTTCTTTCAAATTAGATGTTTCTCTTTTAAAATATCGGGGTGTAATATTATACCCTTTTAAATTAATTGTGTCCTCGAAATATAATCTTGATCTTGGTGATAAGGGTTTGATAATTAAAAATACCCTTCCTGAAACCCCAAATCAAAATTTGTTTTACTATAAAATCTTCTTGACAATTATTTATGGAAATTATATAGGAAATTTGGAATAACACGTACTAGGTTTCCAAATTTTAGAACATTGGAGGAGTGTGAAAATATAGACATAGAAGAAAAGTGTAAATAATGATAGAGTGGTAGAGATTATTAATCAAAAAAAATTGAATGATCATGAAAATATATTGACCATAAAACCATAAATATGTGATGGATGAAAAGACCATATGATTAACAGAAATTAATGTGTAAGGATAACATTGTTTCTTTAATATCCTCTTTTTAAAGTTGAGGATTTCCATTACCATGCTGACTGAGAACATATAAAAAATATTCAAATGAAATATTTCTATTTAAAGGGAACAATTTCATCAATTGGTTATTCTTTTTTCAATTCCCACCCCCTTTATAAAAAAATGAAACGAATATCACAAAAAGAAATTTTATGTCTGAATCACATTTAAAAAATCATTAGAATGACAGTATCCTTCCTCCTATCTCTTGGAATTTTCAAGAAATTTTTTTTTGCACAAGATATATAATAATACCCAAAGTTTACCTTAACACTTTCCATATACAGTTAAACTTTTGACTTGCGCAAAATATTTATGTCCAAATTCAAATTTTAAAATTATTGATGGAGGGTCGCTAAACATATATTATATTCCCCAAAAAAATATGGATAGGCTCTTAATGTCCCATTAAAAATAATTTAATAACATTATCACCATAAAGCCTTAATTAAAATATTTTTTCTTTTAAAAAAATCTTATGTTGTCGAATACATCCCATAAATCTAAACATACAGTACACTCTAGAAAATATATCATAAACCATAAAATCACTAACCAATTTCATTATTAGTAATATTATCACATAATAATATCATTATCATTATTATCTCAACATAGATCAATTGTTAGCTTTATCTTACATAAACTAATTTTTTCCAAAAAATATCAACTTCCCACTGAATAAATTTTCCTAGTCAGCGATACCATTCTAAATATTCTCTCAAATAATTAAGTAAAAAGTAGTGTAGTACAATCCTTATACACTGAATAATTCATATATTAAACATTTCATTGATAAAATACTCTTATAAAAAAATGAATCCATGAACAGTCACATTAATCATTCGACATTTTATACATTAATAGAATCAGCTTTAACTTGATCCTGTTGCATCTTTTGAGGTATATTCCCTTAACACTTGGGTAATTGAAGTGCATAATTCCCCATATATACAAATTTTACGTATTGAACATTTATAGATTTTATCTTACCCTTACAATAACAAGAATGGTTGCCTTCATCTACATACTTGTAGAAAACACCAATTCCCCTCAATAATGTACCAGGGAGTCTCTATCCACAATTAAAAATGTAGGGACAAGCAGCCTTTCCCTTCAATTTAGCGACCTGACCATAGTAGCAGTGAACTATTTCCCTCTTTATTACATTGGAAAAAGATACAATGAATCACATCCCAAAGGAAATAATAGTTTATTAGTGTTTTTATAATAGATACCTACTTTAGTTTTACATTACATTTGAGTAGACAAATTACAATATAATTTTATTCAAGAATATCATTTTTTTCCAATAGAAAATTTTAGTTATATATTTAATAGTACACATTATGAAATTTTGGTAAATAAACAAATAAGGGTGAGATCAAATGATTGGTAATTGTTATGTATAGTAGAATAAATCATTAATAAATTAGTATAATAAATATGGAAAGTTAAATAAATGAAAATACTTTCCATGTAATAAACATACAAATAAGGTAATGTATCCATAGATAATATCATTGAGAAAATATCATAGGTAATGATCAACATTCTCTTCTAAATAACTAAAAACACATCTCATTTAACCAATAAAATGATTATCATAACTAGATAAATAATAATCTATATTTAAAGGTGAATAATTGAAAACACATTGCATTTAATGAATAACTTAAAATGAAAACCATCTATAAATAATATCACTGTGAAAATATTGAGGATAATAATAATTGAATTTTACATGACGTAAAGGATTAATTAGTAGACATCATGAAATTCGAATCATTATACCTTTACCATAAAGACCATTGAAAATATAATTTAAAAGTCATGGGTGGAAAAATATTTTACTATGGTTATCCTATTTATTCCTCTAGCGAGACTATTGATGCATCTAAGGGTTATATATAATCAGGTATTTTAATGACCCATCCCAGTGGGGCTCATTATATGAATTCCATATCCCACCTTCAATAGGCCATAGGCTGCTAAATAGCCTCGACTAGGAATATCACTAACATGGGAGGCATTTCATATGCACATGCACACACGAACCCATCTCTAATCCCAAAAAATGGTGAAATGTAAAAAACCACTAAGTAAACAAGGAATAGATACCATTTTATCCCAACCAATATAGTTCAACAGAAAATTAATGCAAAGTGAAAATCATCCAAATACAAGCCCACTAAAAGAAGTCTGTAACCACAAGTCCAAACTGAAATAAAATGTACTGGGTTTGTTGTATGTAGCTATAGAAACACACCTCAATTTTCCTGATCTCAAAATGTACCATCCAGTCTTGGTCCACCTAGGACTCTGTCAATTGTTTACTCTTCTACACAAGACACAACACATATGGGAAAGTCCTGCGTAGTGGTGAGTATAACAATACTCACTATGACACCTTGAAACCACAAAGCAATATAAAAAAGGAAAGTATAGTCATATCTATAAAATTATATGTCCATATAAAATATAATAATATTTAGATATACTCAATCAAAGACACACATTCTAGAGGTAATTCACTATTACCACAAACTAACACTAGTATTTTAGCTCGAAGATTCCATGAGGCAATCATCTAGGAGAACACAATCTTGAGTCTGATACCACTAACGATGTATTTCTGAGAAGTATTTCTCATCAAAAAATTTCATGAGATAGATACACTAATATATCTGAAGAGATACATGTGATACACAAATGAGGATCATAACTAAGTCTATGGGGTCATACAACAACTCAATCTAATTTAACCTGCTATGTATAGGATTGATGCAATGTAAATTTGGTCATGTCAATACTGAAGATTCTACCTAGGAATGAATAATGAACAGTGGATCCTTCTCCAAGCCTCTTGGGTGATTCAAACAACTCTATCTAGGATGATCTACTAAACGGGTCATACTCCTACGTGAAGAAAATGATTCTCACCAACCTTCAAGGAAATTGTTGACCTCACCTATTTTGATAATCCCAATTATGTGTTCATATATTATGTTATTCTCAATTACTGATGACTTACATTTTAATTCTTTCAAATCAGTGATCAAGTTAATAATAATGTTTAAATAATCTCTGATTTATGTTAATCTCGATTATCCTTGCTTATACAAGCTTTGAAACAATTCTATGTCAATTAGATGTGGTTTTCATGATAGCCAGAGCTACCGATAGCCAGAGCTACCGATAGCGAGAGCTACCGATAGCCAGAGCTACCGATAGCGAGAGCTATCGATAGCCAGAGCTACCGATAGCCAGAGCTACTGATAGCCAGAGATACCGATAGCCAGAGCTACCGATAGCCAGAGCTACCGATAGCCAGAGCTACCGATAGCCAGAGCTACCGATAGCTAGAGCTACCGATAGCCAGAGATACCGATAGCCAGAGCTACCGATAGCCAGAGCTACTGATGCACAAAGAGCTACCGATGCACAGAGAGCTACCGATAAGAGCTACCGATAAGATCCACCGATAAGAGTTTGAAGAGATACCGATGGAATATCCCTACACTGAGTCAACCGTACTAATCTACAAACAAACGGCTACCTATAATGAACTGCGGAGTCAAATCCTATATCCTCGACCCTATTTGTTTATTATACTAACGGTTACATTTGTTACTTTTGATGCATTTAATGTTATTAAATGATTTGTGTTTCTATTTCAGGAAACCGTACCAAGTACGATAAAAAAGCATAATCATTCCTCCTAAGAATAACAAAAAGAAGTGGCATAAAAAGGACATCGTGTATGTATCAAAAAGAGAGAGATACACCATACAATAGATTGAGCACACAGAACACACTGGCGATCAAGCTCAAAACGTGCCAAGAACAACTGGAGAACTTGCACTCACGTGACTACTACTTCCAGCCTTCAGAACCTAGAGCATACATCGAGCAATCTATGCTAAAGAAGAACCACACAAAACTCATCATTCTTTGAGCCGATATGCAAGCTGAACCAGGAAGTCAAGGAAGCAAATGGTACTCTGTTTTCCAGACAAAAACCAGAATAAGACTCAGAACGAATTCTAATCAAAAAAAGGAGTCAAGAGCTGCACGAAGATCACTAGATCCATTTCTAAACTCTAAATCTTTACCTCTGTGATTTACCTTTTTACATTACGAGCAGTGTGTGTTATCTGTTGTATTCTATACACACACTATTTCCTGAACCTTAACTGGAGGATTTGTAAATCCTCACTCATTATCTTTCCATTCGTTTTCCCATTGTGGATAGTGGTAGAGGTCGTGGGTGACGTGGACAGCTGGTTGATGTTGTTTTGTTTCCCACGAATAACAGTTGTAGAGGTCTTGGACCTGGACAGTTGTAAACTGTTGAACCCCGATTTAGGGTGTGGATCATATTTATATAAACTCTTGAGAGGACTAAGTCTCGGCTTGAGACTGAACCTCTTGGTTAACTCCTCTGTGTTTTTAGTTAAAATCTATATCCATACAGTAAATATTTATTTCATTTTCCGCTGCTATTACTTTGAAATATAATTTATCTTCAAAGCTACTTTGATAGTTAAACTCGCAAGTGTTTATATTTATTGTAAACCAGTAAGTTAGTTTCAAAAGTTAAATTAATCATAAGATTTTGTTAACTGAGAACTAATCAATCATTGGGAAACTAATTGAACCTTTATAATCTGTATAAATTCACTACAGTTTAATCTGTTTTTGAAATTGGGGGATTTTAATAGAAATTGTTTTTAGCAGAAATTTTAATTGGAACTCAAATCACCCCCCTCTTGAGTGTCCACTCTGACCAACATTTGGTATTAGAGGGTTGGAAAATATTTTCTATATTACTCTGTTTTC
The DNA here is from genome assembly GCA_963277665.1 of Viscum album. NCBI lineage: Eukaryota > Viridiplantae > Streptophyta > Magnoliopsida > Santalales > Viscaceae > Viscum > Viscum album. Next base: position 71,148,558 of record OY728149.1, read on the forward strand.
AACTGTGATTTTTGTTGTATTTTAAAGTTCTTAAAATTTCTATTATTTCTAAATTTTTATCTCTTTAAATGTTGTTTATAATGGATAATAGACTTGAGGGTGCTGCTACTAACCGGCCACCTTTCTTTAATGGAAATAACTATGCTCATTGGAAACTTAAAATGAAAATTCATCTAGAAAGCATGAGTTTTGATATTTGGACTGCTATTGAATCTGAATATAATGTTCCCACTACTGATAGATCTACTTGGGATGAACCTACAAAGACTGCTTACAATAATAATTGTAAAGCTATGAATGATATGTACTGTGCTCTAGGAGATGAAGAATTTAATAGAATTTCTGCATGTAAAACTGCTTTTGAAATTTGGGATACCTTGGCTATTTCTCACGAAGGAACAACCAATGTTAAAGAAATGAGATTAAAAACTTATACTATTAAATATGATAATTTCAAAATGAAGCCTGATGAACCTATTTCTGACATGTATCTCAGGTTCAATGAGATAGTAAACACAATGAGCTCACTCGGAAAGATTGTTCCTGCAAAATAACAAATTATGAGAATACTGAGATGTTAGCCAGATAGATGGAGAGGTATATCCGTTTCAATTAGAGAATCCTGTGACATTGGAACACAGCCTGTCAAGGAGTTAATTGGTAAGCTGATGATGTATGAAGAAGAGCTTAAAGTATATAAAGAAGAAGATGAGGAACCCAAAAGAAAATATGTAGCGTTTAAAACTATTGCCTTTAAGAGTAAAGACAAGGATAAAATACAAATGGAGACTGAGAGTTCAATGAGTGAAAATTCAGAATCTGACAGTGATGCCGAGATGGATCAAATATCCAGGAGATTCATGAAGTTTTATAGGAAAAAGAAATTCTTTAGGAAAATGAATTACAAAGGAAAGTATGATCAACAAGGAAAATGGAAAAAGGATTGGAAGAAGGCTGACAGGACTGATGAAGTTGTCTACTATGAATGCAAGCGAAAAGGACATATCAAAGCAGACTGTCCAAAGATAAAATTCAAAAAGAAATATGATTACAAAGACAAGAAGTACAAGAAAGACATGAAGGCTACCTGGAGTGCTTCAGAAGACAGCACTAGTGAAGCAGAATCTTCGGACACTGAAAGAAATCGAGCCAACATGTGTTTCATGACAAATACTTCGGAGATAACATCTGACACTCCTGTTTTAAATTCATATTATTCTGGAGATGATTCTGATTCAGAAAACATGTCAAAATCTGAACTATTTGAGTACTGTGATATGTTGGAAGAAACTTGTAATGAGCTTAAAGACAAATACAAAGGTTTAAAGAAACAGTATGATTTAAATGTTAAGCATAAATCTGATCTTGATATAGAAAAGGAAAAGAATGCTCAACTACTAAAGGAAAATACAGAACTGAAACTGTCAAATGAGCAACTTAGAAAGGACTTAGAAAAATTCACAAATGGAACGGATGATTTAACTCAAATGCTAGTAAAGCAAGTTTCACCTAGATATGCTACTGGTTTGGGATACCAACCTGGACAGAGACAGTTCACTAGAACCCGATTTATTCCCAAGTCTGAAAAAAATTCTGCTAGTTCCAATTTTGGAAATTCATATGCTTCAACAGGTTGTTCACATGGTTATAGACCAAATAAAGTTTATCTTTCAAAATCATTTGTTTCTGTTAATTTTATGGGACCCATAAAAAAATTTGGGTACCTAAGGCCATGATTGCTAACCTATCTGGACCCAAGAAAATCTGGGTACCAAAGTCATTTCCTGTTTAAATCTGTTTTATAGGAGACCTGCTGGAAGAGCTGTCACAAGAAGATATGGTATTTAGACAGTGGGTTCTCAAGACACATGACTGAAGAATATTCTTGTTTCAAGAGCTTAGTAAAGGTTGATGGAGGTCAAGTCACCTTTGGTGACAACTCTAAGGGAAAAATCATCGGCCTAGGCCAGATTGGTATCATTAACTCAGTATTAATTTTTAAAGTTTTATTCGTTGATGGACTTAAATATAACTTGCTTAGTATATCTCAATTATGTGATGATGGTTTCAATTTCAAGTTTGAAAATGATTCGTGTGATGTTTTTAACTCCAAAAATTCTTTAGTATGTTATGCTCTAAGGAATGAAAATGTTTATGTTGTTGATTTAAACTCTTTAGCCAAACAAAATATTTCTTGTTTGAATGCTTTTCATAAAGAATCTTTGCTATGGAACAGAAGGTTAGGACACTGCAACATTCACTCACATAGAAAACTAGCTAGGAAAAACTTAGTTAGAGACTTACCTAAATTATAATTCCCAAATGACAAAGTGTGTAATCCCTGTCAAAAGGGAAAACAACACAAAGTTTCTTTTAAATCAAAGAAAGAAGTCTCAACTTCTCAACGACTTGAGTTGGTTCACATGGATTTGTTTGGACCATCAAGAGTTTATAGTCTAAATTGGAAGCATTATGTCTATGTTCTTGTAGATGACTTTTCTAGATATACTTGGGTATACTTTCTAGCTCACAAAAGTGAAGCTTGTCCTTACTTTGTTAAATATTCCAAGTCTGTAGAGAACATTAGTGGACTTAAGATTAATACCCTGAGAAGTGATCATGGTCGTGAGTTTGAAAATCATGAGTTTGAATCTTATTGCTCACACAATGGCTATAGTCACAATTTCTCTACCCCTAGGACACCCCAACAAAATGGTGTAGTAGAAAGGAGAAACCGAACCCTTCAAGAAATAGCTGGAACCATGATCAATGAATATGAACTGCCTATTTACTTTTGGGCTGAAGTTGTTAATATAGCTTGTTATGTTATCAATAGAGTCTTGATCAGACATGTTCTTAAGAAAACCCCTTATGAGTTGTGGAACAATAGAAAGCCTAAGGTAATTACTTCAGAGTTTTTGGTTGCAAAGTCTTTATACTTAATACTAATGATAATCTGGATAAGTTTGCTCCCAAAAGCGATGAAGGAATTTTTCTGGGTTATTCTATTTCAAGTAAATCTTATATAGTTTTCAATAAGAAAACCAAGTGTGTGGAAGAATCTGTTCACATCAAATTTGATGAAACTAATCCACATGAGCCTAAAACCTCTCTTGAGAATCTTGAAGAAGATTTGTCTATTCTGGACCTTAATGATAAATCTAAAGAACCTGTTATAAAAACATCCAGTTCTGGACTTTTTCCAGAATCTTCCTCTGTTGAACCCGAACCTATAGATGAACCTAAAGGTTCTAGTCCAACCTTTACCAAATCGACTAAGATTCTAAAGAATCATCCTTTAGATGCTATTGTTGGTAATCTTGATAGAGGAACACAAACTAGAGCTTCTCTAAGGAACCAGGTTGAACATCAAGCTTTTCTGTCACAGCTAGAACCCAAAAATATCAATGATGCTATCAATGATGAATTCTGGGTAATAGCCATGCAAGAAGAGTTGAATCAATTTGATAGAAACAAAGTCTGGGAATTAGTTGACAGACCCAAGGACACCTCGACAATAGGCAGAAAATGGGTTTTTAGAAATAAAGTAGATGAATCAGGAAACATAGTTAGAAACAAAGCTAGACTAGTTGCACAGGGATATAGTCAAGAAGAAGGTGTAGACTATGGATAAACTTTTGTACCTGTAGCTCAACTGGAAGCTATTAGGATATTACTTGCATATGCATCACATCTGAATTTCAAGTTATATCAAATGGATGTCAAAAGTGCATTTCTAAATAGTTTTATAATTGAATATGTTTTTGTGGAACAACCACCTGGATTTACAAACCCCCATTTTCCAAATCATGTTTTTAAACTTTCTAAAGCTTTATATGGTTTAAAACAAGCTCCAAGAGCTTGGTATGATAGACTCAACAATTTTCTTATTTCAAAAGGTATTACTAAAGGGATCGCTGATCCAAGTCTTTTTATTAAAGGAATTTCTAAATATGTTTTAGTTGTACAAATCTATGTTGATGATATTATATTTGGATCTTCTAAACACTCTCTATGTACTGATTTTTTAAAAAGTATGCAAAATGAATTTGAAATGAGCTTAATGGGAGAGCATAAGTATTTTCTTGGTTTTCAAATTTTTCAAACTAGAGATGGAATTATTTTAAATCAAAGTAAATATATAAAATATCTTTTAAAACATTTTGGTTTGTACAGTATTAAGGAAAGTGAAACTCCTATGAGTACAAACTGTAAATTGGATACAGATGAAACTGGGAATCCAGTGGATCAAACCAATTACAGAGGTATGATTGGTAGTTTACTTTATCTTACTGCTAGTCGACCAGACATTATGTTCAGTGTATGTATGTGTGCTAGATTTCAAGCTAATCCTAAAGAATCACACTTACTGGCTGTTAAAAGAATTTTTAAATATCTTAAGCATACTGTAAACTTAGGTTTATTTTATCCAAAATGACAATCATTTGACCTAACTAGCTATTCAGATGCTGAATTTGCTGGGTGTAAGTTAGAATGGAAGAGCACATCTGGAACATGTCATTTACTTGGGAAATCCCTAGTGTCATGGTGTAGTAAGAAACAGAACTCAGTTGCATTGTCTACTGCCGAAGTAGAGTATATAGCTGCTGGTAGTTGCTGTGCACAAATTCTGTGGATGAAACAAACATTATTGGACTATGGATTTGATTTTAAACATGTTTCAATTAACTATGACAACACTAGTGCAATAAACATATCTAAGAACCCTGTATCTCACTCTAGAACCAAACACATAGATGTAAGACATCATTTTCTGAGAGATCATTATCAAAAAGGTGATATTACTCTTGAATTCATTGGCACTGAACATCAATTGGCCGATATTTTCACTAAACCTTTATGTTCTGATAGGTTAAGTTACATTAGGCATGAGATGGGGATGATCAATTCTCACCGATGTTGAAATTCTCACCGATGATCAATTCTCACCGATGTTGAAATTCTCACCGATGTTGAAATTCTCACCGATGATCAATTCTCACTGATGTTGAAATTCTCACCGATGTTGAAATTCTCACTGATTTTGAAATTCTCACCGATGATCAATTCTCACCGATGTTGAAATTCACACTGATGATCAATTCTCACCGATGTTGAAATTCTCACCGATGTTGAAATTCTCACCGATGTTGAAATTCTCACCGATGTTGAAATTCTCACCGATGTTGAAATTCTCACCGATGATCAATTCTCACCGATGTTGAAATTCTCACCGATGTTGAAATTCTCACCGATGATCAATTCTCGCTGATGCAATTTTTTAAAACTTCTGTCTGCCACCAAGAATATGAATCGTTTTATTTTGTTATTTTACATTATTCATTTATTTATGACTCCTACATGATAAAACTAAGCCTAAACCGCTTCTCACTCCACCGGACCCAAAACCCCTCACCTTTGAATCCTAGCTCCCTAATCGACTGAGAACCCTAAATCCGCGATGGAAAAAACCAAGATTCCGGCCAGCAGAGATGACAGTGTAGAGCCTAAAACAAAGAAGCAGAAAGTGCAGCAAGAATCTCATTGAAGTAATGTCAGAACTAGGTCGGGAAAGTGACCAGTAAACCCTCATTTGCAGAATAGAGATATTGTGATTGAAAAGGAGCTATGCGTAGATTGGATGCTACCAAGAAAGTCGTTGGTGCTTGTAATTCTGGAAGATCAGAGATGGGTAGATTGTTTTTAAAATAACAATGGTCCCTACTACCTGAAGTTAGTGAAATAGTTCTATGAATTCGTAAGCTTCGAGAAGTCTGAAAATGAGAATCGGGTAAGTTCTTTTTTAAATGGAAAAGAAATGTCGTTTTCTTCAGTAGAGTGGGAAGAATGTTTAAAATTCCCACATGAAGGTGTATCCGGGTATGTCTCAAGAGAAATTCCACCTACCAGTAACATCTTTGACTATGAGACCGCTTTAAAAGAGCTAACAGGTAATGGAAGTCAAAGGCAAGTGGTTGTTACTGAATTGGATGGAGAGAACAGACTCCTTTTGAAATTTGTTCTACATGTTTTGATACTGAGGAGAGGACATTTTTCTAATCTGAGATATCAAGATATTTATCTTCTACATCTGTTAAGACATGGTGTGAAAGTTAATCTGTGCAGACTGCTGTTGAGTCAAATGGAAGACATGATTAGACAGAAATCAAAGACTAATGCTTTATTCTTTTCCAAAATGATCTCTGTGATGATAAAAGTGAAAGGGATAGCTGAGTCTCAGGATGAGACAGTTTTAGTTAAGAATAACTTCTGTATCACTACTACAGTTTGTAAGTACATGAAAATCAATTGGAACCTGTGGAAAGGAGAATGGGTCAGTGATGACCAGAAGGTGTATGATAAATTTAATCCTGTGGATTATCCTTCAAGGCTGAAGGATAAAAGAGATCCAGGTTTAGGATCTGATGAAGAGGAACCCGAGTACAGTGATGTGTCAGAAGAAGAAGAAGAAGAAGAAGAAGAGGAAGAAACTCCTATGGATATTGGTGGATATCCAGACTTGCCCCCAAGTCCTGTTACTGAGTGTGTATACTCAATAAAAGGAAAAGTAGAGGAAGTGTTATCTATTCATGAGGAAGACCAGCCAGTTCCTCAGCAAGAAGGAGAAAAAGAGAATGTATCTGAATCGTCTGATTCTGCTAGGTTGAGTCTGAGTCCATTGATTGAAAAATCAGTTGTGCCTACTGATGAAGTAGAAATAGAAAGAGAAGAAGCTGTACCTGTTTCAGAAAATCTCCTTACTGCTGCTGAGATGGAAGTTGTTGTGGAAGATTCTGATGAAGAAAGACAAGCAGAGAATGTAGTTGTTGTACATAAAAATGCACCCATTGAGGGGGAGTATCAATCCAATCTTGGAAATGTTACAGTGACTGTTGAGGTTGAAGACTAGGTAGAAGACCCAGGTTTTATAGTCTGTGGTTTGGATTATCCTGATTCGGATAATGAAGTATCCTTGAATAGACCAAAGATCAGCTATGACATCAATTCTGAGTTATTACCTGATTATGTGGTCCGAGTACATGATTTAGATGTGCTGAAAGAAAATCTCAAAGTCAGTTTTGTAGAAGAAGTAAAGACAATGGAATCTTTTTTAGTTTCCTCTATTCAATCAGTCATGAATGCTTCAGTAGTCAGCTTAGCTTCTGCAAGAGTATCTACTACATTTTCTCATACTGATTTTTTACAAAGTCTGATCTTGAATCCCTGAAGCATGAGCTGAAATATTCCTTCAGTGCCTCAGTTACTGAGATGAAGCACTGTTTTCGTGAAGAAATGAATTTTTTAGAACAATCTCTTGAGCTTTCTCTTGGTTTCAATCTGTAAACTTTTATGGGTGAGCTAATGGAAGCAGTCAAAGAGTGCCAGACCCAATCTTCTAGAATAGAAGCAGATCTTTAAGCCTTGAAGAAGTCTGTTACTGCTTTAGATTCTTACATGAGCTCAAAGCCTCATGCTGATAAGGATTTAGCCTATGTGAAAAGTGTTGTAAGCCAAATGGTCTCAGTATTTGAAGATTTCAAATCTTCTATAAAGGATCATGTTAAAAATCAGGACTCTCAACTGTAAACTCTGATTAGTGGTTTGACCAAAAATTTCAAAGAAACTGTATCTTTCTCGGTTGGTCCTCTAGCTTCAAAACCTGCATTTGATTTGAATCAATTAAGAGCTATGATGAAGGAGGAGCTTGGTTCTATTTCAACCAGTGGCTCTGTGGACTCATCAGATCTAAGCCGAGTAGTGCTCTCTATAAGAGATTCAGTCAGGGAAATAGTGACAATCGTCCACAACCATATGAAAGAGGCCTCTGCCTCTCAGGAGAAAATCAAGAACAAGGTGGATTATTATTTCCAAAGGATTTTTACCAAGCAACAACTCAACCATCATTTCAAGCTGATGTTGGAAAACATAAAGTTACCCCCTGTAACTCAAGCCTTCCGAGAACAAGTGAGCAAGCTAAGACACCTGACTCCTACCTTAGAAAAATTTATGGAGAATAAGGATGATTTTATATCTGCTATGGAAAGAGGGGGAGGAATCATTATGGATTTCAGAAATCTCTTGCTGCCCTTTTTTCATGTTGATGCCAGACCAGTTATTGTTCCTCCTGCCTTGCCTGCCTCTTCCTCTACTGAGTCTCCAGTCCAGATGACTCCTGCTCAGGCCATCAAAATCCTCACACCTATGATCACTCAACAAGCTTCCTCCTACATGCCATGCACTGTATCAGTGGCTCAGCCTCCTCTGATCATTTCTGGAATTCCAAAGCCCTCACTCACATCCTCACCACCTGCCTCCTCTTCTGATCTAAAAGGCAAATCTCATGTTGAAGATCAGGATTGCTGAAGTGGCCAGACTGTTTGATAGGAATTATTTTTTTTCTTTTCTATTCTGTTTATGTAACTTTTGTCTGGTCTAATACAAATGATTTTCTTTACACTCTCTCTGTTTATCAGTTTTCCATGTCTGCTTTCCAACTTTTAGATTATCACAAAGGGGGAGAAAAATATAAATAAAGGGGGAGAACATATAAAGAGAGGGGGGAAATATCAAAGGGGAGCAATTTGAGCCCTTGATACTATTTCTTACATTTTATTCTTTGGTACCAATTCTTTCAAAGATTATCTCTGATACTATTGTATTTAATACTTCTTTTGATAATTTTTGATCTATTTCATTCTATTACTATTTCCTCTATTTCCTCTGATTGCTTTCTTTGAGAAATTAGAATGTAAACGTTATATTCTCTTATACTATATTCTCACAATTTTTGGTCATATCATAAGTTGTGATTATCAAAAAGGGGGAGATTATTGACCTCACCTGTTTTGATAATCCTAATTATGTGTTCATATATTATGCTATTCTCAATTACTGATGATTTACATTTTAATTCTTTCAAATCAGTGATCAAGTTAATAATATTGTTTAAATAATCTCTGATTTATGTTAATCTCGATTATCCTTGCTTATACAAGCTTTGAAACAATTCTAAGTCAATTAGATGTAGTTTGCATGATATGCAAAGCTACCGATAGCCAGAGCTACCGATAGCCAGAGCTACCGATAGCCAGAGCTACCGATAGCCAGAGCTACCGATAGCCAGAGCTACCGATAGCCAGAGCTACCGATAGCCAGAGATACCGATAGCCAAAGCTACCGATAGCCAGATCTACTGATAGCCAGAGTTACCGATGCACAAAGAGCTACCGATGCACAGAGATCTATCGATAAGAGCTACCGATAAGAGCCACCGATAAGAGTTTGAAGAGCTACCGATGGAATATCCCTACACCAAGTCAACCGTACACGTCTAAAAACAAATTGCTACCTATAATGAACTGCGTGTCAAATCCTATATCCTCGACCCTATTTTTTTATTATACTAACAGTTACATTTGTTACTTTTGATGCATTTAATGTTATTAAATGATTTGTGTGCTATTTCAGGAAACCGTACCAAGTACGATCAAAAAGAATAATCATTCCTCCTCATAAAAACAAAAAGAAGTGGCATAAACAGGACATCGTGTATGTTTCAAAAAGAGAGAGAGAGACCAGACAAGAGATTGAGCACACAGAACACACTGGCGATCAATCTCAAAACGTGCCAAGAACAACTGGAGAACATGCACTCACGAGACTACTACTACCAGCCTCCAGAACCTAGAGCATACATCGAGAAATCTATGCTAAAGAAGAACCACACAAAACTCATCATTATTTGAGACGATAAGCAAGATGAACCTGGAAGTCAAGGAAGCAGATGGTACTCTGTTTTCCAGACAAAAACGAGATGAAGACTCAGAACGAATTCTAATCAACAAAAGGAGTCAAGAGCTGCACGAAGATCACTAGAGCCATTTCTAAACTCTAAATCTTTATCTCTGTGATTTACCTTTTTACATTACGAGCAGTGTGTGTTATCTATTGTATTCTACACACACACTATTTCCTGAACGTTAACTGGAGGATTTGTAAATCCTCACTCATTATCTTTTCATTATTTTTCCCACTGTGGATAGTGGTAGAGGTCGTGGGTGACCTGGACAGCTGGTTGCTGTTGTTTTGTTTCCCACGAATAACAGTGGTATAGGTCTTGGACCTGGATAGTTGTAAACTGTTGAACCCCGATCCAGGGTGTGGATCATCTTTATATAAACTCTTGAGAGGACTAAGTCTCGGCTTGAGACTGAACCTCTTGGTTAACTCCTCTGTGTTTTTAGTTAAAATCTATATCTATATAGTACATATTCATTTCATTTTCCGCTGCTATTACTTTGAAATATAATTTATCTTCAAAGCTACTTTGATAGTTAAACTCGCAAGTGTTTATATTTATTGTAAACCAGTAAGTTAGTTTCAAAAGTTAAATTAATCATAAGATTAAGTTAACTGAGAACTAATCAATCTTTGAGAAACTAATTGAACCTTTATAATCTGTATAAATTCACTACAGTTTAATCTGTTTTTGAAATTGGGGGATTTTAATAGAAATTGTTTTTAGCAGAAATTTTAATTAGAACTCAATTCACCCCCCTCTTGAGTGTCCACTCCGACCAACAGAAATGATCAAGGGAAAGAACTTAAATAATTTTTTTACAAGATATAGTGTAAAATAGAATCAAACCATGTATAAAGGGGTACACGACATGTATTAGGGTCACACACCATGTCCCATGACCCCAATAATTTCTCTTGTACAATGGCCAATGATGCTATGATATGTAATATAGAATATGGGTACATGATATGTAGAACGATCCACATGCTGGGTCCTTATATCCGGGGTCCACTCGTGTGCAGGCTCCCTATCAAAGTACAAGGTGGCAACTAATGTGTCTCTACCTATGTAATAGTACATGGGTAAGTTCGTGTACTTAGTCTAGTCTATGTCGTGGGGTGGGGTACACGCTATATAGGCAACTTGTGTACACCACCTCGTGTCTTTATATCTCCCTTGATATATGTCGAGTCTTTGGGAAGTTCCTACATGTCGTGTGATAGGGGTAACACATCATGTGACATTTTAACTATATCTTAAGCCTAATTCACTGATTAGTTTGGTCCACACACTATGTAATCCTGGATTACGCAACGCTTTCATCAGGATTTTCTAGAAAGTTACGTTCATTCTCTATGCTCTTCAGTTGATCTCCCGAGATCTGATTCGGTGGTTCGTTCACCTCAAAACATTTGATCTAGGCTTTTTTGTCACCCTAAAAAAAATTTACGTGTTTTGAACCTTCTATAAGATCAAAAAAATGTTTCAATCGATTCTGATGCAAACCGATCAATGAATAGTTTCTTCCAATTCATTATGGTTTTTCCGTCTTCATCACTGCCACACCTTCCATAGGTCATCCTGAGGTCAGATCTACAATTTCAGTTCATTACACCATGAAAAAGTTTCTAATGATAATTTCTTCATAAATGCAATGAATAAAAAAGATCACACATAGAGAATAGGGGAAATAGAAACATAGGGAACAAATACATGGAACAACCTCTATGTTTGTCCATTTCAGCCTTGATCTATTCCTATAAGAATAATCATAAAAAAAATTAACTCAATTATAAAATTATAAAACCTTTATATTCCCATTATTAAACCCATCATGAAATAAATTATCAAACCCCAGATCAACATTTTCATTATTTGGCTTGTGTTTATCATTGAATAAAAGAATATGGAACGAAATCCAAAATAACACATCCTACCTAGGAATTGGACTACTCCCTATTGAAGATCGATTATTTCTAGATAGATACATTAAGAATGATATTTAATCCAAGACTTTTTCATCACCAGCAAGAGAATTATCCAACGTTTCTATCTAGCCTCGGATCCCTACTTAAAAGCCAACTTAAAAAATCAAGCGTTGCTACATCGCTACACCAATTACAAAATTAAATAAAATCAATCATTTATTTATTATATTTATTTAAAAATTCTTGATACTGCTTCTCACATCTGATCCATTTCTGTTGATATTTGGCCACACCTAGGCTAAATCCACTAATGTGAATACAACTGTGACCTCAAATATCTTCTTCAGAAACCCGTTTAGATGTTATTATACTTTTTCAAGAAAACTGCACACATGTGATATATAAAATTTTAGAACATTTCAATCATTTATTTTTGGCACACTAGGCCATGGAATTGCACACTATCTTAACACCTAGTCTAGAAATTAATCCACATAATATTTAAAATAATACATCTAAAATCTGGGACATTATAGTCCACAACCATGTCTGTATATCGAAAGTGTACATCATATGTCGAATATTTGATTTTATTTATAAAAAATGTTCCTTATCATCAAATATTTGTATTAAGTAATGGAAATGTATTAGTTGATATTTCTTTAGAAGAATAGTTTAAATTCAATTTAGAACATTGTTCTTATTAATGATACACATTTGAATTAATAAACACATCCATTATATATAATATCCGAATTTAGGGGAAATTTAATTTCTAAGGATCACAGATAAGTAAAAATTTCATTGTAGAGTAAGTGAACAAAAAAATGAATCAACGAAGTGAAATTCAACACTATCCTTGGTCAAAATAACCATAACCATATATGGGAACAATGAGTCTAGTATCAATACAATATATACACATTGGAGTAAGAATAAATGTTTTCTCACATTTTTGACAATAAATAACATAAAAATATCTTTAAAAACATTCTTGAGGAAAATCTTTTGTTCAATTTGAGAATAAATTTTTAAAACATAAAAACTCTTTGAAAATCACTTTTGGAAACTAATAATTTTCAAAATATTAGGTAAAAAATTATTTAAAAACAACACTATAAACTAGAAATAAAAGCTTTAATGAAATTAATGTCATATCGGTTTTTAATTTTTGAAAATCCATTCATGTTAACATGAATATTCATTTTTCATATTAAAATGGATAGAAAAGATCCTTATTTGTAAAAAAATAAGAACATTCCTTTTAACATTTTTTATAAACCAAATAGAATTGTTTTGAAGATGAAGTAAGATTTCTTTTATAATTTAAAAAAATTAAAAGGGAATAAAAATTCATTTAATAACACATTTTAAAAAATTTAAAAAAGTATAAAACACTTTTTAGAAAACAAGGTTTTAGACGTAAACATATTTCTGGCGGAAGAGATATGTGAAGTTGTGTTTTCTTAAATACATTTTATCAGTTAATTTAAGTACCAATGAGTGGTAAAATGATACTATTAATTGAAAAAAATATTATTAACTATAGGATAAGTAAATTAAATGGTTTTATTTGTTCAATTTTCGTGTAATTTTCTTCAAATTACATTCAAGAATAAATAATCTTGATTAGAATTTGATTTTGAATAAAACCCTTTTAATGATCATAACATTGAAGTGAGAATAAATCAATTGGATGATTATGTGTGTCAATAATAAATACACATAAAATAATTTAAAATAAAAAATAATATAATATAAATTAATTATAGAAATAATATTATAAAATCAATGATAATGAAGAAGTAATATAACCCAATGAAAATAAGTTGAGTTATGAAATTATCTACCACATGGTGTTTTAAAGTCAAATCACCACACATGAAATTATTCATATTTGAAATTAAAATACCATGAATTATTTATTAAACATGATATGACATTTCCAAGGATAATTATATAAACCATATTGAATAAATTAGTGTATAACATTATAGAATGCCTCAAGAAAATTAAATTGAGATAAAATCCCTTACATCACACTTCATTATGGTTGAATATGATTTATCCTCATGTATTTCAGTTTATAAAATCTTATTAACTTTTAATAAGAACATATTAACATTTATAATATCATATTTGTTCCTTTTATATAATTTCATCTCGTGTTTATTAATAATCTTCTGTTATTTTCATTGTGCTAGTTGTTAATTTCCATTTTTTTCTTATACATGTTTTTTCATTAATGATCTGGTTCATCCCCATATTACATATTTTAATAATCTCTAGAATAATAATAATAATAACATAATTATTATATTTTAACATCAATTTTCATTTATACAAATAATAAAATATGATTATGATAAATGGTGTATGTAATGATCAGGAAGTCGATAGTTTGTATGTACGAATTAAAAACATTTCCATTTACCATTTTTCATTATAGGAAAATGGTAAGAAATATATAAAATTTCCATAATGATACTAATATAATACATACCATATTTTATACTTATATATATCATCCATGTGTATTGGTGTTGAAAAGAGAGTCATATCTCTTTAGGAAGGATGTAGTCTGCCCATACAAAAATGTTGTTATCATCTTTAAGTGTGTGAAAATATAAGAAAGACAATAGTATATTATATTTATAAAATAATAAATTTGTTATTATGATCATAATTATTTCATATATATTAGAAATAATCCTTCATGTTATCCTTTTCACCTACCATGTAAATCATTAGTGAATGATGAATCACATCACCTTGTGAGGTTGTAGTCCACCGTACACACGAACAATGTTATCGTAACAACTAAAAATGAAATATAAAATGGTATATATTATGAAATGAATATAGAGGTATAATTATATTTTAAATATCCTATATATACTTTATATCCATCATTATTACAAACTATTAATGATGCTAATGGAAGAACAAATGAGAATGGTTCGTGAGGCGGTAGTCTACGGTACACATAAATGATGTTTTGGTAACCAAATTGATGGAATAGAAAATAGTTTTAGATCATAAAACTATTATTAAAAAATCAATTTATATTGAATATAATATTTTTATTATACCAAAATGGTTAAATAATAACTAAAGGAGGTGGAGAACGAAAGAAAATAACGATGCTCATTGAAGAACATTATCACTTCTCCAAGTATCATCCCTAGGTTCGAACTGAATCCTTATTAGGATGGTTTTATGAATAAAATAAGGATTAATAGATGAGATGATGGAATATTTGAATTTATATAGGCTGGTAATTTTTTTATCCAAATAGGTTTTAAGGTGTGAAGAAGAAAGGATAGGGTTGGCCCATTATAAGTGAGGTGAGAGGGACACATGTAATTTTTTTGAAACGTATCAATAATACCCACATTTTTATCACACCACAATCTTCCAAAATAGGCCATTTTAGATCCTAAAAAATATAATCTGAAAATATGATAATAAATGGGTATTCTATAAGTTTTTATGTCATTTATAACTTACAACCTCATTGTTTTCCCTTTTTAAATCCATTTTAACCTTATCCACGATAATTATTTTTTTTTTCATTATGAATTTTGGTCAAAATATAATTTATAATTATAGGAAATTTAAAGTATGATGATTCAAAATATGGAATACATTTTTCAAAAATCAATTCATAGAAGAGAAAGAAACTAATTTAAAATTAATCCCAAAAAACATGGTGAGAAATTTTGTTTTCAAAGAGAAAATGTTTACAAGTTTCCAATTTTATTATATAAATATTCTATATGAAAATTATTTTAATAGAATAAATTGAGCTAAGAGGATATAAAATTTATCTAATGTTACATTATAAAAATTAAAATATATAATTTATCTTAATTAATTATTTAAATAAAAAAATTACAATTGAAGTTTAGTACATTTCAGTAGTCATAAAACAATAAAATATTTCTTAAAAACCCAAAATGTTAACCCTATGATAATTTTTATATAATTATATAAAAAAACAATTTTATTTTTTAACATAAATTTTCAAGAAAATGTTAAAATTAATTTTAAATTATGTGCGCAATGTGCGACTAATTAGTCTTTTAGAAAAAATAAATATTTTTCAGAATATTTTCTTAAATGATTATTATTTATTCCTAATAAATATAATACTAAAAAATATGTGTAATATATATATATATTAATAATTTATTAAATCATTTTCACACATTTCATTCTACAGTCTAGGTGATATATTGACTAAAAATTTTAATAATAGATTGTTGTTCGGTAAAACTCAATCTTTCGTGTAATTCAAGATGTTAAAGAAACTAATTATTGTGTGTAACATAAGATAAACTCAGTATTGTGTGTAATAAAATCTATTTAAGAGATTTAATTTATTTAAAAGTAAATATATCACGATTTTGTTATGGTATTTTATTTTATTATAATATTAGTGTTTTGTGTTATATATGCAATCAAATAAAATGTTCTGTTAGAATTTCTAGGTGTTATTTCTCCCCACAATAATTAAATCATGTCCTAATAATTTAAACATAATTTTAATAATCAAGGTTTTGAAATTTTGAAACAACATTACTAAATAAACCATATGGAAGATTTTTAATAACGTATACTCTTAATAAGAGAAAAAGGGAAGTACGATGGTCATATCGAATTACGCATAACTAGGTTTTTATGTATGAGAAAATAAGTGAAATGTGAGTATATAGACAGGGAAGAAAAGTGTAAATAATTATAGAGGGTGATTAAGTTCACTGATCAAAGAAAGTGAATGATCAATGGAATGTTAGGGGCCTCAAAACCATAAATATATCGTTATTTAAAACACTATTGGATTTATTTGATATGAATATAATATGATTCTTTAAAGACAATTTTCTTAAAGTCTAATATTTCTTTTTTTGTCTAATAATATTTGGAAATATAATTACTTAATAAATTTTTGTTTCAAAATCACAATTTCAATATTTTGTTGTGCTTTGATTAATTTACAATTCATCCCTTACCCAGTAAAATAAATATCCAACAATAAATTTTCCATCCCAGAAGAACAAAAATGAATTTTTAACTGATATTAAGA
This sequence comes from Viscum album, assembly GCA_963277665.1. Lineage (NCBI taxonomy): Eukaryota > Viridiplantae > Streptophyta > Magnoliopsida > Santalales > Viscaceae > Viscum > Viscum album. Next base: position 71,165,377 of record OY728149.1, read on the forward strand.
TCCATTAAATATTTAAAAGTATTTCATTCTATCTCTAACTATATTTCAAAACAAATATACTAATCACAAGTAATATAGTATAATAAATTTATCTCTAAATAACGAAATTAACACCGCAAATTTATAATTAATATTTATTTATTTTCAAATTGTTTAACCAAAAACCATGACATATTAACTAGGACATTGTATATGACAATAGTATGCACAAACCCCCATTTTCCTTCTATTGTGGGTTATAGTACTTTGACCTTGATGGATGTGATAGGTTGTCACCCAGTATAGAATTATCCTTTTACTAAAATGTATTAATATAATTCATATAATGTTCCAAAAAACATTTGATGTATATCCTTGAAATAAAATTAATAAATAAATAACCTTCCTGCCAATATTTTCAATTCAATTTATTTTTTAAACAAATTATAATAATATTATTTTTCTATTATCACAATGTCATGATTTATTGTAATAACTCTAAAGACTATCAATTCCTTTAATATTATATATAAATAATTTAAATCCATTATTCCTCAAATAATGTTTACACTAAAACATATAGTAGTTGAAAATTTCACAAAAAATATGCTTAATCTTTGTAAACTCCAATCACATAAAAACTAAAAAAAATTGTTTTACAATTTTAACATCAAGTAAAACATAAACATATAAACCCATGATGGCATCTATAACTATAAATTTAATGAATACATATATGATTCTGAAATTTAATAATATTCATTAATATTTTTGGATTTTTATAACCAAAATATCATTAGTAGAAATAATTCTACAATTTTATTCTTAATTATTGAGTCATACATACTTTAACCATTTTATTTCAACATATTTTCCTACATTTTACAGGTGTAAAACTCTATAAGATGGGACTAACTCAGATAATTCTCATGTTCTCAAAATTTGAGACACAGATCTATAAATGGATCTCTAGGATTAAATTTATGTCCTTAAATCATACTCATCATTTTTACTCGATAATTATTTTCATTATTCCCTTCCTTTACAAATATAAAGGATCTTTATATTTATTATAGAAACTTTATTTACAATATAATAGAAATTTTGTCTAACCTAAGGAATTAATTTTCACCATCTATTAAAATAAATAATAAAGTTTTCTAACAAAAATGTGATCCATCATAAGAAAATCCCCTAGGAGTGTCGAACTAGGTTCATAGTAAGACCCATTTTCAGTAACCTAGAAATGATTATGTCAATCCACATGTGCCGATTTCAGAGTTATTCACCTAGTTAACTCTGCGATAGAACTATACTCCCATATATTATCCAGACATGGATGTATTTGTAGTAAAAACAACAAAATATTTACCATACAAATTTTTTTGGATGTTCTTATATAGTTATACACAATGTATATAAAAGGTTTATGATCCCTAATCTATGTTTTTTCAAAAATCTATTTCCCAAGGCTTCTACTAAACATTCTTTAATACTAAATATAATGAACCCTACCACAGTACACCATAGATGGTGCTTAGTTTATTGCATTTTCATAAGATACAATGTATCACATCCCAAAAAATGAATAGTTTAATAGTCTTGGCATAATAGATACACACTTGAGTCATTACGTATATTTGAATATACTAATTACATCATTATTTTTTTTGATATTATCATATTTATCTCTATAATATTCTTTCATGTCTTTGATATTACACTTTATTGTGTTCTCAAAAGGAAAACAATAAATTTTAACTCAAATGATTATAAGGGTTGTGTATAGGGGAATAAATCATGAATGAATAATAATAATCACTATAAAAAGGAAAATAACTAAAAACAAATCTTGTAATCAATAATCTGACATGGAAGTTCATCCAAATTAAATATTAATGTGAGAGTCTCATTGATAACAATCAATATGTAAAGATAAATTACTAAAAACTTGGTCTGTTTAAACAATAACATGACTATCATAACCAGATAAGTATTAATCAATGTGGAAATCTAAATAAATAATTTTTTTATTAAATCAATAACAAATAATTAATTGTATCTAGTGATTATATTAGTAATAAAATCTTGTGGATAATAAAAAAGTTCTACATAAAAGAAATTTTTAATTATTGGATTTCATGAACTCAAAATCATAATACCTCTACTATCAATACCTTTCACAATAAAGTTTAAAATGGATGGGAAGAAACCCATTTAACTAGATCTAGCTAACTATTTCACTTATTTATACGATTGATGCATCTAGGAGATATATATAACCAGGGCCCAACCCTTTTTCCTTGTACAAATTATTCCTTATATATAAAATCATTGATTTAATTAATGAATAATGTTTCTTATCATAAGATACAGGTATCGAGTAAATGAGCAATCAATATTTCCCCAGATAAAAATGGGTTTTAATGTAGAACCCCATAAGTATAAATGATATAATGTTTTATTAATAATAAAATCCATGATAAAAAATATGGAAAGTCAAGGGAAATAGAATGGTCAATGATAATAAATATGTTAATATTTCAAGGGAGAGTTAATTAATACAAAAAATGAATCATGGTAGATAATTTTAACATTATCCTTGGTCAAAATAATAATAAACCATTAGGAGAAAGAATAAGGCTGTTATCAATACAACATATACCCATTGGAGTATGAATAAAGGGTTATTAAAATTAATGAATAGATATAACAATAAAATATCATTAAAATATTTTTGAGGAAAATATCCTTTTAATTTTGAAAATAACTTTTCAAAATAGAAATTTTTTTGAAATATTATTTTTGGAAATTCACTTTTAAAAAACTATATGTTTCCAAAATATTTGGTAAAAAAGTTTCATTAAAATAACCTTCTAAACTTGAAGAAAATTATTTAAATAAATTTTGTTCAAGATGGTTGTTAATTTTATACATGTTTTAAAAATTAAAAATAAAATTCCATTTTCCTATAAAAATATAAGATAAGTGCCTTGTTCAGAAAATGAGAGCATGGTTTCTTTCAAATTTTCATTTAACGAAAAATGGTTAATGTTTGGAAAAAGACATAATATTACATTGAATTTATTTTTTAAAAGTTAAAAAGGTTGAAAATTAATTTAATATTTCACTTTTAAAAGGTTAAAAGAATTTTTTCAGAACATCTTTAGAAAACTGGGTTTGGGATAAAAAGAGATTTCCAACTAAAGACAGAAATGAAGACCAATTTCATAAAAACATTTTATCAATTAATTAATGTATCAAAGAGTTATGTAATGGAACTATTGTAAAAATCATGAAAAATCATAAGATAATAAAATTTAATTGTCTTCTTTATACAATGATCAAATAACTTCCTTTAACTTAAATTCCGGAATAAACAATCTTGATTAGAATGATATTGTGAGATAAGCCCTTACAGTGATCATAACTTTGAATTGAAAATTAATAAATGAATTCATTGTATGTATTAATTGTAATTAAAAATAAAATAACTGAAAATAAAACATATATAATAAAAATAAATTATAAATATAATCTTATAATTTTAATAACAATGAAGAAGTAATATAACAACGCGAAAAGAAATTGTGTTAAGAAATTCATTAACACTTGGTAGATTTCAAGTAAAATCCACTTGGATGAAGTAATACAACATTAAAAATAATATTCCATGAATTATTATATAATCATGATACAACATTTCAAAATGTATGTATGAGCACTATAAAAAAAATTAGGTGCATAATATTACAATATGCCTCAATGGAATGAAATTGAGATAAAATCCTTTAATTAATGCTAAATATTTGTTGAAAGTAATTTAAAATCTCTATAGTGGTTCTAATATTGTTATAAAATCATCAAATAACCATATGAATAATTATAATATCATATGTGGTCCTTTTAAAACATCATATAATCTGTTTATTAATAATCATTCATTATTTTCATTGTTTCGGATGTTAATTTCCTTGTTTTCTTTTGTGTGTTTTTATTAAATTTTTGGTATATTAAAGAGATAATTTTCATATTTCTACGTAAATTTTAATTTTATAACCAATAATCCAATAATATTTTGAGAAAATAATTATGTTGTGAGGATGGAGGTAGTAGGTCATACATACACTTGAGTAACGTTCCAATTTTTGAATGAGCGTTATAGAAATAAGATATATTATATATAATGTTTTCTTAATGATCATAATATCATATATTCCTTATTATATACTTATATATATCATCCATATGGTTTGGTGGTTAAATTAATTCACATATCCTCAAGAAGGAGGTAGTCTATATACACACGTATGTTGTTTTCATCTTTAACTGTGTGGAATGGTAATAAAGAAAATGATATATTATCTTTCCAGAATGGTAAATATGTAATTAAATTCATAATTATTTCAATTATATGACATAGAATCATTAAATTTATTCTTATCACCTTCTACGTGAATCGTTTGTGAAATATGAATAACATAGCTTCGCGAGGCGGTAGTCCACTATACACAGAAATAATGTTATTTTATCTCCTATAAAATAAAAAGTATAAAAGGTGTATATCAAATGATTATTGTAATTTTATAATTAATTTAAAAATATCTTATATATTCTTTACAACCATCATCATACTCGACCTTTAATGGTAGTAATGGAAGAACGAAATAAATCAGTTCACAAGGTTGTAGTCTGCAGTATACATGAATGATGATTTCATAATCCATTTGATAGAAATGCATATGGTAGAGTTCAAGACCATATTATAGAAACATAAAAATATATTTAACATAATTATTTTATTATATCATCATGGTTTAATATAAATTTAAGTATAATGATAAATAAAAAAATATATGCTCGTTGAAGCATATTACCTCTTCTTCAGGTATCCCTCATGGGTTTCCATTAAATCCTTACTATGTTAAATGTATACCTAAAATAAGGATTTTAATATGAGAGTACTGAATTTATGGATTCATTTTTACAGGTATTGGATTAACCAAATAGGTTTTATGGGGTTTAAAAGAGAGGGGAGGGTGGAATTTTATCGATGAGGGGACTGGCACACTAGTAAATATTTTGAAAAAAATTTAATGTTAACAAAATTTTTATCATCCTAAAAGATTCCCAAATGCCTCATTATTGAATATAGAGAGATATTATGGAAATATTTCCGTACAATGAGTTTTATAAAAGTATTTAGGTCATTTTAACCTAAATATTCCTCGTTTAAACCCCGATAAATCCTCTTTTACCATAACAATCATAATTTATTTTTAATTTTTTCACTTCTCATTTTTGTAAAAAATTATGTTTACCTTACTAGACATTATAAAATTTCATGATTTAAATTCTGGAATACATTTTTCAAAAATATAATTAATAGAATTGAAAAATTTTAATTTAAAATTTATCTCATAAACATGATGTAAATGCGGGTTTTTAAATAGAAAATGATCAAAAGTTTACAGTGTCTTAATATCAAAATTCAACATTATTATTATTATACTGAACTAAATTGGATTACTAGATATAGAATTTATCAAATAAAAATTAAAACAAATTAAAAATATAATTAAACATTATAAATAATTAAAACTAAAGGGATGCTTTTAATTGAAATTCATAATTTTTAACAGATCATTGAAAAATGAAATATTTAATAACAATTCCCAAAATTCTCCAAAGGATAATTTTGATATAAGGATTTAAAAAATTAGGTTTATTTTTTAAAGTAAATTTTATAAAATTGGTGGAAAAAACTATAAATTATGCGTGAAAAGCGCGATTATTCTGGAATTTAAAAGAATACAGTTTTTAAAAAATATTTATTTTTATTTTAAATGATTGTTATTTATTATTAATAATTATATAAATAATGAGAATGTGTAAAATATTACATAATTTAGATAATAATATTCAAACCAGTCATTTTAATGTCTATATGATATATTAAATAATAATTTTAATAGTATATTTTTATTTTGTAAAATTCGATCTTGTATGTCACACAAGCTAGTAAAAAACACATTTTTCCATGTAACGCATGAAAAAAATTAGAGTTTCATGTAATATGAGAAATTAAGGATATTGAATTAATTTAAAAACAAATTTATCTTAAATTATTGGGGTGTTATATTCACTTCAAATCTAGGTGTTGTTTTAATATATTATTCAGAATACAATGTTCTTTTAGAATTTCAGGGTGTTATATCCGTCCCCATATCATTATTTTCTCTGTCATCCTACTATTGACTCTATTACCTTCCAATACATAATAAATAAATAATTATTTCTATATATTGATAGAAAATAATATTATATTACTTTATGATGTGAATTTTTTGGAAACTAGTTACATTTTAAAGACTAGATTAATCCCATCAAATAAATGATCATTATTACTCCTTTGATTACTTTCCTTGATACTGTTCACATTCCTTCTACTATGTATTATTTTTAAACAATTTAATAAACTATATTTTATCATAAAATTATTAAAAATAGTGTATAACTCAAAAAACCTAGTGAAATAATTAACATAAATTGAAAAATTTATGCATGGATTATCTTATAATCATAAACATGGTTTCTTTGGGAATGTTTGCAAATCAAAAAAATATTTTAAAACCATTTATAATGGTTTATAAATTAAATATAATTAAAATAATTATATACACTATTAGGGTTTAATCAAAAATGAATTAAAACTTGTTGTCATGTACCACAAAATGGAAGGCTAAAGCTCAATACACATTTTTCATAGTTATTACTCTTAGATACATATGTACTAGAAAAATGTCCAATTGTAGTAACTAAAAAGTGATATATTTATAGTAAAACAACATAATACATATCTTACCAAAATATTAGGGACTATCCTGTATATATCCTTAATTTATATTATAGGGTTATGTAACCTAATATATGTTTTACAAAATAAAATTCCAACGGTTTCTATTAATCCTCCTCTGATAAAAACTGTAAAGACCCCAACCATCATAGAATAGAGTTAATAGTTAATTTTTTTTACAGTTGAATAAGATATAAGTTATCACATCCTAAAGGACCGAAAATTTTAGTAGTCTTAGTAAACAAGATATTTACTCAAAATTCACATTACAATTGAAAACAAAAAATATAAAAAATTTATTATCTAATAACTCCATATTTATCCTTACTATATAACTACATATATGTCATAAAAACATCTTCATATCCTAGGAAAAGTAAAACATAATAAATGTGTGAGATCATATTCTTATAAATGGTATCCGTAGACTTGAATCAATCATAAATAAATAATTATAATCAATATTCCATGGTAAAAAATAGAAACATAAGCCATATAAACAATAAGTTGAAGACTATATGGTAAAATAATGAGGTTCAAATAATGTCATAATAATAATAACATATTCTTTAAACTTTTCCATTTATATTATGAATTAGCGAATATTATAATAGAAAGAATAAAAGAACTCGTAATGAGGGAATGAAAAATGTCAAACAAATGAAACATACTATCAAAACCTTTCAAATGACATTTAAATCTATGGGTGGAAAACAGTCTAATTTGGACAATAGATTTTTATCATGAGATACGTCGATGAAATGAGGGACTATATATTTTCAATCCCCACACTTTACGTAGGAATCCCAAAGAATTTCTCATATGAATGGGGTAAAATAGAATTAACATAAAATATTTTTATTAAAAAATCATATATAATGTTAATACTGACATCAATCAAATAAATATAATCATAAACCATCAAGAGTAATATGGTGAATGGAAATAAAATTGTAAATCCTTAGTAAAAGTGATCACAACACACCCAAATAAATAATAAGGATGATTTTAATGCAATATATCCCCAGTGTATCATATGTAAAATAATGTTTTTGTCATCGATTAATAAATACATCACAAATGTCATTAAAATGTTTTTGAGGAAAATAAAAATATCAATTTATCAATATTTATAAAAAATTATTTTTTAAAAAATACTGTTATTCAAAAATAATCTTTTAAAAAATTTAAACTAATATTAAAAACATTGAGTGGTCATGATGGTGGTAAATTTAGTTCTAGTCGTAAATGTTAATATAAATATTCCTTTCACATTTTTGGTAAAGGAAAAAATTCCATGTATTGGAAATGATGTGATGATTCCTTTAAAAGAATTAAAATTAAAACTGGATTAAAATTCCATTATTAAATCATTATTTAAATAATAAAAAATTTAATTTTTTTTTAAAAAAACTGTATTTTGTTGAAAATCGATTTTTGACAGACGACATAAATACAGATTAAATTTCATAAAAAATTTTTCTCAATAGTATTAAGTAAAAAAGATTTTTAACATGGTACTATTAAATGATAAAATTCATGATTAAACATCATATAATAATATATATTGATTTTAAGATAGTAATATCAAATAATTTTTCCAAGGGAGACTTAGAAATAAATAATCCCTAATAATGATTATATTGTGAAATAGACCCTAACCACTTTCATAACATTTGAATCATAGTTCAGAAAATATTTATAATAATCAAATGAAAAATTAATTACTATAATGATAAATTGATTCATGATATAACATATCAATGGTGTTGTATGTACACCATGCATAGGAATAAGTGTGGAATATGATGTATGTATCACATAAGTTAATTGAGAAAAGAAACCCTTACATCAGGTTCAACATCCATTGTATGTGTCTGATCTCCCTATATGATACGAATAAGTATATTATAAATCTATTAAAAATTATACTAATATATATCATTCCATATATTATATACTTATAGTCTTTTACTTCCATTTTATAAAAAAAATTATGGTGGATTTTTCGTGTGATAACTCTATGTTTTTTCATATAAGTATTTGTTCGGTAATTTTGGTCCTTTAAATTTTATAATGGTTAAATAATTGCTTTAGTGTAAAATATGATATAAATATAATATATATTCATTATATATATATTTATAGCAACCTATTAATGTTAGGGATATAAAATGGATTAAAATATTAATAGATATGGTAGACCGTACGTACGCATGAATAATGTTTCCATTTTTGTCGATGAATAAAATTAATAGAAAATATATATTATTTATTATTCTATAATAATTATAATTTCATATATAAAATTTATATTAATAAAAAAAATCCTCATTACCACCAGGTAAAATTAAAATGGAAAACATTTCACATCTCTATATAGATGAGATAGGACATAAAAATACATTATTAATGATATTATTTCCCAATGGATTGGAATGTATTAAATTATATCTAATATTATATTTAATAATTTATGGTTATATCATAAAAATAACATATATTAATTAGCTTTAACCTAAATATATTACATGTAAATTTTAATAAAAGAAATGAATCACATCGATTCACGGGGTGGTAGTCAACTCTATATAGGTGTGAAGTTATCATATCACCCATGAAATAAAAATTAAGAATATCCAAATTTAATAATTATAAAAATTTCACAAACACTTTATAAATTTTATAAATCCACCATTATATCCATCCCTAAAATTTGGTGATGGAAAAATGAATTATATCAGTTCGCGAGGAAGTAGTCCGTCATACAAATGATCAATTCTTTTGTTTCGTATTTGATGGAAATGGAAATGGATATGGATATAGGTTATTTTAGTAACATAATATCATATATGTATATAATAGAAAATATTTTTTCTTATATTATGATTTATAAAAAAAATTATAGATAATAATAAGAAATAATACAAATGCACACGTTTAAGAATTTTACCTCTTCTTCAGAAATAATTTTTAGGTTTATACATAAATTTTTCAAAAGTTGGATTAATAATCAAATTAAGGCCTTTGTGATGTGTTTATCGACATAAGGAATAAATTTTTTAAATTTTAGTAAAACAAAATAATTTTGTATTTGTGAAGAGGGGAGGATGTGGAGTGGCCCTTTAAAAGCGGGGGAGAGGAAATGTATGGAATGATTGGAAATATAAAGTGATACCCACAATATTATATTTCCAAAATAATCCAATAAGGATAATTATATAACCAAATAAGTTTTAATGGAAAACTATTTCTATACCATGGGTTTTGAAAATGTTTTTTGTTAATTTTTAATCTTTTTCTTCTAAGATTAACCCCACCTTAAACCCATTTTTTACTTTAACCGCAGAAATTAATGATTACAATTTTAACTATTCATTATAGAAAAAAATTAATTTGGAATTATTAGATAATATAAATTTTTATATTAAAAATATGGAATCCATTTTTCATAATTCAATTCATATAATTTATATAATTAAATATTAAATTAAACTGAAGACGCAACGAAAGGACGGTTTTTTAAAGTGTGATTTCTCATAAGAATATAATGTTTCATACAAAAACATCAACATAAAATTGATTAAAATACCCTAAATTTTATAAATATTAATAAAATTTATATAATTTAACTTTCTAAAAAATTAAAATACAATTTAACATCATAAATAAATTTAATAAAAAATATGTTTTCAATAAAAACTAATTTTTTTTCTTTTCATCATAAAATTGGTTTTTTTAGAAATTTTAAAACATAACCAATGATAATTTTCAAATATAGATTTAAAAAAGTATTTTTGAAAAAATCAATTTTATAAGAGTTTTATAAATTTTTATTAAATTTTGTATCAAAACTAGGACTAGACAAAATTTTAGATAAATATAATTTTTGATGACCTTTATTTTTTCCTATAAAAGGTATTTATATTATTTATAATCTATAGATAAAAATTTATTTTATTTTATAAATTTTAAAATGATATAAGTTTTCATAATTTATTTATTTATATTTTTACCTACCAGTATACAATCTAGGTTATAATGGCCATGTATAAATAATATTATTTTAATAGGGTATCACTTTTCATTTATACCTTGTGTAGCTTGTAACAAAAAATTTCAACTAAATTTAATGTATTTAAAAGAAGTATATTGTAAATTCCTAGGGTGTTACATTATCTTCTAACCTCCATATTCCATGTCATATAGTCTATCGAATATGATGCTCCTATTTTAAAAAATCAGGGTGTTACAAAAATATCAATTTTGAAAGAAAACACACAAATTTAGTTATATCGTCCACAACATGTGTCAGATTAATATATTGTTGATTAATACACACCCAAGATGAATTATTAATCAATTTATTATTGTATCAAGAGAAATTTGTTTTTATTAACTTTTACTATGTAGAATTGTTTTTTGAACAAAAATCCCATTTAAGGTCAACCTCTTCTCCTTTTAATAAGTGATGTTTCATTAATAATTTTTTATTAATAAGTGTATCCATAGGTCTTAATATAACATATATAATCCATATTAATGTTTTATTATACATCTACTCCTAAATTATAGAGACACCAATTTTTTCCCAAACTCAATCATTTATAGTCTTATCTATCTAAGTATTCATACATGCCTATCGCAACATTTTTTTTCTAAACTTATATTATGTTAAATGAGGCCTATCAAAATCCAATACTCTCTAAAATCTTGTACAGTTGTACTAATAATACTCCTATAAATTTTACCCTTAAATTTAAAAGTAATTTTATAATTAAAAATAACCACAGATTCATTTCTCTATCTTATCCATCAAGTCTGAATCCTTTGAGAAATATCTATATGAATATCTTCATAATAATATATAAATAAACAAATATAAAAATGATAAACTTTTGAAGAAATGTGGTCTTCCAATATTAAATACATACCATTATTATAAAATCTTTTATTGAAATTACACTTCAAATATTATGAATCATCCCAACTAATATAGAATACCTTCGATTCTAAATTATCACTATAAATCTAACATAAAATAATAATAAAATTAAATATATATAAAGTACATAAGCCAATTATTTATGATATATGTAAAATTAAAAAATTCTAGCATTATAGTAAATATCTTCTTTATGATGTTTGTAAAAAATTTAAAACCATTAATGTTACCCATTCATTTTGGAAAAATATATTTCCTCATTTTAATATTTAGTTTATCTACAGTCCTGGGAGCAAAAAAATTATAAATAAAAAATATATAATATATAATTAAAATGAAATTTTAATTACATTAAAAAATAACTCTTTATAGAAGATATTTTATCGAGGCAGTATTATATATTTCATAAATTTATGAATCTAATAACCATAAACAATGTGATTGATTTTTCTAATGCTATAGAAACATCCAAAAAAGTTAACAATTTGTTTCGATATATGATTTGATAGTAAAATATTTTGGAACAATTTATATATTATTTGTTTTAAATATAATGAAAACGCATTTATTTTTATTATTATTTCATTCATATTAATTTCAATCTCATTATCGGGTCTTATATACATGAATTTGAAGTACATAATGAAGATATCCAATACTGAATAAAGGTATCATGATGAATGTTATTGAATGATTAAACTAAATTTTATCATATTTTGATATCTTGAAATGATCTGGTAAGATCAATGTAAGTCCTTGGAAGGAATATACTGTAATATCTAATGATTTTAAAAGGGAACACTATGTTCGATATCATATAAGATATTCCACATCGAGCTTAAACAAAACAACTATATATTGTCACATAATCGTGACCATTATAAACTATATATTAAATTGGTGGGTATGAAAGGAAATAACATATTAAATAATTTTAAAGGTAAAACTCAATTTTAATATATTTCTAAATTATTAGAAAAAAATTTATCTTTTTTTTATCAAATTCATTTTATTCTTCAAAAAAATATTTTTTTTTCAAAAATTTTTTTAATGAATTTAATGTGTGATTATTATAACTACATTAAAAAAATAGTAAAAAAATAATTTGAAAAAAATAATTTTATTTTTGAAATTATCATGTAAAAACTATCTTATAAATATTTTTGAGATTTTTCTTAAAATATCAACTTTTTAGTGAAAAATGAAAAATATAGTTTTTCATAAAACAATTTTTTTATAATAAATATATTCTTTATTATTTAAATTTGATAAAAATGTAACATTAGTAAAATTTATTTTTATATAATATAATTAATTAAAATTTTCTTATCCTAATACAATATATTGGTATAAATATATTTTTGGGATTAAAAACCCATTTTTCAAAAAACTATATTTTATTGGGTTTTTTGGGATTAATTTTAAATTAAATACTGAAACTTTTATGTTTAAAATTTTGAAAAATGGATTCCATATTTATTATTTTTGGTTAAATATTTATTAAGTATTTCTTTTATTTTTGAATAATATGAATAACAACCTATGTAATGCTTTTTCACATAGTAAAGGGTATGTCAGGTAATTTAACACAATTAAAAAGTATCAAAATTATTAAATGAATCAGACACATCTCGTAATATTTTTTATGAGTATATATCGAGCATAATCATCCAATTTTAACTTTTATGGCATTTTGGGTCCACTATTATGAGATTATGGTGTGTATAGTATTATATTTAATGAAAAGTCAAACTTGTCACCCTCTTGTTTATAATATGTGTAATATTTTTTATATAGTGATATCCCAAGGATATGTTTGACTATAAATATTATTTTAAAAAATAACATATTTATCTTCATCAATTTTATTTTTAAAAAAATTAGTGAATAAATAATTAACCTAATTGGTTGAACGACATTGATGTAGTAATTATTTAATTAATGGGAAAATAAAATAAATGATATTAAAAATATTAAAGTAAATTTAATTTGAGATAATTAATTTAATCTAAAAATTTTATAGAATTTATTAACATATTTGGAATATAATAAGAAAAATTTAATTATAATTGTTTTCTTGATATTATTAAAGTCAATGAAATGAATTGTTTTTAGAATTAACATTTTGGATATTTTATAGTAAGAAATATTTTATTAAATTATAAAAAGTTACTAAAAATATAAAATTATAAGCAATTATTATTATAATTTTTAAAATATAAAGCATGTTCCTTGTATGGTTCCTTATTGATTTTTTTTAAAATATATTAACCATAAAAGAGTAAAAATCATTGTACTCACAGTAAGAGTTAAAGGGGTTAAATAAGGGTTAAAACCAAATGATATGGGTATAAATATAGTAAATTGTTATCAATTTTTGATTATTTGATGTGATGTTTTCCAATAATCATATTATATTCTAAATAAATAACTTTTATATAAATTTAATATTTGTATAGGTGTTAAGACTACCCCTCCCCGCTCTTATAAAAGAGAACATCTTCTTCTCATATCTTCACACATCAAAACTTATTTGGTGCATCCAAATACTACCAAAATACCTTAAAGAATCCATAAAAAAATTCTATAGGTCTTTGTTTGGTCATAATACCAATCTTATAAGTCTTATGGTGTTAAGAAAATGAGATTTTTAAAAGAAGATGAATATTTTTTATCTCTATGTTTCTTGATTGGTTATTATTCCACATCACTCAAACATTCTTAAACTATGTTAAAATAATAAATACAATATAATCTATATAATGGAATGTTATTATGTTATTTTCATGACCAATTTCCATTTCCACTTCCTTCGATTGGGAAAATAATTTATCATTCCTATGTGTGGCAGAGTATCCCCTCACAAACCAATTTAATTCATTTCACATCACCATATCACAATAATGGTTATAATGAGGGAATTAATGTTTATATATGATATTCATGAAGTATTTAGTATTATTAAAATATAATATATCATTTAATTTCTTACCTTTCCATGAATTGAAAAATTATTTAGTCGTTCATGCGTACATGTGGATTACCACCTCTATGAAATTCCATAATTCTTTTTTCATAACCACATCACATGGAAAATATATATGTTTGTGTGGCTTTCCTAGAACCAACTATTTTTAATTTTATTACATGAATATTTAATGTATTTAAATATTAAACATTTTATTACATATTTTTTATTGTTCTGCATGACTATAATGTAATAATGTTTTAGAGTATTTGTCACATTAATAAGGTCCTAGTAGTTCCCTACTATGATGATAACCTTGAAGTGATATTAAAATCTAAATAAATATTGTTCTATGGTTTGATGACATACTATTATGGCACATATTTTATATATAAATTTATTTGCGATTACACGTAAGCATATGAGAATTCTTCTCATGAAGTTCACACTTAGTAATCTCCAAGATGTGATATTATAACAAAAAACACACCAGTAATAATTTCACATGTTCTGGTGTCATTAGATATTAGTATTTGTGAGTATGTGTAATGGTCCTTAGAAATTATGTTTTCATTAACACGTTTCACGAATCCCAGGCTTATATTTTCTGATGAAAACTATCATGCCATATGTTGGTGGGAAGTAGGGTACATATGGTGCATCACAAATGATAGGTTATTAATGTATAACTCAAGGAAGGATTTTTCCCTTCCATTTATGGAAGTTAATATCTCATCCCTTTTATTAAAATAGAACTATCACCCTAAATTCTATTTCAATGGTCTAACAATTAGTTTATTTTATGTAGTCAAAGAATGAAATATCAAGCATATATATTTATGACACTATCATAAAACACGATTGATGAGTTATTATGTTAATGATTTTATATTACAAAGTGAATGTTCATATGTGTATTTCATCATTTAGACTCTATGTTATTTATCGTGGGATCCTTGACCCATTTCTAGATAGAAATATTTACATTTAGGTAATCCCGCCTAATTCCAATGAGAAATAATCATAGAGGGTCACACACTATGTGTTTCTAGTGGTCTCGATTAAATTCTAATTGAATTTAATTAATGGACTAAATATTATTCTCAATACCATGGAATAACGTTTATTGATGTTAAAATGATCACATAAATTAAATAAATATTTATTCACCAGATTGTGAATAAAATAAATTTATTTATATTATTGAAAATTTAATAAATATTTATTTAATAGTTTTTATATAAAAATATTTATTTAAGAGAATAAAATATTTTATTCGGTTATTGAATAAATTGATGTTGAATTCGAACAGACCAAGACTGTATCTATTGATAAATTAATTATTTACAAGTCATTGAATAATGTTTATCTATTTCATGCAAGAAGTAATAATAATAATATTATTATTATTATGTAGCATGATATTTCATTTATGGTTACATTTTTTACATGTTGGGGCACCAAAAATAATGGTGTTGTTATTATTATTATATGCCATGAGTTTTCTCTAATAGTTTTAATTACATTTAATTGTTGTTTTTTAATTATAAATTGTAACTGAAACCCAAGTTGATTAATAGGTTGGTATATCTATTGTGGAAAACCAAGGTGAATTGAGAATTTTTGAACCAAAAATTTCCTTCTGGACTCCTCCAATCTCTCTATCTCAAGAATGATATATGATCTTCAAGACTGAAGAATGAATAATAATGAATGATGGACGCAAAAAATTATCTTTGTCGTAGTAGCACCTGGAGAATGAGGGTCGTTGTTCAGAGACCATTAGAGCATGTTTAGATCACGGATAGAGGGATTCTACTTGGGATCCTCCTGAGTGAAATGAAGACAATCCAGAAGGGTCACTATAGATGATCAATGATCATCATAGAAGAAAGTACATAAGACCCATGTATTTAGCTTCTTTAAAAATTGTTACATTAATTATAAACATGATGTGAAATATTCTCTCTATCAAATCCAGTGACATTCTTCTATTTGTGTAATTCTTTGATTCCAATACATGGATACTACCATTCATCATCGAGTTGATCCCAGATTGGTCATCGATTATGGAAAAAGAATAGTTGGGCCCTACCAACTGTCATGCTTCCACTGTGTCTGAAATCGTTATGTGGTATCAAAGGGGCCACATTATCCTTTATAATTATTTAAATAATTCATTGTTGATTTATACTTTAATAATTTATTTTTTAAATTCATTTTTCATCATTCTTGTAATCTGAATTTTTCAATATGTCCCACCTCGTTTCATTTCTCACAGATCGAATAGAAATGAATATTATTTTAATTAAAATTAAATTGAGGGTCTCATCAAGAGTAAAAACAATTCTATCCAGGTAACACGATAGTACACGCCATGTATTCAAATTTACACACCGTTTAGTCTGCCATACACACCGTGTATTCCAGATTGCATACTGTGTAGTTGTATTAAGTGCATCCTGAATAATTTTTTAATTACTCAAGTTGTGTAAACTAATGACACATTATGTAGTTAATTCTTACACTGCGTGTTGACCAAGACATATTGGAACACAATCAACTGAATTACACACCATGTGACCCACTGTACATGACATCAAGTCCCTTCGGGTTAAGGGCCAAACTGTGTATCCCATATATGGCTAAGATGAATAGTAACCACGTAACCCGAAGAAAACACAACATGTGGGACACTATAAATGTCGTGTACTCTAAGATTTATAATGTATGCCTCACACACTGAGTCCCTATGCGTGTACTTGAGATAAGGCGATGATGGAAATACACACTACATTGTTAAAACTACATAACTTGTACTTTACCAAATTACATAGGATTGAAACATTAATTTTTTGTAATGTTCATAATTACATATCATGTAGATTTTAATGGGGGTTCATTGTGTTACCTCCATGGTTAATGATGAGAATCTCAAGGAAATTTCAAAAAGGATTAAGATTAAATTATTGATTAATTAAAGATAATAATTAATCATTCATAGTGTTATTTATCTTAATAATAATGATTAAATAATTGAGTTCTATTTTTATGAAATGCATAATACATTGCATGTATGTGGATGATCGTGAACTAGAACAAACCTTTGTATGAGATTGGTTCCTTTTAAATAATTTTAAATTAAAATTGTTGTCTTGCATTCTATATCTCCTCATTAATATATATGGCCTACATTCCCATTAGTTTTTTAGGTAAACCCCTCTTTTTACCCCCCACTTGTGTGTGAGCTAAAACACATATCTAATGGATGGAGCTCCCATGCTTGTGGAGGTTGTTTAAGTAAGGAGCTGAGGAAAAACCCAATCAAGGAGATACAAAGGTGGACATGTGGAAAGCGGTAGACATGAACTATAAATGGTTCAAGGTGTTTCTACCCTAGGTCATTGGATAATTTATCTACACCAGGAGAAACATACTTTTAGAAGAGCTAAGGATCATTCCATTTAATTTATTTTATTTCTATCAGTTTCATGGGTTTCCAATATGATTGTATTGTTAAAACTATATAATTAATTAATTGAAAAGAATGCTAGGTGTAACAAAAAATAAACCAGGATTATGATTAAATTTCAATTAATATTAACAACAATGTGATAGATATAATATGTAAATTTCTGAATAATAGATAAAATCCATCAATAAAATATTAATTCAGATAAAACAATTCGTCACTTGATTAAGGGGAAGACTCAATAAAATGATGTGTTTGACCAATACTTATTGGGACACTTAATTTTATATTGGAATCTATTATGAATGTTTTGGGAAGACTTTACCATTTTACCTCAAGATGAGTAGCCCTTTCTATACATGGTGTAAATTTGGAGACCAGTGTTGAGGAAATCCAAGTCAGGATTTCAAGATTGTGGAGTCCACTCAGTGGATCAAGGAGTTGCAAGCCCATAGTTGGAAAAAACCAGCCTACCTAACTACCTTCAAATAGCTAGAACAACCCATCATTGGGTTATGGGAAGGGGAATATGGATCCTTGACACTAGAGATTCATAAAAACGTGAAATTCCGAGTTCAATGGTGAGGGCCATTGGGACATGATAAAATAGTTAAAGACTTAATAAAATTAATTTATTTTTTGTCATAAAAATGTAATCAGGAATGTAATAATTATATTCTATTTTAATTGTAGAATAAAAATGAAAAACTTTTCATCCACAATATCCCTATGATAAAAAATGGATAAAGACTGCATCCTCACAGAGAGTAACATCAAAAAATGTTTTAGACACTTTCAGGTCATTCTACACCAAGAATCGAAATATTACATGCTGATGTAATCATTACCTCGTCCACCTAACCAAGCGGCTCGTTAATAAGTGTTATTGGTCTATGAGAAACATATGAATGACGTGGTAGATGTTCACTGTTTGATGTTTTCATTAATGATTACTAAACTCATGAAGTCTAACGAAAACATGAATTTCTAAAGCATGATTGACCACCTACCTCGTATTTACTCGAATATAGAAATACATGAACAATTTGAGATCTCTAAGGAACTAATTCTGAGTATGCTTGGAGAGGGTAAACAAGTTGGGCCTCACAAAGTCATGATGATTGGATACATTGAGCGAGTCAATATTCTAGGGTTTAAAATCCTTGAAGAACTAAGAAACTATCTCATTCTCACATCACTCTATTAGTTATTATCTAGTTTTCTTGAATTTCAATTGAAACAACATTGAGAAGTATATACAAGATCTTTTCATCCTCCTTCACCAAGTGAAAAAAGATGTGAAGTGCAGAATATATTCTTCCTTATGGTGAATAAGTGGAATGTGAAGGAGAAGAGATTTAATCCCATAACTTTTTCATGACCTTCCAAGAAAGGAAAGATCGAAGGGGATGGAAGTGAACATGAAGCTTTTAATTTCGCATGTTGAAAGAAGGGCCACTGGAAGAAAACCTGCACCCAGCTAAAGAAGTATTAGGAAACTTTGGGTGCATTTATTATTGAGTGCAATTTATCTGTTTCTACAAATTTTGTATTTGATACGAAATGCAGTGCCCACATATATATCCTAATACATGAAACAAGTATATTCAACAAAATTGACTGAGGGGAGTTGTATATACGAGAATCCAATGGAGATAGACTTTATCTTGTAGCTATTGGGGACTAAAACCTCAGGTTGTTGATTATGATGATCTTAGTATCAATAGTTATTTCTTATTTACTCTTTGTAACCAGATACATTATCTCTATATCCAGAATATATACAGATAGATTTATTTTAAAGTATAGAAATGAATTTTTGTTCATTAATATAGATAGAATTTGTTTTGGTAATATAAATTTATATAGTGACTATTACGTGTTGGATGAGACAAGCCAAGTTACATAAATCAATAGCGAAGTTACATCACATGAATCATACCACACCCAACTTTGGAATCACTAGATAGATCATGTAAATGAAAAATTCATGACAAAGTTACATCAAGATGGATATTTAGATTTTATCAAACTAAATCCAGGCAGTGTATGTCATGCATGTTTATGAAGAAAAATGACTAATACCCCATTTAGTGGGAATGGTGGAAGGGCCAAAGAGATTATTTAATTGGTTCATACCGATATTTGTGAACCATTTCCAGTTGAAAAAAGGGGTGGGTAATCATACTTCATATGTTTTACTGATGATGTTAGTATATATTGATTTATCTACTTAATGTGTTATAAGTTCGATTGTAATGATATGTTCAAGGAATATAAAAATGAAGTTGAGAACTAGCTTGGTAAGAAGATTAAGAAAGAACACTCGGAGTGACGAAGAGAATATTGTAATCAAGACTTCATTGATTACTTTCAAAAGTTTGGGTTGCTATTCCAACTCACTCCTCCTGACACACCCTAGTGGAATGGTGTAAGTGAAAAGATAAACTGCACATTTTTGGGCATGGTGAGATCAATGATGAGTCAAGTAAACCATTAATTATCCTTTTAGGGATATGCATTACAAACAGAGGAACATATAATAAATCAAGTAAAAACTAATCCAATAAATGGTATTACATTCTATCTTTGAAGTGGATGAAAATCCATGTTGTCAAATTTTCATGTGTGGGGAGGTGAAAAGTTTGTTAGTAAATATTCAATAAATAAACTCACACCCTAAGGAAAAAATTTTACCTTTATAGGATACCCCAAAGAAAAAAGGTGAAATTACCTACACTTCCCCTTAGACAAAATATGTAGAGTGGAATGAAACGACATATTCCTTGAGAGGGAGAAAATCTCCAAAATAGATAGTGGGAGTGAGATAGAATTCAATTAAGTCAAGGCTCAAGGTATACAGGAGTTGGTAAATGAGCAGATTCCACAACACCCCATGGAACAATGATATTTTCCAGAGATGTAAGTACTACATAGGAGTACAAGAGAGGTTAGAGAATCAGAATGGTATGGTATTTTAGTTATTGAGGATGGTGACTCATTATTAGGTCATAATATTGATTTTCTAATCTACAGGGAACCTATATGTGACAGATAATTTTCCAAGTGGAAAAAATATATAAATTCTGAAATGGATTCCATATACCAAAACTATGTCTAGATTTTGTAGATCCACTAAAATATGTAAAGATTATTGGTTTCAAATGGGTATTCCAGAAGAAAGTGGATATAGAAGGAGAAGTCAGTACCTATAAGGAATGACTATTTGAACATGGTTTAAATATAACCAATTCATTGATTATGATGAAACCTTTTCACTTATTACAATGTTGAAATCCATTTGAATTTTATTGGCCATTGTTACTTACCATGACTATGAAATTTGGAAAATTGATGTCAAAATAGCCTTCCTTAATGGGAACCATTATGTAGATTTCTATATGACAGAAACTGAAGTGTTTTTGACTTCAAAGTATTCCAATAAGATATGAAAGTTGAAAACCCCATTTATTGATTAATGAAAGCATCCAAGCCATTGAACATTTACTTTTATGAATCCATAACAAAATTTGGTTTTATAAATAATGAATTTGAGCTTTGTGTATAAAAATGGTATAGTGGGAGTGGAGTTGATTTAATAATAGCATATGTTTTTGACATATTACTTATTGAAAATGAAATAACAGTCTTACAGTATATTATGTCATGGTTGATAAATGATCCCCTATAAAGAAAATGGGAGAGGATGAATATATTTTTGGGATCAAGATTTATCATGATAGATCTAAGATATTTCTGTGCCTAAGTAAAAGTACACACATTGAAAAGAAACCAGATAGATTCATTATGGAACAATACAAGAGCAGATTGTGGCCAGCACCTCACGACATTCATCATTAAAAGAAAATGTTTCCAAAAAAATGTGAGGAAAGAAAGATAATGGAAATTATTCCATAGGCATTAGCAATTGGGTCATTCATGTATGATATGATATATACTAGTACTGATGTCTCCTATTCATTGAGTGCGATTGGAAGATATCTAGCTGATCCAGGTGACCTCCATTGGATGGCAGTCAAGACTATCCTTAAGTATCTCTGCCATACTAATGATATGTTTCTAGTTTATGGAGGGGATGAAGAACTAGCCATCAGAGGCTATTTTCCAAACGAATCAAGATGACCTAAAGTCACTATGGGATACATATTCAATTAGAATGGAGGTGATGTGAGCTGGATGATCTCAAATAATGGTGTGGTCACCGATTCTACAGTAGAGTGCACGTATATTTCCACTTCTAAGGTAGCAAAATAAGAAGGTTGTAAATGAATCTTCATCCAAGATCTGGATGTGATAAATAGTAGTAAAGTTCCCATCACACATTATTATGATAATATTATAGTGGTGGATCTCATAAAAGATTCAAGGTCACATCAATATATCAATCTTAAACTACAAAAGTATCATCTCTTGAGGGATTTTTCTATGAGAGGTGAAGTTGAAGTGAGTATTTTTTCCAAGTAATTTAAAATGGAAGACCCCTTAACTAAATCCTTGACTTAGCAAAAACAAGATTATAATGTGAGGTCTATAAGACTGAAAGTCATCCATAGTGAGCTCAAATACATGTGGGAGTTAGTTAGTGTCGGTGTCCTAGAACCAATTGTTTGTACTTTGATTATATTCATATTTAAATTATTTAAATATTAATCATCTTATTACATGTTTTTTATTGTTTTGTATGACTATAATGTAATAATATCTTAGTGTATCTATCATATTAATATGGTCATTGTAGTTCCCCATTATGATATTATCCTTGAAGTTGATAATATTATTAAATTTATTTTTGCAGTAAGATGACATAATATGTTGGGATAAATAGTATATATACCTCCATGTGTGAGTACTCATAATGAGATGATAATTATTCTCATGAAGTTTTCACTTAGTAATCTCCAAGACAAGAGATTATGACAATAGAACCACCAGTAGGAATTCGGAATGTTTCGATTTCATCAGATATTCCAATATGTAAGGGTGTGTAATGATCCTTGCACTAAAAAATATTTAGATTCTTACAAAAGGGGTATATCTATTGGTATAAGTGAATTTTTTGTTGGTAAAGGGTTTTACCAACATACATGTCCCTGTCACTAAGATGTTGTTAAAAACTCTATCAATAAATGTTATTGCGATAAATAAAATATTTCTGTTGCAATTATTATAATACCAACAGATAAAATATATGTTGGTCCAAATATTTACCAACAGATTCATACGATGTTTTTATCTATTGATAATATTATTATGATCATTTATCTTTTCATCAGCAATCTTATGAATAATAATATTTTATCTGTTATTATATACAAAACATACAATTAATATTTGTTTATAAATTATAATTTAGATAAAAAATTATTTGTGGGTACTACAATATTTGTTTCTGAAATATTATATTATATTTATTAATACAATTATAGGTAATATATTTTTTATATTTATTAGGTAAAAATTACAAATTTAATTTTATGAAACTCGAGGCTTTATTTGAAAAAATATGTTCAAAAATAATTCATAAACATGATCAAACTATAAGAAAATACATTACAAACATGATTAAAGATGTTCAAAGTCTTTACATGAAACTCGATCAAACATCACCAACAATTTTTTTCTCACACATTAGTTTTCATTATTTTAGATCACACTGATGACGCGGCCATGCATGTAGCTCACCCACTCAATCATGATATCACCTCAATGGTGGAAATCATCTAAAGTTTTCTCACTTCAATGGCATGCAGCACAATGTTCCATGAATGTATCTAACCCACTCAGACATGATATCACCACAATGGCAGTGATCATCAATGTAGGCTCACGTCTACATCATGTTGTGAGTAATCATCAATATTCTCATACACATGTTGCTGAAAGAAATCCCTTGTACATAAAACATTATCAATCCTATGTTTTAATTGAGAAAAACAAATAATTATCCATAGAACACAATATTATATGGAAAAAAATAATGAAACAAAAAAATTTAATCCCCTTCACAAGTGAAGAATTTTCCTTCTACTTGAGTCAATGAAATCTTCTGCCTATATCTTGAAATATATGACATGTTTCTTCAATAAAAAAACCCAACATAAGAAATAGGAAATATTCAATACATCATTAGACATTAATAAAAATGATACAACTTGGTTAAAATTTAAGGAATAAATTGAATCAAAAAATCTCCAAACAAAGCTCCCCTATTCATAAATGTACAATAAAATCTTATACTAAGTTCTAAAAAAACAAATCTAAAAGTACTCTTCTGAGAATTCGATACCTAGAAATTGTGCAGGTTGTGGAATCCATAATTTTATTTCTCACACACTAAATAAGAAGCAAACTATTATACATCATCATCTAAAACAAATGTTATGGGACATGGAAAATAAAAGGAACAAATACCTGATCACAAACTATAATAGTAAAAGCACTAAATCACGATATACTAATATCATGTTCCTATCATAGGAAGTTAAATAATAAAAAACAAAAGTGAGAATTGTAACCAATCATGTAAAACATGTAGTAACCTAAAAAACAATCTAGTAATTGATTATAATCAAAGACCAAAAAAATTCATTTTAAAGGTCACAGAATATGACAATATGTTCGATACCAAAAAACATTATGGATAGTCTATTTTAGCTTCCACTAAAGTAAATCGTCCACATAACTCTGTACTAACGTTTTCTCAATAAGTAGTTACAATATTGTGGATCTCCTGACCTAGATGAGTAGCAACAGGACTGTCCATGAATTGTGCCGAGACACTCCCCATAAAGAGAATCTGTTTTAATTATTAACTTAACTAGAAAACACACTACACTACCACTAAATTGAAAAGTATCAGAAAAATAGGAATCATGATATGAAATATGTTATATGGAGACATCAATGGTTCACTTAGAGATATTTAAGTGTTCCCGAACCCCCCCCCCCCCCACAACACCTAGCTTTGGATTGAAATGTGTTTATAAAACTTATAGCTAAGTGTTTCAGATTACCTACAGTTGTTATAATTAATTTTCATATAACAACATATAATTTATTATCAATTATATTTATTGATTTATCTTTCACATACCAACAATAATCTTACAATAAAATGAATATATTTTTATTGTTTTTTGTTAACAAAATATATTTTCCTATTAAAAAACACATTATAAGAATTTATTCAACATTAAAAAATATTTTACCAATAATTTAGTATTTAAAGTTTTTAATTATTTATTAAAAACAATTAATTTTTCCAAAAAACATATGTGCATATATCTATTGAATTGAAATTTTGATAATTTAATAACATTTCATGAAATTAATATTTATTATTTAAAATTAAAAATGAATGACTCAGACTTATGTTGATTCTAACCAAATAAATTATAAACTTAAACAGTTAAAAATATATAATTAGATGTATTTACAATAATTATTTTTTTTACAAATATATAATTTTCATAATAACAATCATTTTTTATATTTATTAATATAATCTTATGAATAGACTTGTGCCTCCCACTTCTTGAAGTTCATTCCCTAATCCCATTCCCCAATAACCCTAAAAATTACTAAGGAACGCCTTTGTTCTTTACACCAATGTTCATCCCACTCTAGCTCATCGCCACAGGGTTTAACATTTCAGTTAATCGACATACGGTTCATCCTTTTCATTCGTCACCATAGGGTTCATCCTTTAGATTCGATTGCACAACACTCATCTCCCTTCGGCTTACCCCAAATCTGGTAATCATTCAAGCACACGCAAATTTCTGTTAATATTTCACGCCTTTCGGATAATCCCCACACCATTCCTTGTCAGTTTCATTCCCTTCAATCAATCTCCCCTTGGTTCATTGATCTCGATCCCTCTTGAATAACATATTGGAAGTCAAAAAATGTGAACTTTCTATTATGATTTCTCCATTCTGGGCTACCAATGTTTACTGTATGATAACACCCACATAGATTAAAGATTGAACATACTCCTTTTTAAGTCTCATTATAGGTCCAAATGTAATTTTAATTGAACAAACATTTTCATTCTATGAATTATAGTAAAGCATAAAATTCATATATAAATTTTACATATACAATTATTGGAGATTGAATGTTTTACATATGAATTTACTCACAATCATCTTACTAGTATATTCATTCCTAATACTATGAATAATGATTATTTATTTAGTATTAGTTTTCAATTCTTTATTTTTTGATTTGGAGTACGTAATACCTAAATGACGTTCCTATTCATTATTAATATATTATTACATTTCTTTGTTATTTTTAAATTAATTGTATTCATTTAATTATATCAATTGTTTAATAGGATATTTTATTTAATATCTTGAGTCCATACTACTGTGAATTTTTTCAATGCATTCCATATAGATTTAATTAGTTAAAATATCTATAATAATTGATTATCTATATTTATTTAATTTATTATTGGAACATCACAAAGATATGGTTAAATGATTATAATTTTTTTTGAATCATAATATTTCATGACAGAGGAATCATATTTTTGGTTTTTTCTCTAGTTCTTGTAGATGTAATGGGCATGTTGGGGTTCCATGATTTTACTAGAGGTCGATTCTTGGAATGCAGTATTCAATTTTGGTGGGATTTATTTTTGTTATTCAGGTTAATTGTGGTGATAATAGGACATTCTTGTACTTTTTTAAGTGCTCATATTTTAAATAATTGTATTTGAATGATTGAGAATAAAAATTGGTGGTGATTGAGGTGAGTGAAGAGTTCCATGTTTACAGACTCATTACCATCAACAATAAGGTTTTATTCTTTATTTTTTCTCTTATTTTAACATATTGAGTTGATTGTAGAAACTATTAAGGCTGATGTTGTCAGGTTAAATATGTGATAGTATAGAGAAGTAATAATTATTTTATATTAAACAAATTTTATAGTGTTATCAAATATAGCCTGAATGTGATCCTCATTTCATGGTTGTGGCCTCATATTTTTGGGTTGTGCTCTAGTTCATGTTGATGTAATGAACATTTTGGGGTTACATTTTTACTGGATGTCGATCCTTGGAGTCTGTTCTGGAAGTTTGATTGGATTTTATTTTGAATCATGTTAACAGAGTTTCTTATAGGTCGTGCATGGAATTTTAGAGGTTATTACAATAACTATTTTAAATACCTGTTAATTTGATATTTTGAGTCTATAAAATTTTGTTTTTTTTAAATTAACTACTTAAATATTTAATTAGTTTAATGTGTGTATCAGTTGATCTTTATGTTGAATTGCATTTATATTTGGAACATCATAATTCTACATTCATGTGATTAAAAAATAGTGTTTCTTGTAATTCAACATAATTTATTTTAGTATTTAACATTATTATATTTATATTTTATTTACTTATTGGATGTTTTTAATTGATGATAGATTAAACATAAAACTTATCCAAAGGTTTTAGGGATCTTTTTGTAGATAAATTTCAAAATAAATCAACTTATATAAGTTACAATATGTAAAAGTACGTGTTATTTGTTATAAAAAATTATATTAAAGTGTTTTTTTGAGAACATTGTAGGTCAGGGTGGTGATTTTTGGATTTATACGGTAATTATGAGGCCATGAAGATATGACATAATTTATTGAAGGGAATAGATTTTCATAAAGTGGTAGCTGTAGTGGAGTTTCCATATTGAAAGGAGTTTGCATGTATAGATTCACTACTGGTTTGTGTGGTTGTTTCTTCTAACCATAGAGTCATAATTGGATCTATTCCTTGGAATTAAATTTTGGTGGCTCCCAATTTAATTTGGTATACTATTTATATGCATAGAGATTTTGAGGGTCATTTTCCTTTCTAGAAAAGGGCCTTAGATCCACTGCTTTCAGGACTCTTGGATGTTCTAGTATAGCTAAAGGTCATATATTCAAGTGACATAGTTGTATTTTTCTAATGGTTGAAGCATTGTAGATCTATTTTCATCATTTTACACATTTTTTGATGAAATATTTCAATATATTTGAATTGAATAGAGAAAATAAAAGGGGGTTCTATCAGGTTATGATTGATATTTAGTTAGAATTTAGATGACTTTGATTTGAGATGCTGATGACTGAATTCTAAAATGAGTTCGTTGCTGCTGCTGCTATAAGGAGAATATTCCAGAGATCTTGTTCTTATATGAGAGTGCAATTTTATGGTAGATATTTTTTTCTATTTGAAAAGTTTACTTAATTTATGTATCTGAGATACTTTAGAGGTATTATTAGAATTTGATAACTCCCTATGTGAGTTTCCTTGTAAATGATTGATTTAATGTATGTGATAACATTAGTGTAGTGGAGGCTAAAGTGAAGTCAATGCATGGAAAGATGGAGTCTATTTAATGGTTCCTAAAACTAATATTCCATGCATAGGGTAGTCATCATGACATGATTATTGCATGATGTATAGAGGGAGTCCTCACTCAAGGTGGTTTACGACTGGTCTATTACTAAAGTAGTTGAGATGAAGCAGGAATTCAGAGAGGAAGTATATCTAGAATTTAATGAAATAACAAGTGTTCAGAGTTATTGATATGTTGTTGAACAAAATTAGTTGAGTGGTTTAAATGTATGAGTGTGATCATTGATAGAAATTTAGTGAGTTCTTTATCCAAATTAAGAGACGAGGCATTCAATAACACACCAAATAGGGAGGCTGACACTCTGAGAGGATATCTAAAACTAGAATTTAGAGCGTGTTAGTTCTGACCTATGAAATTCAATCTTCACCATGGGGAATTCATGAGATGATCCTAGAAGGTTGTAAATAGTTCATAGATTAGAATTCTCACTTATTCAATCAACTTGGCACACCATCACTTAATCTCAATTTAGAGATATTTAAACTCTAATTTAGAAATTAAAAATTTTGGTTATGTTTTATGAATAGGTATTTTGATGCTAGAAACCTGTTTTTATTTTGTTGATATGAAACTCGATTATTTTTTTGATTCAATTATTAGAATTATAGCTATCATTAGGGGTAATTTATTTGCTTTCTATTAGATTTTATGTTCTTTTAATATGAATTAGTTTTTGAATGCTGTTAAAAAATATTTGAACCTAAAACTATGTAATTTAGAACATGCTTAATACAGGTTGACACATCATATGTCATGTAACAATCCTTATTTTTACCAAAATCCTTTTGATAATTATCTTTCTTTTGATTATTGTTCCATTATACTTATATCCATAGAGGTTCTAGTAGGCCATGCATTGACTTTTTTTAGGTTTCAAATTTGTGAAGAGATGAACTTTATAGCTTAAGAAAAACATTTGAAGGCTATTTAGTTGAGTGAAGGTTCCATGTTTACCATCAAATATATGGTTTTTCATTCTTCCTTTTCTCTATAATTTTTATTGATTCAATTTTTATTTGTGTACAAAGATTTTTATTCTCATTTCTAACAACTATTTGGAAAAACAAAATTAATAACTTACTCTTATTTCTTTTTTAATTTTGTTATATTTTTTATTGTTTTTTATACTAAGATGCTTTTAAAAAATATTAAACATTGTGTTGCCTTTTGATTATTGTTAAACTTATTTTAAAACATAAGTGGGTGGAATGTTGTTATGTTATTTCATTATTAAGAATATATGATGATTAAATTATCTTTTCATATTCATCCTTGGTCAACACATACACTAATTCTTCAGTTTCATTGAGTTCTATTCTCAGATTCATTAGCTTAGGGTTATTCACAGTAGTGACACTAACATCATGCTAAAATGATAGATTCTGGAGATTTTAGAAATAATATTCCTTGAAATATGATCAAGGAGGGAGTGTATTAGACCCTAATTCATTGGGTTAATACTGGACGGCATATTTTTCATATTTCATTTTTCATATGGAAAAACATTAAAAAAGTCACTCATCATGCATTTTGAACCAGCCAGTCTCAAAAAAGGCCCCATTTATAATCTGTATATTCAATCAATAACAAAATCAAGTCTACCAAAAAGAAAATGGTTCTATATTTACCTTAAACTATAAGGTTTTTGTTTTTTTTCTCATTTCAATTAGTATTTTTTTCACTCGCTTATTTATATTTTCATTTCTTACAACCGTTTGAAAAAATAACATAAACAACATATTTTTATTTCTTGTTTTTATTTTGTTATATGTTCCTTTTTTTATTGTTCACATTGAGTTGTTTATAGACATCGGTCAGAATTTATGATGATGAAAGCTTGTATGTGAATGAAGAATATGGTTTGGAAAACCATATGTGGTAGCATTGGTTTTATTACTACATGAGCAACACTTGTAGTAAGGATTTGTCATCTCTTAAGTGAGTAACCCCTTTAAATATGGATTGAAATTGTTCTATTGTTGATATTCATGTATATAGAAATTACTAAAATTACTCATCATTTTGCAGGTATGCAATTATTTTTTTCTTAGTTAAATCCTTTATTCCCAGGAAGGTACCCAAATATACTATACTGTCAAACAAAAGATCATTTCACATTGTTTTTATAGTAAATTATTTTTTGGACATGTGAGCAATTAGATTTCTATTTATTCTTGATTCTCTTTGCTGATAGAATGAAAAATTATTTGATATCATTATCTACCAGGGACTACAAAGTCATGATGTCCTTATATCATGATCTTTCAGGATATTATAGATAGGCCTTTGGAAATGGCATCATATCTCTTCTAAATTTCAGGTTTTAGATCTCCAAATGTAGAAGGATCATTCCTTTGAGGATGAACTGATTCATTTCTCATTCAACGATTTGTGTTTTCTTATACCTTTATAAGCATTGTACGAGTCTAGGATTTCAATGAATATGTTTCTTTTGATCTTGATGTTATTATAAGGATAAAATCATACATGATTTATTTCTTTTGGTATTTAAGTCCATTTGGTAAAAGTAAGAAACCAGTTCTGAAATGGAATATTAATATTGCTTGGATAGCTACATAATGAAGAATGCAATAGGGAAATCCCACTTAATTATACATCATCATGTGATAGAAACCACTTATTTGAGCATTCTAGTGATATGTGGATCTTTTTTTACTGTGACAGGTTGGATTATGGGTGGACAATTAAAGCAAGGATCCAAATATAATGCAGGCTTGATTTCTTTGGAGATAATTTGATCGATTTTCCTTCTCCACATTGTACATTTTGTAACAATTTTATATTTTATATTTTTGTAAGATCGTTACACATTGTGTATTTAGAAAAATATTTTTTAATAATTTTTTAGAGGTATGAGTTGGGTGACCAACTCATATCCCATTTCCCTAAAAAAGGATTCAATTCATGAAGATAATTTTAAAGGATTTGTGGGTATGTTATCTTATTTCATGTGATATAGATATTGGAGCTGAAGGGTGTGATATAGTAGAGACTTGAGGTTTCTGACTAGTATTGGAGCTGACATGATTTGATTTATACTCGTGTTGGAAATGGGTCGTTGGTTCTGGGGAATGGATGGGTCATTGGTTTGGTGCATTGAAGGTTGCGGTATAGTTGGAGTTGACTAGGGGGTGATGGATCTTACTAGGGGGCTAAAGGTGTGATGGATCATGTTGTGGGGGGGGGGTGCTCGGGGGATCCTGTGTATTTGAATCAACATTTTGTATTAAATTTAATTATTATTATTATTATTTTTATTTGTTTCATCATTTTTGTTGATCATATTCAGTTTTTTAATAAAAAAAATGAATTATATTTGATAAATTAATAAATATAAAAATTTATAATTTTTATTCAAATTTAATTTATAAATAAATATAATATATTTGTAATATTATTACCAACAGAAAAATTTGTCATAATATTCTATTTTTAAAAACATTGTCTAACATATATATTATCTATTGGTAGTATTATAATTGAAACAAAATTATTTTATCCATCACAAAAACATTTACCGACAGATTTTTTACAAAAAATTTACTGATAGGGACATAAATGTTGGTAAAACGTTTTACCCCCAAAAAATGTACTTTTACCAATAGATATGTCCCTGTTGGAAAAAGCTAAAAAAAATTAGTGGTGCACTCTTCAATAAGTGATTTCAAACACAGCATAAATGTTTTAAAAATTAAATACATCACAAAGAGACATTATATGAAATGTGTCACAGATATACATGATAATGTGCATCCACGTAATTCATACCCAAGAGTTTTGATGATATGTATGCACTGATTGGTTAACTGGTCGATAGAATCAACTCCAGCACACAATCGTTTCAACTGATAGAGATTGGAATTATGTTCCACATACATTTTATTTTGGAATAGTGACATAGTATTCAAAAAACCATTTGTCCCATAGGCTTTTGGAAAGAGAAATACAATCTACAATTTTGTTTCTTGAATTCTCTTATCTCTATCTAATCTATTCGCTTGGCTAAATTCTATTACATCCCACCAAATATAATCTACCGAAATTCATATTTAACTTTCCTAGTAGCATAGGTTGGTGATGATGTTTAATCCCCAAACTATAAATCATATTGTCTTTCATCACCAATTCCATTTGAATGTGCTTGTTCATGTGAAATGAGAAAGGAGCATGCGTATACTCAACAAGGTTTTTATGAGAAGAATTCCTTGAAGATTTCAATTTCTTGAGTCAAATACCACAGAAAGTCTCACTACTTCTATTATAAATACTACATATTATGGAGGTTTTGCAATGAAATTTTTTTTAGAAAATGAAAAGGCTATCTATTAAGAAAATTTATCAAATAGTGCTGGAGAATGTGTGGGTGCAACATGCAATGTGAAATTTGAGTTGTGCATAGAGCCACCACATGACATTTGCTGGTGTTCTTCACTAAGTTAAGGGATGGGGTGTCCGTATTCTTAAGGGATTATCCCAAAGTACATTTTTTTATGAGTATATTGGATAAATTTTAACCAATAAGTTATCTAAGTGAAATTGGATATGAATATGATAAAGACATGCATATCTTATCTCACTTAATGAACACTAGGTATTTGATGAATTATTATAGGAAAAAATGTCCCTTAGTTTGGATGCAATATAAAATAGCAATATCGTGTGATTTTTGAACCATTTATGCATTAATGCAAACTTAATTTAGCTTTTGGTTACAACTGACACCCCCAATCATCATCATTATCAGGTCACATTCTTCATCACCAGAAAAGTTAATTCTTTAAAAGAGAAAATATGGGATTATGGTATTGAGTTTGGTGACCATGGTCATCCTATCAGGGATTTTCAATGTAAATTTTGAAGAACATATTATCATAACCATGTGTGGAGCCTCTACATCAGTCCGGGGAAGACTATATAATGAACAAATGATTATGCGTTAGTTAGTTCATTGTGGAGATAAATAAGAAATCATGTTTGTGGGTTGTCTTGTGGGATGATTTGATCTGTTGGCACTTGGATCATCAGTAGATTGTATGTTTATGATTAAATGAAATAAATTACAAGTAATTTATTTTATAATTTCTGGTTGAGTGTTCCTATATTTCTTATAAAAAATGTTTTTTTGTAACATATTTATTATCTTCTAGAGTTTAGGTGTGAATATTTTCCATCGACAAAACAAACATTGCTGATTTATTCAAAATGATTATTATAGGATTTCAGTGTTAAAAATGACTCTTTCAAACTAATTAATCTCAAATTCTATTTAGTAGTATGATAGAATCATGAGAAATAAATATAAAATTAATCTCCAACTACTCCAATGTATAATTCAATTAATATCTCTTTCTACTAAAATGAAAATCAATTGAAAAAAATGCAACTCTACACATTAACAAGTATGAGAATAATAAATCCCAATAAATGAAACAACAAATATAACTTTATATGGTACGTTTTGTGTGAAATTAAAACTTTTCATAATTTTTTAAAAGAATAATATACATGAATAAAAAATTGAAAACCTCAACCAAATAACCTGCATGATAGGTAGTTAATTTCTATTTGTTATCCTACAAACAAATGAGTCATACTAACCAGTATATAATGTGGATATGGTAATAAAAATGAAAATGGTGGAATAATGTCTAAAATTGTTCATATATCAAATTTTCTATCCATTTATATATATATATGGCACCATTTGGACATTATAAGTGAAACAGGGATTCCATAGTAATCTAAAGAAGTAGAAAATACTAATATAATTTTAGAAACCACAAATGCCAAGGAAAATAAATAAAAACAAAATCCAGAATACACAATACATATGAACCTCACTAAAACCCTAACTGTAATTCAATTCAAACACTAGAAGACGATGATTTCAAAGGATTAAAACTTGAAGAGAAAGGGTGCATACCTGATAATAGGCTCAATCATTCATCTTTTGAATGAGAAATGTGTGATACCTTATATGTTTAGTAGAAAAAGAAAAAATCAATGGATCATCAGTGGACAAGGGGTGTAGGTGATGTTGAAGACCGTAAGGGGGTGTCGTTGTGGGTGTGGTTGATGGTGATGAACCGTGTATGTGAGTGCAGATAGAGATCACTGGTCTGGGGGTGGCACTGATAGGAGACGATGTTTTGGGGAGAGGGGAGGAACAAGGTGTGTGTAGGGATGGAGATGTGAGGAGCGTGGGGATGATGAGGGGTGCGTGTTTTTTATTTTATATTGAAGGATATATTATTAAATTTTATTTATTTATTTATTTATTACATTCATTCCTTTGAAATGTATTTAAAATTTAATTTTAATTATATGTCAAATATAATATATATTGTATCAAATTTATTATTTATTCTAAATATTCTCAATATTTCCTCATTAATGACAACATATTTTTTTTGTGATTAAGATAGAAATTAGCGTATTTTTATTTATATTAATAAAAATATACTTTTATTTAGTAAACGACTAACTCATAGTTTCAAACATTTTTGTTGTTAAATTATTTGATTGTATTTAATAAATAGTGGTTAAAAATTTTCATGCTGAGGAAAATTATTGGTAATAATTATTAATAATTACATATTGAATTTTTTTTGTAAAAAAATGTTTGTTTTAATATGATAAGGAAATAGATTAAATTGTTGGTAAAGTTTTTGTTGGTGTTAAATAGTTAATACTTACATATATATGTGTTGGTAATAATAAATTATGGAATTTAAATTTCATAATAACAAAACATAATATCTGTTGGAATTGTACATTTTTACCAACATATATGATATCTTTGGCTATATTTATATTAATAAAAGTCCTTTTTTAGTAGTGTTAGACTTTAAGATTATCCTTAATACCTTTATTGACTAGCTCACATAGATTCCTAGATGAAAACCACCATTCCATATGTTTGTGGGAAGTAGGGTATGTTGGGTGCATCACGAATGACATGTTATTAATGGATAAGTCATGGAAGGATTTTCCCCTTCCATTTGTGAAAGTTAATATCTCAACCCTTTGATTGAAATACAACTGTTTCCCTAAATTCTATGGTCATAGTGTAACGAGTTTATTTTAGGTAGTTAAAGGATGACGTATCGAGCATATTGGTTTATGACACTATCATGAAACATTATTGATGAGATATTAATGAAAATAGATTATATTACACAGTGAGTGTTCATATGTGGAAGTCATCATTGTGACTTTCGTTTTATTGGAATCCTTGACCCTTTTGTAGATAGTAATCATGGTCTTTAGAAAAGACTGCCTAATTCCAACAAGGATGAATACTTGAGGGTCACAAAATAACTGTTTCTTGTTGCCTCGAATAAATTCTATTTGAGTTTAATTAATGGAATAAATATTATTCTCAATATAGTGGAATGAATTTTATTCAAGTTAAAATGACTGCATAAATTAAATAAATATTTATTCACCGAATTGTGAATAAAATATATTTAATTACATTATTGAACATTTAACAAATATTTATTAACTAGTTTTTAAATAAAAATATTTATTTAAGAGACTAAAATATATTATTCTGGTGTTCAATAAATTGAAGAGCAGTTTGAATGGACCAAGACCATTTCAGTTGATAAATTAATTATTTGCATGTTTGTGAATAATGTTTATCTAATTGAAAAAATAAATAATAATACTATTATTATCATTATGTGGTAAAATATTTCATTTATGGTTTCATTTTTTTTCATGATGGCACACAACAAATAATGGTGCTGTTATTATTATTATGTGTCATTCGTATTGTCTATAAGTTATAACTGTATTTAATTTTTGTTTTGAAAATAAATATTTTAACTAAATCCCCATGTTTATCAATAGAAATGTAAATCTATTATTCTAAACCCTGATGAATTGATAATTGTTTATCCAAACATTTTATCTCATGACTCCTCTCATATAACCATCCTAAGAAGGACATAAGTTCTTCAAGACTGAAGAATGATTGATAAAGAACGATCGACATAAGACATTCACATTTCCGCACTACAACCTGGAGAAAGAGTGGTGTTGTTTGGAGACCATTGCAACATGTTTTTTTATCACCTCTATAGAGATTATACTTTGGAACCTTACGAGCACAATGATGGAAATCTGGGAGGGTCATTATGAAAGATCAACGATCATCAACAAAGAAAGTACCAAAGACCCAGGTATTTAATTTCCTTAGAACTTAATAAATTAATTATAAACATGATGTGAATGATCCAATATCTCTGATCAGGATATATTATTCTATTTTCCTTGTTATTTGATTCTAATCTGATGATACTGTCATTGATCATCATATTGATCGCGAATTGGTCATCAATTATGGAAAAAAAAAGTTAGGCCCTCCCAACCGCCACGATTTTGCGGCGTCTGGATCCTACAATATATAATTCTATAAAAATAATTAATATAATATATATGATATTATTATATTTATGGGATATAAAATAAAACATACCTATTTTCAATATGATCATCTAAAAATGTAAATGTAAATCATTTGTACGCACGACCTACTCTATCTATGTTTGTAACACAGTTCATTTTCACACCCTTATATCATGGTTGGATTTAAAAGTATAGTTGATATATAAATACGTTAATTGTGTCATTATTTTTTGGATACGGTTTAATAATGTCCTATATGACCATATTAAAATTACTAAAGTCATTTTGGAGTGATTTACTAAATATTTTTGAAACATCCTATGTGAATTTAAATGTTTAATTAATAGTATATAAATTGTAATAAGTGACATAAATGTATAGGGGACTTATGAAATGTTCCTAATAAAGTATAAAATTTTTAAAATTTTATTATTATTGTTTCCTCTATAATTGGGGATGACCTCATTGATTAAAGGTTCAATCATTCCAATCGTTTTCTAATAGGTTTGTTCGTAGAACCAGAAACATCCAATGATTCCATATCTATTTGGACATACATTCCAATGGTAGGTGCTCATCAGTTGTGAACCGATGAGGCTTAGGAATTTGCATTGGTCGAGAGGATGGGAGGTTGGACTCATCACACCCTTTTGGGGAGAATTATTGTCTACTCTGGGACTCTCTTTTTAGATTTATGTTATTTTCGTGAATCTTTATTACATTAGCAAGTATAAAATGAGCATTCCTTTAGAAATAAAAATCAATGATTGATATGTAGGATATTTAGAGAATCTTTTACATGTAATCGAGGTTATTCATTGATAGAGAATAATTTCTATTTGTTAGATTTTATTAGTCAATGGTATACCTTAATTCATAAAAGTCCCCTGGTCATTATGATGACCGTACTAGTTTTAAAGCCACTCAGTGGGGCAGTTGAAGTTTATTGTCATTCATAAGGACATGGATTATTTCAGAGATTGGATCGTACCTGTAGATGGGCTACCTATGTATCCGTTATTTAGAAAAGGATCAGAATCTACATAGTTCGAGTGACGGAACATGATGTTTATGCATGATTGATGACTCCAAGAAAGATGTCATGATAACTTTTACACTCTAGGCTCACGTGATTCATGCTCGGTGTGAGAAACAAGAGGTATTTGTGAAACCAGAGAATTGTGCCATGAAATATGCAATGATGTGGGGCTTATGTATGTATGACTACCCAAATAGATGAAGATTAGGATTTGATTTAGGAAAGAAACCCAAGAACATGGTCTATAATGGTATATGTACATCATGGAGATTTGGATACTCTAACTTGGGGCCTACATCTGAGGAAGATGCCCAAATTAAAAGGGGACTTTATGATTAGGGTTTACTCCTGAGAAGGAAACCTAAATAAAAAGTAAATTAAGACTGGTTAGGAGAAATTGAGAATGGGGCTTACTCCTGAGAAGGAGGCCCAGGTTAAAGGAATTTAAACAATTAAGGGACTTGGGGCTTACTCCAAAGAAGGATGCCCATATTTTAGACTGAGGATTACTCCTGAAAAGGAAGCCTATTTAAAGGGAACTATGGTTGGGGCTTACTCCTAAATAGGATTGCGATATTTTGGAAACTTTGATACTGGGTCTTACTCCTAAAAAGGAATCCGATATTTGTAAAATTATGACGGGGGCTTACTCTTGAGGAGGATTCCCAAATCAGGAGACTTGGGGCTTACTCCTGAAAAGGAATCCTAGGTTATGGAACTTGGGGCTTAATCCTAATGAGGATGCCCAAATTATAAAGGAATTGGGGATTACTCCTAAGGAGGATACCCAATATTAACGAGGACTTGGACTAGGGCTTACTCTTGAAAAGGAGTCCCAGGTTAAGGAGTCTCTCATCTTTAATGGATGAGGTTGAATGAATGAAATCTCTGACCTTAGTGACATGAGGATATGTAAATCACAAGGTTTTAATAGATGTTCCATAGAATTCCTCTCAGATATGGAAGCCAACAAAGAAATCATGCCATGAATGACTTTGGAGAGAGTTATGAAGGATTAATCTTGAAAACAATAGGTAGATAAACATAGTAGAGGTGAAATAGGTCGGAAGGGAACCCAAAAAATGTGGCGTGCAAGTCCTTCATGGGCGCACAAGTCCTGGTCACGCAGGTGTACCTGTGTGACAGATTGGTACTTGTGTGACGGTCAATCATTAGGGTAGAACTTGGGAGAGACTTGTATCAAGCCTTTAATAATACCCCTAGAGACTTTCAGAAGAGAGGTTCACAATTTATAATGAAGGGGTAAGTCTGCGCGCAGGTGTGGCCATTTCTCTTAAGGGCTGGCCACTAGGCGCACAAGTGTTGATGAGTTTCAACACTTAGGCCTTCCCCCCCTCCTATGATCTTTCGTTCTAGGTAATAAATTACCATAGAAGTTTTTGGAAGCTTTGAGAATACACTAGGGCACCGGGAGCTCAAATATGAGTTACTGGAATTTTTCTGTCCTCAAATGGGGGGCCAACCGGCGGTATTTATAGGGTTGTGAAGACCATGGGCGAATTTCAAAGAGGGCGCTAAAGACACCTTCATGGCGTGCAAGTATACTTGTGCGACATTGGTGGAAGTTGCACAACTCAAGTTCATTTGACTGTTTTTTCATGCCTTTGTTGATTTTTGATGTTTCTTCAATGTATGAATAACTTTGGGGTCAAGGTACTTCCCTTTTAAATTTGTTAGACTCTGTGATGTAAAGGAGCATCCACAAAAGCCCCCCCTCGAAGTTGGATCTGAATGAAATGTGGATGTAACTCTGAGGAAAGAAGAAAACCAAGGAAACTTTGGCGCTCGAGTGTTGATCATGCAGATGGCGTTGCGCAAGTGCAAGTCGCGCAAACTTCAGTGCATCTGGTTGCGTGCACTGGCTTTAGGTGCTCAGGGTTGAGGCCTGGCCTATATATATGCATCCATTTCTTGCGCAAAGCACTGAACATCAGAATTTCGAGCTCTCGCCTAGCAAGTTCTTTTGTTTTCCGCTCTTTCTTCACTGTCGTGCTGCTGTAAAGGTATTTTGGAGTTCCGTGGTGATACTTGCGCGCTAAAAACATGCGTGGAACATCCACACTTGCGCGACACAATTAGACTTGTGCACCACAATTAGACTTGTGTGCCTTAATTCCTTTTCCATTTTTTCGAATTTCATCACAAATTTTATAAAAAATCAAACCATTTAAGAGTTAATTTATTCAACTTTTGTGTAGATTCAAGGGCTCCCAAGAGAATCAGAATGGCTGATGAACTGGCTAGAAAGCGAGTTGATGATGTGATGAGCATCATTGGCCATGATTATTATACCGTCTACGACAGTACTATCCCAGATTTGGAAAAGTGTCTGAAGAAGTATCATCTTGATTTCCCACAATGCATCTATCTGCCTTTGTATGGCTATGCTCATCTGTGAGAATTCACCATTCCAGAGGCAAAGAACTATCTTAAAATTTCATGGTTTCAAAACTTCACCAAATTTTCTGAAGCAAATATCTCATGTGGAGGAGTATTTATAAATGCTGGAACATTGGGGAAGGCCCATATGATGCATCATAGACCTTGTACGCCATATCTGAAACTTCATAAGCCAGAGATGCAACCACATTGTAATCCCTCAATCATCCGAAATTCGTAGATGGATCAATCCAAATGATGGAAGAAGAGCTGGGACATCCATCTTTGATGAGGTGTGAAGCCAATCTATATGTGATCATACTTGGTGCGACAAAACTGTGCAGAGTTTGTTGAGTATTTGAAAGGGGTTGTGATATATAAAGCCGTCTAGGTTAGGAAAACATATGTTTATAGGCATGATAACTTCATGCCGGAGATACTCAGTCATTGTAGCCTAGAAACCAATTCTTTCCATCTGACTCATAGAGAAGTATGAATCACACTATGGGATGTCCACAAGATCTCTGGGGCTCCAATTGTGGGTGATATGTATGATTAATTCATCCCTCCATAGGGTTCTTGGAATAATCCAGAAAAGACCCCGACTTTGGCTCGGGATTTATTGCAAATCTTAAAGAAGCTCAAGAGTTCAGAGACCTCATTGACTCATTCTAGAAAGTATATTCATCCAAAGGAATGAATTAATATATTTCTTATCGATAATCAGGAGAAGGATCTGAAGGAAAAGGGATCGAAGGA
This sequence comes from Viscum album, assembly GCA_963277665.1. Classification (NCBI taxonomy): domain Eukaryota; kingdom Viridiplantae; phylum Streptophyta; class Magnoliopsida; order Santalales; family Viscaceae; genus Viscum; species Viscum album. Next base: position 71,206,658 of record OY728149.1, read on the forward strand.
GAAGGGATCCAAGAAGAAGGGTCCCAAGGAGAAGAGGCCCACTCGTCCTACCACTTGCCTGAAAACAGAGAAAAGGTGTGCTCCTGGAACATTCGGGCCGACCCTATAATCCAGGGAATTTGAGCTGTGGGGATATGATGTGAATCCGAGAATCCCAAAAAATACCCGTCTGGTGGGATTTTTGGCCTTGTGGCTTAGTGTTTATATTCTACAAGTCAGGTACTCGAAGGGTGGCATTAGGCCATGGACCTTTGTTATCGCAGCTAAGTTGGCTGAGGGAAAAATGTTTGGGTTGGATACCCCCATTTTAGCAAATATTCATAGGAGCATACTCCATGTCATCATGGGTATGTCTCTATTAAGAATAGTGGGACCATTCCATGTTTTATGGGGATGGATCGCCACTCACTTCAGGACGTATAATGTAAAGAATGGAGTAAAATTTCCCAGAAGTTCTTTCAGGTTCTCAGTGCAAGAATTATCTAGAATTTCTCTACTAGATCTCAATTATAAAGACATGAAGGTGAGGCTAATCATGTATAAGGAATTAAATTTCTTTCCTTATGAAAATCTGCCAACTGGGTGGTTTGTTGATGATGGAACAACCAGCCTGGATTTGAGGGCATACATGCTGGCCTGCAGAGATAGTGTGATGGTTGCCAGAATTGATGGAGAGATTATTTGTAAGGCCAATGATCCATATTGATTTCCAAGTCAATTAATGTGTTTACAGAAAACCGCTATATCTCCCCCCATGCATTTCAGGTTAGAGAAACATCTGATGGTTTCCCGACAACGATGATTGCGAACATCTAGGGACAAGACTGGGGCAGTGTTTAAGCTACCAGTTGAAAAAGAAGCATATAACTTGGCTATATTGTATACCGAGCACTGGATAGAATCATACCCTAGAGGGGTGTTTAACCACCTAGTTTATCAGGTGGGGAAAAGGAAGAGTACTGTAGAGAATGAACCCCTTCCTCATGAAGGTGATACATCCCCACCTGAAGCTGATTTGCCAGATTCCTCACCAAGGACTGACTCACCAGATTCCCAAGATGGGGATGATGAGGCACAACAAGCGGAGAAGTGGCCTCGTGCCTGATATAATCCTCTATTCAGAATGAAAAGACCCACTCCATCAACTCCTGGTAATTTACTTCATTGTGTAAATTTAATGACCATTAATTTATAGAGAAAGAAGTCTTATTTTTTTATTCTCTATTTGTAGTTGAAGGAGATGGGAAGAAGATGAAGTCGAAGATTATAGGACCTTCCTCGCAGCCTTCTGGTACATATACTGAATATCTATGACCAGAGGCTATCCAGACATGGCAGAGTTCATATTATGGTACTGAAACTGTCTGGCTGGATTTATGTGAGGGGTTACACCTCCCTGGAATAAGGAATCTTGTGGCTTCTATAGATATCCATTACAAGGATAACCATAATGAAGTGCAGGATTATATGAGAGAGCTAGAAATGCTCATATATTCCAATGACGATTCCATTCCAATCACCAAGCGGTGAAGGAAATGATTGATCGTGGTGCCATTGAGGGGACTAGTGGTTCTGGATATGTGGAGTGGCACGATTACGTGGCTCCTGAAGATGTAAGTTATCTTTCCTTATTTGCTTTATAGCTTGATTTTTAAATTCGTTGTTACTCAAGTAAACTATTTTCTTCATCCTGAAGCTTGCAAAGAAACGAACTACTGAGGTTCCTTTTCCACAATATAGCCCTGGTGGTACTACCATTGGGGCTGCTGTTGAATCTTCTCGTGAAACGGGTGAGATATCTTCAGGCCAACAAGCCATGAATGAGGAGTTGGACATGGACTTACATTATCCAATTAAATTGCTTGTAAGGGAGATGGATGATACTCCCAAAAAACCAAATAAACAAAGGTAACGAAAGAGGATGTCCACAGCTAAATGCTTTATTAGTAGCGGTAAGTCCTTCGGATAATCTTGAGTCTATACCCATGAAAAGGTTGCACATATTTTTGGGGATTGTAGGGGTTTCTTCAATTTCTCCTCTAAGAGAGGGGACTAACCCTCCTTTGAGGACCACATAGCGTACTGGTGAACAATCACAAGTTCAGTCTAACTTGGCTGCTCCTAGACAAGATCCATCATCTTTTCCCAGTATCCCTCCTACTACTGTTGCAAGAAGAGAAGAACCTACTTCTGGAGAGTTAACAATGCTTCATAAAATGTTAAATAAGACATCGACTGACTTTCATTCTGTAATAATTTAGGTACAACCCCTTCACTCGAGCTTTTGTCAGCTATTGCAACTGATGTCGTGATATTATCTGAAGATGATGTCTATGGTCAGGGACCACAGGATTATGATCGCCAAGAAAACACATCAAATTCTCCAACTAGGGAGATTAACCAGGATTTTGAGATGACATTAGAAGAAATGATGGAACGTGGAGCATCTTTCGAAGAATTTTTAAATAATGTTAAATTACCATGTAATTTAGAAGATTATGGATGTGATTTGTATTCTTCGTCCTGTTAAAAATAACTTCTTATTACATGTATAATCATGATCGGTTCAAATATTCAGCTCTATCTGAGCAAGTTGCTGAACTACCAATGCCTGAAGGGGGTACAGAAAACCCAACTATTATAGAGACATTAGATCAAGTGGAGATGAACCCAATAGAGCTTCCTCAAATTCATATTGAAAATCCTTTCAATGCTAGGAAAGATGGGGAGGATACTTCTCAGGTTACTGATCTACCATTTGGTAAGGGAATACAATATTTTCGACTTTACGTAATTTTAATGATATCCAATTAACTTTTGTTATCCTTTGAAACTAACCAATGCATTCCAAAGATTATGCAGGGCCATCAAGTTCAATGGCTAGATCTGGAGGTGAAGCCTCAGCCTCCTCCCCAATGGGGATTGAAAGTGAAAAAGCACAGGTCAGGGGGGAAGGAGTAGAACATGGAACTTCCCTAAGTGCATTAATCCAAGATTATATTCCCCCTGCAATAGTGATGATGATTCGGATCCAGATGTACAAAAGGCACTCTAATTTCCACGATGTAAGGCATGAAAAAACATATGGAAAATCATATCTGAGGGGCCTCTTGAATAGCTTTCATCAAAGATCCCGCAACTGTTATTACTGTTTTTTATGCTGGGAAATGGTGGTTTTGGATATCAAAAGATCCATGCAGTGGTAAAACAAGCCATCTTAAGGAGGGATCAGGAGAAAAAGTTCCGTGAAGATCTAACCAGGGTGAAGTTATCAGCCAACATTAACGAACATGAGGATGTGATGTCCCGATCCGAGGATGATCATGCTGCCAAGATGAAGGAGCTGAAGAATAAGATCAAAGATTAAGTCGTCAAACAAATGCACCTTCAGCAATAGTTAGATTCTGATACTGGGGAACATGACCAACTCAATAATTCATTGGATGGAGTTAAAATGAATGGTAGGAAATCCATTGCAGATGCTAATAAAGCACTCCATCAAGCTGAAAAGAATGAAGTTGGTTGAGTGTATGAGCTTCAAGTGGCTGCTGATGAAGCTAAGGATGCTTTACAACAAGCGAAGACTTATGTTGACAGCATTTTGTAATTCCTAGAAAGGAGAAGAGAATACAGTTTGTCGATGTCCTTCTAATTCTTGTGCATCAAATGGAATAAACGCTTTTATTTTCAATCATCTGTGCACACATTTTCCTGCTACCTGCTTTAAATTTATATCTAATCCAATGGGCCTATTAAGCATATTTTAAATTTTCCTAGGATCATTATAAATAACCCTAAAAACTTTGAATATTTTAATTGCTCAATATTACCTAAAAATCCTACAAAATGTATGTTTAGTGGGTTGGAACATTACTTTTGTTCAATGTTCCCTTGTCTTTTCTGAGCAGTTTAAATTCATGCACGTTGGACATAAAAAGGCTAATTTTTACGGTCAAAATATCTTTGACCGAATGGATAAAAATTGACTCAATTCCTTTATAGTTTATCTAAAAACATATTACCATGTTCAGGTATGAAGGAAAATATGTAAACATTGACTTAAGAAATTTTAAATCTGAGGAATGATATGAAAAAGGGCTAAAAGGCATTAGAAGAAGTAGTTCCCAAAAATGAAGTTACCACTATTCAAAAAACCATTTACGGGGTTGAATTATGCAGGGATACCTAAGGGAATTGGATGTATATTTAAATAATTGAATCTTTTGGCTGAAAAGTCTGTTATGTAGACTGTTTATGCAAGGCCACCTAAGGGAACGTGCTGCATAGTCAGGAAAAATATCTCTCCGAAATTTACTTTTCTACTGGTAAAAATCCGGTGGAAGTTTATGGGGATTCAAATTTTCCAATGCATAGAGTTTTCTCTATGAAGAGAAAAAATTGAATATGGAGAAGATATTTCCAAAAAATATTGTCTAAGAATTGGATGAATGTCACTCCTATGAAGGTCTGACCCAAACGCAGGGAAGGGAAATATAAACCATAGACTTGAATACTTTCAGATCATGAAAAAGAGTATGAGAGAGATATGTTAAGGATGGCCATTTTTTGTGGATCCCTTCATATTTTCATTAAGAAATCTATGGACAAAAGAAATTTTCTTCCCAATAATGATGTTACAACTATTTGAAAAACACGTTTGGGGGTTGGATTATATAGGGCCACCTAAGGGCATTGGCTTCATAGTCAATTAATATTTTCTTTTGGCTGACACGTCGGTTATATAGACTATTTATGCAAGGCTGCCTAAGGGCACGTGCTTCATGGTCAGGCAAAATAATTCTCAGAAATTGGACATTTTGTGACCAGAAGTCAAGAAAAGTGTAATGGAAATCTATAAGTATTCAAGGATAGTAGTATGACACATAATAATAGTTATTTTTTCAATGCATATAGAGATACATAGACCAATGCTAACCATAATCATGTTGTGGTTGGGTCTTAAATTAAAATTTTGGACTTCACTACGTATCACATAAGGATGGGAATCAAGCCATACGTAGTTCTTGAAATACAGTTTAACGTCATGTGGGACAAAAGTTTAGGAAATCATAGTTTAGGGTCATAGATCTCAGACAGTAATAATTAATACACAATATGTGTTTTCATGGGGAATTTTCAACTAGAGGACTAAAAGTAAAATTTGGGGTTAGGCCCAAAGAATTGGGGCTAGATTCGAGGGATTCTTGAACGTTCCTACGTATCCCATAAATATGGGAATCAAGCCGCACATAGTTCTTGAAATACCCTCTGTACAGATTTGGTTCGTACAAGTGAAGGGTGAAAAGGGGGACTTTTGTGCAATCATTGTTTGACCCAAGATAAAAGGTTCAGACATTACCTTTTATGCACATAGTCTTTGAAAATATTACATGATTGGATATCAATGTAAATAATGATTTCTTCTCAGGTGAGGACATCAAAGATTGTTGTATTTTACTGTCATACAAGACCAAAGGTGATGTACAGTTTAACATCATGTACCAAGGAAAAAGGTAAACCAATGTGAAGAGATTGTTTTTGGGCTTGAACCTTGGGATGTTGCCTACATACCCAGCCTAGAAGGCAAGGATCAATGTCTTCATAGTTCAATTAAATAATGAAATAGTGATCAAGTTGTTCTTGGGGACAACGACATAAAAATATGATGTTGAGACTTACACATGGTTAGTGGCCTAGAGAGGGTGTTATGTTTGAAGTTTTCTCTAAGCTCACGTGAGTCCTAATCGGTGTGAGAAACAAGACGTAGAAACAACCCAAACAATGCATAGTTTAATGTAATGTAGGACAAATGAAGGGACTATGTGGTTTAAAGTCTTGTAGTGAGGACTATTGGTGCTGCACAGTTTATTTTCATGAATTATTGACAAAATAAAGTTTAACGTCATGTAGGACATATTAGGGTGTTGTACAGTTTAGCGTCTTTTAGCTAAGATGATGGGGAAAATACAGTTTAATGTGATGTTGGATGAAAGGGGGACTGTGCAGTTTAATGTCATGTAGTAAGGAAAAAATGAGACACAGTTTAAACTCATGTTGGACGTATTAGGGACTTTTTCACAGTTTAACATCATGTTGGATGAAAAATGGACGATACAGTTTAGCATCATGTTGGACGATGGTGCAAATATTTTAAGGTCATATTCATAGACAATAACTATATAGTTTAATGTCGTATAGGACGATGAAAGGGACACAGTTTAACATCATGTTGGATGAGAGTGTGAATAGTTTAATGTCATATACATGGACCAAAGATGATGATGTTGTTCAACATCTTGCTGGATGAGAGAAATTACAATAGTTTAAAGTCGTATCCATGGATCATTGGTTATGAAATTTAACATTGGTTATGAAATTTAACGTCTTGCTGGACATAAGGTACTTATGTACAGTTTGACGTCAAGTAGTTAGGAGGTCATAGTTTAACATCATGTTGGACGTGGGTGCAAATAGTTTAAGGTCATATGCTTGGACTGTTGATGCAGTAGTCTAACGTCTTACTAGACAATATCACAGTTTAATGTCACGTTGGATGTAAAGTGTATTTGAGTTACAAAAAATACCTCTCCAAAAATCTTTCTTTGGTTGGAGTAGTGATATGTTTTTATCCATTGATATTAAAGAATATGCTCCATTGGAGTATACCTTTTGTATTGAATAAGGTCCATCCCATTTTGGCTCATGCTTGGGAGGTTTCATTCCAGGTATCATTGGAGTTCTAAGAACTAATACCAATTCTGCCTGAACCAATGAATGAAGATGAAATTTGTTTTGTGAAATCTCGTGCTATTCGATTATGATAAACTTCCAAGTGGTGCAAGGTGCCCAATCCTTTCTCATCTAACAGTTCCAATTCATCCAATAGCATTTGATATTGTTCATATATAGATGATTGATCACAAATGGCTACTGTGAGTGAGGGTAGTTGAACCTCAATTTGCAAGACTGCTTCTGTTCCATATACCAATAAATATGGAGTTGACCATGTTGTAGTGCGGGTGGTGGTCTGATAAGCCCATAATGCATGATAGAGTTTATCATGCCACGACTTATTATCTTTATCCACCATCCTTTGTAGTATATTTGATAGAGTCTCGTCGAAACCTTCTATCTGGCCATTGGCCGCAGCATGATACCGAGATGAATGATTGGATTTGATGTTGTATTTTTTTTATAAAACTTCCTCACCTCAGATGAACAGAAGTTGGTGACAGTTTCCGTCAATAAGGTATAAGGGACACCAAATATGGTAATGAGGATAGATTTGATGAAGCTAACAATGCATTTAGAACTGACTTCTATGAGGGGTATTTCCTCTGAACATTTGGAAAAGAAGTCAGTAGCAATAATAAGGTACATAAACTGCTTGGCTATAGCTGAAGGATATGGTCCTACTACATCCATTCCCCATGGGGAAAATGGCCACGAGTATTTATCTGTATGAAAAAACTCTAGGGGTTGATGAATGAAGTTGGGATGTACATGGTAAGAAAGACAATTGTTTGTGAAATCAACATAATTTTGTATCATTGAAGGCCAAAAGTATCCATGCCTTTGAAATTGATCAGATAGTCTATGTCCGGACTGATGGACCCCAGAGAATCCGACATGCACATCATTCATGACACCCATTGTCACTTCATAATCATTTCAGTTAAAGAGAACTCCATAAAAACCACACTTGTAGGCAATTTTCTCCGGGTGATCTGGGCTATCATAAATACTGAAATTGACCACACGTCTCCAGACTTGTTCTTTCCTAAATCTATTAGGTGGAAGTGTTCCACATTGATGGTATTCCTTGATAGGTGTTATCCATCCTGTAGTATGACCATGTGGTTCTAATATGGGATTAATTTCATTGATTTCCTCTATTCTAGCTTGAACATAAGGTGAAATTTTACAACAGTGGGAAATACTGATGGTTGTCTCGTCCCGATTTGGATCTTCCAGAGTGGTAGCTATATTATCCTATGCATCAGCTTGGGCATTTTTTTATCACGGGACATAAGAAAATGTCGATTTCATAGGAAATTCTTCCATTAACTCTCTAAAGTAATAATACAAAGGGATTAGTTATTCTTTTTTGATTTTATAATCCCCATTGACTTGTTTGATTACTAGGTTAGAATAACCTTTCACCTTTAAGTGATTCACTTGTGCATGAAGAGCCAACTCCAATACTGTGAAGAGTGCTTGGTATTCTGCTTCATTATTTGTATCACCCCCAAACAATTAAAAGGAATAGGGCATCACTGCCTTTTTTAGAGAAATGAGCACAATTCCTAAGCTAACTTTGTTGAATTTAGGATTTTCCATTTCCTCCCTGTTGGAATTCTGGAAGCACCATCAAAGTACATTCCCATGTTTGAAGACTATCTTGAATAAAGAAGACTTCATCATCAGGAAGTTAAATATCTGGAGATGTATCTTCCATTGAAGGGTGTTCAGCAAGGAAATCAGCCTGATCATGGCCCTTTTTCCCTTTTGAGACACATAATGAAAGTAAAATTTCTGAAAAATAACTTTCCACCTTTCCAGTTGTCCTTTAAGTGTTGGACGACTAAGGATGAATTTGAGCAGGTTATTACAAGATACCAATTGGACCTCGTGATGTTGCAGGTAGTGTCTCAATTTCTAAACTGCAAATATTAATTCTATACAGCACTTCTCAATACTTGAATACCAAGTTTCTCCTTCAAGCATAGTCTGACTAAGATAGTATAGGTTGTTTTCATTCCCAACATCATTCTTCTGAGCAAGAAAGGCACCCAATGATCACTCTAGAGCTATCACATAGAGGATAATTGGTCTTCCTTAAACAGGTGGCATTAACACCGGTGGACTCAAGAGATACTTCTTGTAAATATTGAATACTTCTTGACATTCTTCAGTCCACTTGCAAGTGACTCCCTTCTTCATCAATTTGGTGAAGGGTAAACATTTTCCTGCCAAATTTGTGATGGAATGCCGAATATAGGACAAGTATCCTTGAAGTCCTCTAAATTCCTTTAAATTTCGAGAAGGTGACATACCAAGGATTGAATTTGTCTTCTTAGGATCGACTATGATACCACAATGGCGTACAAAGGGTTTAATGATATGATACATTGCACACTGATATGTTGCGCCTACATTCTTCAGTCCAAAGGGCATTACCCGATTAAAAAACACACCCTGAGGGGCTTTGAGAGCTATATATTATTTATCTTTTAGAGCCACTTAGATATGATTATATCTATAATTTCCATCAATGATGGAATGTTCTTCATATCCTTCTATTGCATCAATCAAGAGTTCTGTAATTGGTACTGGAAAATCATCCTTTGGACAATGCTGATTAAGATCTATGAAATCAATGCATACTATAATTTTTCCATTCTTCTATTTCATAGGGACAATATTAGCCAACCATTTAGGATATTTAACTTCTATGACGAAGTTAGCTTTGATAATCTTATCCACTTCAGCCTCAATTTTGGAAGCATAGGTTAGGTTTGTTCTTCTAGCGGCTTGTTTGAATCCTCGATGTTTTTCTAGAAAACCCAAGCGATGAGTGGAAAAATCAAGGTCAAGACCTGGCATCTCTCTATAGTTCCAAGCAATTATATCTCGATTTTTCTTTAAAAAGGAAATATACATCTCTTTCTCATCAAGAGTCATGGAAGCATTAATTAAAGTGGGGGGTGGATCATCTTTTGTACCCAGATTTATTTCTCTGAGTTTATCCACTGTGGTAGAGATACCCACTTCAAATTCTAGAGGAGCATCCCTGATATCTTATTCTTCTTCTTATACTTGTGTTATTTCTTCTGTTTCTACTTGAATAGTAGATGATGAATTAGAATCTCCATGATCAGAAGAGATGTTAAAATTTGAACCTCTTGAAGTATAAGCTTCCATTTCCAACATGACTGTTGAAGAAGGGTCTTCTTTGGGTAATAAAGAGGAGATTATTGATTGATAATCAACATCATCGTTTACCTCTGACATTGCTATAAATTTCTTTGACCTGATTAGAAAAGTATAGAATTGCTAAATTTTAGCAGATGAAATGAATACATCCTCATTTGATCTTTCATCATTGCTTAGTTAATTACAAATTTCTCCCATGTTGTCTAGCTTGATTATTGTGATTGACATTATGAAAGTTTATATAAGATTATTTTGATTTGAGTCTATCCTGTCAATCTGACTGATAGGCAACACATATTCTGTACTCACATCTGTAAATGGGTTTACTGGAATCTTTTTGAAACCAAATGGAGCATTAACATTGGTAATCTCCCTTGTTGTGGATTCCTCTTTTCCCTTTATGTGATAGAATTACACCTCAATGTAAGGAGATTCACATGTCTTGAACGGGGAATTATCACCATATAATGTCCCAATTTGACCATAAAAACAATATTTGAGGCATTGATGGTATGATGAAGGGATAGTCGCATGCCGATGTAGCCAGGGTCTTCCAAGAAAGATGACGAAGGATGAGTCTTGATCAACAACCAATAAATCTGAATTGGATACAATATCTCCAAATTGAGTTTTGAGTGTAATATTGTATAACGACCCATACTTTACATACATTGTTAATACTTCAAAATTGAAGCACACTTATTACAACATATGACAAAACCACAAAGGACCTTATAGGTATAGTGTCTTTAGAAACTGGGAAACATAAACAACTGTTTCATAAATCTTCTACAGTGTCTCCCATTTATTTCATCATATCTAGGGTCCCTTTTAGCATATTCTACTTAATATCCATCTTCCTGACCTGGGGAAAAGAAAACATAAAAGGGTGAGCTCAAATGCTCAGCAAGGGAAAATAAAGGAAATAAAAATCATATCATATCTTTTTGAAAATTAAAACCTGCAAAATAGATCATAATATCATAACATGGAATAAATCATAGAAGTGAAAATGATATCACCATAATCATAACATGAAACTTGAAACTTTGTGGCATGCACACATAATCATGGAAAATCATTTCTTGTTAGTCATGACTCATTGCCAAGACTATCTTAGTGGACAAAGTCCCTTTCTGAATCGAGCAACCCACGTTTCAGTCCTGTTTCACTGAACCGGTATAACCTACCGTTCCAGCCATGTCTATCTCATGAGATATAAAATCTTTACACAATGCATTGGAGGGATATATAGGCCCCACCCATCTTATAATGAATCCTTTCTTATGTGTGCCACATAATCATAAATCATACATCATCGCAAAACACATGTAACAAAAATGGGATTCTTGAAACATCATGACATCATAAAACAATTCATATAAGATAAAGGAATTCATAAAAATATTTCCATCACAACATAATCAAATCCATGTAATAATAGGGATAAAAACAGAACCCTTTTATTATCTTAGATGGAAAATAATTTTGATAAAATACTTGAACTTCATTCTTGAGGAAAATATCCTTTCTACTTCAAAAAAACTTTCTTTTCTTAACATGTCATAAAATTATAAACTAAAAGAAGTTGATTAAAAATAAACATGAAAACTTATAAAGGAATATTCTTGGAAATAATGTTTTAAAAATCCATTCTTGCCGTATAAGTTTAAAAAAACATTCTTCGTACTTTTGTCGGAAAAGTCAAAAAGTACCTCGTACGAAAAACGAAAAAAGATTCCATTCATACATATTACTAAAAACTCACCGAAGGGTAAAAATGGATTTAAAAAATTGTAGGTGGATGGAAATAATATTACATATTGATGAAACATGGATGTGGATGATAAAATACACCCAAGTAAGTACTTACGAATAAACAATCTCGGATAAAAATGAGATTGTGATATTTCCCTTACCTTAGGTCCGATTTTCTTTGTACGTGTCCGAAGCTCCTGTATAATGGTTTAAATAATGTTATTGACTTATTCCAGAGTCAAACATATTGATATGATATCATATATTGTCATATTCTTAGCTTCTTGTTAGTAATATTTCATTGTTACTTGTTACTCGGGTCTTTATTGCCTTTTGTTCTTATGCGTGTTTTGCCGAATAAATTCTTATTCTTATTTTAAGGTTATATATAACTTATATACAGAATGGTATTGGTGTAACATATATCATATTTATTCATTCAATTCATTTATATAATTACTATGTAATGATGATCATGTAGAACGAGTCGCATCACATCGTGGAGACGGTATTCCGTACGTACGCACGAGTGATGATATCGTTCCTATGATCGTGGAATTGTATTGGAGTGTATATATATTATTTCAGTATCAATATTACTTTATAATAATCATAAATAGTTACTCATTACACCATTATACCCATCCTTTTAAAGTGATGGTGGAAAATAGATTACACCACGGCGTGGAGACGGTATTCCGTACGTACGCACGCGCGGTGATTTCATTTTTCCGTAGGATGGATAGAAGGTGAATTAGGGTTGTTTCATAATTATAATAACATATCAGTATGTAATTAATACTGATGTTATTACTTTATCATGAAACAACTAAAGAAGAAGAAGTAGAAGAAGAAAGAAATTGAAAAGATCGGTAATGGATATTACCTCTTCTTTGGAACGCTTCTTTGAATCCTTCACGTAGGGAACTAATATTGGTCTTTTAAGAAGACCAAGACCTCTAGGATTATTCTAGGGAAGTGGAGAGGAGAAAATGGAAGGGTTTGGCCGAGCTTGAGTGCTCAATTTGATGTGAGGAGGAGGGGGAGGAGGTGCCCTTTTATAAGGGAGGAGAGGGGCACGTTAGGAATATCTCAAAATATTATTTTATATTAAAGTCAAAATCGGTTTATAATGGTTCCAAAGGGTCTTATTTCAATGCTAAAGTGGGTAAGGGTCGAAATCCTATCAACCAATAGGATTTAGACAAGTTTAGGATATTATTTTAACCTTATCAATTAGATTTAACTCTAAGTTAAATAATTTAACTTTTACCGTGTCTTTTTGTTTTCTTTCACTATATGGTTAATACACTTACTATAACATGCCAAACTAACCCAAAATTGTTTATTATTAATATATATATCCTTATCTAAGTCATTTGGCCGAACCTTAGATTTTTAGGAATAAAATAACAATTAATAATATAATATTTGATTTAAAAACTATTTTGTGTCAATTTTGACACTATTTGATATATGATTTTTCTGAAAGTCATAACAAAATTATATGTTCGAAAAAAGTTTATTAAATCAACATTAATATATCATAGTAACCTATAAAATTAGTGGAATTTCTAAAAAGTCTCAAATTACATTTATTTTGGTGTTTATAACATCAATTATGTCAATATTTCATTAATAAGATAATTACTGCATCATCATTGTGTCATAAATAAATTAAATTATTTAATGTCTAAAAATTACAAATAAAATACCATTATGTAGGAAATATTTTTAGATTTCTAATGAATATTTATAGTTGAATTTATCATATGTATAACCCCATATTAAAAATGATTTACTTATTAAACTTTGATTTTAACTATTTTAACCCTTCTTTAAATAAATTAATAATAAATGTCCTAATCTAATCCATGTGGGCCTAAATGGTCATATTTTATTCCTAAGTTTGTTTTTGGTCGAATTACACTTGTCCAATAGAATTAGGACATGTGTTAGGGTAATATTAATATCATATTTACCCATAGTTACCCCATTTACTATTAACCGCGGTAAAAAAAAGTAAAAAGTTACTATTCACGAAAAAATTATTTTTATCTCATTGAACCACATTTTACTTACTGATATCAACCGTGTCTGTAGGATTTTTGAAATTCCATTCACAGAAGTGGTAAAATTATGTTTTATGCAAAATTCAGTTTTTAACCTACCACTTAGTGGTTTCACTATTCATCAAAAATTGAAAGTTTTCAGAAAAATACCAAAATTTCACCCTAGGCTAATTTCGATATTCTGAGTCCAAAAATGAAGTCCATTTTGAAAAATAAAATTTATAAACTTTCAAAAGGTGGTTATTACTATTCATAACGGCTAGTTTTAATAGCATATTGTTGTTTAGTGAAACTCGATATTGCATACGACGCAAGCTATCGAGGAAGGTCGCGATTGCGTGTAAAGCAAGCCAAGCAAGTGTTGTGTAGAAAAAGATTCCTTTGATGATTCATATAACATAAAAGTCTCGGGTGTTACATTCTACCCCCCTTAAAAAGAATTTCGCCCTCGAAATTCGTCACTTTGTAACAAACAGATGAGGATACTTCTCCCTCATCATATCCTCAAGCTCCCAAGTATCTTCTTCAAGTTGGTGGTTCCTCCATAAAACTTTCACCAAGAGAGTGGTCTTGTTTCGTAGGACTTTTTTGCTATGATCCAGAATCTCTATCGGTTGTTCTTCATAAGAAAGATCTTTCTCCAGCGGTACAACTTCTGAGCTGAGTACATGTGAAGGATCTGGTATGTACTTTCTCAGGAGAGATACATGGAACACATCGTGAACTTGAGAGAGATTCGGTGGAAGCGCCAATCAGTAAGTTACCTTCCCAACACGATCCAGTATTTCGAAAGGACCGATATATCTAGGGCTCAACTTCCCCTTCTTTCCAAATCTCATAACCCTCTTCCACGGAGATATTCGTAAGAACACTTTATCACGCACTTCAAACTCTAGGTCTTTTCTTCGGTTGTCGGCATAACTTTTCTGTCGACTCTGAGCTGCGCTTATGTGTTGTTGAATAGATCTGACCTTTTCTGCAATTTCATCAACGAGATAAGGTCCTAATATCTTTCTTTCCCCAACTTCATCCCAACAAGTTGGAGTCCTGCATTTCTTTCCATAGAGAGCTTCATAAGGAGTCATCTGAATACTGGAGTGAAAGCTATTATTATAAGAAAATTCCACCAAAGGTAGGTGTTGATCCCAACCTCCTTTGAAATCCATAGAGCAAGCTCTCAACATATCTTCTAGGGTTTGAATTGTTCTCTCAGACTGACCGTCTGTCTGGGGATGATAAGCAGTGCTGAAACTCAACTCTGTATCCAGAGTATGCTGAAGACTTCGCCAGAACTTCGAGGTAAATCTCGGATCCCGATTAGATATAATAGAAAGTGGTACTCCATGCAATCTTACCACTTCCTTTACATATATCCTGGCAAGCTGATCTAGAGAGAAATCCTCTCTAATAGTAATGAAGTGTGCAGACTTTGTAAGACGATCAACTATGACCCAAATAGCATTATTGCCTTTGGATGTTTTAGGAAGTCCTGTGACAAAGTCCATAGTGATGTTTTCCCATTTCCATTCGGGTATGGGTAATGGTTGTAACATCCCCTTAGACTTTTGTCTCTCAGCTTTAACTTGTTGACAAACCAAGCATCGAGAGACATATTCAGCAACATCTCTTTTCATGCCATCCCACCAGAAGTACTCTTTCAGGTCCCTATACATCTTCGTGTTTCCAGGATGAATAGAGAATGAAGAACTATGAGCCTCATCCAGCAGCTCCTTCTTTAATTCGGGGATGGAAGGAACACAAACCCGATTCCTGAACTTTATTATCCCATCACAATCAAGGTTGAATTCAGGAACATTTCTCACCTTCTTTTGTAACTCGACATCTTCTTTCTGTGCCTCTTTAATCTTCACATGTATATATGGTTGAACATTCATTTGAGAAAGATAAGATTTTTCCCCTTCCATTATAATTCCAAGATCCATCCTTTGTAAATCCATAAATATTGGATCTTTTGTGATCCTCATCATGGATAAACTAGCATGGTCTTGTCGACTTAATGCATCTGCCACCTTGTTTGCTTTCCCAGGGTGGTAATGGATTGAGCAGTCATAATCCTTAATCAGCTCCAACCATCTTCTTTGGCACATATTCAGCTCCTTTTGTGTGAAAATATACTTTAAACTTTTATGATCAGTATAAATATCACACCTTTCACCATAAAGGTAATTCCTCCAAATCTTTAATGCAAAGATTACCGCAGCCAACTCCAAATCATGTGTTGGGTAATTTTGCTCATGGATTTTCAACTGTCGTGAGGCATAAGCTATCACCATATCATTTTGCATAAGAACACACCCCATTCCTTTCTTGGATGCATCACTGTAGATCATAAACCTTTCTCCACTACAAGGCAGTGTGAGCACAGGTGCACTGGATAACCTTCTTTTCAACTCCTTGAAATTCTCTTCACATTCCTCTGTCCAGACAAACTTAACTCCTTTCCGAGTCAACTTGGTGAGTGGATTAGATAATCGTGAAAAATCTTTTACAAAACGTCGATAATATCCAGCCAAACCAAGAAAACTTCGGATATCAGTTACTGTTGTTGGTCTCGACCATCTTTCGATAACCTCTGTTTTTGCTGGATCCACAGATATCCCCTCTTTTGAGATTATGTGACCCAAAAATGAAACTTTTTGAAGCCAAAATTCACACTTGGTAAATTTGGCATAAAGCTTCTCCTTTCTCAGGGTCTTCAATATAATTCTCAAGTGATCTTCATGCTCTTCCTTGCTCTTTGAATATACAAGAATATCTTCTATAAAGACTACCACAAATTGATCAAGATAGTCTCTAAAGACTCTATTCATTAGATCCATGAAGATAGTAGGGGCATTAGTAAGACCAAATGGCATCACTATAAATTCATAGTGTCCATACCTTGTACGGAAAGCCGTCTTTGGTATATCCTCCCTTTTGACCCTTAATTGATGATACCCTGAATGAAGATCAATCTTGGAAAAGTATTGAGCTCCGCGTAGTTGGTCAAATAAGTCATCAATGCGTGGGAGAGGATATTTGTTCTTGATAGTGATCTTGTTAAGTTATCGATAATCAATGCAGAGTCTCATTGATCCATCTTTCTTCTTAACAAATAAAACAGGTGCTCCCCAAGGTGACGCACTAGGGCGTATGAATCCCTTATCAAGATTCTCTTGGAGTTGCTTCTTCAATTCCTGCAACTCAATTGGGGCCATTCTATAAGGTGTCTTTGAAATAGGCAAAGCACCCGGTACGAGTTCTATTGAAAACTCAACTTCACGATTTGGTGGAAGACCCGGTAATTCCTCCGAAAAGACATCATCAAACTCCCGTACAATGGGCATATTCTTAATCGTGAGTTTCTCACCAACCATTTGAGATAAAAAACCTTCATGTAGTGGAATCAAGACCCATAAGATGGAAGGAATTTCCACTGGAAGGTTATGTTCATCCTTGCATTGATAGACGATCATAGATTGATCTAGAATATGAAATGTGACTTCCCTTCTTTGGAAATTGATATGAGCTCCATGTAGAGAAATCCAATCCATTCCAAGAATCACATCATATTCCACTAAAGGAAGTATCACAAGATTTGCGGGAAGCACTTTCCCACAAACTTCGACCGGAGAAGAATTATAAACTTTTGATGCGACTGTTGTGCCATTAGGTGTTATCACAGCTAACTCAACATCTAATTGTTGAGGTAATACGGTGATACCCTTAGAAAATTTTTCAGAAATAAAAGAGTGGGTGGATCCAGAATCAAATAAGACATTTTCTACTTTAGAGTGGACGGTAAGTGTACCTTTCACCACTTCGTTATTGTACTCCACATCGCTGATAGAAATTGCATGTGACATTCCTTTGTCTTTAGCCTTAAGATTTTGTTGACATCGACCATTATCATCAACTCTTGGATTTTGGCATTGATTGGCATAATGCCCCATCTCCTTGCACTTGAAACATTGAAGTGTAGTAGGTTCATTTTGTGTATCCCTTCCTTTGTTTATGTCATTAGACATCTTCTTCCCATTATCAGGGCATTCAAATGCCCGATGACCTTCCTTTCCACATTTAAAACATTTACTTGTCCCTTTAAGACAACTCCCTCCATGTTTCTTTCCACACTTTGAGCATAAGGAAAAGCTCATCTTCTTTTCCGTGTGCTCTTTAGATTTTTCTTTGAATTCCATCTTCCTCTTCTTATCAAACCCATGTGACTGATGGGTTACTCCAATCTCCATCTCGACTTTGAGAGCACATCGAACGATTTCCTCGTAGCTATTGAAGTCCCTTATGGCTAACGCCCTTCGAAGACTTGGTTTTAAGCCACTAAAGAATCGATCGATCTTACTCTCAGGTTGGATAATAATACCAGAAGCGTACCTTGCAAGTCTTGTAAAATTTGCTTCATAGGTACCAACAGATTCATCATCCCTTTGCTTCAATTCAAGGAACTCTTTCTCCATCTTTGTTCGGAGAATACGAGGGAAGTACTTATTGAAAAATAAGTTCTTGAACTCGTCCCATTCCATATACTCAATTTCATCCCTTTGCCTCGTATTCTTAATAAGATTCCACCATTGATCAGCATCTCCTTCCAAACGATACACTGCTAGGATGACTTTATCATGTTCAGAACATTGAAGAACTGAAAATATCTTTTCAGTAGTACTAATCCATTGTTCAGCAACTAATGGATCAATAGACCAGCTGAAAGAAGGTGGACGCTGCCTCATGAAGGATTCAACAGAATGTTGCTCCTTCCTTTGCTCGTTTGGAAGTCTTGCATGATTCATAGCTTGAGAAAGTTGTGTGAGCATGGCTACAAGATTTTGCATTCCATCTCCCATATCGTTTGGTTGCTCAAGGGGACAATCATTGCATTGCCCATCGCATTCCGCATTAACACGGTTCCTTCGGGTTCCAACCATTGACTAAAACCAAGAAGAATAGTGTGAGAAACACTAATTATAATAGGAAAACCACATAATCAAGGATAAAATTTCACACTTAAGGTTTTATCCTAGGGTATTCATGGCCATTTCTAAAACACTAAGATTGTGTTCTATGCTTAGACTTATCCTTAGGGTTCTTACTAAGGCTTTCACATCCTAGTTTCCAAAGGTTGACTATACCTTTCCTCTGATACCAACTATAACGACCCATACTTTACATACATTGTTAATACTTCAAAATTGAAGCACACTTATTACAACATATGACAAAACCACAAAGAACCGTATAGGTATAGTGTCTTTAGAAACTGGGAAACATAAACAACTGGTTCATAAATCTTCTACAGTGTCTCCCATTTATTTCAACATATCTAGGGTCCCTTTTAGCATATTCTACTTTATATCCATCTTCCTGACCTGGGGAAAAGAAAACATAAAAGGGTGAGCTCAAATGCTCAGCAAGGGCAAATAAAGGAAATATAAATCATATCATATCTTTTTGAAAATCAAAACCTGCAAAAGAGATCATAATATCTTAAAATGGAATAAATCATAGAAGTGAAAATGATATCACCATAATCATAACATGAAACTTGAAACTTTGTGACATGCACACATAATCATGGAAAATCATTTCTTGTTAGTCATGACTCATTGCCAAGACTATCTTAGTGGACAAAGTCCCTTTCTGAATCGAGTAACCCTCGTTTCAGTCCTGTTTCACTGAACCGGTATAACCTACCGTTCCAGCCCTGTCTATCTCATGATATATAAAATCTTTACCCAATTCATTGGAGGGAGATATAGGTCCCACCCATCTTATAATGAATCCTTTCTTATGTGTGCCACATAATCATATATCATACATCATCGCATAACACATGTAACAAAAATGGGATTCTTGAAACATCATGACATCATAAACCAATTCATATAAGATAAAGGAATTCATAAAAATATTTCCATCACAACATAATAAAATCCATGTAATAATAGGGATAAAAACAGAACCCTTTTATTATCTTAGATGGAAAATAATTTTGATAAAATACTTGAACTTCATTCTGGAGGAAAATATCCTTTCTACTTCAAAAACACTTTTCTTTCCTTAACATGTCATACAATTATAAACTAAAAGAAGTTTATTAAAAATAAACATGAAAACTTATAAAGGAAGATTCTTGGAAATAATGTTTTAAAAATCCATTCTTGCCGTATAAGTTAAAAAAAACATTCTTCGTACTTTTGTCGGAAAAGTCAAAAAGTACCTCGTACGAAAAATGACAAAAGATTCCTTTCATACATATTACTAAAAACTCACCGAAGGGTAAAAATGGATTTAAAAAATTGTAGGTGGATGGAAATAATATTACATATTGATGAAACATGGATGTGGATGATAAAATACACCCAATTAAGTACTTACGAATAAACAATCTCGGATAAAAATGAGATTGTGATATTTCCCTTACCTTAGGTCTGATTTGCTTTGTACGTGTCCGAAGCTCCTGTATAATGGTTTAAATAATGTTATTGACTTATTCCAGAGTCATACATATTTATATGATATCATATATGGTCATATTCATAGCTTCTTGTTAGTAATATTTCATTGTTACTTGTTACTCAGGTCTTTATTGCCTTTTGTTCTTATGCGTGTTTTGCCGAAAAATTCTTATTCTTATTTTAAGGTTATATATAACTTATATACAGAATGGTATTAGTGTAACATATATCATATTTATTCATTCAATTCATTTATATAATTACTATGTAATGATGATCATGTAGAACGAGTCACATCACATCGTGGAGACGGTATTCCGTACGTACGCACGAGTGATGATATCGTTCCTATGATCGTGGAATTGTATTGGAGTGTATATATATTATTTCAGTATCAATATTACTTTATAATAATCATAAATAGTTACTCATTACACCATTATACCCATCCTTGTAAAGTGATGGTGGAAAATAGATTACACCACGGCGTGGAGACGGTATTCCGTACGTACGCACGCGCGGTGATTTCATTTTTCCGTAGGATGGATAGAAGGTGAATTAGGGTTGTTTCATAATTATAATAACATATCACTATGTAAGTAATACTTATGTTATTACTTTATCATGAAACAACTAAAGAAGAAGAAGTTGAAGAAGAAAGAAATTGAAAAGATCGGTAATGGATATTACCTCTTCTTTGGAACGCTTCTTTGAATCCTTCACATAGGGAACTAATATTGGTCTTTTAAGAAGACCAGGACCTCTAGGATTATTCTAAGGAAGTGTAGAGGAGAAAATGTCAGGGGTTGGCCGAGCTTGAGTGCTCAATTTGATGTGAGGAGGAGGGGGAGGAGGTGCCCTTTTATAAGGGAGGAGAGGGGCACCTTAGGAATATCTCAAAATATTATTTTATATTAAAGTAAAAATCGGTTTATAATGGTTCCAAATGGTCTTATTTCGAAGCTAAAGTGTGGAAGGGTAGAAATCCTATCAACCAATAGGATTTAGACAAGTTTAGGATATTATTTTAACCTTATCAATTAGATTTAACTCTAAGTTAAATAATTTAACTTTTACCGTGTCTTTTTGTTTTCTTTCACTATATGGTTAATACACTTACAATAACATGCCAAACGAACCCCAAATTGTTTAATATTAATATATATATCCTTATCTAAGTCATTGGGCCTAACATTAGATTTTTAGGAATAAAATAACAATTAATAATATAATATTTGATTTAAAAACTATTTTGTGTTAATTTTGACACTATTTGATATATGATTTTTCTGAAAGTCATAAAATAATTATATGTTCGAACCAAGTTGATTAAATCAACATTAATATATCATAGTAACCTATAAAATTAGTTTAATTCATTAAAAGTCTCAAATTACATTTATTTTGGTGTTTATAACATCAATTATGTCAATATTTCATTAGTAAGATAATTACTGCATCATCATTGTGTCATAAATAAATTAAATTATTTAATGTCTAAAAATTACAAATAAAATACCATTATGTAGGAAATCGTTTTATCTTTCTAATGAATATTTATAGTCGAATTTATCTTATGTATAACCCCATATTAAAAATGATTTACTTATTAAACTTTGATTTTAACTATTTTAACCCTTCTTCAAATAAATTAATAATAAATGTCCTAATCTAATCCAAGTGGGCCTAAATGGTCATATTTTATTCCTAAGTTTGTTTTTGGTCGAATTACACTTGTCCAATAGAATTAGGAAATGTGTTAGGGTAATATTAATATCATATTTACCCTTAGTTACCCTATTTACTATTAACCGCGGTAAAAAAAGTAAAAAGTTACTATTCACCAAAAAATTATTTTTATCTCATTGAACCACATTTTACTTACTGATATCAACTGTGTCTGTCGGATTTTCGAAATTCCATTCACAGAAGCGGTAAAATTAAGTTTTATGCAAAATTCAGTTTTTAACCTACCACTTAGTGGTTTCACTATTATCAAAAATTGAAAGTTTTCAGAAAAATACCAAAATTTCACCCTAGGCTAATTTCGATATTCTGAGTCCAAAAATGAAGTCCATTTTGAAAAATAAAATTTATAAAATTTCAAAAAGTGGTTATTACTATTCATAACGGCTAGTTTTAATAGCATATTTTTGTTTAGTGAAACTCGGTATTGCATATGACGCAAGCTATCGAGGAAGGTCGTGATTGCGTGTAAAGCAAGCCAAGCAAGTGTTGTGTAGAAAAAGATTCCTTTGATGATTCATATAACATAAAAGTCTCGGGTGTTACATATTGTCCAGTGATTCTTGTTCATTTTTATCATATCCTTGTAACATCAAAGTAGAAGGAGATAAATCAGATTCTGTGTGGCCCAACCGACGAAGTGTACGAATGGGGATGAGGTTGACTCTTGAACTATTATCAATGAAGACTCCTAGAATGTCTACACCATTGACCATTCCAGATAAGTATAAAGTTCTGATATGTACATGCATGACATCATCTTCATCTTCATTTGTGAAAGATATCACTGCATGGCATTCTGCAAGATTATTCTCCACATGGTAGACTTCAGCTGCAACAATTTCAGTTTCAAACTCCTGAGGAATCAATAAATCCTTGATGATTGCATCCCGAAGACCCTTCAATAAATTCAAAGCATCCTGATTTGATAACTTGGCCGGTACTTGGGCCAAGTGTTTCATTACATCATACTTTTGATCCAAAGGTCTGTGTTTCCCAACAGGAACATGAGGTTTAGCAGGTGCCTTAGAAGTTGATGCTTTGGAAATTGATGCATATTGTACCAGGATAGGAGTTGGTAATACTACTGGATTTAGAAGATTAGACTGATTAGGTCTATTTACTTTATTAGAGGAAGAAGATGGAACCTTCAACAGATCTTCTAGAATAATTGTTCCAGGACTGAGTCTGCCTTGTGTGGAAGAACTTGATTGTTCTTGTTGAGCTTGTTGAAGGGTTCTACCATGAGTTTCTACTGCATACATAGTTCTAGCAGAGACAGAATTGGAATAGTGGCCTATAAAAGATCCATGTCTTCCCCTGTATCATGATCCTATGAAACTACATCTGATTCTTCTGTTTTCAATAGGGAACTCAGGCTCATCAAAATCGAAATTGCAACTGGCATAAGGATATATTAAGTAAATCATATTAACAGAACCAAATATTAACTCTTCATACGATGAAGAATCTGCCTAATTAACCTATTTAGGTTATTCGGTTTGGTGGGGTGGTGCCCGTTGCTTCAAACTAGTTGGCATAAAATCTGATAGAGTCATAGACAACTTGGGATTTGACACATTCTCATCTACTTCTGATTCTTCTTCTTTCTTTGAATCATGCAGTTTCTTTGAGTATTTTCCCTCAGATGAAGAGGTTTTTGTTGCGGAATTCATGGAAGAAGACAAAATTGGTTTCTTCAATTGTGTTCTCAAAATGGCATGAGTTCGGTTGATCATTTTTTTGACCATCCAATCATTATATTTTTGCCCATTTTTGTTCTTGACTTCTTGCCACTCGCCATCCTCATCTTGATCTGTAGTAATAAAACATGCTACCAGAGGTGAAGAACCTTCCAGTTTGGCTTGTCCCAAGTCGACCATTTTCTGAAGGAGGTCCATGATGAAAAAACACTCATGAATAGTGTTGGGTCGGAACAAACGAGGAATGATGGCAAGAGGGGGGGTGAATTGCCTTTTAAAAAATGATTAACAAATTAAAATCAAAGTAAAGAATGCAGCGGAAATAAAGAGGCAATCACACAAGAAATTGATAACGGAGTTCGGCCAAAACCCGGCCTACGTCTCCGCTCCCAACTCAACCGTTGAGAGATTCCTACCGCTTGCTTTTCAATGGTTTTAGCAAGAAACCCACTAGGCTTTGAGGTAGCACTAGGACCTATTACAGCTTGCTTTTTGTGGTTTAGCAAGAACCCACTTGCTTTTGATGGTTTAGCAAGAACCCACTAGCCTTTTTAACGGGTGAAGGCTAGCTCACCGGTGACACAAGCCTTTTAAAAGGAAAGGCTTGAAGAAACCTCTTCACACCTTAATGGTGGTGTGAAACCCAAAAGAAAGGGGGATGCGAAAAGTTTGGGGTTTGTAGGCACAAACCCAATTTTAAGCTCAAAAAGATAAATACGATAAAACCCGTAATTGGAGAAGACTTGGGCGCCTTTGATTGATTGATGATGTTTGAAGGCCGCTTCCAAGCTTCTTTGGTGGTGCTCTTGGATGTGGAATTGGATTGGAGCACGTTGGGTTCCTTGAGGAATTCCGCCGGAGGTTCGCCAAAATGATCAACAATGTGTCCGGTGGCTTGGGTGACCTTCCGGGGCTTCCTAGGCCTTTATTTATAGGCTAGGAACCTTCAAGTATCCGTTGGAGGGCTTTGGAGCCGTTGGAAAGGCTTAAAGAGCCGTTGGGAGCCAAGTGGGCCAGCCTGGTCAAACTGCAACGACTAGTTTGACTGGCTCCACCGGCTGGCCGGTACAGTCCCACCGGCTGGCCGGTGTGTGCAAAATGGAGAGGTCTTCGGGTTCAAGCTCCATCGGCGGGCCGGTGCCAGAGCCACCGGCTGGCCGGTGTGGAGACAGTAGCTCCCACTGTTCTGCTGGGTGCCACCGGCTGGCCGGTGCTGAGGCCACCGGTTGGCCGGTGGTGAGGCAGTAGCCTCCTCTGCTGTGCAGGTGCCACCGGCTGGCCGCTGGTGTGCCACCGGTTGGCCGGTGGTCTGGAAAGAAGGATGCCTTCTGTCCAGGCTCCTATCGGTTGGCCGGTGCACTTCCATCGGTTGGCCGGTGGACTGAATTTCAGTCCACTTTGCCTCCTTTCTTTCTTGGCCCAATTCCTTGGCCACCTGAATTGATTCCTATCATCCAAAAACACTTGAAAGAGGATTAGAAAAAAATAAGGGTGATTGTGATCATGAAAATAAAACCTTGAGGGGTTCGAGAGGTACAACAATCTCCCCCTATTTTGATGATCACAATCACCAAAACAATCAAAGTAAAATACTGAAATTGAAAGGAAATGCAAAGCATGATGAAAAGGATTCTCCCCCAATCAATCAAGAAATTTCTCCCCCTTTGTGATTATCAAAATAGAATGGGGCATAAAACTTGATTGAGGGAAATGTTTGAAAAACTAGATTTTTAAATCAATTGGAATTTTTGAAAATTAAATTGAAAAATTTGAATAACAGTTTGAATTGAAAGTTTTGAATCAAAAACCAAATGAATTTTGAAATTTGAAACCAAGAGTTGAAATTGAAAGTTTGAATCGAAAGTTTTGAATAAAAAATTTGAAATGAGAATTTTGAATGAAAAATTTTTAATTCACAAAAAGGCTTAAAAGAACCTAACTCCCCCTAAATAAAAACAATAAATCACCAGGGAGAGGAAATAAATTTTGGCCCGGAGAGACTCGCAAGAAGGTATTTTTCAATCCAAACTTGTCTCATAGCGGGTCTTCTCCTATAAAATTCGTCCGAAAAGAAAATACTTTTGGGTTGACCATACCGGGCGTTTTCACAATTACATTCATAAATGAGGTGCCCGGGTTTTTTACAATAATTACAAAATTTATAACTAGAGCTCCCCCTTACAAAAATAGTTGGTGCATGGGAGGAGGAGGCTATATTGGTATATCCTAGCCCTTGGGTGGTTCTAGATATTCGTTGGGAACCTAGGAGATTGTTCAAATTTTGTTCACCTTGGGTGAACTTGGATAAGGATTCTCTAAGGTCTTTAATGGTTGATTCTAAAGAATCAACATCGGGAAAATTTTGGATTTTGAGGGAGAGTTCCTCCTTCTCTTTGAGAAGTTGGTCTTTTTCGGAGGAGAGTTTTTTCAAAGACTTTTTTAAAGCAACAAATTTTGACGATAAAGCATGAAAACCATTTTCAAGTTGGTCTCTAGCATGTTGGAGTTCTTCATAAGACATATGATTGAAAGAATTTGAATTTGAAGAGCAAGAGGAGGAGGAGTCGGAAGATGTTACCTCATTACATGCCATTAGGCATTTTGTACCTTGGTCGCTCGAGGAGAAGGAGGAGAATGAGGAGCTATCACTCCAAGATGCCTTTGAAGCCTTCTTCTTTCCCTTCTTTTTGGCCCTTTTCTTGTGACGTGGGCAAGTGGGTACGGATTTTGCAACGGGTTCTTGCTTTTGAGCGGGTTCTTGCTTTTGAGCCATGCTAGTACCTTCATGGGTTAGCTCTAAATATTTCCAAATATCATGTGAAGTAGAGCAAGTAGAAATGCAATTAAAAACATTACGATCTAACCCACAATGTAGAGCATTCATGGCTTTGCCATCAAGCTCGAAATTTGCAATGTCTACGGGGGTCCATTGAGATTCATCTTTACTAGAGAGAGTATAACCATGCATGACAATTCTAAAAATAGGATAGCTAATGCTTTTAAGAAATGTGGTCATGCGGGTTTTCCAAAAACTATAATCGGCTCCATCAAAGAATGGAGCACGATCCAAAGAATGTCCTTCGGGGGATTGAGAGGAAGAAGCGGTAGAAGCCATCAAAAAAAATAGGATCTTTAATTTGAAACCGGTTAGGGAATTATTCAAATACTCCTCTGATACCAATTTTGGGTCGGAACAAACGAGGAATGATGGCAAGAGGGGGGGTGAATTTCCTTTTAAAAAATGATTAACAAATTAAAATCAAAGTAAAGAATGCAGCGGAAATAAAGAGGCAATCACACAAGAAATTGATAATGGAGTTCGGCCAAAACCCGACCTACGTCTCCGCTCCCAACTCAACCGTTGAGAGATTCCTACCGCTTGCTTTTCAATGGATTTAGCAAGAAACCCACTAGGCTTTGAGGTAGCACTAGGACCTATTACAGCTTGCTTTTTGTGGTTTAGCAAGAACCCACTTGCTTTTGATGGTTTAGCAAGAACCCACTAGCCTTTTTAACGGGTGAAGGCTAGCTCACCGGTGACACAAGCCTTTTAAAAGGAAAGGCTTGAAGAAACCTCTTCACACCTTAATGGTGGTGTGAAACCCAAAAGAAAGGGGGATGTGAAAAGTTTGGGGTTTGTAGGCACAAACCCAATTTTAAGCTCAAAAAGATAAATACGATAAAACCCGTAATTGGAGAAGCCTTGGGAGCCTTTGATTGATTGATGATGTTTGAAGGCCGCTTCCAAGCTTCTTTGGTGGTGCTCTTGGATGTGGAATTGGATTGGAGCACGTTGGGTTCCTTGAGGAATTCCGCCGGAGGTTCGCCAAAATGATCAACAATGTGTCCGGTGGCTTGGGTGACCTTCCGGGGCTTCCTAGGCCTTTATTTATAGGCTAGGAACCTTCAAATATCCGTTGGAGGGCTTTGGAGCCGTTGGAAAGGCTTAAAGAGCCATTGGGAGCCAAGTGGGCAAGCCTGGTCAAACTGCAACGGCTAGTTTGACTGGCTCCACCGGCTGGCCGGTACAGTCCCACCGGCTGGCCGGTGTGTGCAAAATGGAGAGGTCTTCGGGCTCAAGCTCCACCGGCTGGCCGGTGCCAGAGCCACCGGCTGGCCGGTGTGGAGACAGTAGCTCCCACTGTTCTGCTGGGTGCCACCAGCTGGCCGGTGCTGAGGCCACCGGTTGGCCGGTGGTGAGGCAGTAGCCTCCTCTGCTGTGCAGGTGCCACCGGCTGGCCGCTGGTGTGCCACCGGTTGGCCGGTGGTCTGGACAGAAGGATGCCTTCTGTCCAGGCTCATATCGGTTGGCCGGTGCACTTCCATCGGTTGGCCGGTGGACTGAATTTCAGTCCACTTTGCCTCCTTTCTTTCTTGGCCCAATTCCTTGGCCACCTGAATTGATTCCTATCATCCAAAAACACTTGAAAGAGGATTAGAAAAAAATGAGGGTGATTGTGATCATGAAAATAAAACCTTGAGGGGTTCGAGAGGTACAACAAATAGGATGCCCCAACATCTAATGAAATGGGAAATAATTGGAAAAATCTTCATCTCCTTCCTTATTAGGCCTCTTGGGCCTTGTAAATTGAACCAAATAATTTTCTAGGGATGAAATGAATTAACCAGGAACTTGTTCATTTTGGAAAGAGTATGTTTTGATCTTTAAATCCTCAAATTGTTTTCATCTTTTATCTCTTTGATCATCTTGATGAAACGACCTATGTTGTTGATGCTCAGGAGGTAGAGCCCTTCGATAATATGAAGGTCTTGATGTAGAAGCGGGTACAGGTGCTTGTTTAAGCATAACTTTAGCAGTATTTGATTTACCCATTATCCATCCTGGAGCTGATGGAATTACACGTGCTTTATCCTTATTCTTTATAAGAGAGTCATAAAACTGTGGAGTGATTGAAGTAAGGTCTCGAAACCCTCCTGTGTATTTCACAGGGATCAGTGGTGTGCGCAACTCAGCACATATATTTGCCACACAGATTGGAAAAAAATTCCACTTGAGGTAGTTCTAACCTTAGGGAATATGTTAATCCCTTCCAACAAGATATTAAATCGGAGACCCTTTCATTCTCCCTTTGATTACAGTTTGTAAGATCAAAAACTTTTGTCTTTGGCAACATTGAGCTGAACTGAAGAAGAAATATTTGGCAGAGAGCCTCCCATCTGGTAATTGACCGGGATTACAATCTTGCGTACCAGATAAAGGTAGTCCCTTGTAATGATTTTACAAAACACATGGGCTTAACTGCTTTTTATTGCTAAGGGGTTCCCATCATAGGATCGCAATGAGAAACAAAATGTGTTAAGTGTTTTTTTGGGTCTACCGAACCATTAAATATTGGGAATGTGGTACTTGAAAATTTTGATGGGGGAGGAATTGCATCAACCCATTCTAGGTAAGCTCTCTTTTCTGGTTTAATTTGAGCACGATTTCCCTCCATAGATACCAACAATGATGTTAATGAATCAATAGTAGTTATTATCTTTGAGAAACATCTGGTTGAGCTTGGACCTGAGTAGGTGTAATGGATAGAGCTTGGACAGATGTGGTGGCTGGTAGTGTAACTGATGGTAGAGCCACCAATTATTGTTTCCCATGACCCATAGGAGTTGACCTGTCAGGGTGTACTGGTAGAGGAGTATATTCTTGATCCATCTCAGTAGCTGCAACAAATTCCCTTGGCTGACTGAATCCAGCACGCTTAGGAGGAAGAATACTTTGATGTAGTTCTGCATTCAGCCTCCTTTTTTCCTTTATCTCTTCCTCTTGTTACGTGAATATTTACTCTAATGGGATCGATTGGCCTTATCCAGAGGGAGGGTATGTAACCTGATTCTTTCTTTTCCTCTTTTTGGCTCCCTTTTAGAGACGGGGAAGGGGTTTACTTGAAATATTACCCAAATTCTTAGTAATCCTCTGATTTCATGTATGCACACCTTATTCATTTGTGTCTGTGCGTACAACCTCTTGATCAGGAACCTCTTTATCTGATCCCTCTGAGTGAGCCTCATACGGGGGATCAACAACAATGAAATTGATGACATTAATTGATGCATAATGCATCACATCTCTTCTATCGGAATTTTTGCGATATTTCCTTCTTCCATGTCCCTGATGAGTCATTACTTTTTGTTGATTTGACCCCTCAGTAAATTCTTGAACAACCATAATTTGGAGGGAATATCCTTATAATTTTGATCTTCATTCCTCTTGAGGCTTATTCCCTAATCTAGATTATATTGACTTTCTCTGACGGAGATATTGAGGATTTGAAAAAGTCCTCAATCCTATGGACTGGGGTTGTTCCTCCTCAACTCCTCAAATCCTATTTGTTGATTCTGAGGTTTGGGTTAATAGAGTCCCCAGTCTTGCAAGCTGGGGTGGTTCTTGACATGCTATATCTAAGACTTTCCGGAATTCTCTCTTGTTCTTGTGAACTTTAGTCTAGAAATTATCTAGATGCATCAACCTACATCCACTCTTATCACCTAGTTCAAAAGACCATTGGATAATTTCTGACACTTCTATCACTTGATGATGTTCTTACTCCAAACAGGAGGCCTGTTCAATATTCTCATTTCCTTGATGTAGGATTAACTCAAAAACATTATCTTTTTATTCCTGATTTTGAGAAGAACTAGTTGAGGCATGTACTTGAGAGAGACTTTGATTAAAAACAAAGCCAATTGGTTATGTCCGGCCATGGGAAATAACATTGCATGAGACCATTTTCGGTGGGCTTTACTGAATAGAGAGTACAGTAAAATGTACTACTCCTGGAATGCCCCATCCCCTGATATGAATACCAGAATGGGAATTGGAAATTAATTGGTGCAATTTTCTAAGTGCTCTAAGGCATGATTGCTGAAAGGCTCTCTGCTACTTTTCAGCCTTCGGATATCGAGAAACTGAGAGAGATGCGAAGTCAATTTTCTGTTGTAACCCTTATATTATCTTGATATGATTTTCATATTCATAATAAGATAATATTTTTTTTCAACTGACAAACAGTTCTTCATATGTTAAGACGAATATCACGAATTCCTTCATTCATCAACATTTCTGGAATGTCATACTGAGAATCAGCCAAAGGCCAAAACATAACTGGCACTTCACCTTTTTCCAGTTGTTTTCTCATATTCAGTACTTCATCTTTATCATTAAATTTAGATTCTTCTACCTGATTAGACCAAAGCTGGTGCTTCCATGTTGCTTCATCGGATTCAACAATATTGGTAGAAAATTTACTGATCAAACTAGAAGATTCATGACTTAGGGTTGGTTCGGATAATGACCTACACCCTGGGCTATCTTCTGATTAATGAAGTTTTTCACCTGACAGTTGTAAAGCATCATACATGACTGGATTCACATTTGAATGTGCCTTAAGATAAGAGGGCTTTCTCGTCACTACATTGTGCATTAAAAAATTTTCCAGGCAATGTGCATTATTACAAAGGAGAGGAATTTCACAACCAAATTCATCATTATGGGGAGGAACACCATGGTGGGTTACAGAAATAGATGAAACATTTTTCTCCTTGGTCTGCTGATCACACAGAGGATTCTCATGGCTCTCATATAAAGATGAAACTATGAGATAGAATGAATTATCATGAAGCAAGCCTTCATGAGGAAGTGTTTGATGCAGACCTTAGTAATTAATGTTCCCACTATTGGGAACTGAGAGAGTAGAATCTTGAGTTGCAACAGATAATTTTCTGAGTGCATCAAGAACTCTAGCATCGAGTAAGGCTTTGTTACAGATTGGACCTTGATTTCATTAATGTGATGGGTGGGTATTTTTCTTAGATTCCATTTTACTCACTTTAGGAACAACTTGTTGATGAAAGTGGTCATTATGGGTAGGTGTATGTTTCTGATCAGGAGAACAGATTAGGTTAGGCTAACTATCTCTACTCAAATCAGGTGTATGTGCCTAACTTGGTTGTCAATATGATATGGGGGAGTATTTACCACAATCCTATTGGACTGGAACAGATGTGTGTGTATGTTCCGAAGTGAACTGTTGATGTGTCACTCCACTGGTAGGGATTGATTTATGTGTCTTTCCCTAAGATGTTTCTGAAGCTGTTATAAGATCCTCACAGGAATCTAGAATATGAGCAGAGATTTGTTTCTGCTCTCTCACCATTGACAGAATGTGCTTGGTGACTTTAGCTACCAGAACGAGGATATACGTCCATTCCGTGCTCTGAGTAGGTGTATGTGCCCGCTCCTGTCCTCTTTTTCTTGTCAGGGAATTCTTACAGTACTAAAGTGTGGTGGCAGAGAGTTGAGTCTGCCTCCTGTTTGTCATCAGAGATTTCTGACTGACTTCTCTAAATGCAATCAAACGACACTATTGGTTGGCTTGATCAATACTAGAAGGTGTATGTGACTGCTGATTTCACACCACCAAACGTGGTTGACGATCTTCCTTCAATACTGACAGAAGAGGCTGCTAGCAGGATCGATGAGTGTAAGCAGGTGTATGTGCCTTTTTACCAGTTTTCAACACATTGGGTTGGTGGGCTCCATCATATGTAGTCAGACGAGCTTTCTGACTAGATGGTGATTTATAAACACGTGTATGTTCCTATCTATAGTACTCCGCCATAATTTCCTAGCGAGATTGGCATGTTGTTGCCAGAAGAGTCTGGTGAACAGCCGATGTAAAACAGCAGGGTGTGTGCCCGCTCGTTGCTTTCCACCATATTAGGTTGGTGGACTTCTCCGGAAACAGTAGATATGGGAACCTGCTCGCTGTTAATTGGTTGTCGCCTCTGGTGGTTCTTCGTGCCTGGTCGGGTTCGAGGAACCTAAGCCGAATGCCTGGAGATGACACCATCATCATATTGAGGGAGCACTGCCGCATGAGTCTGGTGGCGATTGTTGGTGGGAGCCCTCGAGAAGGACTCCTATCTCATTAAGTGAAGGCCCTGAGGTACCTGCTCATTCAGATCTCAAGAATACAGGAGGGAATGGTGATTGTGTTTCGGGGATAACGACTCTGAATGGTTGGAGATGGTAGTTAGCATCGCCTGCTTCTGGATCGCTAGTCATCATAGTCTGGATGACCAGGGTGAGTTATTCACTTGGAGGGCTTGTCAAGCAGCCTCCAGAGTTGGAATGGTACTGTGTTGATAGTACTCATTAACCAGCACATTTGATTACCAGCATTGAAGACACTGAGTTGTGATGTCGTCCTCAGAGCGGATGACGATCCAGTAGGAGTAGCAGCAGACTAATTCACCGCAGAGTTTTTCATAGCAGAAGTATTCATAGTAGTGAACTTAAGAAAATCCATTCTTGCAATGCATAAGGTTTTGGAAAAGTGTAACTATTTGATATAACACACATAATCAAGATAAATTCGGCTACTTCATCTTTTGGATGAGCACATATGTTATTGATTGCTTTGTTGACCCTCTCTTTGAGTTTTAAATAGGGGCCTAACAAATAATAATAAAAATCATAATTTTAACTTTTTTTAGGGTTTCACGTCGGGTTCACCATTTTTTGTTTCCTCTGGAATTGGGGATGACCTCGTTGATTAAAGGTTCAAACATTCCAATCGGTTTCTAACGGGTTTGTTCGTAGAACCAGAAACATCCAATGATTCCATATCCATTTGGACCTACATTCGAATGTTAGGCGCTCATTAGTTTTGGACTGATGAGGCTTAAGAATTTTCATTGGTTGAGAGGATGGGAGGTCGGACTCATCAAACCCTTTTGGGGGGAATTATTTTCTACTCCGGGACTCTCTTTATAGATTTATGTTACGTTCGTGGTTCCTTATTACATTACCAAGTATAAAATGATCTTTCCTTTAGATATGACAATCAATGACTGATATGTAATAGATTTAGGGAATCTTTTATATGTATTCGATGTTCTGAATTTTAGAGAATCATATGTATTTGTTAGAGATTATTAGTTAATGGTGTCCTTTAATACATAAAATTACCTTGGTCATTATGATGACCATACTGGTTTTAAAGCCACATAGTTGGGAACTTGAAGATTATTGTCATTCAGAAGGACATTGATTATTTCAGAGTTGGGATCGTACCCACAGATGGGATACCTACATATCCTTTATTTAGAAAAGGAATCAGAACCCACGTAGTTTGAGTGAGGGAATATGATGTTTATGCACAATTGATGTCTCCAAGAAAGATGTCATGATTACTTTTAAACTCTAAGCTCATGTGAGTCATGCACGGTGTGAGAAACAGGAGGTATTGGTAAAACCAGACAATTATTCAATGAAAGATGAAATGATGTGGGGCTTATGTATGTATGACTGCCCAAATAAATTATGATTAGGATTTACATTTGGGAAGAAACCCAAGAACAAAGTACATAAAGGTATATGTACTTCATGAAGATTTTTATACTCTAACTTGGGGCATACACCTGAGGAAGATACCCAAACAAGGAGGGATATTTATGGTTGTGTTTTACTCCTGAGAAGGAAACCCATATCAAAAGTAAATTAAGACTGGTTAAGAGAAATTAAGACCGGGGATTACTCTTGATAAGGAGGCCCAGGTGAAAGGGATTTAAAAAACCAAGGGACTTGGGGCTTACTTCTAAGGATGATGCCCATGTTTGACACTGGGGATTACTAATGAAAAGGAAGCCCATGTTAAGGGAATTATGGTTGGGGCTTACTCCTGAGAATGATTCCCATATTTTGGGAACATTGAGACTTGGGCTTACTCCTGAAAAGGAATCCCAGATTTGGAAAATTATGACTAGGGCTTACTCCTGAAGAGGATGCCTAGATTAGGAGACGTGGGGATTACTCCTAAAAAGGAATCTCAGGTTAAGGATCTTGGGGAGTAATCCTAATGAGGATGCACCAATTAATGAGGACATGGTGATTAATCCTAAGGAGGATACCGAATATTAATGACGACTTTGATTAGGGCTTACTCTAGAAAAGGAGGCCAAGGTTAAGGATTCTCCCATCTTTAAAGGATGATGTTGAATGAATGAAATCTCTGACCTTAGTGACATGAGGATACGTAAATCACTAGGCTTTAAGAGACATTCCATAGAATTCCTTTCAGATAAGGAAGACAACAAATAAATCATGCCTTGAATGAATTTGGAGAGAGTTTTGAAGGGTTAATATTGGAAAGTATAGGTGGATAAACATAGGAGAGGTGAAATAGGCAGGATGGGAACCCAAAAAAAGGTGGCGTGCAAGTACTACGTGGGCGTGCCAGTTTTGGTCGTGTAGGTGTACCTGTGTGACACATGGGTACTTGCGCAATGGTTAATCCATAGGGTAGAACTTGGGTAAGACGTGGCACAAGCCTTGTATAATACCCCTAAAGACTTCCATAAGAGAGGCGCACAAGTTATGTTGAATGGGTAAGGCGGAGCACAAGTGTAGCCATTTCCCTTAAAAGCTCGCCACCTAGGCATGCAAGTGTTGATGAGTATCAACACATAGGCCTTCCCCTCCCCCCTCTTAAGATCTTCGGTTCTAGGTAAGAAATTACCTTAGAAGTGTTGGGAATCATTGAGAAGAAACTAGGGAGCCGGGGGCTGAAATCTAATGTTCCGGAATTTTTCCGTCCTCAAATGGGGGGTCCACTAGTGGTATTTATATGCTGGTGAAGACCCTGGGTGAATTTCAAAGAGGGCGCGCAAGTCACCTACATGGTGCACAAGACACCTACGCGGTGTGCAAGTATACTCGTGTAACCTTGGTGGAAATTGCGCGACTCAAGTGAATTTGACTCTTTGTTCATGCCTTTGTCGATTTTTGATGTTTCTTCAAAGGATGAATCAATATGGGTTCAAGGTATTTTCCTATTCAATTTGTTAGACTCTGTGATGGAAAAGAGCATCAAAAATTAAAAAATATAAAGGACATAAATGATGTATCAGAATCATGGTAAGGGACTTTATTGTAAAAAACCATATTTTAAATTTCATATTTCAGCTCTTTTTACAAAATATTAAAGGAATGTTTTTTTAAATTATAAACAATGAGTGGATTTTTCTATCATCATGATTCCTAAATTATTTTATGTTTCCTTTATAATTTTACATGATAATTTTCAATGAAAATGGTTTCTTTATTACATGTCCAGTTTATGGATTTCAAAATGTATTTTAAAAAAATTGTATTTTGATATCCATAAGTGTTTTGTACATGGTATTAAAAGTATTTTAAAGGGTTTTATTCATAATATGTTCCTTTTAGAAGGTTTACAAAGGGTTTATCCCAATTATATCTCATAGGTGATCACAATATAACTTTGGGTGCACCTAGATGATACTCTAATGCATTGGTTAATGATTTTTTTCTTTGTAGAATAATGTTGGAAGTCAGTCATATGGTTATTCTAATTTGTGAGGGTTATGTAAGGGTAATATAATGATTATTTAATAATTAAAATAAACTAATTTTATATTATTTTTAAATTTCTTTCATTTAAATTATTTGATGTCAAAATGTAAGATATTGTTTTTTGAGAAAATAAAAAATGATTCTATTTTTGGATGAAAATGTATAGAATTTATGAAATTGTTTTTAATATGGTTTCATGTTTTTCACTAGAACAACGTTTTTCGTGGTATATTTACCATACGAAAATTAATTTTATCATCCCATGTTTATGAAAAAATTATTGGGTTTAAGTAACATTAGGTATAAAGAAGAAGCCAAGATGAAATTTGTATATATTTTTCATGAAAAGAAACCATGTTGTATTTAAAATGTTTTTTTGGTGGAAAATGGCAACTAAGCATAAGTTTCAATGTTTAATATAGTGGATTATATATAATAATTTTTCTTAATTCTATAAAAATATAAATTGAAATGGTCACCAGGGTCATAATAAAGTGAAATATTGTTCAAAAACACTAGAATATGTAATGATTAAGGTCATTCCCTTACATTTGGTGTCATTGAAGGGTTAATACAACATTTTATGTTAGGGTTTTCCTTAATGTGAGGTTATCTTTAGTGTGATGGATAGAATATAGTTTCTATAAATTTAAGGTCAATTATAAGTTCAAAGTCATGGACACCCCTCTTGAGGTTTTAAGTGCTATATTTTGAAGTTATTAATGATATTTGTTTATATTTAATTTAGAATGGTAATCGACTTTAGTATAAAGTATTTTAAGGTTAATATATTAATACATTTCAATGGGGTTTTTATATGGATAATTTTAATCTTCACTTGAATTTCATGTTTTAATAATGTTATTCTCTATATATTAAATTCCATTTATCAATATGGAAGTAAAATGATCTCACACAACCTTCTTATCCCTTAAAAATTATTTAATCATCATTATCATGGAAAATATTGTTCATGTTATCTTGAATGAATTATCAGCATCCAAATAACATGGATGAAATTATTTAATGTATCCAACACTTTTGAATTTATTCATAATTTCTATGGATCATGTTATCTATATTATTCAATTTCCAAGACTCGGCTCATCCAACTCATTCAACAATAAAATTACCATCAAGGACATGACTATTTAAATTTTAGAGATAAGAACTTTAGGATAGAAGAAGAAGGGGACATAAAAATCATAAATGAAGACCATGATATAATGATTAAATGTATTATTTAGTTTCTTAATTTTTAATTATGATTCATGATCGAGTGATATTGGAAAATTATAATGACAAATTCCACTTCATTTATATGAATAAATTTGTGTCGAATAAGACAAAGGACATGTTTATGTATTGAATTATGATATATTTTTTATTCATCAATATTATGGGAATCATGAAACTCCTATGGAATATACTATAGTAAGTTTTATTTTAAATCGTTGGAAATATATGTTAGGTGAAATCGATAACTTTGAAAAGTTGTGTAGTGAATAGTTGATAATATTTGTGAGACAATAAGTGTAATTTGATAATTTTTTTAGGTATATGTAACCATCAAGATTATGATCAGAAAAAGGAAAATTGATGAAGAATGAATTTTCCTTTGGTATCCATTATAGTTTATATGATCTCTGATTTTAAGGTTATTGGGGGCTGTTATAGTTTGGGAATATATTTGTTTCTAAGAAATTGATACGGTCCTTAAGTGATTTAGATAATTTCAGAGGAACAGTATAATTTTATTGGTAATTTTTAGATTTATGGTGTTTTATATTAGAACTAGGGGTTTAATTATATTTTGGAAGTTTATATGGAATTATTATGGAATTATAGTGATTATATTTATTTATAGAAATGGTCATCAAATCAAAGAGATTATTTTATTTAGGAAATTCCATTTTTGGTATGAGACATTAAGAATGATTGATGTTATTTTAGAAGATAAATATTAACTTTCTCTTGGAAGGATATGTGATAAAATACATCTAGTTTTTGGTTTACAATATTAGTCTAGAGTATTTTTAATGAAGTTTTAGGATAGGTATATATTGAATAATCTATTCTGAACATTGGGTAATACATTTGACTATTGGAGATTATTGTAGTTTTTCTTCGCTTAAAGGATGATTGTTTTTTAGGTAATTATATTATATTTTACTAACCATTATTCTTTTGGTTAATATCTAATTAAAAGATGAATATATTTTTATTCTTTTTTGGATATATTGATTTGTAGAAATTGATTTTAATGTTTCATGAATGAAAATTTCATTATAAATACTCTTCATTTCGAACCAAAGTTGAGATTATGATGGAAATTTTTTAAAGGAGGAAAATGTACATATAAAATAATTATATTTCCTTATGTTTTTACTAAATTTATTAAAATTATTTCTCAAATCTATGGAAAATAGTTTTTGATGAAAAACATTATCAATTTACATTTCTTACTGAGAGGTCAACGACCTTTTCATTCAACACAGAATTAAATTTTTTTGCAATGGTTAAATTTCTCATGACCATATTCTATATCAATACCTATAAGTCCTTGGGATTTAATTTTTTCTTCTATATACATTTTTTCACTTCCCATTTCTGTTTTCCTTTTTGGATACCATGTATTTGTTATTTCAGATTTCTTATATACTTCCCTTACAATCCTGTCAAAAAAACATTTTTATCAAAAAAATTTATGATATGATATTTTAAAAAATGTATTTTGAACATTAAAACCCTAGTTAACAAATATGAGTAAAATATGTAAGTATTAAATTTCTTATGGGTGAAAATATAACATGTTGATGTATTAAAATGAAACACAATGTTCGATAAAGTATATCATATTACACATTGAGATTAAAGGAATAACTAAATATTATTACTTAAATGTGATCATTATAACCAATATTTTAAATTATTGGGTATGAATAAAAATAACTTATTTATGAAATAAATATAAATTTATAACCTAGTGTGAATTTATTTGAAAGATCTCAGAAAATAATCCCAAATTTTTTAGTAAAGTCATTTTATTTTTTAAATAAATATGCTTTCTTCCAAATTTTTTTATTGATTTTAAAGAATGATTATTATAATAAATGTATAGAAATTTTAAAAAAAAAAATTTCAAAATTTTTTTTTATTTTTAATATATCATGTAAAAATTATCTTACACTTATTTTTTGATAATTTTTTAAAAATATAATTTTTTTAGTAAATATTAAAAATTAATGACATTTATAGAACTATCATTTAATTATAATAAAAATACACTTTATGATTTTAATTTAACCTCAAAGTAATTAAAGTACTATATAGTTTTATATAATGTAATTAATTACCTTTTAATCATACTTATAAATTATTTTGGTATAAATACATTTTTGTGATTGAAACACATTTCAAGAAAATTCTTTTCCTTTGCTTTTTGAGGGATTAATTATAAATAAAATTATGGAACTTCTATTTTTTGAGTTTGTTAAAATGGATTCCATATTTGGAATCAGTGGGTCTAAATTTATTAAATATTTCCCTTTTTATTTTTTACAATATGAATTGTAACCTTATTAATTATTATTTTCACAGTAAAGTATAAACCATGAAATTAAGGTTCCAAATAAATGATAATAACAATTAAATGAAAAAATAACATATATAAAACATATTTTCTAAGTATATGTTTACAATAATAATAAATGGTATATTTTATGACCTTTTAGGGCCCTTAGAAAATAATATGATCTTTAAAGTATTTCATTTAATGAAATGTCAAACATGCCACATAATGTTTTGTAATAATTGTGATATTTTTAAAATGGTGTTATCCAAATTATATATTGAACTATAAATATTATTTTTAAATATAATATATATATCTTCATCATTGAAATTTATTTTTAATTTTTAGTGGATAAATAATTACTTTAATTCTTTCACAACACTGATACAATACTAATTTAATTGATGGGAAGATCAAATTTTGATATTTAGAATATTAAAATAAATATAACATAATATAATTATAGTAATAAGAAAAATATATATATTACCATGAGATTATAAATTTTTTTTAATTATAAGTGTTATCTTGATATTATTAAATTCAATGTAATTAATTCCTCCTAAATTTGACATTATGGATATTTTATAATAAAAAAATATATTATTAAAAGATATAGAATTACTAAAACTAAAAAAATTCTCTAATTTATTTGGATAAGGTTTAGAATATCATCCATGTTCAATTTATGGATATTGTTTCATTTTATATTAAATATATTAATGAAACAAAAAGTAAAAAATCCTTTTTGTCACAATATTAGTTCTATGGGTTCAATAAATGTTAAAATCAAATTATAAGGGTAGAAATATAGACATGACAGAAAAAATTTATATTGTATGAGTTTATTTTTATTTATAATTATATTATCTTATAAATAAATCATTTTTTATCTATTTTTAATTTGAAATTAATTTATATTTATTTAATATTTTTATGAATTTTAGAAGTTTCCATCCCCTACCCTAGAAAAGGAAACCTCTTCTTATCATATATTCACACATCAAAACAATTTTTTTTGAACATACACTCAAAAAACCTTCCCATAATCTCTAAGAAAATTAAAAAGGAATTTTTTTCGTAATAATATCAATCTTATAGGTCTTAAGGTGTTTAGAAAAGACATTTTCCAAAGAAAATGTATAGTTTTTATCTGCATGTTTCTTTGTTTTTTTTTCATCCACATCCCTCAATCCTAATTAAACCATAATAATATAATAAAAACAATATAATAAATATAATATGATTTTATTATTTTATCTTAATTACATATATACATCTCCAATTAATTCAAATGAAAAAATAATCCATTGTTTATGTGTATGGTGGAGTACCGCCTCACAAACTGATGTAATTCATTTTCCCTAAACATATCTCAAGGATAGTTATAATAATGGGATTAATGTTCATATATGATATTAATTAAATATTTATAAATATTAAAATATCATTTATCATTTATTTTCTTACATTTATATGGATATAAAAATAATAATGTCGTTTGTGCGTACGCATGGATTACCACACCTACGATGTGATATGATACATTTTTCATCACAACTTAACATTGATGATATATATAAGTTTATATGGAAAATTAATATAATATTTATGATATTATGTTTATTTTGTAAACTTAAAATAATTCTTACCTTCTTAACATAATGATCTTTTAAAACAGAAATGTTACTTATGTGTACGCATGAAATACCATCTCCCTGATTGTAACATACTTAATTTTTAATAACCATATTTAATTGGTTTATTTATAAGTATAATTTATATATGAAATTATAATTATGTCATAATTATTCTAGATATAGTTTAATAATTACATTTATAACTATATTAAAATTACTGAACACATTTTGGAGTTAAGCATCGAGTATTGTCAAAACGCCCGATTTGAATTTAAATAAATAATTAATTTTATATAATATGGTATTAATTGATATAAAAGAATAATGAACTTAAAAAAATTCTTAAAAAAGTGTAAAATTACTAATAAAAAATATTTAAGATTACAAAGGGCATACGTGATGAATAAAACCCATGGTAAGATACTTTCTTTTAAAAACCCTTCCTTTAAAGTTTCCCTTTAATCTATTTTGAGAAAATTATAAAGGAAATTTTTTTAACTTATATGAAATCATAAAATTTTACCACTATAATTTCAACTCAATGATTTTATATTTATTTTATTTGTTTCTATGGTTTTGTATTTGAAATTGTTTTCTTTATTATGTGCACAGTTTATGGATTATAAATGTGTTTTTAAAAAAGGGAATTTTTAAATTGGAAAGTGTTTTATACAAGGGTTTAAAAGAGTATTAAATTGTTTTATTCATGAGATGGTCATTATAAATTAATTATGATTGTTAAATCTAAATTATAAATCATTTTTGATCCTATTAAAGCTTTGGATTTGCCCAGATAGTGCTCCAATGCATTGGGCAATAATTTTATTCTCTATAGAATTATATTGGAAGTTGGATGTATTGTAATACCATTTTTAAGGGTTCTATAAGGTTTATATGATGATTATCTTCCAATAAACTTGTTTGGATTTTCGATCCTAGATAATGATTTTTCATGCAATTCACATGATTTCCAAAGGAAAGATAATTATGGTTTAAATAAAAAAAATGATTCTCATTTCAAATGAAAATATATGTTTTTAATAGATCTATTTCAAGGTGTTTTATTTATTTTACCTTGAATAATGGTTTTCTTATTTTATGTACCTTATTAAAAAAATTTCTTTTATCTAATATTTTTTTAATTTTTTTCCTAGGTTTTAAGGATGAGTATGGATAAGGATGAGGTCAAGATGAAAATTGTGAAGATTTATCATGAAATCAGAACATGTTTTATTTAAATGGTTTTTTTGGTGGAAAAATGGAAAGTAATTATAAGTGTACAATTGTTATTTATAATTTTTCTATATAGTATTTTTTCACAATTATCTAAATATCTAAACATAAAATATCTTTGATGTTATAAGAATGTGAAATTTAGTTAAAAAACAGTATAATATGTAATGTGTAATGACAGGTTATTATATTTAGGGTGGCCAATATTGGAGTTAATAAAATGAAAGAATAATCAGATAGAATGTGTGGGGAATTGAATAACATGTTAGTGAACTGACCAACTAGTTCCATATGGATAAAATTTTAATCCTTTTGGAAGACCACTATCCAAATGATGGAGGAACACCGACCAAGAATTTTGAAGGAGAAAAAATTTCTTGCTTCTTCAAGAAGGCCACTGGTGAGTCATTGGGGAGTATTGACACAGTTGTGAAACATTTATATGTCACTTTTATCCCATGTATTACACCGGTTACCCTATGGGGTATATTGGCTTCTAGTTTATGTTCAAAAAGATTTCCAAATGAGTTTTTTTATTGGACCCTACCACTCTTAGTTTCCATTTGACGCTAACTAATGACTCTCATTGATTAAAGAATATTCCTTGAAATATATAAGGATATAAATAGATTAATTAGAAGATTGTATGAATTTTTATCATTTTATAAAATCATTCAAACACCAAATAAATTCTCCAGGGTATTCTCTCATGTTCTAATCTTATTTCTAGATCCCACTGTAATTGTTATTCAATATATTATGATCTTTTCTTCCATCATTTCTATATATATCATACTAATTTAATAAATACTTAGGAGAGATTAGGGTGTATATTTTAAAAACAAATATGACAATAAATCCTATATTCTTCTCATCATCATCAATAAAGGGAGATTACTACCATAAAAGTCCGGAATGGGTTTCAAGGCTGTTGATGAAGTTCATAAGGGTTCTCACAACCATAATAATGATGTTGTGTTTCTTAAAAAAAAATTGGATCAATATATAAATAACACAATTTCCTCCATTTAAAGGGAGGATATATAATGTCTCTAACTAAGTTGTTATCTATATCCTTTATCAAACCGTGTTTTCATCTTTTATTTTCTTCAATGACTATTTATTTTCTTCTACGGATCAAAATCGATATTCATAATTTCATACATTCAATATATCAATTTTTATTGTCAATATCTTCAAAAAATATTGTAATTAACAATTTAATACATATAAAAAATTATTTCTTTATTATATTAATATCTTTTGGTTTTGTATTAACTTTAACATTTTCTTTAATTTTGAAAAGGGAAATTCACCCTCATTCCATCTTACTCCAACCAAAAAATGGTATTATAGGGTAATTTTTATTTTTAATAAAATTATACATTTAAAAAAATAGTTGATCGCACTTTCAAAATTTTGTTTTTATATTATTTTCAAAAAAACGTATTAATAAATTATAAATTTTGTTCTTTTTATGTTGGAATCTAACTAATATACACATGCTACTAATTTTTTTTGGAATGAATTATTACTATTAGAAACATTTCAAGTAAATTTTTTTTATTATTATAAGTTTTCCTATCGGTAATATGCTTATTCATTAATGTAACACCCCAGGTGAATAAAGAATATGACATTTTTATATTTATCAATATTTGTGAATAAAATATTAATATGACTTTAAAGGGGACGCTATGCTCAATGGCGTACCAAACACGCAACAACGAGTTTGTTGAGAATCTTACGTTGCACTCTAATAATAAAATAATATTATTTTAAATGGTAGTTAACATGTAGCTGTTGTATTGGCGAGAATGGATAGAAATAACTAATATATGATTATATATGTTTTTAAATGCTTTTACATTTATCCAATAAAAGATAAAGGCTTAAAATACTGAAAGAATTCAATTTTAGGCGTATATGCCCTAGTTTTCACTAAAGGCTCACTTATCGCATTTTGATGGCGAACCGTCATTAAATATACTTTTGTTCACTCTTAAACATTATATTGGACCAAATAAAACTCTTATTAAGAATCAAGACATCAAAATTTACTTTGTGTAAATTTTTGGTATCTTTCCGATAAAGTTCATTTTTTTAATGAATAGTGTAAAATGTTGTATTTTAATTCAAACCCTCTTTTTAATATAATTTATTTATATGATTAGATTATATTTTCAATTGGTTTAAAAGTAAAATTAGAATATATTTTTACCATTAAATTCAATAGTGGTCGTTGGAATTAATTTCACTTTGAAATCGGACTTAAACTAGAGTCAATCTTTTGATACTTATTGTTTCGTAAAAACATGCTATTTGCTCTGACATCAGGAATTAATTAATAAATTAATTAATGTGACTTATATGTTTTTAATTTTTTAAA
This sequence comes from Viscum album, assembly GCA_963277665.1. Taxonomy (NCBI): domain Eukaryota; kingdom Viridiplantae; phylum Streptophyta; class Magnoliopsida; order Santalales; family Viscaceae; genus Viscum; species Viscum album. The sequence goes on from OY728149.1 coordinate 71,251,573, forward strand.
ATAGACTTCATTTTTGAATTTGAATTATCAAATATAGCTTAGGGTGAATTTTGGGGATTTTTCTGAAAAACTTCAATTTTTGATGAATAGTGAAACCACTAAGTACTACTTATAAAAACTGATTTTTTTGATTAAATGAAAATTTTCCATCTTAGTGTTTTTAATTTCAAAAATCTGAAATACATGGTTGTCATTAAGAAGTAAAATGTGGTTCACTGGGATAAGAATAATTTTTTTATGAATTGTAACTTATTAAGTTTTTAATCGCGATTAGAGGTAATTAGTGTAGTTTAAGGTAAAAATAATGTTTTAACAATATTAGATGAGCTTGACACATGTCCTAACCTCATTGAATGTGTCGTGGCCGAACAAGACAACTCATGGGTCCTCTTGGGGACCCCATGATGCCACATTGGTTGGGAAATGACATAAATAACATTTTATTTAATGTTAAAGTAAAAATGACACAAACATGCAATGTTTTACTAAAACAATTTTAACATGGGGTTATACAAGTAAGAGTTTTGACTATAAATAATAATTGGAAAGCTAAAAATATTTCCTACATAATAGAAGTTTTTTTATAATTTTTAGACATTAAAAAAATTAAATTATTTATGACATCATGATGATGCAATGATGACCTCATTATTTAACGATTTAAATAAAATGGAATGATAATGCAATATCTAAGACCTACACATGTTCAAAACCTATTTCATGAGTGTATTTCGAACCCTTATCACCTTATCCTCCAAATACATCAATGTGGGACCTTTAAAAGCCGAAAAGCTTTTGAAAATAAAGTAACATTTTGTAACATTGCAAGAGGGCCCCTCCTCTCCTCTTATAAAAGGCCCCCACCTCTACCTCCTTACCCACACTCCCAAAGCCTTTGTCTCAGCCAAACCCCACCCATTTTGTCTCTCCACTTTTCTATTTTACTCCATGAAGCCTCACATTGGGAAGAAGTCTTCCCAAGGAAGCCTTTGAGCTCAAACCAAAGGGAGTTACCCGATTTTAAGGTAATGTCTTCACTTGAGTCATTTTTTTTATTTTGATTCTCCAGCCCCCTAACCACATTTTATTCATTTCTTTATAAAAAATCCAATATATTCAATATACTAGGATGTTGTTATAAGAAGGATTAGAGCTACACATACACACACCTACATCTAATGGTTAAAGAATATACTGTTTCTGTGGATGGAAAATTTCTGCCTCACGAAACGATGATTGTTCAACATTCTTCTAACACTTTCAAAGGTTTCCATTAAGATGACATTATATTTATATATGATATATAATATGTTTATGTTTTACTTAAGCTTATATATTTATCATTTATTTCATACCATTATGGTTTCCATTATGGGTAAACGCGATATCTTCATTTAAGGAAGTGCGGACTACCGCCCCCTCAAAGTGATTTGATTCGCTATTACCATATGTGGTATGTATAAAGGGTATATTTAATTATAATATATATGATACCATACTGGAATTAAAATACTATTATGTATCATTATGTTTTAATTCTATTAAATATGAAATAGAAATGGAAGTAGCGTTCATGCATACGTACAGCTTACCGTCTCCATGAACGGTACATTTCATTTCTTATCTCAAAATGTTATGTACTATTATAAGTACATATATATAATGGATATATATGTAATATATTACATCTAAATTATGGATATCATTCTGTAATTATAACATATATATATATATATATCTCATTTTGTTTTAATTCCATTAATATGAAAAAAAAAGTAGCGTTCATGCGTACGTACGACCTACCGTCTCCATGAACGGTGCTTTTCGTTTTTTATATCCAAATGATATGGAATAGAATAAAATGAATATTTAATGGATATATATGATATTTTAATCATTAATACTATTCTGGAAATTATTTACTTATAACTACATGAGCAATCTTTTTTCAAACAAGTTCATTTTTGACTCATGTACCAAACATCGGCAAAAACGTCTGATATGCACTAACATTATTAAACAATTATTATAACATTATAATATGTGATATGAACTGAATAATAATCTCTAAAGGAGGTATTAGGCAATTATTAATTGACCAAAGTTTATTATTCAGGAATATAAAGAAACGAACAAGACAAGTTGGACTTGAGGTAAAGGATCCTACTCCTCTCTTTCTTTTTAAGTACACTCCTTTATGTCATTCCTTTTAAAGCTCATATTTCTTGTTATTGAGATTTTATTTTATATTTATCTTACTGTAATTTTTATGTTCATGTGATGAGAGACCCTATTCTCTCTCATCAATCCATTTTAGAAGTTTTCAGTGGCGCCGTTAGGCTGCCGAATTTTCGTAAGAGATCTAACCTCTCTCATTCTTTTTAAGTACTCTCCTTTATGTCACTTCTTTTAAGCTCCTCTTTGTTATGTTGGGGGATGTTATTTTATATTCCTCTTTCTATAAACTTTATTTTAATATGATGAGATACCCTATTTGATCTCATCAATCCATTTCTGTAAGTTTTATGTGGCGTCGTTAGGCTGCCGAGTTTTCGTAAGGAATTTTTCATCTCACTTTTATTCCAGTGAGATTTATGCTACATTTGCCAGAATTTCCTTTGAGTGGTGTATGTACTGCCCATTATTCTACTCTTTGTGTAATATACATTCATTTATGAGTATTTACATCAATGTTGTATTTTCCTTCTTTCATGGGGTGTATGTTTTGAAAGATACCCAAGTCGGTAAGGGAACCTTTCACCCTCCTCTTTTTAAAAGACTTCATTTGTTGGGTCTTTTAATTTACATATTGTTATGTTGGGATATTTTCTCATATATCCTAATTGATGTAAATTTTATGTCCAAGTGATGAGATACACTTTTTATCTCTCATCAACTCATTTTGATGTGGCGTCGTTAGGCTGTCAAGGGAACTTCTTAACCCAATTTTGATTTCTTTGGGTTTAATATGTAGTTATTGAATATGTCATATTTTGAATATGTGTGAATTACCTTTGATTATTTTACACTTAATATCCACTTATATTTGGTGTATTAGTTTTTCACACATAATTATGTAATTGATTTATCCTTAAACCAAGGATACCGTCTTTGTATGGGACTTCGTCTCAATCTCCTTTCATTGAGGAATATTTTATTTTATACACAACCTTATTTTATATGGTGTATAAACCCCTTTGACTTTTACGTTAATCCAAAATAAATCTTTCTTTATACAAAGCATTTTACTAAACGACAAAAGGGAATGTTTTTTTTCATATGTATGTGGCGACAACGACTTCTCCGCCGGCGTGCCCATTATTTGAGTTTCGACATCCTCTACAAGCCATAACTTCTTTTTAAAAGAAAAATACATACCCTGTTTTACTTTTATTTTATTTTGGTATTGAAAATGGTTGTCATAATGTTATTATATTAATGTATTTTTTTGATATCTTGTGATTGAAAGGCGGAAATGTTATGTTTCCTTTATGCATGTTTCATGTGATAGGAATATGTTGAGGTTCTTGGGTATTATTATGAAGACGGGTGGTTCTGGGATAAACTAAGGGCGGGTGAGCCCGATATAGATCTCCAATGCATTGGGTAACGCGAAGGAGTGAAACTTTAAGGTTTCTCTGAAGAGATTTAGGGAATATACTGTGATGGTTATTTCAAACGTAACCAAGAGGGTTACTCCCTATGTAAGAATGTTATGAATGCCTCAAGTTACCTTTTATGTCTTATGATTTATATGATTTATTCATGATTTGATAAGGTATGTTAAAGTGCCTATATTTTATGGGTAAATTATGATTTCATTCATATGTATATATGAAATCATGTTTCCTTTAAATATTTTTATAACCCCTACTGAGCTTTTTATGCTCATCCCAAGTTTTTGAAATGTTTTTCACAGGTCAAGGGAAAGGTACATGATGTGATGATAGTGTCAAGGATGTGTAAAGAAAGAATACATGTTTTATTTTAAATATGTTTCTGTTGATGGGAAGAATTAATACTCTATTTTATGTAACTACTTTGTTTAAGTGTGGAATGTAATGCAAGTTTCATGATCTAATTCTCTAAAACTATAAACCTGAAAAGATCCTCAATGTGTAATCTTGTAATAACTCAAGATTAAGTAAGGTTTAAGGCTAGGGCCTTATAGTTGGTATCAAAGGTCAGTTTAGATAACTTTAGAGGTTAGGGTATTCCTTAAGCATAAGTGACAGTACCATAATGGATAGGATTTCAGAAAGTGTCCTAGTTTTAGATAAAGTGAATGAGTAAGTATATCTTAGTGGTTATCTTCCTCATTAGTACACGATGGTTTTGTTGATATTCCCACACTGACATTTCTGTTTTTAGTGAAATGATGGATCTAGCTGGCACCAAAGAGAAAACAGGTTTGAAGGAAACTATGGTGGTTCTCTGATTAAGAGACTGGATGAAATGGGGGATTCAATGAGGAATCTCATGGTTGTTCTAAACCAACTATGAAGGAGTAATGATCAAACACTTGAACATTGGTATGTTCTATAATGCATCACGTATGAGATGACCAAATCGATGTGGAAGTTTAGGTAATAATTATAAAGTTAATAATTATAAAAGTAACAATTAGAGTTTATATGATCCTTACTTTTGAGGTAATTATGGGTTATTATATGATATGATGGAATAAGAAGGAATGAGATAAACTTGAGGAATATGTTATATTTATTTTCGATGAATTTATCTCTTTTTGAGGAGTGTTATAAAATTATATAGTTTTTGAAAAGGGACAACACGCAGACCGTGTGACAACCCGTCGCATCGGACGAAGCTGCGGGAATAAAACCCACAACCAAAGTGCAACTGGTATTTATCGCCTACCAATGGACTACATGAAGTCCCTGGTTAGTTTGACCGATTCTTTTTAGTTAGACGATTTTATGAATTAAGAGTAAGTTGATTTTGGGTTATTTATGAAAATGATTAACCTATCATGGAGGATATGTGATTAGGTTAATTACTTTTCAATACGAGACTTTAGGAGCAACTGATGTTGTTTGGAGATAAATGTTACGATTTAACTTGGAAGACTATGTGAATAAATACTTAAAATATTTGGGTTTCAATCTTATATTGGTTTACTTTGAAGAATTTTATGGAAAAATTGATTATCGAATGGTCCTCGTTGACCTTTGGGTTTTGTTGGACAAATTTTGAGATTAAGAATAGATTTTATTTTTATAAAGGGTTATCCTTTTCTGGATTATTTGATCTTGTAGTAACCTTTTAGGTTTTAGTTTTGGTTAAGGTTTGATGAAATCAGAAATGTATAGTTCTTTTTTTGTGGATTAGGTGCTCCTCTAGAAGTTGTTTATAGTACTCTTAATGCGAACAAGTCTTCCTAAATACTCATCTTTTGGAGAAAGTATGATTCTGTGTGAGAAATCTAGTAAAAGTTGAAAGTCAACATGACAAGTAAGTATGTTTCCTTATGTTTTATTTAAGCTCAAAAATAAATTCCTCAATAAAAAGTAACTTAAAACAAAAATGTGGTCTTTTAACTTTTCCTACTGGGGAACCCAACACCGTTTAACCCATCACATGTTTGTGATTTTATTATTGTTAACTTTCTCCTAAACATGTTTTCTATCACTCTCCAACAGATCATGACCCTATGTTTTCTCCTCCATGTCCATGTATTCCAACATGGAATCCTAGTATGGGATAACTCGGGTGACCTCTGTACTTATCTTTCTTTATTTTAAAGTGATTGTTTTACCGACTCTTGTTTCGATGTGGGATTTTCAATGAAGTTTCCGAGCCCAATTTTAAAATTGAGAGGACGCAATTCCCAAAAGGGGGGAAGGATGTAACACCCCAGGTGAATAAAGAATATGACATTTTTATATTTATCCATATTTGTGAATAAAATATTAATATGACTTTAATGGGGACGCTATGCTCGATGGCGCACCCAACACGCAACAACGAGTTTCTTGGGAATCTTACGTTGCACTCTAATAATAAAATAATATTATTTTAAATTGTTGTTAACATGTAGCCGTTGTATTTGACGGAATGGATAAAAATAACTAAAATATGATTATATATGTTTTTAAATGTTTTTACATTTATCCAATTAAAGATAAAGGCTTAAACTATCGAAAGAATTCAATTTTAGGCGTATATGCCCTAGTTTTCACTAAAGGCTCACTTATCGCCTTTTGATGGTGAATCGTCATTAAATATAGTTTTGTTCACTATTAAACATTCTATTGGAGCAAATAAAACTCTTCTTAAGAATCAGGACATCAAAATTTACTTTGTGTAAATTTTTGGTATCCTTCCGATAAAGTTCATTTTTTAATGAATATTGTAAAATGTTGTATTTTAATTCAAAACCGATTTTTAATCTAATTTATTTATATGATTAGATTATATTTTGAATTGGTTTTAATGTGAAATTAGAATATATTTTTACCATTAAATCCAATAGTGGTCATTGGAATTAATTTCACCTTGAAATCAGACTTAAACTAGAGTCAATCTTTTGATACTTATTGTTTCATAAAAACACGCTATTTGCTCAGACAGCGGGAATTAATTATTAAATTAATTAATTTTACTTATATGTTTTGAATTTTTTAAAATAGACTTCATTTTTTAATTCGAAATATCAAATATTTCTTAGGGTAAATTTTTGGGATTTTTCTGAAAAACTTCAATTTTTGATTAATAGTGAAACCACAAAGTGGTACTTGTAAAAACTAAATTTTTCATTTAAATGAAATTTTTCCATCTTTATGTTTTGAATTTAAAAATTACAACATACATGGTTGTCATTAAGATGTAAAATGTTGTTCAATGGGATAAAAATAATTTTTTGGTGAATAATAACTTATTAAGTTTTTAATCGCGATTAGAGGTAATTAGTGTAGTTTAAGGTAAAATAATAAATTAATAATATTAGATGAGATTGACACATGTCCTAACCTCATTGGATGTGTCATGGCCGACCAAGACAACCCATGGGTCAACTTGGGGACCCCATGAAGAGACTTTGGTGGGGAAATGACATAAATAACTTTTTATTTAATGTTAAAGTAAAAATGATACAAACATGAAATGTTTTACTAAAACAATTTTAACATGGGGTTATACAAGTCAGATATTTGACTAGAAAGAATCATTGGAAATCTAAAACTATTTCCTACATCATAGTATTTTTTTATAATTTTTGGACATTAAATAAATTAAATTATTTATGACATCATGATGATGCAGCAATGACCTCATTATTTAACGATTTAAATAAAATGGAATGATAATGTAATATCTAAGACCTACACATGTAAAAAACCTATTGGATGAGTGGATTTCGAACACTTATCACCTTATCCTCGAAATACATCAATGTGTGACCTTTAAAATCCGAAACTCATTAGAAAATACAGTAACATTTTGTAACTTTACAAGAGTGCCCCTCCTCTCCTCTTATAAAAGGCTCCCACCTCTACCTCCTTACCCACACTCCCAAAGCCATTGGCTCATCCAACCCTTGCCCATTTTGTCTCTATGCTTCCCTATTTTACTCCTGGAAGCCTCACTTTGGGCAGAAGTCTTCCCAAGGAAGCCTTTAAGCTCAAACCAAAGGGAGTTACCCGATTTTAAGGTAATGTCTTCACTTGAGTCATTTTGTATTATTTTGATTCTCCAACCCACTAAACTCTTTTTATTCTTTTCATTTATAACAAATATAGTATCTTAAATATAATATGATGTTTTTATAAGAAGTATTCGAGCTACAATTACACACACCTACATCTAATGGTTAAATAACATACTGTTTCTGTGGATGGTGAATTTCTGCCTCACGAAACGATGATTGTTCAACATTCTTATAACACCTTCAATGGTGGCCATTAAAATGACACTATATTTATATATGATATATAATATGTTTATGTTTTACTTAAGCTTCTGTATTTTTCATTTATTTCATACCTTTATGGTTTCCATTATGGGTAAATGCGATATCTTCATTTAAGGAAGTGCGGACTACCGCCCCCTCAAAGTGATTTGATTCACTATTACCATATGTGGTACGTATAAAGGGTATATTTAATGATATTATATATGATACCATACAGGAATTAAAATACCATTATTTATCATTATGTTTTAATTCTATTAAATATTAAATAGAAATGGAAGTAGTGTTCATGCGTACGTACGACTTACCGTCTCCATGAACGGTACATTTCATTTCTTATCTCAAAATGTTATGTAATATTATAAGTACATATATATAATGGATATATATGTAATATATTACATTAAATTATGAATATCATTATGGAATTATAACATATATATATCTCATTTTGTTTTAATTCCATTAATATGACAAAAAAAGAAAGTAGTGTTCATGTGTACGTACGACCTACCGTCTCCATGAACGGTGCTTTTCGTTTTTTATCTCCAAATGATATGGAATAGTATAAAATGAATATTTAATGGATATATATGATATTTTAATCATTAATACTATTCTGGATATTATTTACTTATAACTACATGCACAATCTATTTTCAAACAAGTTCATTTTTGACTCCTGTACCAAACATCGGAAAAAACGTCTGATAGGAACTAACATTATTAAACAATTATTATAACATTATAATATGTGATATGAACTGAATAATAATATCTAAATGAGGTACATAGGCAATTATTAATTGTCCAAAGTATATTATTCAGGAATATAATGAAACGAACAAGACAAGTTGGACTTGAGGTAAGGGATCCTACTCCTCTCTTTCTTTTTAAGTACACTCCTTTATGTCATTCCTTTTAAAGCTCATATTTCTTGTTATTGAGATGTTATTTTATATTAATATTACTGTAATTTTTATGTTCATGTGATGAGAGACCCTATTCTCTCTCATCAATCCATTTTGGAAGTTTTGAGTGGCGCTGTTAGGCTACCGAATTCTCGTAAGAGATATAACCTCTCTCTTTCTTTTTAATTACTCTCCTTTATGTCACTTCTTTTATGCTCCTCCTTGTTATGTTGGGGGATGTTATTTTATATTCATATTTCAATAAACATTATTTTAATATGATGATATACCCTATTTGATCTCATCAATCCATTTTTGTAAGTTTTATGTGGTGTCGTTAGGCTGCCGAGTTTTCATAAGGGATTTTTCATCTCACTTTTATTCCTGTGAGATTTATGCTACATTTGCCACAATATTATTTGAGTGCTGTATGTACTGGCCATTATTCTACTCTTTGAGTAATATACTATCGTTTATGAGTATTTACATCAATGCTGTATTGTCCTTCTTTGATGGGGTGTATGTTTTGAAAGATAACCAAGTAGGTAAGGGAACCTTTCACCCTCCTCTTTTTAAAAGACTTATTTTGTTGGGTCTTTTAATTTACATATTTTTATTTTGGGATATGTTCTCATATATCCTTATTTATGTAAATTTTATGTCCAAGTGATGATATACATTTTTTATCTCTCATCAACTCATTTTGAAGTGGCGTCGTTAGGCTGTCAAGGGAACTTCTTAACCCAATTTCGATTTCTTTGGGTTCAACATGTAGTTATTGAATATGTCATCTTTTGAATATGTGTTAATGACCATTGATTATTTTACACTTAATATCAACTTATATTTGGTGTATTAGTTTGTCACTCATAATTATGTAATTGATTTATCCTTAAACCAAGGATATCGTCTTTGTATGGGACTTCGTCTCAATCTCCTTTCATTGAGGAATATTTTATTTTATACACAACCTTCTTTTATACGGTGTATAAACCCCTTTGACTTTTATGTTTATCCAAAAGGAATCATTCTTTATATGAATCGTTTTACTAAATGACAAACGGGAATGTTTTTTTGTCATACGTATGCGGCGACAATGACTTCTCCGCCTCCATGACCATTATTTGAGTTTCGGATTCCTCTATAAGCCATACCTTATTTTTAAAAGAAAAATAAATACCATGTTTTACTTTTATTTTATTTTGGAATTGAAAATGATTTTCATAATGTTTTTATATTAATTTATTGTATTGATATCTTGTTATTGAATGGTGGAAATGTTATGTTTCCTTTATGCATGTTTTATGTGATACGATTATGTTGAGGTTCTGGGGCATTATTATGAAGACGGGTGGTTCCGTGATAATCTAAGGGCGGTTGAGACCAATATAGATCTCCAATGCATTGGGTAACGTGAAGGAGTGAAACGTTAAGGTTTCTCCAAAAAGATTTAGGGAATATACTGTAATGGGTATTCCAAACGTAACCAAGAGGGTTACTCCCTACGTAAGAATGTTATGAACGCCTCAAGTTACCTTTTATGTCTTATGATTTCTATGATTTATTCATGATTTGATGAGGTATGTTAAAGTGCCTATGTTTTATGGGTAAAGTATTATTACATTCTTATGTATATATGAAATCTTGTTTCCTTTCCATATTTTTATAATCCTTACTGAGCTTTCTATGCTCATCCCAAGTTTTTGAAATGTTTTTCACAGGTCAAGGGAAAGGTACATGATGTGATGATAGTGTCAAGGATGTGTCAAGAAAGAATCCATGTTTTATTTTAAATATGTTTCCGTTGATGGGAATAATGAATACTGTCTTTTATGTAACCACTTTGTTTAAGTGTGGAATGTAATGCATGTTTCACGATCTAATTCTCTAAAACTCTAAACCTGAAAATATCCTCAAGGTGTAATCTTGTAATAACTCATGATTAAGTAAGGTTTAAGGCTGGGGCCTTATAATTAATATAATCCTACTAAATCCCTTGGAGATAAGTGTACATGTGATGATATTAAATCCTTTGAGATAAATGTAAAATCCATGAATTGTGGCATTTAAATTGAATTTAATCAGGTATATATATATATATAACTACCGATGAAATATGGAAATTTCTTGAATTTAATCATGATGGAACCAAAAATTTTATAGGTACTAGATTATACATTTTTTGAAAATATCTTGATTTTTTTTAATTTAAAATAATCCATTAATAGTTTAATTACCTGATTAATTAACATATGCAATAGCTAAAAGACTCTTGGTGATGATATTTCAATATAAATATTAGTAAAATTATACTATAGGTCCTATAAGGAAATCAGGTAGACAAGGTCACAACTATATATTATGTTAATGAATAAATGAAAATGGAGGTTGAATAATTTATCACATAACTATTAACATAAAAAATTAATATGAAATGGAAAGATGAGATGAAATATAATGAAGTAAAATATGAAATGAAAACAATAACCTCTAATGATTCCAACAATGTATCATCCAAAGGTGATGCTATATAATTTTCTCAACTATCCATGAATACTAAAAATCTTCTTAATTTAATATACCCTTATAATCAATCCAGGAAGTTCAAACAAATAGATGAACTATAAATGACTTTCAATGAACAAATTAAAAATTTTCTCAATGTTTTGAAGTTCCCCATATACAATAAATAAGATTAAAGAATGTAAATAAAGTTAAAAACACTCAAATTTTCAATCTAGACTATAAGTGATGAATCCATGAACTCAACATAATCAAACCATTAAGTGACTCAAGTGTTAAGTGCCTTATAACACAAGTTGATGATAACATTGAGGTTAATACCCTCTTCCCATTTATACTCTTCCTATTATTATTATAATTCATCCCCATATTCTTATTATTCCTCCTCAATTAAAATTAATTATGGAGACTATAAATAACCATGTTATCAACTCAAAAAATGGATTTCATGAAATAAATTTGTGATACTAAAAACATGAAATGAAATAAATACAAGTTATCACTGAATAAGAATAGTCTATAAAATATAAAGAACAAATATTCTTGGAAAAGAATAATTATCCATTATAAATAATATTAAACTAGATGTTAATATGATATAATATACAAACATAATCTCAGTATCTCATTCTATAAATTCACTCAAGAAGAAATAATCTAAATAAAATTTTGGGATATAAAATATGTATAATATAATGGGTTTCCCAATTTTTATCAAATCATGAATTTACCCCAACAAAACCCTTTTTTTAAGTGTTTCTCAAATGATAAGTTTTGAAATTAATATAAATTAATTGGACATTGAATTTATGAATTTTATTGAAATAATTAGTGATCTCAAATGCACAAATTAATTCATATTGCATACTATATTTCCAAAATAAAATCTCATAATAGAATATCTAGACACCTAAATCACCATTGGATAACATTCACAAACCCATGTTTGTTTAGGTTTCAAAAACATTATTCATTTGATTCTTTTGGAAAACTGACTTTAGTGAATAGACTATGAGTCACTATGGTTAATAGATAGTTGTATCTCGAGATACATGTGTGGAGACCTCTCCAAAATAAATCAAATCAAAAAAATGAGGTTTCATCAAATTTGATGATAAATATAAGGTTAAGATAACCATTGAAGGTAGAATCCAATTTTTGAGCAATTCTATTATTAAAAGTATTTTTTTCTCTATTTATTGAAAAAAATATTTTTAATAAATAGTAAACTATTTGATAACTATTTTAAAAAATCATTCAAAAATTAATTTTTCAATTTTTTTAACTCAAAAAGAAATATTTTATTTATAACTTATCATTTTCAAAAAATTTATAAACTAAATTTACAATATCTTGAAAGATAAAACAAAAAATTCATGAGTGTACATGTTAGTGATTCATGAAATTCACATATATTCATTGGTCACTGGAGTATACACTCACTTGTGGAACTTTACTGTTATCAACTTGTTTGATATTTACCTAAAATTATTTTCAAAGATGACAACATTTGTTAATCATGCCTATATATTAAGAAACACATTTAATATTTAAAATATAAAATTGGATTTATTAATATAAATCTATTAAATTAATATATCTTTATTTATTCATACTATCTCAAATTGAATTTCTCTAAGGTAAATCATATACATTTTTATTGTTAATTCCTTTTCATGATTCACATGGACTTATTTATTATCTCATATAATTAATCCTTGAAAATATTTCTCCAAGGTTTTTAAAAATGATTTAAATTAAAAAGTTAATAAAATTATTTCTTTATAATTGTAGTGTGATAGATAAATCATCAGAAATTAATTTGACTATTTATTCTCCTCTGAAGAATATAACCATTTTTTCTGTTCCTTGATGCCCACCCCAACTAAATGATGTAGCAGAAAGGAAAAAATGAAACTACCCATGAAATCACTAAAACTAATTTACATGAATTTAATTTAACAAAATATAATTTCTTTGAGGACATAAATATTTCTGAATTTATCATTAATCATGTTCTTATAAGACCTTTTATTCAAATTACCACATATGAATTTTGGATAAATATAATACCTAAATTTGAATTTTTAAAAGTTTTTTGTTTTAAATGTTTTAAAATCATCACTAAAATAAATCATGGGAAATATTATTTAAAATAAAAAGAATTTATCCTTATTGGGAACTCCGTAACAAGGATGGAATAAATAGTCTTTAAAAAGTTTAAAAAGGTTGAATGAATCAGAATATTTTTTTGTTATGAAAACTTTACAAAAATATCATTCTCGAGGTGCATTTAATGAAAATGACATTTTCAATTGAAATGATAATTTCCAATATAAGAAATTTGAAGATGAACATGAATCTCCTTAAAACTAATTACCTAATGGTTTTAAAAAAATATAAACAAATCTCCATTAAAATAGTCATTTGAGATTTTTAAGTGGAAACTCATACTAGAAGATCAGTCCAAATGGAGTTAAAAATAATGCCTTCATCACACACATAGATTCCCAAAATATAAATGAATCCCTTGGTTATATAAACATGGTATTCTTCACTTAGGAGAAACTAAGTCAAATCATGAAGAATAATGAACGGGTCTCATCAAAATGATTAAATATCATTCTCACATGTGATCTAAATGAGTGTTTAGGAATAAGTTAGATGAGATTATTAATATCACTATAAATAAACCTCATTATGTAGCTAAATGTTATAATAAAGAATAAGGAAATGAAGATGTTGAAATTTTTTCACCCATATCTTGTTTATAATCCATTATAATATTCTTGGTGTTCACTTCTAAACATAATTTAAAACACTATCTAATCGATATCAAAATTTCCTTTTTAAATGGTATTGTTATGAATAGTTTTCGTGAAATAAACATAGTTTTTATGATTTTAATATTCCAAATCATGTTTTATAACTTTATAAATTTCATAATGGTTTAAAACAACCCCCTTCAGATTTGGAAGAATATTTAACTAAAAATGTTTTATCCAATGGTTATAAAATAGGAAAATATTGTTCAATAGTTTTACTAGAAAACATCTCAAAATATTGGTTAGTTATTCAAATTTATATTGATGATATGATATTCATATCAACCAATGAATTTATTTGTTTTTAATTTTTTCATTTATGGAAAATGGAATTTGAAATTATATATAAAGGTGAATTTATATCATTCTTAGTCTTCAAATTTCTAAAAATAAATACTGAATCTTTATAAAAAAGGAATATACACAAATGAAATTTTTAAATGATTAGGCATGGATCAATATAGGAAAATTATTACACCAATTAGTAGAGCATCGATACTAAAATTGGATGAAGCCTATATATTCTTTAATTATATGATGTATAAGAAGATGCTTGATAGTTTACATTATCTTTGTACAACCTATCCATTCATCATGTTCATTCATTATCATTGTGATATATTTCAATAAAAATTAAAATATTATCATCTCAAATATGTTAAAATAATAATTATTTATTTAATATGAACTAAAAATCCTAGTTTTTTTAATCACAAATGATCTTATTTTTAATTAACTAGTTTTTTAACACACATTCTGGTGGTTCTATATAGATAAGAAAGGTACAAGGGAGATTTACTGCCTTCTTATGAAATCACTCATCTTATGGGGTAGTGAGAAGATAAACTATACTACTCTTTCTATAGCCCAGATAGAATATATTACTATTGGAGTTTATATAGCCAAATAATTTGGATGAATCAAAATATTTTTGATGTTATACTTGCATAAAAACATATCCTTATTAGATACGATAATATTAGTTCCATAAAAATTTATTTAATTCACATCTAAAACTATCACACTAAGTATATTGATCTTAATAACCATTTATTATGAATCCTCACCAAAGAGGGTGATATTTTCTTAAAATTATGATTTCTTAATTTATTTGTAATTAAATTTCCCATATTCCATCTCTTCATTATGTTCTTTATATCTTAATTTTGTATTATTTTTAGGTAGAACCTTTTCTATTTAATTATAAAATTTTCCTCAACATTTTTTATTAACTTAAAATTAATTTTTAAAATTTATATTTTTTATTCAATAACTTTCAAATATAAATTTAAAATTTTTTAAAACTAATTAAAAATATGTTATTTAAATTCTAAATCTATTTTAAAAAATTATAAACTTTTTTACCCCTCTCATGACCTTATTAAATAATATTTTTAAATATATTATATGTTTAAAAAAATTTATGTTTTTTCATTCAAAATATCCTCTTCTTCTCTTACACTCTATTTTAAATCTCTATTTTTAGATTTCAAAATATATTATAAAATATCTCTTAATTTATTCCTAAAATATTACATTCAATGTTTTTCTTTTCTCTCAATTGTTTTATTTTTTATAATCACAAAATGGGAGATAAATTTCTTGAATTTAATACGGGCGAAATTTATTTTTATTGTTATATTTTTTTTATTTTTTCAAAAATGGGTATTAAAATGTTTTACTCTTGTTTGAAATAAAACTTTTTTATTTTATTTATTTTTCTTTCATATTAAATTTATTATTTGGCATTCAGAATAAATTTATATAGTCAACATATTGGTATACCTTTATTAATTTATTTACACATGATATATATTTTCATGTTGTGTATTTTTTATCATTAAAATGGGGGATATTATTGGACCTATCTCTCCCTCATGGTGTTATCTAGATCAAAGAAACACATTTTTTTATAACGATTGAATTTAATTGAATTTTATTCTGATTACATGGCATTTCAATCATGACTTTGATGGAATTAATAAATATATTAAAAACACAACAAATTCTTCATCATGAATATTGTTGAAGGCTGAAACTTCATTTTATCATGTTTTAAGACCTTGAAATGATGTTATTGGATAAATATAAGGCCTCAGCCTTAAACCTTACTTAGTCTTGAGTTATTACAAGATTACACATTGAGGATCTTTTCAGGTTTAGAGTTTTAGAGAATTAGACCATAAAACATGCATTACATCACACATTTAAACAAAGTGGTTATAATAAAAGATAATATTCATTTTTCCCATCAACGGAAACTTATTGAAAATAAAACATGGATTCTTTCTTGACACTTCCATGACACTATCATCTTATCATGTACCTTTCCCTTGACCTATGAAAAACATTTCAAAAACATGGGAATAGTATAAAAAGCTCAGTAAGGTTTATAAAAATATGGAAAGGAAACATGAGTTCATATATACATAAGAATAAAATCATACTTTACCAATAAAACATAGGCACTTTAACATACCTCATCAAATCATGAATAAATCATAGAAATCAAAAGACATAAAGGTAACTTGAGGCATTCATAACATTCTTACGTAGGGAGAAACCCTCTTGGTTACGTTTGGAATACCCATCACAGTATATTCTATTATATACATGCATTTATAATATTATATAATGTTTACAGGTAAGAAATGAAATGCACCATTCATGGAGACGGTAAGCCGTACGTACGCATGGACACTACTTTCATTTATATTTTGTATTTTATGGAATGGAATTATTATGATATTAATGTATATTACAATTACAGTATAATATCATATATAATATTATTAACTTCATCCTTTATACATCCCACATTTGACAGTAACGAATCAAATCACTTTGAGGGGGCGGTAGTCCGCACTTCCTAAAATGAAGATATCGGGTTTACCCATAATGGACACCATAAGGTATGCCATAAATGAAAAATACAGAAGCTTAAGTAAAACAAAAACATATTATATATCATATATAAATATAGTTTCATCTTAATGGCCACCTTTGAAGGTGTTAAAAGAATATTTAACGATCATCGTTTCGTGAGGAAGAAATTCACCATCCACGGAAAAAGTATGTTCATTAACCATTAGATGTAGGTGTGTGTATGTGTAGCTCGAATACTTATTATAAAAACATCCTAGTATATGGAAGATACTGGTGTTGTTACAAAAGAAATGAATAAAAAGAGTTTAGGGGGTTTGAGAAGAAAAATAAAACAAAAGAGAATTAGAGAAGACTTTACCTTTTAATCGGGTAACCCTTTTGTATTTGAGCTCAAAGGATTCCTTGGGAAGATTTCTACCCAAAGTGAGGATTCAAAGAGTAATATAGGGATGTGGAGAGACAAAAAGGGCAGGGTTTGGCTGAGCCAAAGGCTTTGGAAGTGTGTGTAATGAGGTAGAGGTGGGGGCCTTTTATAAGAAGAGAGGAGGGGCACTCATGGAAAGTATAGAAATGATACTTTGTTATAAACTGATTTTCGAATAAAAAAGGTCCAACAATTATAAATTTATAGGATAAGGTGAAAAGGGTTCTAAATCCACCCATCCAATAGGTTTTTGACATGTGTAGGTCTTATATTTTAAATTATATGTTCATTTTATTTAAATCGTTAAATAATATGGTAATCACTGCATCATCATTATGTCATAAATAATTTAATTTATTTAATGTCCAAAAATTATTAAACAAAAACTATGATGTAGGAAATGTTTTTAGATTTATAATGAATATTTGTAGTCGAATATATTATCTATGTAGACAAAATTAAAAATGTTTTACTCAGGAGATACATTCTTTGTTATATTTAATTTCTTTAAAAAAATAAAAAGATAACAAGTCACATTCCACAAAAGTGCTTCCATGGGGTCCCCAAGTTAGGCACAAGGCATCCCATGGTCAGCCATGAGACAACCAGTAGCATTAGGACACATTTTGGTGTCATTTTTTATTACTATGATATTATTTTATTATCCTTAACTACCCGATTACTCATTAATCAAGATAATTAAAGATAATTACCGTCATTACTATTCATAATGTCAAAAAACAAAAGAGTCTTAATTATATAATTTGGAACTTCTGATTCCAAATATGGAATCCATTTTACCAAATTAATAGCACATAAATTGCAATAATTAATTTAAAAATAATTCTCGTTGTCAAAACAAATAGCAGGTTTTTTTTTAAACAATATCTATGAAAAGTTTGGCCTTAGTTTATGCCCAATTCTAAAGTGAAATTAATCTTAATGACCATAATTGGATTAAATGGTAAAAATATATTCTATTTAAACTTTAAAACCAATTTTAAAAAAAATATAACTATATAAATAAATTATATTAAAAAGTGGTTTTCAATTAAAATACAACACATTTCACTATTCATTAAAAAATGAACATTATCAGAAAAATACCAGAAATTTATCCAAAGTAAATTTCAATGTCCCAATCATAAAGAATAAGTTTATTTTGACAAATATAGATTATATAATTTTCAAAATATAGATTTAAAAATGGTTTGCCATCAAAAGGCTGTAAAAATATATTTTAAAAATACTAGAGTATTCCATGATTTAGGTTGGATTTATTCTCATTTTAAGCCTAAGAAACACTATCTAATTCATAAATAGACATAGATTAAAATATCTATTATTAATTACTCACTTGTAATGTTACATCCTTCCTCCCTTCAGAAAATTCCGTCCCCACAATTTATTTATTTATCGAATATGTGGGGGTATTTATCCCTCATTGCATTTTCAGATTACCATGTTGCCTCTTCAATCATGTGGTTTTTCCACAAAACCTTTACCTGATGAATCACCTAATTCCGTAACACTTTCACCCTATGGTCAAGAATCTGGACTGGTTTTTCCTCATAAGATAGGTTCTCTTCTGACTGAACTACCTTTGGACTCAAAACATGAGATGGATCTAGCATGTACTCCCTTAACATGGAAACATGAAACACATTGTGTACCTGAGATAAGCTCAGAGGTAAAGCCACTCGGTATAAAACTGATCCAAGTCTCTCTAGAATTTCATATGGTCCAATGAACCATGGACTCAGCTTTCCTTTATTACCAAATCACATCACACTTTTCCATGGTGATACTTTGAGAAAAACATGATCACCTACCTCAAAAGAGAGATCCTTCCTCATGTTGTCTGCATAACTCTTCTGCCTGCTCTGAGCTGTTCTCATGTGTTTCTGTATCAGCTAAACATTTTCTGCCAACTCTTCTACAAATTCTGGTCCAATCAGATTCATTTCACCCACTTTATCCCAGAAAGCAGGAGTTCGACACCGCTTCCCATATAACGCCTCAAATGGTGCCATCTGTATACTAGAATGAAAACTGTTATTATATGAAAACTCAACCAAAGAAAGATGTTGGTCCCAACATCCGTGATAATCAATTGAACAAGCATGTAGCATATCTTCCAATGTCTGAATTGTTCTTTGTGACTGCCCATATGATTGCGGATTAAAAGTTGATCTAAAATTTAATTCAGTACCCAATGACTTTTGAAGGCCTTTCCAAAAGTTAGAAGTGAACCTGGGATCATGTTCAGATACAATGGAGAGAGAAACTCCATGTAACTTGACTATCTATTTAAAATACAAACGGTAAAGTTAATCTCTGGAAAAAGTATCTCGTATAGCAAGGAAATGAGCATATTTAGTCAAGCGATCAATAATAACCCAGATTGCATTTTTACCTCGAGATTTCTTCGGTAATCCCACAACAAAGTCCATGGATATATTATCCCATTTCCACTCTAGCACTGGTAAAGGCTGAAGCATCCCTTTCAAAAACTGCCGCTCTGCTTTAACCTGTTGACATGTCAAATAGTTCCTAGTAAAATCAGCAATATCTCTTTTCATTCCATCCCACCAGTAATACTCCAGCAGATCTCTGTACATCTTAGTACTGCCAGGATGAACTGAAAACAGAGAACTATGAGCTTCACATAACAACTCTCTCTTCAACTATGAATCACAAGGCACACACTATCTCTTCCCAAATATCAAAACACAATCATTATCAATGTTGAAGTCACGCAACTTACCTTTCTGAACTAGCTCTACCTTTTTCTGCAACTCACTGTCTTGCTTCTGGGGTTGCTTGATTCTGTCTGATAGAGAAGATTTCACTGATACCTGAAACAAAACAGAAGGACATCCTGCACCAACAAATTCTATGCCAAAGTTAATAAAATCCTTAACCAAAGGATCACGTTCCAAATGCAACATTGTTAATGAAGCATTATGTTTTGGACTCAATGAATCAGCCACTTTATTTGATTTTCCTGGATGGTAATGAATTGTACAATCATAATACTTGATTAATTCTAGCCATCTCCTCTGTCTCATGTTCAATTCTTTCTGAGTGAATATATACTTTAAACTTTTGTTATCGGTATATATTTCACACTTTACTCCATACAAATTATGACTCCAAATTTTTAAAGTGAAAACAACAAATCTAATTCCAAATAATGTGTTGGGTAATTTACCTCATGATTTTTCAACTGACGTGAAGCATAAGCAATTAGCTGATCATTATGCATAAGGACACAACCAAGTCCTTTCAATGAAGCATCACTATAGATACCAAACTCACCATTCCTGGAAGGTAGTGCCAAAAATGAGGAATTCACCAATCTTTTTTTTAGTTTCTGAAAACAATCATCACATTCTTTTGTCCAGATAAACTTAACACCCTTCCGAGTTAGCTTAGTCATTGGACTAGATAACCATGAAAAATTTCTAACAAACCTTCAGTAATAGCCTTCCAAAACAAGGAAGCTACAAATCTCAGTTACATTTGTGGGTCTTGGCCATTCTTCCACAACTTTTTTTTGGAAGGATCCACAGTTATTCCATCTTTAGAAACAATGTGACCAAGGAAAAAAATTTGTTGCAACCAAAAATCACACTTTCTGAATTTCCCATTCAATTTATTTTCTTTTAATGTTTGAACAATAACCCTTAAATGTCTTTCATGATCCTCTTTACTTTTAGAAAACACCAAAATATCATCAATGAAAACCACCACAAACTTATCCAAGAAATCATAGAAAATTATATTCATTAAGTCCATGAATACATCAGGTGCATTGGTTAGCCCAAAATGCATTAATACAAATTTATAATGGCCATATCTTGTACGAAACACGGTCTTCAGAACAACTGCTTCCTTTACCTTCAACTGATGGTACCCCGATCTCAGTTCAATCTTTGAAAAATACTGAGCTCCCTGGAGCTGATCAAACAAATCATCGATATGAGGCAAATGTTATTTTTTCTTAACAGTGATGTTATTCAAGGCTCTATAGTGAATGAAAAGTCTCATAGAACCATATTTATTTTTAACAAATAAAATAGGAGCACCCCATGGTGATGTTCTAGGTCGAATGAAACCTTTCTCTAATAAATCTTGCAATTTCTCCTTCAACTCTAAATGTTCAATTTTAGCCATTCAATAAGGGGGTTTTGAAATTGGCTTAGCATCAGGAACTAAGTCAATAGTAAATTCAACTTCCCGATCTGGTATTATTCCCAGTAACTCATCAGGAAAAAAATCAGGATACTCATTTACCACTGGCACATCACTAATCAGAACAGTTCCTTTATTTTCAACGATGTGTGCAAGGTAACATTCATTTCCATCTTTTACAAGTTTCTCTGCCTCTTGATATGTTATCAACAGTAAGGGTTCATTCTTGTACACAAACTGAAAGTCTTTATGAAAAGAAACGTCTTTATCTCTACAGTCAATCATAGCATGGTATATAGAGAGCCAATCCATATCTAGGATAACATCAAACTCTACTAGAGGTAAAACAATAAGGTTTTCAAGTAGGTTATTTCCACGGATAAGGATAGGAAGATTCTTAAAAATTATTTGTGCCTCAACATTTCCCCCAGGTGTTTTTACCACAAGTTCGAGAGTCATTTCTTGAGATGGTATTCCCATTTTACTAGAAAATGTTTCAGAGATGAATGAATGTGTAGACCCCGAATCAAAAAACCCACAGACATAATTTGAAAAAACAAAAAAAGTACCTGATACAACTTCATTTGATGGCCCTATATCTGCTGAAGTAGTTGCAAAGGATTTTACCACCACTTTCTGCTTGTATTCTAACTGCTTCTCATCACTCATGCTCGTTATCGGACACTCCGTTTCATAGTGACCCATTTCATTGCACTTAAAACATTTCACTAACTGTAAATCAAATTTGGTCTTACCTTCACCTTGATCTTTTTCAGTGAAATCATGTGCCTTATGTCCCATCTTACCACATCGGTAGCACTTTCCAGAATTCAACAGACATTCCCCAGCATGCCTTTTACCACATTTATCACAAACTAAAAATGTATTTTTCTTACCATCAGACATTTTTGAAGAATTCTTTCCTTTCTCATGCCACCTATGTCTCTTCTTCTGTTGGTTGTTATAGAACACTTGATTATCAGCAAACTCCATTTCCACATTCTCAGCACATCGAACAAGCTTTTCATAAATTTTAAACTCACGAGAAGCTAAAGACCTTCAATATTTTGGCTTTAATACTGAGTAAAAATGAGTGATTTTACTATCAATTTCTCAGATAAAATTTGGAGCATACCTTTACAATCGAGTGAACCTTTCTTCATAAGAAGCCACTGAGTCTTCCTCTTGCCTCAATTCCAGGAATGGTTTTTCTATCCTAAGTCAAACAGCCTTAGGGAAATACTTCTCAAGAAACATACCTTTGAATTCATCCCAGTCGAGAGCATCAATCTCATTAGTGTCTCTGATATTTTTAACCATCCACCACCACTGATCTGCTTCACCCTCTAATCGGTAAATAGAAAGACTAACCTTTTGTTTGTCTGAACACCCCATGACATCAAAAATCTTCTGCAATGATTTAATACACCCTTCAGCTAGCACAGGGTCAGATGATCCTCTGAATGATGTGGGATGTTGACTCATGAAATGTTCCACCACAGACATGTTCCTCTGTGGTAGATCTTGATGATCTCGTGCATGGATACCACCACCATTTATCGCTTGATTCAACTGCGCCATTACTGCAACAAACTGCTCAGTTCCAATTCCTCCCATCTCAGGATGCTGATTCGGCAGGTTATTTCCTTCTGTATGCATTCCTAGCACTGCTTACCTGTTTCTTTTGTGGAAAACCATTCTGAAAAAACATGCCTCAGATGAAGCAATATGGTAATCTTCCAATGCTATATCATTTCAATTTGACCATAAAAAAATATTTTTGGATAATCATTTAATAGAATTTGAAATCCTAAAGTTATCTAAACTGTCCTCTAATACCAACTATAAGGCCCCAGCCTTAAACCTTACTTAATCTTTAGTTATTACAATATTACACATTGAGGATCTTTTCAGGTTTATAGTTTTAGAGAATTAGACCATAAAACATGCATTACATCCCATATTTAAACGAAGTGGTTACAATAAAAGATAGTATTCATTTTTCCCATCAACGGAAACATATTAAAAATAAAACATGGATTATTTCTGAAACTTCTTTGACACTATCATATTATCATGTACCTTTCCCTTGACCTATGAAAAAAAATTCAAAGACATGGGATGAGCATAAAAAGCTCAGTAAGGGTTATAAAAATATGGAAAGAAAACATGAGCTCATATATACATAAGAATGAAATCATACTTTACCCTTAAAACATAGGCATCTTAAAATACCTCATCAAATCATGAATAAATCATAGAAATCATAACACATAAATCTAACTTGAGGCATTCATAACATTCTTATGTAGGGAGTAACCCTCTTGGTTACGTTTGGAATACCCATCACAGTATATTCCCTAAATCTCTTCAGGTAAACCTTAACATTTCACTCCTTCGCGTTACCCAATGCATTGGAGAGCCATATCGGGCTCACCCACCCATAGTCTATCACGGAACCACCCGTCTTCATAACAATTCCCAAGAACCATAACATAATCGTACCACATAATACATGCATAAAAGAAACATAACATTTCCACATTTCAATCACAATATTTCAATACAACACATTGATATAAAAAAATTATGAAAACCATTTTCAATACCAAAATAAAAGAAAAGTAAAACATGGTATTTATTTTTCTTTTAAAAAAACGGTATGGCTTGTAGAGGAAGCCGAAACTCAAATAATGGTCACGACGGTGGAGAAGTCGTTGTGGATGCATACGTAAGACAAAAACATTCCCTTTTTTAATTTAGTAAATGATTCATATAAAAAAGATTCCTTTTGAATAAATGTAAAAGTCAAATGGTTTTATACACCGTATAAAATAATGTTGTGTATAAAACAAAATATGTCTCAATGAATGGAGATTGAGACGAAGTCCCTTACATCGGGTTTGAATTGACTCGATCATTCTTTAACCTTCGGAATAATAAACTTGAATTAATTTCTACTTTCTTAATAACCTTTTTCAAGTTCATTATTCCTTTTATATCACTTATTACAATGTCATGAACACTATGTAATTATTTTGGTTAATAACGGTCTTTTTAACGATCATTGGTACTTGAGTAAAAAATAAACTCTTTTATAATTACAAGTTGTTCATGTATCCATTATATCCCGAGTTATACTCATGATTTATATATATATATCATATATATCCAGTATATACATGCATTAATAATATTACATAACTTTTAGAGGTAAGAAATGAAATGCACTGTTCATGGAGATGGTAAGCCATACGTACGCATGAATTCTACTTTCATTTATATTTTATATTTTATGGAATGGAATCATAATTATATAAAGGTATATTATAATTACAGTATAATATAATATATAATATCATTAAATCCATCCTTTATACATCCCACATATGACATTAACGAATCAAATCACTTTGAAGGGACGGTAGTCCGCACTTCCTAAAATGAAGATATCGCGTTTACCCATAATGGAAACCATAAAGGTATGCCATAAATGAAAAATACAGAAGCTTAAGTAAAACATAATCATATTATATATCATATATAAATATAGTGTCATCTTAATGGCCACCTTTGAAGGTGTTAAAATAATATTGAACAATCATCGTTTTGTGAGGCAGAAACTCACAATCCACGGAAACAGTATGTTCTTTAACCATTAGATGTAGTTGTGTTTAAGTGTAGCTAGAATCCTACTTAGAAAAACATTATAGTATATGGAAGATACTGGTGTTGTTACAAAAGAAATGAATAAAAAGAGTTTAGGGGGTTGGAGAAGCAAAATAAAACAAAAGAGCATTAGAGAAGACTTTACCTTTTAATCGGGTAACCCTTTTTGATTTGAGCTCAAAGGCTTCCTTGGGAAGACTTCTTCCCAAATTGAGGCATCAAAGAGTAATAGAGGGATTTTTAGAGAAAAAAATGGGCAGGGGTTGGCCGATCCAAAGGCTTTGGAAGTGTGTGTAATGAGGTAGAGGTGGGGGCATTTTATAAGAGGGGAGGAGGGGCACTATTGGAAAGTTAAGAAACAATACTTTGTTATAAAATGATTTTCGAATAAAAAAGGTCCCCAAATTATACTTTTCAATGATACGGTGATAAGGGTTCTAAATCTACCCATCCAATAGTTTTTTGACTAGTGTAGGTCTTATATTTTACATTATATGTTCATTTTATTTTAATCGTTAAATAATGTGGTAATCGCTAGATCATCATTATGTCATAAATAATTTAATTTATTTAATGTCTAAAAATTATGAAAAAACTAATATGATATATAAAATAATTTTATCTTTCCAATGAATATTTATAATCTAAAATATCATCTATATAGACAAAATTAAAAATGTTTTACTCAGGTGATACATTCTTTGTTATATTTACTTTCTTTAAAAAAAAGAGGATAACAAGTGACATTCCACAAAAGTGATTCCATGGGGTCCCCATGTTTGGAACAAGGCATCCCAGGGTCGGCCATGAGACAACCAGTAGCATTAGGACACATTTTGGTGTCATTTTTGATTATTATGATACTATTTTATTATCCTTAACTACCTGATTACTCATTAATCAAGATAATTAAAGATATTTACTATCGTTACTATTCATAATGTCCAAAAAAAAGAGTCTTAAATACATATTTTGGACCTTATGATTCCAAATATGGAATCAATTTTACCAAATTACAAGCACACAAATTGCAATAATTAATTTAAAAATAATTCCCGTTGTCAAAACAAATAGCTGGTTTTTTTGAAACAATATCTATGAAACGTTTTTCACTAGTTTATGCCCAATTCCATAGTGAAATTAATCCTAATGGACTCCATTGGATTAAATGGTAAAAATATATTATATTTACACTTTAAAACCAATTAAAAATATAATCTAACTATATAAATAAATTATATTAAAAAGTGGTTTTGAATTAAAATACTACACTTTTCACTATTCATTAAAAAATGAACATTATCAGAAAAATACCAGAAATTTATCCAAAGTAAATTTCAATGTCCCAATCATAAAGAATAAGTTTAATTTGACAAATATAGCATATAAAATTTTCAAAAGGTAGATTAAAAAATGGTTTTACATCAAAAGGCTGTAAAAAATGTTTTAAAAATACTACAGTATTCCATGCTTTAGGTTGGATTTATTCTCATATTAAGCCTCAAAAAAACTATCTAATTCATAAATAGACATAGATAAAAATATCTATTATTCATTACTTACTTGGGATGTTACAATAAATTTAAGGTGTTGGAAGAACTAAAGCTTGGCCATTATTAGAGTTGAGTAATTGTAGGTTGTATCCACTCTCTGGTGTAGGTAACTTACTATCTAGTACCATATGGACAATCCTTTAATAACTCCACCATCTAGTCAGTAGAAGTAGACATATGAAATAAATTATTCGATAAGGCTACCGTCTAGACATTGTTTAGTAGTGTCTAGTTAGTAGAGTTTTTCCACATCAATTCAGGCCTATGTGTTAAACTAGTTACTTGTTGGTGTATACAGAAGCTTAGTTTTATTTGAATGGATTGTAAAATGATATATATTCTGTGGATATCTCTGATATTAGTTATCATTTAACATCACTTAATGAACCATATTGATTATTTAATATTCCATGGAATATTTTTGGCTATAAATAGTGGACTTGGGGGATATATAAAATACCAATCATTTGATCAAATAATTGTCACCCTGATGATATTTTCATGAACCATCCTAGGTAACTAAGTATACTGATAACCGATCCAACCCTGAGGACACAACTCTCCAAGTAAAAAGCTCAACAGTTGCATTCACTTCGAAGATATCCCTTCCCTTTTCTCTAACCAAGCAGAAGAAAGTCTACAAATACCCAAAAGAAAAAGTAGGGTGTGAGCCTAAGCCCGGCAGGATACCACTAAATATTATTTAACAGAATCCAAATTTTTATGTACAAAAGTTAATGCTTTCAATTTTAAAAAATAACAGGTTCGACATTTCAAAATAACATTTAAAAAAATTATATTCATTTTCAAATGATGGAAAATACTTTTAAAGAACACGATTTACATTATAATAGATGAAATATTTATAAAATAATTGATTAAGTAATCAATTAATATAAAATAGTTTATATAAATTAAGAATTAATGTAATGTAGATAAAACAACATTGGCAGACATTTATATCTCAAATACAAACAAACATGTGAGCAGCATGGTCATCTTACAAAAGGTACCATAGTATTTACCATCTATAGGATTCCACACTATCCAAATGACCTCAAAAAAATTAGTATACTCACGTACCATTAGAGATTTCTAGAAGAAACATGTCACACTCCCATGATGAATGTGACCCACTGAATATAGGTTTTACAATGTTTTCAGAGCGCTGATTATATCCAAATAACTCACAAACTACCTAAGGATTCCATGTGTTCTTACATGAAGTTAAATTTATTTCAAGACTTATTATAATACAATAAATCCCATTATCCAATTTTAAAAATTCCAATTTCGTTCCATTTAAAACCAAAACATTAAAAAATATTCCTCTTTCACAAGATAAAAACTTTAGGTTTCTATCAAATCATTTTATTCCATTTTCGTGAGTTTGAAATCTATTCAAAACTAGTTCCATGCATTCCACAATTTTTTTCACTATTAAATTCTATGATTTAATTAAAAATATTTCCATGAGATCCACAATATAATTTCAACAAATTTAAATCAACTAATATCCAAAAAATAACCCCAATTCAATAAAATTGGGTGTTTTCCAAAAAACAATTCCAAATCCATTTCAAATCTCATAATTCACTGAAATTGGGTTTTACCAATGTAATTGAAATAAAGATTATGTAATTGAATCAATTGAAATAAATCAAGCAATACAATGGTAATAAAATTATCTAAATCAGGACAGAACCACCTACCTCTTCCCAAAACACGACACTCACAATGATACTTGTCAAAGATAATGATGGTGTATAAGACATAGAAACTCAACCTAAAAGAATTATAT
The DNA here is from genome assembly GCA_963277665.1 of Viscum album. NCBI lineage: Eukaryota > Viridiplantae > Streptophyta > Magnoliopsida > Santalales > Viscaceae > Viscum > Viscum album. Next base: position 71,280,292 of record OY728149.1, read on the forward strand.
AACAATATAGTTTTGAGATCAATCAATTCTCAGATGATCCATCAAAAATACAAGAGAGGAGAAAGAGAGAAACTCAAAGAACAAGGGAGAACACATACTCGGGAATCACGCCTCAAGCCAATGGATAATAAAAAACCAATGGAGCAGATCTAGAAACATGGTTGTCTTAGAATAATTCATTAGAATGGTTCTGGTTAAAATTCCATTTGGTTTCTAAAACAAATACCCTAAAAATCTTCCAAAACATGTGACTTAAAGCTGGGTGTAGGTTGTGTCATGACGTTTACCCCCTGGTCACATCGTGTAGTCCACAAAGGACAAGTTATACCAAAAACCTATCACCTTGGTTTAAAAACTAGAATTTTTTCATGTCATGTCATGTATGCCCTAGTCACGATGCGTACCTACTTTTAAGCATACAAAAAAACTAGAAAACCACTTATATTTACTTTGAACTAGAAAGGGAGCTTAGAAAAATGGAAAATATACCTAATCAATTTAATGGGATGTTACTACCTCCCCACCATAAAAAATGTTTTCCTCTAGAAATCCTATGAAAAGGATTAAATGCCCAAAATATGAGGCCAATTTTTCCTCATCAGTGCCTTATGTTCCCATGTCTCATGAATATCAAAGCCATGATTCCATAGTACACGAACCAAAGGTATCATCCTCTTACAATGTACCGTGGCCTCAGAATCAACTATCCGTAGTGGTCTCTCTGTCATAGATAAATCAAGCTCGATCTCATGATCAATCCAACTCAAGATGTAAGATGGGTCAAATATAAAAATTCATAGTTGTGATATATAGAACATACCATGTACTAACATTATCTATGGTGGAAGTTCTAAAAAGTACAAAACCTTCCTCACCAAATCAAGAACCTCAAAAGGTCTCGAAAAGCTAGGAGCGGTCTTCCCTTTCCTCTGAAGTCATCGATGACCCAACTGGGGTGAAATATCAAGAAAACCTAATTACCAACTGAAAAATCCAAAGGTATACGATTCCAATCATAGAAGGCCTCAAAAGTTTCATTATGATCATGGAATGGTAACTGTATTTGTAAGAAAACTCGACCAGACCTAAGTGATCATCCCAAGCCCAACCAAAGTCAAGAACGCAGGTGTGAATCATATACTCAAGAATTTATATAGCTCTTTCTGTATGGCCATCCGTCTACAGATTGTAGTCCATACCAAACATATCTTAGAACCCAATTCCTCATGAAGGCCTCTCCAAAATATATAAGAAAATCTAGGATCCATATGAAAGACTATAGCATATAGAACTCGGTGAAAACAAACAATTTCTTTTATGTAGAGACGTCCCAACTCCTCAACCTTGGTTGTATCTCGAATAGGTATAAAGGAAGCTGACTTGGTCAACCTGTCGATCACAACCCATTTTGGATTATCCATTCTCAGGGTATGTGGAAACCCACTTTCAATGTCCATAGAGATCTCATCCCACATACAAGTAGGACCTTGAAGTGGATGACATAAACAAAAGGTTTATGCTGCTCGGCATTAACATTCTAGCATGTATAGAATTGAGAGACAAACTCAATAATTTCTTGTCTCATTACTGACCACCAAAACTGCTACCACACATCATATAAAATATTTGTGTTTCATTGGGGCAAAAACCATATGTATTTATGGAAATCTACCATCACATCCTTTTTGGCTGATAACAGCACAACGAAGCAATTATGATAACACAAAACACAATCTTTGTAGAACGATCACATGGAAACCGTCTGCTCACCCTAAATTGTTTCTCTAATTCTATGTAACTCATTACAATGCATTAGTCATTAATAATCAACTCGAGGAGGGAATATTTCAACTGAACACTAGATAAAGAAATATTATCCCCTTCCTCTTAAACTCCAAAATGAAACTGTAAAAGGAGAGCCAAAAAATTCCACTCTTATAAGGAATATTTCACATCATGGGTTATATGTTTCATGCTAAAAACATCTATACTGACATTCCCTTTCTCTGGGGTATAGCTGATGTGAAAGTCAAAAGACTATAGGTACTCCACCCAACACCTCTCCCTAAGATTCAAATATTTTGAGAGAGGATATAGCTCAAAATTTTGTGGTTTTAATACATAGTAAACCATTCACTTAAAAGGTATTTTACCCAGATATTAAGAGTGTAGATCATTGCTGCATGTTCTAGGTCCTGGGTAGGATAATTCTTCTTGTGTGGCCTAAACAGATGATCTTCATATGCTACAAAATGATCACCCTACCAAGAACGTAGCCCAAGCCTGAACCAGATGCATCACTAAAAAACCACATAACCCTATACATATTTTTGAAGATTCAATACTGGTTTTGTAGTCAACATACATTTTATCTCAATAAAAAACTATGAAATTTATCATTCCATGCAATCTTTACCCCTTATGAGTCAGAGCAGTCATCAAAGATGACAACTTCCAAAATTCCATCATGAACTTATACTAATATCCATCTAATAATAAGAAAATATGCATCTCAAAGACATTTCAAGGTTTATACCAAGTCATGAAAACCTTTAACATTTCAGTATCAACCGATATACCCTATTCATATGCCACATGTCCTAAATATTTCACTTCCCTAATCCATAAATAAAACTTTGAAATATTGACATAAAGGTAGTGATTTCTCAGTATACATAGAAATTTCATAAAATATTGCACATGATCATCCCCATACTTATATTATAAAAGAATGAAATCAATAATGACATCCATAATGGTTACATTTACTGGTGGAAAATAATGTTCATTAAATACCTAAAAACTATATGAGCATTTGATAAACCAAAAGGAATATCAAGGTACTCATACTGCCTATACCTACTAAAAAAGGTTGTTTTCTGAATTTCAAATTCTTTTATCTTCAACTGATGGTAACCAAATTGATGGTTGATCTTGGAAAACAACACCACACATTTCAAATGATCTAATAGATCATCAATCCATGGCAACATGTACTTGTTATTTGTTATAACTTGATTGATATTTTGATTATATTTACATAGGAAAAGAGAACCATCAATGTTTTTCAGAAAAGAGGGTCATTGTTTCCCAAGGTGACACACTCGGGTGAATAAATCTATTCTCAAGAAGATTGTCCAATAGGGATTTCAACTCTTCCAATTCTGCTAGGGAAATTCGATAAGAGGGAATAGAGACTAGTTTATTTTCAAATAGTAAGTCAATATAAAACACAACCTCTCTCACCGGTGGTAGATATGAGAAATTCTAAAGAAACCACTCAGAAAAATCAATGAATACTGGAGGGAGACAACCACTTATTTAATCCCACTCTATATAAAATCTAAAAACTGATATCACTTTCCCAAATTCCAGATAATAAGTTCCATATTGGCTTGACCTTGGGTTCCACTCTCCTTGTAAGATAAGAGGTACACTAATGGGTGTAGTAAAGTAGACTTATCTTAGATAACCATCAATTTGGGATTTACTTGCAATGATGCAATCCATCCCAAATATAATGTCAAGAGATTTCATGCAGAGAACCATAAAAATAAAAGAAATCTCAACATCTGAAAGAGAGAAGACAAAAGTGAGACTATAAAGACACTTTTCTCTCTTCATACCAAGGGGTGTAGTAATTTCCATTGCACAATATAGTTTCTCTATAAAAGATTAAGTATGTTAATGATACTTGAATAAATAAAAGATTTAGATTCACCAATTTACAAATGGGAAGTAGCTAATGATAATGTTATAGTAATAGTACCTCTAACAGCTATTGGACCCGTGTCTGCTTCCTGAGGAGACTCTTCCACTACGTGAAAAAGCTTCGATCTGGATGCCTATGGATAGAAACATTTTGAATGTGAATCATTTGATTACTCGACAGTGTTAGGAGGAGGTGATGATCCTGTTTCACATAGTGTAGAAAAGTGAGGGAAGAATCTCAGTAAGTGTCTTGAAAATATGTAGGAACTATACTCCTTAGTTTCCACAATGCAAAACCTCTTACAATGTCATGGACTTCCAAACTGATAGGAAACCAAAGAACATCCTCCTCGAGTTATAGGATGTCAGGAATGACTCTGCTATCATGAACTGCTGTGAGAATCATCACGATTTCATTTTTCGGTGAAGGAACCAATGCTTTCACAAAGATAAAAATGAACTCCCATCAATCCTAACTTCCCAGCCATGTCTATATCCACCATTATCGCCCTATCCAGCAAATTAGTATAAGTGGTCATCTTCAGTAAGAAGACCTAATTATAGATATCGGATTGAAGTCCCAATAAAAATAGTCGATACTTCATTCTCTCATTAGATACTATCTCAGGTGAAAACAATAACAGCTCAACAAAGGGATTTGAATACTCAATCAATATACTGTCGGGGTACTCAATATTGATGAACTCTACAGCCTTAGCCAACACCATTGACTCTAGATAGAACTGTTTGGTGAAAATAACCTTGAAGTCCTTCCTATCTAATCCCTTGTCTTTCCATGTCATCTCTATCATGTCCCACCATATCCTGCTCAGTCCTTCTAGAAATAAGGTGGCACACTTCACCTTAATAATGTCAGGTGTCTCCAAGAACTCAAACAAATGTTCTATAGTGCTCAACCAATTCTCATAAGGAGAAAGATTAATGGATCCATTAAAGACTGGTGTCTTCTAGTGAAGAAAGTCTTGAGAATGATTTTGAATAAAATCCCTCTTAGGATTCATTGCTGGAGCCTGAGCATAAATATGAGGTAGTTCCTGTCCTAGAGCTTAGACTATAAGGCCCCAACCATAAACATTACTTAATCTTGAGTTATTACAAGATTACACATTGAGGATCTTTTCGGGTTTAGTTTTTTTAGAGAATTAGATCATAAAACTTGCATTTCATTCCACATATAAACAAAGTGGTTACATAAAGATAGTATTAATTTTTCCGATCAATGGAAACATATTTAAAATAAAACATCAATTCATTCTTGACACTTCCTCGACAATATCATCATATCATGTACCTTTCCCTTGACCTGTGAAAATCATTTCAAAAGCTTGGGATGAGCATAAAAAGCTCAATAATGGATATAAAAATATGGAAAGGAAACATGTGTACATATACATAAGAATGAAATCATACGTTACCCATAAAACATAAGCACATTAACATACCTCATAAAATCATGAATAAAACATAAAAATCATAAGACATAAAGGTAACTTGAGGCATTCATAACATTCTTACGTAGGGAGTAACCCTCTTGGTTACGTTTGGAATACCCTTCATAGTATATTCCCTAAATCTCTTCAGAGAAACCTTAATGTTTCACGCCTTCACATTACCCAATGCATTGGAGAGCTATATCAGGCTCACCCGCCCTTAGTTTATTATGGAACCACCCGTCTTCATAATAATTCTCAAGAACCACAACATAATCATATCACATAAAACATGCATAAAGGAAACATAACTTTTCCACCTTTAAATCAAAAGATTTTAATACAAAACATTAATATAAAAACATTATGAAAACCATTTTCAATACCAAAATAAAATAAAAGTAAAACATTGTATTTATTTTTCTGTTAAAAAAAAGGTATGGCTTGTAGAGGAAGCCGAAACTCTAATAATGGTCACGGCGGCGGAGAAGTCGTTTTCGCCGCATACGCACGACAAAAACATTCCCTTTTGTCATTTAGTAAAACACTTCGTATAAAAAATATTCCTTTTGGATAAACATAAAAGTAAAAGGGGTTTATACACCATATAAAAGATGTTTTTGTATAAAACAAAATATGCCTCAATGAAAGGAGATTGAGATGAAGTCCCATACCTCGGGTCCAACTTGACTCGATCGTTCTATAATGTCCTGAATAATAAACTTGAGTTAATTTATACTTTCTTGAGAACCTTCTTCAAGTTCATTATTCTTTTTATATCACTTATTACCATGTTTGTAACATACAAGACATATTTTAAAGGTATTTTTTTATTTAATTTACATCCTTTCTTTTTTGGGGGGTTTCCCTAGGTTTTAGGGAGGAATAGATGAGTATTCATGAATTGGGCCAAACCGTGAGCCCAATTCCAGATTAAAAAATAAATTTTGTATCTTTTATAACATGTTCATTTTTCAACATTTTTCATCCATTAAAATTCTTAATTGACCTCCCTTAACCTATTAACACCACCAAGGTAATTTGGATCTTTTATAAATCCATAACCAGGGGTTATTTGGGTTTTTGTCTAAGGGGTTGGGCCTGCCCGAAAGCCCAATTTCTGTTTTAAAAATAAAATTTTATTTTGTTATAACTTATACAATATTTGGGTTTGTTTGGTGATTCCAAGTCTCAGTCAAGCCCAAGTAACCCAGTCGCGCTTCTGAACTCTCTCCCACCCATTTCGAGCTATGTAGAATCGCGATTTTGTGCCGATCTTCATAGGGTTCCTCAAATCTCCCAGATTTGAAGAGGTAAAGTATTTCTTTCATAACTCTCTCAATTCTCAATATTTTTCCTCCATTCCAGTTTCTAAATGAGATACTACATCTTGTTCGAACGTACCCTAAATTTGGGATCTTTTAAAGTTCAGATGCTGGAGGTTTGGAGTGATTACTTCAAGATACTTCAAGTAAATGAGCCCTTTTCATTCCTCTTTCAAATTACTTTGGGTTTAACTCATTGTTCTCAGGGTTTCTTCGGTTATAATTGAGTTTACTAATGTCCAGAAACTAGGATTTCTAACCTAGGGTTTAACTTTGGGATTTCTTGGCAAATTTGTGTGGTTTTAGGTTTGATCTAGTTCTCTCTTGGTGTGGCGGGGGTGCGATTTGATTTTTGCACAGAGATTCAAGGGGTTTTGTTAATTTGGTAGGTGATTCCATTGTGTGTGAATTTTTTGTGAATTATCTTTCTGTTTTCATGGTACTATAATGTCTATTTCACTTGAATTTTTCTGGAAAAATTGGTTTTAGTTGTATTTATAATGCAAATGAATTTTAAGTTCCAATTTTTGGTGAAATTGAGGGGTTTCCATTCAAATCTTTTATTGGTTCATTTTGGGATGCCCCATAACTGAATTTTTGGTTTCATTAAAGGTTTTTGAAATGAAATTTTGTTTTAACAACTTACAAGTGTTATCATAGTGTGAAAGGAGGGTATCTTAAAGAGCTCTGGGAGAAAAACAATGTGATGTTTTGAGAGGTTGTTTTATTGGAAATAAAATTATTTTATTGTGTGTTTTAAATGGTATAAAATGTGTGTAGCTACTGTACAATTTGTTTGTTACCAGTAGTGATATTATATATGAAAAAGGATGTGTGTTGTTTGCTGAAATTGTTTGAGCACAAAAAGGGGAAGCACATGTACTTAGGTGGGGCGGATTTGTACTAGTACGGCTAGTGGATCAGATGGGTTTTGTCCCTATTCCACTTAGCATCTGGATAACGAAAACTCTAACTAAACTATTTGGATGATGATTGGGGACCACTAGGTTATGGGTATATTCCCTACTAGTGGCTCGTGCACGAGAACAGATTTTTTCTATGGTTACTCTACACCGAGGTACGAGGTACATAGGGCATGAGACAACCTAGTCCTTAGGGGTGTTCCTGATTTTGATGCTCATAAGATTTGTGGTATTTACCCTTGTTGTGTGTTGTTTTAGGCAGTACATTACAGTATCTCACATGTCCATTTAATGTGCTAGCATTCTGAAATTCTCAGATTGAAAACTGTATTCATTTGAAAGTTGCATTTCTTTGAATTTTAACACTGTTTCACCGTGTGTATTAAAATTGCTTGTTTTGTTCCCATTGAATTGCATACTCTTTGGAATCAACTGGTGGTATCCTATTGGGCTTAGTATCACACCCTACTTAGACCCCTTGGGTGTAAGTAGACCTGCTTATGCTTGACTCAGGTAAAGGGAAGGCTAAGGGTGATGGCGGTTCGTGATGTTAGTCCCCATCGTTGGGGCGGAGTTGCGGGGACGGCTTGTGGGTGATGATCCCCTTGTCATATGGAGTCCATGGGGATGTATTTATGTTGTCATTATTTGTTTTTAGACCACTTGTAGTTTCTTTAAACATATGTATTCAGATCTGGTTTTGTTAATAATTGTTTATCATGAAAAATTTCAGATTTTAATAATTGATTGTTTTTTTATGATTTATGCTTTCATACTCGGGTAAATCGTTCCCAAACCAGATTTGTTTGATTCCCGGTCACTTGTGCCAGCCCATGGGGATAGGGAACGCCCTTCGGGCCTTGCCACGGGCCAGGTTTGGTGCCATTAATGGTGGCGACCAGATCCTGTTCGTGACAAAATGGTATCAGAGGAGGTTAATGTTTTTGGGTTATATTGTTATTTTGAGATGAGTCGGGATAGACAGGAGCTAGGACTGTCGGGGCTTGAGGTATTGGTTGTGAGTAGGGTGCCTGTCCCGCAACTCTCATGGCAGACCTTGAGTCACCAGAGGATGTTAGAATTTACTGATTGACTTCACTTCCAGGTGAGATGTGTGGGCTGCAGACCACATGTGGACATCAGGCAGATATGGAGTAGTTGTTTCTTTTATTACAAGAATGTGTTTAGTTTATTTATATTTTATGTATTTGATTACAATTTTCAGAATTGTGGTATTGACTATTGTTTTGTGACTGTTTCATTTTGTAGCAACATGCCTCCCCGGAAAGCTCCCACGCACCCACAGGAGGAAGCTGGAGAGAGTTCTCCCACGCCGATTGATCAGAGGCTCGTGGAGGCTGTTGTTCGGGCTATCCAAGCATTGGGACAGGGACCAGCTCATGCTCATATTCTTGTTAGGGCAGAGGAGACATGTCCTAGAAAAGATAAAGCACAAGAGTTTCTGAAAAACAACCCTCCTGCCTTCCGAGGTAGCACAGAACCCCAAGAAGCAGAAGAATGGCTCGAGAAGATCGAGCGTATGTTTGAGTTCCTGGAAACACCCGAGGAGCTCTGGGTGAAGTGTGCCTCCTTCCTGTTGGTGGGTCCCAGTCGTGAATGGTGTGAGTCAGTGCTTCAGGCTGGGAAGAATGATCAGATGCGGTGGGGAGATTTCAAGGTTGTCTTCAATGAACAGTATTGACCTGAGGTGTTGGCTTATGCCAGGTCTAGAGAGTTCATGGAACTTGTTCAGGGTAATATATCTGTGATGGAGTATGCCAACCGTTTCGCTGTGTTGGTTTGGTATGCTCCAGAAATTGTCTCTAATGAGCAAGCGAAGGCCCAGAGGTTTGAGAAAGGCTTGCGACCAGATATATACTCCCAGGTGTTCTTGTTTAAGCTGAGGACCTATGCTGAGGTTGTTGATCGGGCGTGCATGGTGGAAATTGATAGGAAAGGCATGGATGGTTTCTATGGTTCAGTATCAGCAGTGGGTAGTGGAATCTCCTCAGAGAAGAAAAGGAAGCGGGAGGATAATGTGAAGAAAGGAGGGGGCAGTTCAGGACACTCTTCCAGGTAGATTTCTTCTGTGGCTTCTGATGCGAGATCGGTCGTGTGCCACCAATGTGGGAGGCCTGGGCATATCCGACCAGCATGTCCTCTTCCTCCGAAGCCTTGTTACCAGTTTGGAGGTATAGGGCATTTGCAGCGCTTCTGCGGTGTGGCACGTCCACTCCCAAGTGGGGCAGGGTCAGTGGCTTCAAGAGGAGTGCCAGCACAGTCCGAGCCGTCGAGGACTAGGGGATCTCAATTTGGTGGTCGTGGTGGTAGGGCTGGATCATCTTCTGGGAAGAGCTAGTTTAGGGCACAAACACATACTAGCGGTCATCCTCAGGCAGATACTGGACATGTCCATGCAGTGGATCAGTCACCAGCAGGATCAGAGGCGGGACCGTCGACAGTTTGAGGTACCGTTCTGATCGCATCTTCTATAGCTACTTCTCTTTTTGATACTGGTGCCACTGTTTCATTCATTTCTGGACATTTTGTGGACATGTTGAATATTCCAACTGAGTTTATGTCTTTTTCGATGGAGTTGGTGACACCATTGGGAATGAAGAAGGAGCAGGGCCTGAGGTGCCCCTCGTGTGCACTTTCTGTGTCAGGGGTCGAGATGGAGTAGGACCTCTTGGTCTTAGATATTGACCTTTTTGATGTCATACTCGGGATGGATTTGCTAGTAAATTTCCAGGCACACATCGATTGCTACAGACGGCGTGTGAGTTTCACAGCACCGAATGGGAGTCTTCATGTTTTCCATGGATAATGGGATCCACGATCAAGTTGCGCAGGGCCTACACTCCCAGAGTTGGGAAGTTTTATCTTCCAGTTATCTTTGATTGTGCTAGAGGATGGCCTTTCCCCTAAAGGTGCACTACCTCGCGTAGTGAATGAGTTTTCCGAGGTATTCCCTGATGATTTTTTTGGTTTGCCCCCAGAGCGGGATGTGGAGTTTTCGATTGATCTGGCGCCGGGAACACAGCTGATATCTCTTCCCTCTTATCGCATGCCCCCCCCCCCCCCCGAGTTGAGGGAATTAAAGATACAGCTGGACGACTTAGAATCCAAATGATTCATTCGCCCGAGCGTCTCTCCTTGGGCCGCTTCTGTGTTGTTTGCAAAAAAGTCTGATAGATCCCTCCGGTTGTGCATTGACTACCGGAAGCTGAATAAGGTAACAAATAAAAACAAATACCCTTTGCCCAGAATAGATGATTTGTTTGATCAGTTGAAGGGGGAAAAGTGGTTCTCAAAGATAGACCTGCGTTCAGGGTATCATCAACTGAGGGTGAAGGAGTCAGATATCCCTAAGACAGCCTTTCGAAGCACGTACGGACACTTTGAGTATTTGGTCATGCCCTTCGGATTGACTAATGATCCAGCGGTATTAATGGCACTTATGAATAGGGTGTTCCATCAGTATCTCAATTCCTTTGTTGTGGTGTTAGTGGATGACATTATGGTATACTCTTGCTCTGAGGAGGAACACGAACATCACTTCAGGATCGTTTTGGGTACATTACGAGATCACCGCCTCTATGCAAAGTTGTCAAAGTGAACTTTCTGGATCAGAGTGGTGAGCTTTCTGGGGCATGTGATCTCAGATCATGGAGTTTCCGTGGACCCTGAGAAAATTAGTGCAGTCATGTCATGGGAGAAACCGAAGAATGTGTTCGAGATCAGGAGTTTTCTTGGCTTGGCCAGTTATTACAGGCGATTCGTTCGGGATTTCTCTCGGCTTGCTTCACCGATGACTTCCCTCACCCGGAAAGGGGTGAAGTTTGTATGGGGTCCATAATGTCAGGCATCGTTCGAGGAGCAGAAGAGGCGGCTGACTACCGCCCCCATGCTAATTTTTCCAGAGGCTGGAAAGGGATATGTGGTCTATTGTGATGCTTCAGGTATGGGTCTTGGGTGCGTTCTTATGCAAGATGATCATGTGGTCGAGTATGGCTCTCGCCAACTTCGACCACATGAAAAGAACTACCCAACCCATGAATTGGAGTTGGCAGCGGTGATGCATTCTTTAAAGACATGGCGTCACTACTTCTTTGGGGAGATGTTTGTGGTATACTCTGATCACAAAAGCTTGGCTTATATCTTCTCGCAGAAGGACCTCAACTTGAGGCAACGTCGATGGATAGAGTACTTGCAGGGGTTTGACTTTGACATTGTCTATACCCCAGGAAAGGGTAATGTAGTGGCCGATGCTTTGAGCAGAAGAGTTCCAGTGTAGGCTTTGATGAAGTCTAGTGATGAGTGGGCATTGATGGGACTCTTTTCTCAGATGCATGTAGTGACCAGGGAATAGAGTGGAGGGGCATTCTTGGAAAGTGTCCAGTTGACTCCTTATCTATTGGAGTTGATTCAGCAGGAACAGCCCAGTGATGGTATTTGTCAGTGGTCTAAGAAGTTCCTTCATGGTGGGGAGACATCCTCTGATTGGTCGTCGTCTCCCGAGGGCATCTTGTGCTTCAAGGGCCGTTCGGTAGTGCCATTATCTCTGTGGAAGGTGGTGATGTGAGATAGCCACCAGTCTCAGTGGGCTATCCATCTAGGTGCCACTAAGATGTATTATGATGTTCGTCAGAAATTTTGGTGGCCTAGTATGAGATGGGACATTGCAGACTTTGTTTCGTGATGATACACATGCCAGCAGGTGAAAGCAGAGCACCAAAGGCCATCCGGTTTGCTCCAACCACTACACATTCCTACCTGGAAGTGGGAAGAAGTTGCCATGGACTTCATGGTTGGCTTACCTCAAACACCTCGGGGTAAGAATGCTATTTGGGTGGTTATTGATCGTCTGACCAAATCATCCCACTTAATTCCGATAAAAGATACAACTAAAGTAGATGAGTTGGGCCATTTGTATCTTCAGGAAGTGGTGAGACTCCATGGTGTACCATCAGCTGTTGTCTCAGATAGAGACCCCCGCTTCACTTCTCGATTTTGGGAAGGCCTTCAGAAGGCCTTGGGGTCTCAGATTAAGTTGAGCACGGAATACCACCAACAGACGGATGGTCAGATAGAGCGGGCGAATCAGATATTGGAGGACATGCTTTGTGCATGTGTCCTGGACTTTGGAGGTTCTTGGTATAGCCAATTGGGATTGGTAGAGTTTTCTTATAATACTAGTTACCAATATACGATTCTAATGGCCCCTTTTGAGTCGCTCTATGGTCGGCCTTGTCGGTCCCCCCTATGTTGGGCTGAGGTAGGAGAGACTTCACTATTGGGGCTGAGCCTTGTGCAGGAGACTTCTGAGAAGGTCAATTTGATCAGGCAGCGCTTATTGATACCTCAGAGTTGTCATAAATCTTAGGCTGATCGGAGGCGTCGAGACCTAGAGTTTTCTGTGGGTGATAGGGTATTCTTAAAAGTGGCCCTCGTTTGGGCCATCATCGATTGGGGAAGCATGGTAAGCTGATGCCATGGTATGTCGGACCCTTTGAGATCACCGAGTGTATTGGAAAGGTGGCATAAAGGCTGGCCTTACCTTCTCAGTTGACATCTATCCATGATCTCTTCCACGTCTCCCAGTTGAAGAAATACAATCCGGATCCATCCCATGTGTTGAGTTGGGAAGAACTGGAGATAGAGCCTGATTTGTCTATCATTGAGAGACCGATGAAAATAATGGACTCCCAAGAGAAGATACTTCAAGGAAAGTCTATTCCTTTACTTTGGGTTTTATGGCAGCATGGGAATGATACACATGAGACATGGGAGCGAAAGTCATGGGTTGAGGAAGAGTACCCATTCTTGTTTTCCAAACGAGATTCATGTTGACTTTCCAGGGCGGAAATTCCTTAATGGTGGGGAGAATTGTCACATACAAGACATATTTTAAAGGTATTTTTTTCATTTAATTTACATCCTTTCTTTTTTGGGGGGTTTCCGTTGGTTTTAGGGAGGAATAGATGAGTATTCATGAATTGGGCCAAACCGTGAGCCCAATTCCAGATTAAAAAATAAATTTTGTATCTTTTATAAATTTTTCATTTTTCAACATTTTTCATCCATTAAAATTCCTAATTGACCTCCCCTAACCTATTAACACCACCAAGGTAATTTGGAGCTCTTAGAAATCCATAACCAGGGGTTATTTTGGTTTTTGTCTAATGGGTTGGGCCTGCCCGAATGCCCAATTCCTGTTATAAAAATAAAATTTGATTTTGTTATAACATATTCAATATGTGGGATTGTTTGGTGATTCCAAGTCTCCCTCAAGGCCAAGTAACCCAGACGCGCGTCTGAACTCTCTCCCACCCATTTGGAGCTATGTAGAATCGCGATTTGGTGCCGATCTTCATAGGGTTCCTCAAATCTCCCATATTTGAAGAGGAAAAGTATTTCTTTCACAACTCTCTCAATTCTCAATCGTTTTCCTCCATTCCAGTTCCTAAATGAGATACTACATCTTGTTCGAACGTACCCTAAATTTGGGCTATTTTAAATTTCAGATTCTGGAGTTTTGGAGTGATTACTTCAAGATACTTCAAGTAAATGAGCCCTTTTCTTTCCTCTTTCAAATTACTTTGGGTTTAACTCATTCTTCTCAGGGTTTCTTTGGTTATAATTGAGTTTACTAATGTCCAAAAACTAGGATTTCTAACCTAGGGTTTAACTTTGGGATTTCTTGGCCAATTTGTGTTGTTTTAGGTTTGATCTAGTTCTCTCTTGGTGCGGCGTGGGTGCGATTTGATTTTCGCAAGGAGATTCAAGGGGTTTTGTTAATTTGGTAGGTGATTCCATTGTGTGTGAAATTTTTGTGAATTAGCTTACTGTTTTCATGGTGCTCTAATGTTTATTTCACTTGAATGTTTCTGTAAAAATTGGTTTTAGTTGCATCTATAATGCAAATGAATTTTAAGTTCCAATTTTTGGTGAAATTGAGGGGTTTCCATTCAAATCTTTTTTTGGTTCATTTTGGGATTCCCCATAACTGAATTTTTGGTTTCATTAAAGGGTTGTGAACTGAAATTTTGTTTTAATAACTTACAAGTGTTATCATAGTGTGAAAGGTGGGTATCTTAAAGAGCTTTGGGTGAAAAACAATGGGATGTTTTGAGAGGTGGGGGCCTTTTATAAGAGGGGAGGAGGGGCACTCTTGGAAAGTAAAGAAATGTTACTTTATTTGAAAATGATTTTCAGATTCAAAAGGTCCCACATTGATATAATTTGAGGGTAAGGTGATAAGGGTTCTAAATCCACCCATCCAATAGGTTTTGGAAATGTGTAGGTCATAGATGTTACATTATCATTTCATTTTATTTAAATCCTTTATTAATGAGGTAATCTATGCATCATCATGATGTCATAAATAATTTAATTTATTTAAAATAAAAAAATTATGAAACAAAAAACTATGATGTAGGAAAACTTATTATCTTTCCAATGAATATTTATAGATTAAAATATCATCTATGTAGACAAAATTAAAAATGTTTTAATTAGGTGATACATTCTTGTTATATTTACTTTCTTTAAAAAAATAAAAATATAACAAGTCACTTTCCACAAAAGTGATTCCATGGGGCCTCAAGTTTGGCACAAGACATCTAATGGCCGGCCATGATACAACCAGTAGAATTAGGACACATGTTGGTGTCATTTTTTTATTATTATGATATTATTTTATTATCCTTAACTACCCGATTACTCATTAATCAAGATCATTAAAGATAATTACCGTCGTTACTATTCATAATGTCCAAAAACAAAAGTGCCTTGATTAGATAATTTTCACCTTCTTATTCAAAATATGTAATCCATTTTACCAAATTTCAAACATAGAAATTGCAATAATTTATTTAAAAATAATTCCCGTTGTGAAAACAAATAGCGGGTTTTTTTGAAACAATATCTATGAAAAGTTTGGCATTAGTTTATGCCAAATTCCATAGTGAAATTAATCCTAATGACCACCATTGGATTAAATGGTAAAAATATATTCTAATTTACCTTTAAAACCAATTCAAAAGATAATCTAATCATATAAATAAATTATATTAAAAAGCAGTTTTGATGTAAAATGCAGTATGTTTCACTATTCATTAAAAAACGAACATTGTCAGAAAAATACCAAAAATTCACACAAAGTAAATTTTGATGTCCCAATCATAAAGAATAATATTATTTTGACAAGCATAGCTTATAAAAGTGTAAAAATATATATTTAAAAATGGTTTTCCATCAAAAGGCATTAAAACAATCTTTTAAAAAATATTAGTGTATTCCATGCTTAAGATTGGATTTATTTTTATTTTAAGCCTCTAAAACACTATCTAATTCATTAATAGACATAGATAAAAATATCTATAATTCATTACTTACTTGGGATGTTACATCCTTACCCCATTTAGAAAATTGCTTCGTCGAAATTTATTTACTTATCGAATAAATGCGGTACTTATCCCTCATTGCATTTTCAGATTCCCATGTTGCCTCCTCCATCATGTGGTTTTTCCACAAAACCTTTACCTAATTAATCACCTTATTTCGCAACACTTGCTCGCTATGGTCATGAATCTAAACCAGTTGTTCCTCATATGATAGGTTCTCTTCCAGCTGAACTACCTCTGGACTCAAAACATGAGATGGATCTGGAATATACTCTCTCAACATCGAAACGTGAAAAACATTGTGTACCTGAGATAAACTCAGTGGTGAAGCTAACCGGTATTCAACTGATCCAACTCTCTCCCAAATTTCATATGGTCCAATGAACCTTGGACTCAACTTTCCTTTCTTACAAAATCTCATCACACTTTTCCATGGCGAGACTTTGAGAAAAACATGATCACCTGCCTCAAAAGAGAGATCCTTCCTCCTGTTGTCCGCATAACTCTTCTACCTACTCTGAGTTGTTGTCATGTGTTTCCGAATCAGCTGAACTTTTTCTGCCATCTCTTCTACCAATTCTGGTCCCATCAACTTTCTTTCACCCACTTCATCCCAGAAAGCTATAGTTCGACACCGCTTCCCATATAACGACTGAAATGGTGCCATCTATATACTGGAATGAAAACTGTTATTATATGAAAATTCAACCAAAGAATGATGTTGGTCCCAACTTCCCTGTTAATCCATCGAACAAGCTCGTAGCATATCCTCCAAGGTCTGCATTGTTCGTTATGACTGCCCATCTGATTGAGGATGAAATGATGTACTAAAATTTAATTCAGTACCCAACAACTTTTGAAGGCCCTTCCAAAAGTTAGAAGTAAACCTTGGATCACGATCGGATACAATGGAGAGAGGAACTCAATATAACTAGACTATCTATTTAAGATACAAATGAGAAAGTTGATCTAGAGAGAAATTATCTCATATAGCAAGGAAATGAGCAGATTTAGTCAAGCGATCAACAATAACCCAGATTGCATTATTACCTCGAGATGTCTTCGGTAACCCCACAACAAAGTCCATGGACATATTCTCCCATTTCCACTCTAGCACTGATAAAGGTTGAAGCATCCCTTTCAGTAACTGCCGCTCTACTTTAACCTATTGACATGTTAAACACTTCACAGTAAAATCAGCAATATCTCTTTTCATTCCATCCCACCAGTAATACTCCCACAGATCTCTGTACATCTTAGTACTGCCCGGATGAACTGAAAATAGAGAACTATGAGCATCACATAACAACTCTCTCTTCAACTGTGAATCACAAGGCACAAACATTCTCTTCCCAAATCTCAATACAAAATCATTATCAATGTTGAATTCAGGCAACTTACCTTTATGAACCAGCTCTACCTTTTTATGAAACTCACTGTCTTGCTTCTGTGCTTGCTTGATTATGTCTGATAGAGAAGATTTCACTGATACCTGAATCAAAACATAAGAACTTCCTGCACTAACAACTTCTATGACAAAGTTCATAAAATACTTAACCAAAGGATAACGTTCCTAACGCAACATTTCTAATGAAGCATTAATTTTTCGACTCAAAGCATCAGCCACTTTATTTTCTTTTCTCGTATGGTAATGAATTGTACAATCATAATCCTTGATTAATTACATTCATCTCCTCTGTCTCATGTTTAACTCTTTCTGAGTGAATATATACTTTAAACTTTTGTGATCAGTATATATTTTATACTTTACTCCATACAAATGATGCCTCCAAATTTTTAAAGCGAAAACAACAACAACTAATTCCAAATCATGTTTAGGGTAATTTACCTCATGAGTTTTCAACTGTCGTGAAGCATAAGAAATTACCTGATCATTCTGCATTAGGATGCAACCAATTCCTTTCAATGAAGCATCACTGTATATAACAAACTCACCATTCCTGGAAGGTAGTGCCAAAACTGGAGCATTCACAAATCTTATTTTTTATTCCTGAAAACAATCATAACATTCTTTTG
This sequence comes from Viscum album, assembly GCA_963277665.1. Lineage (NCBI taxonomy): Eukaryota > Viridiplantae > Streptophyta > Magnoliopsida > Santalales > Viscaceae > Viscum > Viscum album. The sequence goes on from OY728149.1 coordinate 71,298,147, forward strand.
TCCAGATAAACTTAACACCCTTCCGAGTTAGCTTAGTCATTGGACTAGATAACCGTGAAAATTTTCTAACAAAACTTCGGTAATAACCTTCCAAACCAAGAAAACTATGTATCTCAGTTACATTTGTGGGTCTTGGACATTATTCAACAACTTTTCTTTTAGTATGATCAAAATTTATGCCATATTTTGAAACAATGTGACCAAGAAAAGAAATTTGTTGCAACCAAAACTCACACTTGCTGAATTTTCCGTACAGTTTCTTTTCTTTTATGGTTTTCATGATAACACTTAAATGTATTTCATGCTCCTCTTTACTTTTAGAAAACACCAAAATATCATCAATGAAAACCACCACAAACTTATCCAAGATCTCTTGGAAAATTCTATTCATTATGTCCATGAATACAGTAGGTGTATTGGTTAGCCCAAAAGGCATTACTACAAATTCATAATGGCCATATCTTGTACGGAATCCAGTCTTCGGAACATCTGCTTCCTTTAACTTCAGCTAATGGTACCCCGATCTCAAGTCAATCTTTGAAAAATACTGAGCTCCCTGGAGCTGATCAAACAAATCATCGATATGAGGCAAAGAATATTTTTTCTTAACAGTGATGTTATTCAGGGCTCTATAATCAATGAAAAGTCTCATTGAACCATCTTTCTTTTTAACAAATAAAATAGGAGCACCCTATGGTGATGTGCTAGGTCGAATGAAACCTTTCTCTAATAAATCTTGCAATTGCTCCTTCAACTCTAAAAGTTCAATTTGAGCCATTCGATAAGGCGGTTTTGAAATTGGCTTAGCATCAGGAACTAAGTCAACAGTAAACTCAACTTCCCGATCTGGTATTATTCCATGAAACTCATCAGGAAAAACATAAGGATACTCATTTACCACTAGCACATCATTAATCTGAACATTTCCTTTATTTTCAACGATGTGTGCAAGGTAACATTCATTTCCATCTTTTACAAGTTTCTTGGCCTCTTTATAAGTTATCAACAGTAAGGGTTCATTCTTGTACACAAACTGAATATCGTTCTGAAAAGAAACTTCTTTATCTCTATAGTCAATCTTAGCATGGTAAATAGAGAGCCAATCCATACCCAGGATAACATAAAACTCTACTAGAGGTAGAACAATAAGGTTTGAAAGTAGGTTCTTTCGACAGATACGGATAGGAAGATTCTTATAAATTCTTTTTTCCTCAACATTTCCCCTAAGAGTTTTTACCAAAAGTTCAGGAGTCATTTCTTGAGATGGTATTCCCATTTTACTAGAAAAGGCTTCAGAGATGAAAGAATGTGTGGACCCCGAATCAAACAACACATTGGCATAATCTGAAAAAACAAACAAAGTACCTGATATAACTTCATTTGATGGCCCGACATCTGCTAAATTAGTTGCAAAGGATTTCACCACCCCATTCTGCTTGTAGTCTAACTGCTTCCCATCACACAAGCTCTTTGTTGGACACTCCTTTGCATAGTGGCCCATCTCATTACACTTAAAACATCTCACTAACTGTAAATAAAATTTGGTCTTACCATCACCTTGATCTTTTTCAGTGCAATCATGAGGATTATGTCCCATCTTACCACATCGGTAGCACTTTTCATAATTTAAAAGACATTCCCCATCATTCCTTTTACCACATTTATCACAAACTGGAAACTTAGTTTTCTTACCATCATACTTTTTTGAAGAATTCTTCCCTTTCTCTTGCCACCATGGTCTCTTCTTCTACTGGTTGTTATAGAACACATGATCATTGGAAAACTCCATTTCCACCTGCTCAGCCCATCGAACAAGCTTTTCATAACTTTTAAACTCATGAGAAGCTAATGTCCTTCGATATTTTGGCTTTAATCCTGAGTAAAAACGATTGATTTTACTATCAAGGTCTCGGATAAAATTTGGATCATACATTGCCAATCGAGTGAACCTTTATTCATAGGTAGCCACTGAGTCTTCCTCTTGCCTCAATTCCAAGAATTGTTTTTCCATCCTAATTCAAACAGCCTAAGGAAAATACTTTTCAAGAAACATACCTTTGAATTCATCCCAGTGGAGAGCATCAATCTCATCAGCGTCCCTGATATTTTTGACCATCGATCACCACTGATTTGCTTCACCCTCCAAACGGTAAATAACAAGACTAACCTTTTGACTGTATGAGCACCCCATGACATCGAAAATCTTCTATAGTGCGTTAATCCACCCTTCAGCTAGCACAAGGTCAGATGATCCTCTGAATGATGGGGGATGATGCCTCATGAAATGTTCCACCACTAACTTGTTCCTCTGCAGTTGATCTGGCTGATCTCGTGTATGGATACCACTGCCATTTATCTCTTGATTCAACTACGCCATTACTGCAACAAACTATTCAGTTCCAATTCGAACCATCTCAGGATGTTGATTCGGAAGGTTATTTCCTTCTGCAAGCCTTCCTAGCACTACTTCCCTACTTCTTCTGTGGAAAACCATTCTGAACAAACATGTCTTAGATTAAGCAACATTGTAATCTTCAAATACTATATCACATCAATTTGACCATAAAAAAATATATTTTCAGATAATCATTTAATATAATTCTAACTCCTAAAGTTATCTAAACCGAACTTTGATACCAACTATAAGGTCCCAGCCTTAAACCTTAGTTTATCTTGAGTTATTACAAGATTACACATTGAGTATCATTTTGGGTTTAGAGGTTTAGAGAATTAGATCATAAAACCTTCTTTACATTCCACATATAAAAAAAGTGGTTACATAAAGATTGTATTCATTTTTCCCATCAATGGAAACATATTTAAAATAAAACATGGATTCTTTCTTGACACTTCCTTGACACTATCATCATATCATGTACCTTTCCCTTGACCTGTGAAAATCATTTCTAAAACATGGGATGAGCATAAAAAGCTCAGTAAGGGATATAAAAATATGGAAAGGAAACATGGGTACATATACATAAGAATGAAATCATACATTACCCATAAAACATAAGAACTTTAACATACCTCATCAAATCATGAATAAAACATAGAAATCATAAGACATAAAGGTAACTTGAGGCATTCATAACATTCTTACGTAGGGAGTCACCCTCTTGGTTATGTTTGGAATACACATCACAGTATATTCCCTAAATCTCTTCGGAGAACCCTTAAAGTTTCACTCCTTCGCGTTACCCAATGCATTGGAGAGCTATATCGGGATCACCCACCCTTTGTTTATCATGGAACAACCCCTCTTCATAATAATTCCCAAGAACAATAACATAATCGTATCACATAAAACATGCATAAAGGAAACATAACATTTCCTCCTTTCAATCACAAGATATAAACACAAAAAAATTGATATAAAAAAATTATGAAAACCATTTTCAATACCAAAATAAAATAAAAGTAAAACATGGTATTTATTTTTCTTTAAAAAAAAGGTATGGCTTATAGAGGAAGCCGAAACTCAAATAATGGTCACGGCGGTGGAGAAGTCGTTGTCGCCGCATACGTATGAAAAAAACATTCCCTTTTGCCATTTAGTAAAATGCTTCGTATAAAAAATATTCCTTTTGGATAAACTTAAAATTCAAAGGGGTTTATACACCGTATAAAATAATGTTTGGTATAAAACAAAATATGCCTCAATGAAAGGAGATTGAGACGAAGTCCCATACCTCAGGTCCGACTTGACTCGATTGTTCTTTAATGTCCTGAATAATAAACTTGATTTAATTTTTACATTCTTAAGAACCTCCTTCAAGTTCATTATTCCTTTTATATCACTTATTACCATGTCATGAACACTATGTAATTATTTTAGTAAATAACGGTAGTTTTAAGGATCTTTGGTACTTGAGTCAAAATATGCTCTTTATAATTACAAGTTGTTCATGTATCCATTATATCCAGAGTTATAATCATGATTATATATATCATATATATCATATATATCTATTATATATATGCATTATAATATTACATAATCATTTAGAGGTAAGAAATGAAATGCACTGTTCATAGAGACGGTAAGTCGTACGTACGCATGAACGCTATTTTCATTTCAATTTCGTATTTTATAGAATGGAATAATAATGATATAAAGGTATATTATAATTCCAGTATAATATCATATATAATATCATAACTCCATCCTTTTGAAGTCCCATATATGGTATTAACGAATCATATCACTTTGAGTGGGCGGTAGTCCGCACTTCCTTAAATGAAGATATCGCGTTTACCCATAATGGAAACCATAAAGGTACTCCCATAATGAAAAATACAGAATCTTAAAGAAAACATAAACATATTATATATCATATATAAATATAGTGTCATCTTAATGGCCACATTTTAAGGTGTTAATAGAATGTTGAACAATCATCGTTTCGGGAGGCACAAATTCACCATCCACGGAAACAGTATGTCCTTTAACCATTAGATGTAGGTGTGTGTAAGTGTAGCTTGAATACATCTTATAACAACATCCTAGTATATTGAAGATACTGGATTTGTTACAAAAGAAATTAATTAAAAGAGTTTAGGGGGTTGGAGAAGCAAAATAAACCAAAATGACTCAAGTGAAGACATTACTTTAAAATCGGGTAACTCCCATTGGTTAGAGATAAAAGTATTCCTTGAGAAGACTTCTGCCCAAAGTGAGGCTTAAATGAGTAATAGAGGGATTTGGAGAGACAAAATGGGTAGAGGTTGGCCGAGACAAAGGCTTTGGGAGTGTGGATAAGGAGGTAGAGGTGGGGGCCTTTATAAGAGGAGAGGAGGGGCACTCTTGGAAATTAAAGAAATGTTACTTTATTTGAAAATGATTTTCGGATTAAAAAGGTCCCACATTGATATAATTAGAGGGTAAGGTGATAAGGGTTCTAAATCCGCCCATCCAATAGGTTTTGGACATGTGTAGGTCATAGATGTTACATTATCATTTCATTTTATTTAAATCCTTTATTAATGAGGTAATCGCTGCATCATCATGATGTCATAAATAATTTAATTTATTTAAAGTATAAAAATTATGAAACAAAAAACTATGATATAGGAAATTATTTTATCTTTCCAATGAATATATATAGTCTAATATATCATCTATGTAGACAAAATTTAAAATGTTTTAATCAGGTGATACATTCTTGTTATATTTACTTTCTTTTAAAAAAATAAAAAGATAACAAGTCACTTTCCACAAAAGTGATTCCATGGGGTCCTCAATTTTGGCACAAGACATCCCATGGTCGGCCATGAGACAACCAGTAGAATTAAGACACATTTTGGTGTAATTTTGTTTATTATTATGATATTATTATATTATCCTTAACTACCTGATTACTAATTAATCAAGATAATTAAAGATAATTACTGTCGTTACTATTCATAATGTCAAAAAACAAAAAGTTTTGATTACATAATATGGACCTTATGATTCCAAATATGTAATCCATTTTACCAAATCCCAAACACAGAAATAGCAATAATTGATTTAAAAATAATTCATGTTGTCAAAAAAATAGCGGGTTTTTTTGAAACAATATCTATGAAAAGTTTCACATTATTTTATTCCCAATTACAAAGTTAAATTAATCCTAATGACCACCATTGGACTAAATAGTAAAAATATATTCTAATTTAACTTTAAAACCAATTCAAAAGATAATCTAATCATATAAATAAATTATATTAAAAAGCTGTTTTGATGTAAAATGCAGTATTTTTCACTATTCATTAAAAAATGAACATTGTCAGAAAAATACCAAAAACTTCACACAAAGTAAATTTTGATGTCCCAATCATAAAGAATAAGTTTATTTTGACAAACATAGCTTATAAAATTGTAAAAATGTAGATTTAAAAATGGTTTTCCATCAAAAGGGAGTAAAACAATCTTTTAAAAAATATTAGTGTATTCCATTCTTAAGATTGAATTTATATTCATTTTTAGCCTCTAAAACACTATCTAATTAATTAATAGACATAGATAAAAATATCTATTATTCATTACTTAATTGGGATGTTACATAGACAGTACCACAATCACCATACCAAGATTCGGATCGACAAAATAATTTTCTAGCTGAGGGTCTGAATCATCCTCTCCATTTATTTGATTCATACTTCTTCTCATAGGAATTATTCTACACAAAATGATAAGATAAAATGAAATCACTTGTTTAACACCACATCTAAGAAAAAAGAGAGAATAAAAATTATCCTTAAATGGAAAAAACAATATTTGGATTTCTCTCTTTCCAAATCTAAATAGGAAATAGACAATATCAAATCCACAAGAAGCCTTTCCCGAACCACACCTTATGCAATAATGCTTATTACAAAGAGGGATGGCTATGAACTGAATCAAAACTACCTATTAAGTCTCAAAAAAATACTCAAATTCATATCATCATTATGGTAATATGTTTAACTTCCCATTGATACAAATTCATCATGAACTAGATCAGGTACCATTGTATGCTGATAACCGAGCCAGACCTAACATGGTCAAAGGGATTTTCTTATCCGCATGGGTTAGCGACTAAAACCTTTCATCATACAACATGAATGTGGGAACAAATTTTCCACAAAACATAGAATAAGAAAAATAAATAAGATAATATTAATAATAAGCAATCTCCACTAGGAGTAAAGTACCAGAATACAACGAGGAATATAAATCCCAATGTAATGTAACATCAGTACTAAAAATAAGGAAAATATACCCAAGGTATTTATGGACACAACTCACCATGTCCAAAGCTCAATAGATTGATCCTCCTCCAAGAGATCCCTTCCCATTGCTCAAACCTGGAAGATGAAAGTCTACAAACACCCAAAGGAAAAAGTAAGTTGTGTTCTTAATCCTAGTATAATACCACCAAATATTCCATAATGGATGTCAATAATTTATTACCCTATGCAATCTCATTCATTTTTTAAAAAATAAATACGGTTGGAATTTCAAAATCACATTAAAACAAAAGATTCTATACATTTTAAAAGGATGGAAATTACTTTTAAAGAATAGACACTACTTTACAAGAAATGGAATATTTCTGAAACAATGGCTTATATAAAAAATTTATATAACATAGTTTTTATAAATTCAATAGGAATTTAATTTAGTTCAAACAACATTAGCATACATTTATATTTCAAATATAAATAAACAAGAGGGAAATATGGTCATCTTTCAAAACTTACAATAGTATTAACTTGCTATAAGATTATGCACTCTCTAACTGATCTCAGAAAAATGAGTATACTCACATCCCCCTAACACTGGTGTTCCGCATCTGGGGTGGTGCATTTTGGGTGATGGTGAAATGGTCCAACAAGAATTATCACCCTCCTCCTTTTATAGAGATGGTTTCTTTTCAAATTCATCAATTATTTTGTTTCAACTCATTCTACGTCATTATCCTTTAATGAGGGGTGGATTACCCCCACAGGGACTGGGTAATTCACCCCTTTCCCATTGTAAAGGTTATGACATATTCAAATTATACCCCAATGGTTGATTGTGTTGGTTAATGATCTTATGCAATTGGTCCTCCTTAGATATATCTTCCTTGGATGGTATCCAATGAATTTATTCGTGGATCCAGAAACACCCAATGGCCCTGGTATCAAGGATTCATGGAACTTCATTCCAAAGGCATGCTCTCAATGGATGAGGATTTGGACAACAACACATAAGGACTATATTGGTCGAAAGGATGTGAATTCATGCTCATCGCACCATTAGAGGGGAGGATTATTTCCTGTTCTGGGACTCTCTTATAGATTCATGTCCTATTCATATGTTCATGAATCCTTGGTTTATTCTCGAAGAGTAAGTCCACGGGCCACCCTTGGTTTTCACGATCATCGTAGGCATATCAATATTTTATGATACAGAGGTACTTGTGACATGATCCATACAATAAGGCTCTCTATACTTTATCGTCATCTAGGGGGACAAAAGGTGACTTGATATTGGGATTTGACCCATAAGATGTTTTTTCTACGTATCCTCAGGGGATAAATTAGAACCCACATGGGTCGGAACATTGTGGGGATTTAGCATGGAAGCTTCCCATTTGGGGGGACAAGGTTGGGTGGACCCTATTGGATGGCCACCCTATTTAGCTCGAGTCATTGAAAAGGCTTGCAACGTATCATGGTTTGAATATGAATCAGATTTCTCGTAGTTCATAGCTATGTGGATGTTGTAATCGTCACAGACCTCTATGCCCACATGAGTCATTCTTGGGGTGAGAAACAAAAGGATGTGAGAGATACAACCAACCACATGTTTCCTATCCTATTGGTAGGAGAGGGAGAGCCTATGACAGGAGAGGCTAGGGAGATTATGGGAGAGGGTGTGGAGCATTGAGATATTCAATGTGGGATGATGTTGTATGAAGGGGGGGTTTCCACATCAAAAGGGGAAGTGACCATAACCCCTTTGGTTGATCATGATTCCCCATTCAATGGAAAAGAAGTTGATCAACCTAAACCCCTAGAATGGGGAAGTTCACATTTGCATCTTTAGGATGGACTCTGGTTTACCAAGTGAATGTAGAACCACAAACATTCCCAAAGACCGAACTATTGTGGGTACATACGTTGTGACTCCACTTACCATTGGTATGTAGACTCAAAGGGGCGCACTGATGAAACTGATGGTCTGATCATATCGGCCTGGTGACTTTTGTGGAGGGTTTGGCCTGGTGTCGAGGGTTAGTTCAGAGAGGGATCATAGAGGACTAGACGGTAGTGGTGGGGTGAGGTTGGAACTAGAGAAAATAATACTTGAAAACACCCTATTTTGCATACTATTTTCTTATGTGGGATAGGGGAAGATCTTCATACTGTAGTGGTATGCGGGAAGGGAGGTCATCCGCGTACCGATGTGGTACACAACAATGGGTATGGACTACCACGTACCATAGTTTTACACGGATCATCACACTTCTTTGGGTTCCATCCATGTACTGATACAGTACGTGACAATGGGTTTCGTCTGCATAGTGGTACACAATGCGGAGCTCCAAATAGACGGAGGGTTTGGGGGATCATCGTTCATAGGGAGTTCATCTGAGATAATTATGTGGTTCCTGGTTCTCCAATAAGGTTCGTGATTTTATTATTATTATATAATTACCCCATTTTATGTTTCGAAGCCGGTTGTACCTATAGAGGGTGCGGTTCGCGATTCGGGATTTGATGATGAATCAAGATTGAAGCCGAAATCTTCTCTGAACTATTTCTTCCATCCTCTGAGTCCCCTTTAGGCATTCATCATCCTCACCCATACCTACCTTCTCAATTCATTAAATCCTACTTTTTTAGGGAATTCGGTCAATAGTATCTATGTGAATGAGCCACTATTTGTGGAGGCCCGTGAGGAGATATTATTACCCACAAAAGACTCGGTCATCCAAGGGTTTGCAGATACCACGATTCACGATCATGGTTTGTGGAATCATTTACATTTACATCATCTGAGAACTAATGAGTTCACTGGATGGTACAGAAATGGCCTCCTCGCACACAAGTCCTTTAGAGATACGGTTCGCAGTACACTGGATTTGTTGGCCATCACTCCGTGGGCCAGTGCCTCGCGTATTGTTTTTCATACTATGTGGTTCACGATACAGATGTTCCATGAAATGTTCCTGGTGATGGTATGCAGATTATTTGAAATCCTTTGAAAACATGAATTTATTCATGTTTATTTTGAAATTTGTAACGGAACATGATTCCATTATCCTTTCTAGACTTATAGGAGTGAATTATTTATTCTAGAAAGTGATTTTGGGAGTATTTTATTCCCATATAGTATTTTTCAAGACGATAGAAATTCCCCCCATTATAATGGAGTCCGTTTGGAATGATAAAAGGACTATTCCGATATATAAGTAGTCCTGAACTGCAATGGTTTGTGGTAGAATAGATAGGCCTAGAAGGAGGAGACCACACCTATATATAGGGTCCCATGTCATTTTTTCTTTACTGTTTCTCTTTGGTAAATGTGATCCTGACTTCCCTGACTTCCTCTTCTCTCATGTACCGTGATTTTTGTGAAAATCCATTTCAAAAACCACTTCATGCATTCTTCAAACCAAACTTATCCCCATTTCTCTATTTACATTCCAGATATTGGGGTTTTAAAATGGAATTATGGAACGTTTAAAAGAAAAATCTGGATTCCACATAGGACAACGCTACACCACTTGTGTGTCTGTGCACCGATCTTGAGTCGACGAACCAAACCTTATGAATTATTAATCCAAATTTAAACATGAATCTTCAATTTCTAAACATGAACTTAATCGACGCCTAGGTTCACGGTATCCACCTTCCGTGAACCTTCTTATTCTCTAACCAAGGATCCACAAGCCAACCACTCATGGATGGTTTCACATACCATGGTCTTATGAGGTAAAATGTATCAGCATACTATAGTCTTATGCGGTGTTGGTTACACTCATTATATAGTATGTGGAGCATGCCTTATGCCTACCATTTCTAGGAACAGTATGCGGAGCCTTATAAGGACATATTTTAAGTCCTTTAGTCATTATTTTTTTATTTATCCAATAGATTGTTTATTGGACTGATTTTATTAGCTTTTGGATCTACCCATGTAGGTTTCAATGGATACTTCATAGGCTACTGCTAATGTCACTGCTTTTTCTAGGGCTATTACTACTACCCCTCTTTCTATTGCTGAAAAAATATTGAATAACATGTCAACTTTGGATGATGAAAAAATTCTGGTTGTTCTATTTCACCGATCTATAGTGAATATGCTTATAGCGGGCCAATGGGAGTATCCGGTTTCAGACAGGCTTCCTTCTTATGAGTTTGTCCTATTGTATGATATAGTGATCCCAATGCCAAATCCGACTGATCAACATACTTCTTGGATAATCAATACCTCTATTCCAAAGGCATTGATTTCTACCAAGGGGTGGTACCTACAGAGAGATACTACAATTAGGACTTTGCTAAACCACACACCTCAAACATTATAGTGAGTGTAGAAAAATCCCAACCGGAGGACCCACTATTATCAGAGTATTATACAGAAATATTTACCAAATGAGCAGCATGGTTGATTTTCCTGTCATGAACTTCTCTCTGGAGGCTCTTTCATCTTGGACTTAGGGTGGACCTTTTGGGTTATCTAGAGTTGTGAAGAATTTCGAAATGATTTATAGTTTGTGGTACTGTACGAGGCTTCATGGGTTTCTCAAACATACACCCATCATCCTACCACCATTATTTCATATCTCTTAATCAGGTAGAGTCCAAATACCAACACCTTCTATTTGACCAATGGGGAGGCCGACATCAATCAATAGAACATCCAACTAATTTTGGGAGTCCCTATTGTCAGGGACATGTATGAGGAATTTATTCCTCCCTCTTCTTCTTAGGATGATGAAGAAAGAACTCCCTCTTTGGATAATAGACTCATTGTCCAAGAGAAGGTGCTTTTGAAGGAAGATTTGCGGGTGTGCGAGGCGCACACATCAAGGTTGAGGGATCAACTAGCCTCTATGCGTGTCAACTATGAAGCCATCCAGAAGAAGGGGAGGGACCTTAAATTGGTTTTGGAACAAGTGCGTCTGACTTTCAAGGATGAAACATAAGAGAGAGATTATTTGGGGTAAACTATTGATAGCTGACAGAAATCGCATTCCATCCTTCTGGAAAGAGAAAACTAAGACTTGTTCTAGTTCCGTCCCAAATCATTGGTATGTACTCTTCTTTTTTTCTTCTTGATACTGTGAGAGGCTCCAAATTGGGGATGTTCCTCCATTTTTGATGAACTCAATGGAACTGATTTCCCTTTAAATAATTATTATCCATCTCTTCCTGCTATACCAATTGATCATAAAACATTGTTTCAACTAGGTATTAATTTCCAGCTATGATCAGTTAACTGAAATAATCTACTCAAGCTCTATGTTTTTCCTAATATGTGGGGATTAGCGAGTGTAGTTCAACTATTACTGAGGTTTTGGGGAACAAACTCACGAAAATTCAGGTATTTTACATTATTACCTTAATTTTTTCATAATCCTACTTTAAACGGGCATAACAGGCATAACTTGACTTTTTCTTATGCCACCCTTTGCAGGTTTTCGACCTAAAAAGATTTACATCTCTTTTATTTTTTTAATGTAAAATCATTGTTTAATGAAACTATACTAAACCATTACCCAGAGGTGCCTTCTGTGGATTATCCCTCTAGAATGTATAGTGTCTCTTTCTTTGGCAGTTTGCAGTCCTGCCAATCAAATTTTTTATTTATGTTTTTGGCCAAATAGCTTTGAACAAGCTAAATGGTGAAAGGTACTAATTTGATATCATCTAGCAAGAATTTTCTAACGTCCTTTAGACATGGATTAAGAATTTTTATTACCCCTTATTTTGTGAATTCTGGACCTACAGTAGGCTTGGAAGGCATTTTATGTGTACAGAGGTAGGAGAGGACTCTCATGGGGATTTATTTTCCTCTGATTAACTCTAATCTTGATGGGAAACATATGTAGAGCCACCAGGTAATTATGTGCATAGTCAATAAAATGTTTCTTCAAGAAATTTTCCTTCCATATCAGATGGACTAGTTTGTATTTACAACACATTGAATTTATTTTAATTTTGGGAGCTATAGTGGGTGATTGTCCGGAGTAGTGGTTTCTGAAAACATTAGGGGAATTCATGTCAACTTTGAGGGGGAAACTATTCTAACATACTTATTACTCGCATGAGGAAGATTTGTTGAATGGTCAGTTCAGTTGGAAGTATCTTTTTTTATTTTAGGCGAATTTTGAAAGAACAAGCTAAACAAGCTGTTATCCAGAAGTTTTCCAAATCCTAGAATGTGATAGGACAATAATGCCATTTGATCATACTTAAACTGGAAAGGACTCTCCTGGGGAAAAGTTTTCCTTTGATTGATAGTCTTTTTGTAGGCGATATATGCAGAGCCTCTGGGGCATGATGTGGATAGTCATACAAAGGTGTCTGCAGGACACTGGCCTTCCTCCTCTGATAGATTTGAAGAATTTTTGAGATTGGAAACTTTTTAAATATGGTATGTGACCATCGACAAGGGGTGCACCTAATCCAAAAATGGGGGAATTTTAACTAAACTTCTTTGGGGGGAACTGGAAATTAGTGGTGGAACTCTTCTTTTGTATGTGGATCAACTTCACATATATAGATGGGGTATCCTTATAAATCTCAAAAGGGAATAGATATAGATTAATCCTGCATGTTCTGATATATTCAAAATGTGTGTATTAAGGAAAATGTAAACCATGAATTTGAGGGACCTTGAATTAGGAGGGATGTTCTGAGGCTTGGGATCTATTGGCCGTAATGAGATAGGAAATAACACTTATGGGGAAGAATATGGATTTCATTGATGGCCTTTTATTGTGGGAAACATATATAGAGCCACTGGGGGATGATGTGAATAGTCAATAAAAGGTGTCCCGATGACACTACCCTTCATTATTAGATGGTCATAGGGGGTTATGGGGATTCAAGATCGCTCAGAGCACAGAGTGTGAGTAAAAAAGGAGTGTATCCAGTCATATTGAGGATATATGGGCTACAATATCTCCTGGAATTAGGTATCCCTTACATAGATCTGACTCGCATGTATGGTGAGGGTTTTTTCCCATATTTAGGGTACCTGGTCATTTAACAACACATTTCCCTAAAGATGGATTCCTCTTCTGGAAGGGAACTATGTCATGCCTTTTAGGGTCACACTGCTAAGACTAAATTAATGGACTGTTTTGACATAATTTCATGATGGATTTCTCACTAAGATTCATAATATCACATGAGCTATGTTAAGTGTGAGAAATAAGGGATTACGAGGATTCAAGGTCATTACCTAGGAACAAAAAAAATCTACCTCAGAGGGCACATTAGGCTTAATCCATCACTATGCAGTCTAACGTCATATAGTAAGGACGAATTTTGACTTTCAGTTTAATTTTCTATGGTGAGGAAATGATGCTATGTAGTTTAGAGTTGTGTAGTGGGGACGATTATTTCATCATAAGGGTTTTTAATATCTTTGAGTTAATCGAAATCAGGATGCTTTCGTATTCCTAATACATGAGTGATGATAGAAGGTGTAAACCATAGTCTCAGGGGAAACATGAATCACGAGGGATGACAAGGGGTTTGGAATCCATTGGGAATACTGAGATTGGGGGGACTCTCCTGGGGAAGAATTTTCCTTTTATTGATGGTCATTTTTGTGGGAAATATATGCAAAGACACTGGGACATGATGTGCATTGGAAATCAAAGGTGTCCAGGACACTGGACTTCCGTCTGATATGGCATTGAAGGATTATGAGGATCCATGTTTTTCTGGGGTATAGAGTTTGAAAAATTGAAGATATGTGCCTAGGAACTTGAGAAATATCCAGATTGTGATTACCTATGAACTACAAGAGCTTCCAAATATGTCTGACTCATATGCAAAGGTGGAAGCATGATCTTTTGACTCTAATGAGTGGGGGGGGGGGCATGTGTGGGATCTCTTAACACCAAGGACTTAGCCACACACAACTCTTGAATAATTTCAAAGTTTATCATCATCTGATAAGGACCTTTCATGGAATCCCCACACAAGTAAGACTGATGTACATGGAAAGGTATATATATATATATATATATTGATGTTGTCTGGGCTGAGATTCCAAATCTGAGCATCACTACGTATCCTACAAGGGTAGGAATCGGGCCCACATAGTTCTAAATGTTCTTTAAAACTTTTTTCCTCAATGTGTAGGGAAATGTGAGAGCATTTTTTTTATTGTGGTTGGGTTGGGGTTCCAAATCAGGGAGTTACTATGTATTCTGAGAGGGTATGAATCAATCCATACATAGTTCTGAACGTTCCCTGTACCAATCCATCTTGGTCCATGTATGGGGACATTTTCATTTCATTTTATACAGGTGTCAGGTCTACCATGGCTCCCTATAATTTTCATGCATAAATTAATCAATACTACTGATCCTAATCTTGCATGAGTTATACTCGATGATGGAAACAAATAGTGGACATAGGGTTTCCTTTGAAAGTGTTTGGAGGTAGAGGATATGATGGAGGAATTGTTTTGGTGGGGATGGGACAAGATCAAGAACCGAGGATTCACTACGTATCCTGTGAGGGAAGGAAAAAATCGTATGTAGTCCTATGAGATATCATTTAGTTTATTTTCATTAGATTAGATCAATTTGTGCCATGTAGATTAATGTATTACTGTGAAGACATGAGTCATAGTTTAATGTAATTTATCTGGGATGAGTTACAAACCATTTAATGTCATGTGGAAAGGTAAATGACTCCTAGTTTAGTGTCATAGTGTTTAGACCATGAATTCTCTTTATTTCTACCCAAATTTTAAGGTCTTAGAGTTTGGACCATGATTGGGGATATTATTACACATAGTTTAGGGTCTTAGAGCATGGACCATGACTTCAATTTATTGCTACTCATAGTTTAAGGTCATAGAGTTTAGACCATGAATTTTGGATATTATAACTCATAGTTTAGGTTCTTAGAGATTCAAATATGAATTCACATAATTTCTTCTCATAGTTTAAGGTCTTAGAGTTTGGACCATGACTAGGGGATATCAAAAATTGCAGTTTAGTGTCTTAGAGTGTGGACCATGACTTCACTTTATTACTACTCATAATTTAAGGTCATAGAGTTTGTACCATGACTTCGGGATATTATAACTCATATTTTAGGGTCTTAGAGCTTGAACCATGACTTTTTCATTGTCATTACGCAAAGTACTTTTATAGGAACTTCGCATCTGTTAGATCCATGATGATCTATCCTTCCATCGATATCAAGGCGTATGCTCCATTAGAATAGAACCTATGTATGAAATATGGTCCTTCCCTCTTTGTTTCCAGCATTGGGGGATTCTTCCCAAGTATCATCAGGACTATAAGGACCAAAACCATTTCTCCTTCGAGGAAAGATCGAAGGAGGACCTTTTGGTTGAAGGATCGGGAAATCCGATTTTGGTATATTTCCAAAGGGTGAAGAATGTGAATCCTTTTTTCATCTAGATTCTCCAACACAAAAATCTATATATAGGGCTACTTATCCATGGAAAGTAGATCAAAAATGTACATAGGAAGTGATTTCACTTGTATTTCGATAGGCAAAACCACCTCTTCCCCATATACTAGTGAGTATGGGGTCTCTTGGGTGGCAGTGCGGGTCGTGGTCTGATATGACCATAAATCATGAATGAGATTATCTGACCATGATTTGTTATCTTTTTCAACCATATTTTGGAGTATGTTGTACAATATATTTTTGAAATCCTCTATCTACCCATTGGAAGCTGCATGGTACCAGGATGATTAGTTGGATTTAATTCCATACTCTTAGTATAGTTTTTACAACACTGTTGAGTAGAAGTTCGTGCCATTTTTCATCAGTATTTTATGAGGGACACAAAATTTGGTGAATATGTTGGACTTTACAAATATGACAATGTTTTTTGCCTTGAAATTTTTAAGGGGTATGGATTTGGCCCATTTAGAAAACTATTCAGTCACTGTGAGGTAATAGAGGTTGTTCTTGCGGGCGACATGATTTTTCGGCATGAGTAAGGCAACCAATGACCATTATAGGGAAGTTACGTACAAAATGAGCAGTCTACACTCAACCAGTGGGATCAAAACTGGTGGGATTGGGAGATTTATTTTGATATTGATGAATTATTCTTGGAAATCATTATCCCATTCATATGTAACTCCTTTTTTTCATGAGCTTGGTGAAAGGTAAAAATTTTAACTCTAGGTTTTCAATGAAGTTCCAAATGTAGGTGAGGGGCCCATAGAGACCTATAAAATCGGTTAGGTTATGATATGGGGACATGCTAAGGATTTATTTTTTCTTCAAAGTGTCGACTTCAATACTGTGATGGCGCACGATAATGATGAAGAATTTTCCAGATGTGATGCCAAAGGAACACTTTAGGGGCTTCGTCTTTAAACTGTACTGCTGTAATTTTTTTAAGTTGATTACATGATTAGCCCGATGGTTTGAGAACTGTCATGATTTAACCAATATATCTTCAACATAACACTCAACAAAATTTCCCATGAAGGGCTTAATGATGTGGTTCATGGAACGCTGCTATGTGGCACTGACATTATTTTGACCAAAGGGATTCAACTTATAACAGAATACTCCCTGACGGGCCCAAAGTGTGGTAGCTTCTTCATCTTCTCTGGTCAGATGGATCTGGTTGTATCCAGAATAGCCATCCATGCAATAGAGTGCTTCATATCCAGAAGATTAATCAATCAACAATTTAGTGATCGGGACTGAGAAGTTATCTTTTGGGCAATGCCGATTATGATCCATGAAGTTCATGAAGATTATAATCTATCCATTTTAATTTTTGACATGAACAATGTTTTCTATCCAAATAGTATATTGGAACTCCTTTATAAATATGGATTTGATCATCTTATCAACTTCAGCCTCTATTTTGATAGCATGCATTGGGTGGGTTTTTCTGGCTACCTGCTTATAGCCCTAATGATCTTCTGGTAAGACAACATTATGAGTGGAAACCTCAGGATCAAGGATTGGAATTTAATTGTAATTATAGGAAAAAATATATCAATTATTATTTAGGAATGAGGTGTATATCACTTTCTTATCGACAAGCATAGAAACAGTGATCAAATTCTGTCGCATGTCATTTTTTGTGCCCAGGTTTATCTCCATAAGTTCATTGATTGTGGTGGAGACACCTTCTTTGAAAGTTGGAGATAAATCTTCGAGATCTTCTTCTTCTTCTTCTTCTTCTACTTATTCTTATTCCTCTTCTGATGGATAGAGGATTCTTGAGACTAACTCTCCAATGTTGGGAGAGAGAATGCATTTTACCTTAGTGAGTAAGGTGTGGGTAGTTTGGGGTCCCGATGATGGGTCAGGGGTATAATTGTTAGGGTTTTTTCCAATCATCACTAGAGTCCTCCCACTCTTTTGTGCCTTTGGACTCGTTGGATGTAACAATAGACCATGCATAAAATTGATTTTTCATTCATACTTTCACTCATGCATTTAACTTGGTTAATGGGTAATATATATTCTTCCCAATGTAGCTGGAGGGGGTTGGAAGGAGTCATCTCTAATCTATTCAGGGCTGTAATCCAATCAATTTCATTGGTTGAAAGAAGTTTTCTTCCAATTTGTAGAACCAAAAAACGATATAATGTGACTCACTTGATTAAAATGGTGATTTACCCCTATGAATTGTCCCATTTTTCCATTAGTGGAATATTTGATACATTTATGGTATGATGATGGAATTACAACATGCTGAGGCAACCAAGGCATCCCTAAAAAGACGTTGAAAGTTTTACTTTTCTACACTACTTGGAACTCGGAATCTGAAATCAGGTCTTGAATCCCAGTTTAAAGCATGATTCCTCCCAATAGCTTCTGCTCTCTTTTTTTATATCCCAATAGAGTTTTGGTGGAGGGTGTCAAGTTGTCTTCATCATAGCGTAGCCGACAAAGTGTTCACAGTGGGAGGAGGTTGACTCCAAAGCCATTATCGATGAAGATCCTCTGGATATCAGTCCCATTTATCATTCCAGACATATATAAGGGTTTGATGTTACCTTTCATGATGGAGTCTTCATCCATGTCCGTGAAAGAGATGATATCATGACATTATTTGGGATTGGTCATTGTCTGATATACTTCGACATCTGCTACTTCATCCTCGAACTCCTAGGGACTTAGTAAGGCTTCAATGAGTGCCTCCCTAAGATATACAGATAGGCTTAACACATCCAGGATTTATAGCTTTGCTGGTACTAAATCCAACAGCTTTAGAATATCACACTTTTTCTCTAAATGTTGTCATTTCAGAACTAGGGGTTACACTTTCATAAACAATTTAGGGGTTTGGGCTCTGGAGGTAAATGGTTTGGCTTATGTGGCTTGAGATGGTGGAGTTGTGGCCTTTTCCAGGTTTTTCTGAACTGGTTCACCATTATTCCTTGGGTGATTTGACATTTTCTCTTCCCTTGATTGATATTCCATGGTAACTGGGTTTAGATTTCTTCAGATGAGGCGGAGTATAATTTTAGTTATTGTTGTGTCTTCTAGAGGGTCCTTCCATGAGTTTCTGTGATGTTAACAGATTGACATGTGGAATTTTTAGGAATTTGAATAATTACATGATTATGCCTTCTAGGAAACCTCTGATCTCTTTGGAAGCTTCCTCAGGCTCCTCATTTGGATGTGAGGAACTCGGGTTCATGGTTGTAGTCTCCATCTGAGAAGGGGTCCATCAAGAATGTGGCATTAATAGAGCTGAAGATTAGTTATTGATATGACTATGTTTATGTTTGAATGTCTCTTTATGATGGTGTTGTTATGCAGGGTGGTGATCATTTACCATTTGGCAGGGTGGTGCCTGAAGGACCTTGGGACACCCTGAGAGGGGAGGGGTGAATCAACATGTTAAATTTTTCTTTTAAACTGAATTATATTATTCCCACGTTGGTAGAAACTAGTTTAACCTATATGATGGATATGATAACAAATAAAAAATTTACATGCAAACAGATGACACAACAATTTTTACATGGTTCACCACTGAGGGATACCTCAAAGGATCATACACCGACAGGTTTCCAGTCGTACCAAATTCCACTATTCTTCACTCGTTGTATATTAAAAAGATTTGGGAATAGTCACTCTGTCCCAGGCTCACTGCCTTTACAACTGTTCATGCATAGCCTACTGCATCCCTCAGGTCACTACCACTGACTCCCCCTAGCTCACTGCCTTTGGGGAAGTCCCACTCAATTTATAGACGTGATGGTCTCTTCATTATCGCTAATGAATACATCTTATGTTGTATGTAGATTCTCTATTGAAGTCCAACTTCCACTCGTAGACTAAACTCACTTTTCACCAAAGGTATTGGTCAAACTTCCATCTTTCTTGCAGCCCCAAAAATACTGGAGAGCTTCAATCCACACATGGGGTGCTTATCCAAGTTGACATTCATGTTTTAAAGATGGCTCACAAGGTCACCTCTACTACTTGTGCAACACTTGCTTGTTCAACCTCAAACTTGCATGACTCATAATATTTTCCTCCTAAACCAGTTTTGGCGTGCAATTTTCAACTATCGCACTTCTTCAAATCCTAGCACACAAGTGTCACCAAACCACCTGTGTGACACCTCCTTCACCAACTCCAAACATGGGAAACTCACCCCCTTTCATTCCCAAACCACCTTGGACACGCAATAAACAACTGTTGTGAAACTTCTACTTGTGTGACCCACAACCACTTACGTGACCACTAAACCTGCATGATAGAAGATCTGATTTTCACTAATTCTTAAATTTTTTGTGAATGAGAAGGGGTTGACCTCTATTTATAGGCATTTAGATACCCTGCGCGATGGCACACAAGGTTTCCCTCAGTGAGCATGTTTCGGCACGCAAGTCTCTACCGTGTAGGTCACTTGCGCGACCAAACATAAAACCTAGGCGCCCTTCTCACTTTTCCATATTTTCATATTTTGATCTTGAAAGTCATATGGAATGCAAGTTTCTTCTCCTCCAAGACAATGGTGCACAAGTCTTTTTTTTTCAAAACCACTTTTCTGCATTTGTCGATTTTCTGGCCCAAAAATTTGGAAACCACTTGAAAACGATTCCACCTTCAATACTGTTGTCTTCTTGAACTTTATGATCACTTTAATGGCACACAATCTGAAATTCCATTAAGGATTGAAAACAAACACAAACCATACTCCAATTCATACAAATAACAATCATGGTTCCAATTGTGCCCGTTGTACCATTTGGCATGGCGATGCCTGTTGTACCTTTTGGAGGGGCGGTACATGTTGTACAATTTGGTGGGGAAGTGCCCGTTGTACCATTTGGCAGGGTAGTGCCCATTGTTCAAAGTCTGTTGGCATGAAGTCCTAAATTTTAAACAATGACTTTGTCTTTGGTTTAGCATTTATTCTTTCTCTTTCTCTATTCCCTTCGAGCCTTTAGAGGGACGTAGAGTTGAGGAGGACAACTGTGTTACATTGGGAGCTTTTGGGCGCACGTTTGGTTGTTTCAACTACGTTTGTAGGATTCCATGGACTCAGATGAAAGTATTTTGTGTCATCCTATTTTTATGAATTTTCTATTTCTTACTGGAGACTATTTTTTATTTCTATTCCTCTCTTAGGTCTGAGGTGGAAACATACACCACATGTGCTAGTGGTGGGCCCAACATGACTTTTTTGGAATCCACAATATTTTGGCGGAGATACTTGAAAAAAAATTATTCCTAGATGGTATGTCCTAGTACTTAGAGACATTGACAATATTTTGGATGGTCTTCAAGACCCACTTCTTCAGATCCCTTTGGATCCTGTAGCCAGTGAAAGTTGCAATTCCTTGTGGCTATGAAATAGAAGCAGACCTAGCCATCTTGGAACGGGTAGACATTGTTTCTTCATTCTTTAAACTGATTTATTTTAGCACCCTATCGATCATCCTTCTGAGGTGGGGGTGGTTGATGGCATCTATGGGGTCCCATGTTTTTTGGTGAGGGCCTTGAAACTGGATCTTGTGTCGAGGGTGGCTTAAGCATGACAAAATCTGCTTAATCTTTTTCTGTTTGTTTCCGTGGAGGTGATGGGGCCACTCAAGAATTGATATTGGGCTAGTTCAAGGAATATTCTACCCTTTTGGAAATGGAATATAAGTCTCGGAATCCACTTTTATACTTCACTGGGATGAGCGGAATTCACAATTCATCATGGATATAATCTATGCACATGGTGAGCATCTCATCCTGGTGGAGAGGACAGTTCATGGAATAAGTTAGGCCTTTCTATCTAATAATGATGTATTCCACTCTTTCATTCTCTCAATGTTCACAGTTCATGAGATCACTAACTATTGTCTTAGGCAACATTGAACTAAAATGGAAGAGAAACATTCATTGTAGGTCCTTCTAGTCTAGTATTGAATTGGCTATCAGGCTAGTATACCATACAAAAGTTGATCCCTCTAGGGTTCGTAAGAAACACATGATTTTTACTACTTCTTTCTATTCCATAGTGCCCATCATGTGGTCACAATAATAGTGATTCTAAATTAAATGTTGTTCAGGGTCCCGCAATCAATACCGAGAATATGGGGTTTCCAAAATTTGGTGGTTGGAGAACATTTCTCACATAATTGGGGTAGGGTTTTCTCTCTAGTTGTATCGGAGCACGCCGTGCCTCCGGATATTCTAAATGAGCTGTTATTGGTTCGAAGGTATTCAAAATCCCATGATGCATTTCATGTCAGGATTGAGCTTGGGCTGGTGTGGAAGTGGCGAAAACTGGGTGTGCCAGTGCTGCTGGAATTTGTGGTCGACACCCAAACAAAGATATAATTTTTGGGCTTATCGGAATATATTCTGTATGTCATCCAAGTGGGGGTATGTCATGATGTCATTCTAGGGATGGGTTGTAAAACCTACGAGCTTGGATTCATTCACCGGGATGAGTGCCTATGGCAAGGGAACCTCTTGTGGGAGGACCTGCTAACATTCCGCAGGGGAGGACACATTTGACAACGTATGTCCCTCGACCAAGCTAGGCAATAATATTCCTGAGATATTTCTTTTCATTCTCCTTCTTAGTGAACCATTCCTCAAGAGTTAGGGATAAATTTTTAGGGGGATTATGAGGTGGATCATAGCGGACCTTGGATTTATTCTTCTCTTTGTATGGATTTCGGATGGGTGGTAATGACAGATTAATCGAGGGAGCACCCAAATTTAAGACTGCTCTTTGGTTCTTGGTATTCACACCATTAGGATTGGTGTGGGATACATCTAGGAGGGATACATCTTCACTTAGTTCCCCTCCATCATATCCTTACTCTATACCATCTTCTAGGAGATCTATGAGGTTTACATTTACAATGTTCACTGATACATACTACCTTGGGGGTGGTGTACTTGGTGTTGAATGGTAAGATGGATTTCTACATCCTTTTTTGGTATTTCTCCTTGCAGTTTGCGGTATACTTCGGGTTTCTTGGTGAAGATTGACCTGGAGGGATCCCTAGTATGAACTCATAACATGCTATTGTCTATAAGGGTGTGAACCATGAGAAGAGGTGGAACATGTGACTCCTCTGTTAATTATTCCTCCTAGATGGTAGAAGACAGACATCCCTTGTTTGGGGGATTGAGGAAAAAATTCCCTCATCCCTATGGACTGGGTTTGTTCTTGTTATTTTGCTGATGTGTTACATCCTAGATTTGTTGGTCCTATGGGGGTATTTTTATTTAAAAATTCCCCCCAGCCCTTTGTGAAGGTTTTGTTCCCGCATTTCGGTGGCAACTGTCGCTATTTCCACTCTTCGAATTTCACGTACTCCTTCACAGACATGATATGAGTATGGAACTAGGCATGTACGTAGTTTATGGCCTTTTGAAAACATGGTAACTACTTTCTAGTTGGCTTCTATTAGGTTGGAAGCCTGCTAGATGTTCTCGGTTTCCTGACTCAGAAGATTTTTTGATGGCTTGATCTCTTTGCTCCTAATGCTTTTGAGACTTACTCCGGGCTGGTTTTTTTGTGTATACCATCTTTCTTGAGTAGTAGTTTTATTTGAATGATGCCACTATGTGATGACGTTTGAGGATGTCATTTCTAATGCGGTTTCATAGAAGGAATTATGGGTGAAGTGTAGCGGTCCTTCTTCACCCCATCCATAAATGTAAACTCCAGTTGAGGCGTCACCAATGAGGTGAAAAAACTTATTAAGTGCATGGAGGCAAGCTATTTAAAGGTTTTTCTTCCACTGTTCTGGTTGTGGATGATGTTCAGATGGGAGGGCTTTCATGTCAATTAGATGGCCATGTTCCCCTATCTTGTTGACATGGTCTTAACACCCTTCATAGGTCATGAATTTTTCTTTCATCTAGCGAATAATCATTTATATATTGTGGATAATATCAGCCATACATTCTCTATAAAACTCTCATAGTATGTCAAAATAATAACTAGTCATAGTCCAATCCATCACTGGTATATTATCTGTATCTAGTTGTCTTCTCACAAGCAACATGTCCTATTGTTGTTCGTATGGGGGCTCCTCTACATGATATTCCTAGCTTGAATGCATCATAATAATTTCATTCCTAGAAACTAAGATGGTGGGATCCTCATTGTTCTGACGATGGTGCAGTGGTGGAATAAAAAATGAGCATGGCCCCAGTTCATCCTTGGGTTCAGAAAGAATATCACTCATTATAAACAGAGTTCCTAATGGGTCTGATTCCATCATTCTAATCACCTCAACATAGAAGGGATTTCTCATATTTTTTCCGGTAAGGGGAGGACCTTCCTGCCAGTATGAATATTGATTCTGGGGAGGACCTTTGTAATTAGTGTTTCAATAGTGAGAGATACTATTGCAAATTGTTGCATGACTGCAAGAATTTTTTTTCCAGTGTATTCCTTAGGGGTGACCTCCATGGAGGGATACAACGAGGAGAGGACCATCTTGTTGCTTGATTTCACCAATGGGAGGACCATCTCGATGAATGTTGTGATGGTGAGGACTAATATCACGGCTTGACACCTAGATGCATGGAGAATTTTTGCAGTGATCTTCTTGGAGAGGGCCTTCAGGATGTACTGCAATGAGGGGAGGATCTTATTGTTTTTTTGAGGTTATAATGTAGAGGGCCTTCATAATAACTTCTATTGTGGTAAGGGCCTTCTCAATGACTATCATCATGGTGAGGACTACAATCATGACTTGATGTACAACTTCAAAGAGAATCATATTTGTAGTTTATTCCCTAGGGGGGCTATAAGGGTCAATGAAAGCAAGAGAAGGACCTTATTGTTGTCTTCTCTTCAGGTCGAGGGGAGGGCTACCCCGATACACATCAGAAGATAATCTCTCGTGATTGATCATTCTTGGCCCACGGAGGGAGCCCCCGTGGGTGGCCTGGGAAGGACTTTCAGAACTATTGGTAACGGTATTGCGGGGAGAACATTCACAACTACTATTTCCACTTCCATAATTTGGTGATGGGCTGACAAGGTCATGAGCCTTTATTGATATATCATTGAGGGAATCAAGAACATCAACTTCCAACAGAGCATGATCATGTATGTACTATTCATTTTCTAGTTACATTTGGAGAAATTTATTTTTGAGCACTCTCTGGTAGGTAACTGAGGCCGTCTATTGTTGGTAATGACGTTCATATACGAGTCCATGTCTTACTGTGTCTTGTGATAATATTAGGATATAATGAAATACATCATGATTTTTGGTAGGGATATATTCTTGACCTAGATCGGCCACCTCGTTCGACTGGCGTTGCCCAGTTGGAATAGGTATTTGTCCCCTATCCAGTTTTCAATGTATTGCGGGTTATTTTTGTCGAACCTCCTAGATTAGAGAAGAGATGCATAACTACTCCAAAGTGACTGAATCATTTTGTCAGTGAGTCGTTACATTCAAAAAAACTTTTTTGTGGGCCTGATTTCTCACCTTTTCCACTGATGTAATAAGGTCATGACATGTTTGGATGATATGTTTAGGGATTGACATCTGATCATCCATCATTTCTAGGATGTTATGAGATACATCTTTGGCAGAAATGGGTATGAAGTCCCATTCCGATATTGGAGCAGGAGTTCGAGCCTTCTCCGGTCCTCCATGAGTTATCATTAAATATTGGAATCTCTCATGTGCTGTGAAAGAGGAATGAGTCTTCCACCAGTCTTCTTCTCCACTTTCCATTGTATTTGACTTGTGGTCACTATATTCATGAGCAAGAATTTTCATCTGCTCATTTTCTGCTATATTTTCCTCATAGGTTTTGTATGCATCCACATGAATTGAATCTACACATATTTTCTTGCCACCCTATTTGGATGATGGGATTGATACGCATTAGTAGGTATATGTGCATATTTATAGACATTGTCCGCCATATTAAGATGATGGGCTTTTTGTGTGTCTGCATATATCTACATATGTCTGTATTTTTTTACTCTGATTACCCGGTGGGGCCAATGAGCGCTAGTATGAATATGCGTGTGCTCGTATTGTGCCACCCTATTTCTGTGGTGGGCTTGAGTGGTTGGTCTATGTTGTGTATATAATCGTTAAATGTTGCGTGTTAGTATGATGGAGTTTATCATTAGAACCCAAGGTAATTGAGTGTCTCCGATTATATAGTTTCATCCTTTAGCAGGCAGCCCAAGAGGGCCGAGTCTCCTGGACTTTTGTAGGTGCCCTTGGCATAAGTTCGTCTTCAGTGGGAGGAGGTCTGGTTGTCTAGTGTCGGCGACAATGCTCTTTGGAGGGGTACATGAGTAGTACCACTATGCAGTTTAAATGAAGTTATCAGCATCAACTTCTTCTGCCTCCCTAAGTTATGGGAGGTATTGGTTGTCATGTTCTAGGGATAGGCTCTTGAAATGGTTTGAGATGACCATCGAGGCCACCTTGTTCTAGGGTTCCGACAACGGATGACAAGTCTTCATATCCTAGAGGGTCTGTATCGCAGCCTCTATTGTGGGGAGAGTACCATTTCGGTGGTACTCCCTGATCAGCATGTTTGATACCCTGCATTGAAGATGCCGAGTAGGTGAGGGGGCCCTTCTCATTGTTGGGACCCCAACCGCCTACATGATTGATGATGCACATGTCTGCATCTATCATCAGGATGTCATTTGGATCTAAGGTTGCTCTATAGGAACTTTCAACATACATATCAGACGTATATATGACAAGTCCTCTTCAAATTAGATTTATTTTCAACATATTCATATTTGGTGATTCAGCGTGGAACCCTTCTTTGTTTTTTTTTGTTGTTGTTGTGGGGAGAAGTGTCTTGAGTGGGGTAAGACCACAACCTTGGTTAACGATTCACGTCGGGTTCACCATTTTTGTTCCACCTTCGAGGTTCCTCATTTGTTTCATACTAGGGAGAACAAAATAGTTTTACGTGTAATGTACTTTTTCCTTTAATCATTTGGGTAGATCTTGCCCATTGGTTAAAGAGTCACTTCGGGTTCACCATTTTTTGTTCCACCTCCCATGTGGCACATTTAGCACCTACCGGAACAATCAAAATGGACCAATATGCAATGTACTTTTGTCTTTCATCATTGTCATAGAAACACCTCCTTGGTTAAGGATTCATGTCATGTTCACCATTTCTATTCCGCCTCCGAGGTAGCGCATTTGGTGTGTATCGAGGTGAAAAAAATTGCCCTACGTGCAATGTCCTTTTGTCTTTTATCTTTAGGGTAGACTCACCACCTTGGTCAAGGATTCATATCTGGTTCACCATTATTGTTCCGCCTCTGAGATGGTGTATTTGGTGTGTACCTGGCCAAACAAAATGGGATGACAAGCAATGTAGTTTTTTCCTTTATCATTGGAGTAGAAATGCCACATTGGTTAAGGATTGACGTCAGGTTCACCATTTGTTTTCTGCCTCTGAGGTGGCCCATTTCATGTGTTGGTGAAATGGTCCGACAAGAATAATCACCCACCTCCTTTTCCATAGATGATTTCTTGTCAAATTATTCATTTATTTTGTTATAACGCATTCTATATCATTAACTTTTAAAGTAGCTTGGATTATCCCCACAGGGATTGGGTAATTCACCCCTTTCACATTGAAAATGTGATGCCGTAGTCAAATGATCCCCCAACGGTAAAGGGTTCAAGTTCTTGTGCAATCACTCCTTCTTGGATATAACTTCCTTGGATGGTCCCCAATGGGTTTTTTTTGTGGAGCCAAAAACACCCAACAACATTGGTATCCATGATTAATGGACCTTCATTCCAAAGGCAGAAACTCTCTAGATGAAGATTTGTTCAACGACACTTAAAGACCCTATTTGTTGAGAGGATGGGAATTTGAGCTCACCAAACCCTGTCTGGGGAGGATTATCACCTTTCTCAAGACTCCCTTGTAGATTTAATTAGATTTCATATGTTCATGAATAGATGGTTCATTCTCTAAGATTGTGTCCATGGGATACCCTTGGATTTCCTGATCATCAGAGACATGCATATATTTAATGTGATAGAGGTTCTACTGACATGATCCATACAATAAGGTGCTCTAATGTTTATCATCAACTAGGGGGACATAAGGTGACTGGATGTTGGGACCATACCCATTATACCAGTTTCCTACATATCCTTGGGGGAGGAATCCAAACCCTAGTAGTTCGGATCTATGTGGGGCTTATGCAAGGAAGCTTCCCATTTGGGGGGGGGACATGGTTAGGTGGACAATTTTGGATGGGAACCCTTTTGAGCTCAAGCCTTCAAACAAGAATCTTGCGTATCTTAGTTTGAACAGGAATAAGATTTCTCATAGTTCAGAGTTGTGTGGAAGATGTAATCATCACATACCTGTAATCCCATGTGATTCATTCTCGATGTGGGAAACAAGATGATGTGCAAGATCAAACCAACCACATGATTCTTCTCCTATTAGTAGCAGAGGAAGAGCCTATGGTAGAAGTGGCCAGGGTGATGGTGGGAGAGGGCACAGAGTGATGAGCTTTCACTTTTAGATGAAATTACAGGTCATGTGGTATATCATCAAATGATTGGGGACATACCACAGTGTGGGGGCCCTGGAAAACATTTCCAGAAGGGTATGAGTTTCTTCCTCATCAAAATGAGAAGCAAACATAGCCCCTTTGACTGATCACCATTCCTTATTGAATGAAAAATAAGGTTAACACCCTTAACCCTGATAAAGGGGAAGTCCACATCGACATCCAAAGGTTGGAATCTAGGTAACCATGGGAATGTAGAGCCAATGATATTCCTGAAGCCTAAACTATTTTAGGGAGATCCATCATGACTCTGCTTACCATGGGTATGTAGACTCAATGGGGCACAATAATGCACCCTATGGTCTGATCATATGGGTCTGGCGGCTTTGGTGGATGATCTAGCCTGAAGTTGGGGGACTGGTTCATGGAGGTATCATAGAGGAAAAAACGATAGTGGAGGGGTGATGTTAGAACTAGTGGAAATTATACCTGAAAACACCCCATTCTGTATATTATTTTCTTATGCGTGTAGAGAGGTCATCCGTGTATCGATGCGATACATGGGCATGGGTATGGAATACCACAAACCATAGTGGTATGTGGCTCATCTCTCCACTTTGGTTTCATCCATCTACTGATGTATTATGCGACACTAGGTTCAATCCGAATAGCGGTATACTACACAGAGCACCATATTGACAGAGGGTTTGGTGGATCATTGTTCACGGGGAGTTCATCTGAGATAATTATGTGGTTCATGTTTCAATAATAAGGAATGAGATTGTATTTTTATTATTAAATTTTCCCATTTTATGGTTCGTAGCTAGTTGTTTCTGTGGAGGGAATGGTTTGAGATTCGGGGTTCGCAGATGAATAAAAACTGGAGCCAAAATCTTCTTCGAACTCTTTGCTAAATCATCTGAGCCCCCTTTAGGCTTTCTTCATCATCACCCATACCTCCCTTCTCAGTTCATTATGTTTTTATTTTATAGATCATCAGTGAAATTTTATATATGAGCATATGGCACCATTTTCAGAGGCCCATGAAGAGATAATGTTACATGAAGAAGACTCAGTCATCCCCAAGGCTTGCAGAGACCGTGGTTCGAGATCATGGTTTTCGAAACCCTTCCCATTCGCCTCATCTATGAACTAATGAATTTACAGGATGGTACATGGATTTCTTCATCGCGCATGAGTCCTTCTGCAACACAGTTCACGATCCACTGGATTCACCGGCCATCGCTCCGCAAGCCAGTGCCTCACAGATCATTCCACATACTCGGTGCTTTGTAATCTAGGTAGTCTGCAAACCTTTACTGGTGATGGTACATAAAACATTTTAAATCCATTGAAAACATGAATTTCATCATGTTTCTTCTGAAATTTTCACCAGAACTTGAGTCCACTCACCTTGATTGACTTTTAGGAGTTCTTTCTTTCTTCTACAAAGTGATTGTGGGAGTACTTTATTCCCTTAGAGGATTTTTCAAGACCATAAAACTCGCTAGAGGAATATTTTCTCTCTCTTATTAAGGATGTAAACCTATGTAGGTATGTTTTAGAACCTTTTTATAGCATAGAGTGTATCCAAGTAACTCAAAAAAACCTAAGGCTTCCTTGTTTTCTTACATGATCTGATATTAATTTTACGACTTCATAAAATAAAATAAATACCATTCATTCATTTCAAAAATGATTATTTCTTTCCTTTTAAAATAAGAAACCATTTTTATTCAAAAACATGACTCTTCTACAAGATAATAACCAAATGGATTCTATAAAATCATTTTAAGACGATTTTATGGGTTTGAAATCTATTACAAACCAATTCCATTTTTCCACAATTCATTTTCAAATTTAAATTAAATAAATTAATTGAAAACATTTCCAGAAAATCCACAATTTAAATTCATAAAATTTAAATCAGCCAATTTTCACAAACCCATCCCAGTTCAATAGAATTGGGGGTCTTCCAAATTTCTATGAAAATACCATTTAAAATCTCACAAATCACTAGAATTGGGTTTTATCAAATCAAATGAAAGAAATTTTATTTAATAGAATTTAAACCACCAATTGAAATAAATCATCGAATACAATGGTAATTAAATTGTTTAAACTGGGATGGAACCAACTATATCTTCTCAAAACACAACACTCGCAATGGCACACATCAATGAGAATGAAGGAGTAGAAGACGTCAGAACTCAACCAATAATCAAGATCTAACACTCTAGGGAATAGATCCATAAATTCCTAGATAATCTATTGAAATCACATAAGTGGAGAAAGAGATAAACTCAAATAATGTGGGAGAACACTCAACTAAGAATCACACCGAAAGTGAAATGATGATTGAAATACAAACGAGTGGATCCAGATGGAGGGGAACCTCTGAAAAATTATTAAAAAGGGTTATGTTTTGAGATACAAGAGGTTTGGAAATAAAAAGTCTAATTGAAACTCCAAAACATGTGACAAAAAGCTGAGTGTGGGTTGGGTCATGACGTATACCTCCATAGTCACGCAGTGTAGTCCACATTGGATATGTTACTCCAAAAAATCATCACCTCAGGTTAAAAACTGGGATTTCTTATAGTCAAGTCAAGTGGGCCCCATTCATGATGTGGACCATAGGTGCATGACGTGTACATACTCTATAGCAACAAAAAAAACTAGAATACCACTTCTAAGAACATTGAAACAAAAAAGGGCACTTATAAAAATGAAAAGGTTACCCGATCAAGGTAACATGATGTTATAGAAAACACTCTAGAAAGTTATTTCTAATATCAATGTTCATTTAATATCCAAATATAATTGTTCTCTGATCTTATTGTATTTCATCCTCAATTATATCTCTATCTCTCAAATAAATTATTCAAATCATTATAATAGATTAGAAAGTGTATTATTAATAGGTTTTCCCCTAACCTCATTTGTAAAGATCATTATAAGATATCCAAAAGTTGATTCATAATGAGTTGGCATCATGAAAACCACTCTTCTACACATATACTTATACAAAAGGTTCCCACTATAACAAAAGTGACAGATAATTTTCTTATCTACAGATGAATTTATTGCAGATTCCAATAACTTTATCCATTAGGTATGATATTATTGGTCTCATCAATGATCAATGTATAAATAACATAAAACCACCCATCCCAAGGGGAGGATACAAAGGCACTCACACCGAGATACTTTTTACTCCTTTTACCAACCCATGTTTTATTCTTATTTTATTTTTTATATTAATATTTATTTTGTTCTACACATAAAACTCAAAATTCATAATTATATAAATTAGGTGATCTTATATATAATATACATACTCACTAAATTAGTATTAAAAATAATATTTCAGTACATATTAAAATTAATGATTTATCACCCCAATATTAGTTAGTATCAATTTTAACTTTAACATTTTCATTACATTCAAAAAAAAATTTACCCCTTAATTTTCACTTTACTCTGACCAAATAAATCAAATTATATATACGAAAATATGATTCATTTTTTGTAAATATAAAGGTTTTTATGCACATTGGACATCCTAATACCTTTGTCTAGATTATAATAATCCTCTCCATATAATAATAAATGTTTTTTAAAAAAAATGTAAAACATATAACTTGATTTTATTTAGAAAAATTTGAATGTATTGTATTTAAAATTCATTAGGGATATAATTTGTGGTTGATTTTTTGGATATAACTAAATCTGTTAAAAAAAACTATATATCTTTAGAGTATTAAAATTTATCAAAATAAGAATCTAGTGATTCCCAAAAACATAAAAAAAATTTATTAATGGGAATGAATATATATATTACAATATTAGACTATATATATTTTCAATTTTGTTTTATTTATTAAGAACCGGAAGGAATATAATTTTTTCTTTTAAAAAATTTCATCAACTAAGATTGACCTAACTAAAATATTAACTTCATCCATTAATGTTTTTTTAATGATATTACACAAGGAATAATTAAGTCAAATGTTACTTCTCAAGGTCTTAAATTAAAAATAGTGATATATATATATGTCTGTTGAAAATATAAAAAATATTAAATGATAATTAACAATGCAGATAAATTATTTAAAAAACAAGTTATGAAAATGTACTTAATGTATACATTTAGAAATGATTCCCCCTATAATTTCTCTTTGAGAATTTCATTTACATTTGTGAGAAAAATTATGTTGGTAATGGCCACACTATACATTTTTTTCTTCATATTCAATGTATGATGTATTTTTATTATGTAATGCTATATATATATGAAATTGTAATATTAAAACATCAGTTAATGAAATTGGTAGTGTAAATGTACTCTTGGAAGTACCCTTAAATATATTAGTTAATCCTTTAAATTATCTTAACTGAACCATCTATTTACCCTCTTGTTTCTCCTTATATTATAACATTCTTCATTAAAGGAAAAAGTTTCATTAATTTTAAAAAAATTACATATAAATTAACTAGAAAGGATATACCACCTTATTACGATGATTATTTGTAAGTCTAATTGGTCAAGGCAAAAAAATTCCATTCGAAAGCTCAACTATGTGAAGATCAATATCCTCAAGGGGGTTGGTGTCTTGGAGCTCATATCAAGATCTAAGTGAAACCCAAACCTGACATTATTTTTTAACGTTGTTTTTTGGCTATAATAACCACTTGGATATTATAAAATTTAGCTCTCAAAAAATAAGTTGATTAGTTACTGTTATATATAAATCATAAATAATTTCACCCTCTATAATTTTCATATAAGGGATATGTTATTAGGTTGTTCTATTTTTATTAGGTATAATTGTTTTTGACCAAATTGTATACCTTGGGTAAGAAAAACCTTTTATGGGAATAACTAAAATCAAAGCTGGGGATGTAACATAATGTTTTTTCTAGACTTTTTAATCTTATAATCAATCATTGAAAAGAAATTGGTTCATTGTATCATCAAACCAAATATCACTCTATGTTAGAGAATATAACTATGCCTAATTTCATTTTTTCATCATTTTCCCCATTTTTGAGATGACTCAAACTTCTATAAATGAAATTACCTTTTTAAATGGATAAATTCCACATATATATTGTTGTTTTAGAAAAATCATGCACTAATTTTGCTATTTTTTAACCATTATAAAATAAATTCTATCTAATTTAAAAGATCATTAAGCATCCTAATGATTGATAACATAGTATTTTCATAGTGACCGTTATGACAAGAAATTTTATGGATTTGATGATGTCTAATTGACATAGATGAAAGAATATATGCCCATAAACAGTAGGATCCTACACTTTGAAGCCCATTTTTGGATCTCCAGATGGAGAATGCATCACAAGGATTTCTCTTCACCCAGTTGAATCCGAGATTCAAAAAATAAAGAATGACCAATTCCATTTATAGGAGAAGTTCAATATTCTCATGATCACAACCCAAACAATGTTCGATAAACCACCCCAAGAAAGTACCATCTTTTCATAACATACCCTTAGAGGTAATTCTAGTGTAATTTGGGGTCATATACATAGACCCT
Source organism: Viscum album (assembly GCA_963277665.1). Taxonomy (NCBI): domain Eukaryota; kingdom Viridiplantae; phylum Streptophyta; class Magnoliopsida; order Santalales; family Viscaceae; genus Viscum; species Viscum album. Next base: position 71,332,407 of record OY728149.1, read on the forward strand.
TATAATATGAAATTTTATATTCTATTTTATAATAAAATATCCATCCATTTTTATAATTAATTTCAATATACCATTATATTTGAGTCGATGAAAATTATAGTTCTATATAAATAACCCAAAATTGTATTTTTTTGAAAATATATAGTTTAATGAAAACACGTTTCTTGATGAATAAATTTATTATGAAATAATTATTTTTAAATATAATATAATTATTAATTATTATTTAATTATGTGAAAATGATAATTTAATTTAGCAAAGTCCAATAAAGTCATTATAATGGTCAGAAAACTGTTATTGTAATAAAATAAGTATTTTTTTAAAAAATGCTGATATTTATTTAAAAGATTAATTTCTAATATTTAGATAATAATTTTGGTAAAATGTATATCTTTTTTCAAAATAGGTTTCTAAAAATGGAAAATTGTGAATTTTCCATTTTTTCCAAGTCTGTAAATTTTTTTGATAACAATTAAATACAGTATAAATATGTGGTATGAATTATGACATCATAATTGTGAAACATGGATGTAATAAATACTATAAAATGAATTGATGACAAAATATTGGTTTCCAATTTAAATTAATATGTCTTTTAGTTATTTGATCAATTTTATAAACCCTTTAGGTATCCTCCGAAACCAATATTATATTATAATGTTTGAAAATAATTCTTTATAAAAATTTTCAACATCCACTTCGCCATGTTTATTTGTTGTATGATTTAGGTTCATATAATTATAAAATATTTAAAACCCCATCGGTTTGGCTGAATCCATAGAAAAACCATAGGAAGGATTATTTGTTTGATTATTTTATCAAACATAGTACAAAAGCAATGTTTACAAATAATTAAATAATCCCTTTATATTTTGATATAAATACCCACCCATCCTATCACTTATCTTCACTCAAAACAATTTCATAATCAAGTCAATCTCACTCTACCTCTGAAAATATATCCTAAATGGTTCAAAAGCTCTTAATAAGATCATCTCAGTAATTTAGAATCACCCTCTCAAGGTAAGGGATCATCTCCTCTTCTTTATTCCAGTAATTTATTTGAATTATTCCCTTTTAATTTTTAATTTTTCATATTTCAATATTTTATATGAATATATAAATACAAGAATTATTATTTTAAAGTAATTATATACCACCCTTAACTCTCATTAAACACTTCATTGGTTCATTATATACACTTTTTATGCTGTCAAACTTATCTGGTGACTTTCCATTCCAAACATTTTAGTTGTGAATACCCATCCCCATTTGTAGTCAAGGGTACTCACCAAGTTATTAATACCCTTCATTAATTTGGACTTTATATATGTATCCCACATTCCTTAATCAAACGTTTAAAATTGATAAATAAATTATTATTGTTAAATGATCTATTTGGAATACAAATTCATTTATATGATTGGAATTTGATGTCTAGGATCAGAATTATACAACCCTCCAACACATTGGGTATTTATTTATCAAATAAGAGCCCACGTACAGAAAATGGGTGGTCTTCCCAAAACACTATATTATTATGTATTTGTTTTTATCCTTGAAGTATGTTTATGATGTCATGTCTTATGTTGTTACCACAATCCTATGTTTCTTTAATGTTATCATGGTTTGATGTTCATATTTATTATTATCTCCCTATATGTCAACTTTATATGCCACTTGTATAATTTTAATCATTTTAATCATTTATTATTTCCTTTTTTGGGATTTATATCTCACCCCTTTCTTATGTACATAAGAAGGTTTTCCCGTGTATTTTTAGAAAATTGATGGATTTTAAGGGCATGTTGGGATGTTTTTAAATATTGTTTTTGTATACCCATTTAAAATTATAATGTTATATATAAAATTGAACAACGCCTCTTGGAATCACTATATTTTGTGAATTTATTAAGAGTAAATTTATGTAATAAATCATCAATTAAGGTGGATTAACATATAGTTTTTCATAGTTAGTATCATAGAAAGGTCCAGTTATTTTTTTTTATTACAATTAGACATCCACAAGAATATGAATAAGAATAGGAAACCATCACCTAAATTTTGGAAAAGTATAATGTGATTGGATTACATGAAATAAAGTCCCTTTCTTAATACTATATATGGATATAGATCATGAACATTTGTACTTAGGGGATATAGGATGACTTCCCAAGTGAGAATCCCAACCAAATGGGAGAAATAATTCAGAACTTCAAGATAATTATTTCTCAAAATTACTTATTTTATGTACTTAATGATGAATTAGGAGGAATACCCACACCCCCTAAGAAAGGTAATGTTTAAATTAAGAACTATATGAATCAAAGGCCACTAAATTTCAATGGATCTGATGATCCTTTAATCACAGAATAGTGGATCAAATACATTGAAAAGATTATATATCCTTCTACACTCAATGATAGAGAAGGATATGATGGTTATTTATTACATGGATGGATAAACATATCAGTGGTGTAGGTTAGTAAAAAATATGAAGCCTAATGATGGAATTAATGCAATATAGTGGAAATAATTACAATAATCGTTTTCTAATAAATATATCCTCAAACTTTCTTAATTAGAATAGATAGGTATGTTTTTGGCCTCACAGAAAATGATAATGAATCCCTTGGGATTTATGAGCCTAATTTAAGAATAATTTCATTATAAACCTTCAAATTTTCCATTGATGTGAAAGTAAATTTTTCGACTTATTTAGAGGGATACAGATGAATCTATGAAAATACATAGAGATATTTTATTTTTATTTCTATGTTGAAATTTTTTGATTTCCCATAAAAGTTGATATGGAGAAAAAAATATAAAGGGACTTATGGGTATAGAGATAGAAAAATGATAATGAAATTTAATTTTTATCGATACATGGTGAAATATCATAGGGGTAGGAAATTCTAATATGCCACTTTTCAAAAGTTTGGGAAGAATCATGAGGGAAATTTCATAAAGTGGATAAGGACATTCTTTATGTGTGGGAAGGAAGGGCAACTAGAAAGAGAATATCATTGGGTGAAACCAACCAATGTGATGGAATAGAGGAACAATCATGTCAAACCTAAGCCTATTGTCAGATGTTTCAATTTCAAGGAACACCAACACTATGGAAATCAATGAACCACGCCATGTTTTGTTAATTATAGCCAACAGAAAAACTATAAATGCCTAGAGAGAAACTAAAATATTATGTCATAACAACTATTGAGGTGGATCTTAATAATGACATGGTGATAGGTTTTCCAGTTATTCATTAATGGAAAAACATACTATTTGATTCTGGTTCAATACATTATTTCATGTCATGTATGTTTACAATACACACCACCACAAAACCTTAATATGGAAATATCAGTGAAATTTGAAAATTGATAAATAATTTCATCCCATTCATATAACTCATCCAGATTCCATATTTTTTGGATTAAAATCTTAGAAAAACTTGTGATAACCCCATTTTTGAAATTTGATGTTATTTTATGAATGTATTATATTTCATTACATATATCAAATATAATTTTTAAAGAGAAGTAAATCACCATATGTAATACAAATCAATCTTTGATTCTATATAATTTCAAGGTAGAGGATGAAGCTACTTTGGTGACATCATATCAAGAATGGATATTACTAAATTATGGGAAAGTATTTGAAATGAAAATGATTGTGACTAAGGAAAAATTCATCCTTGATAACATGACAAATTTAAGGGAATATGGTGACATGTTTCAAGAATAATTTCTTTGACTTTCTCCATGTCACGAGGTTGAGTTATCAGTAGTACTAGTTCTCAGAACTTTAACAATATCCAATACTATATATATAATGTAAAGAGTTTAACAAGAAGTTATTAATAAGAAACTATATGAGAATATTTATAAAGGATTTATGCATTCATGTTCCTCACCATGTGGTGCACCAGTCATTTCATCACGATTATAGATATTTTAATGCACCTTGATATTAATTATAGTGAGCTCAACATGATCATGATAAATAAAAAGTTTCTTCTTATAATGATTGATAACTTGTTATATTGGCTATGTGGATCCGAATAAATCTTTAATTTGTATATTCAGTTGAGATATTATAATTTAAAACTGAATTAGGAGGATATCCCCAAGTCTACTTTTCTTATACGGTTTGGGTACTATAGGATCATACTGATTCCATTTGGACTCACTAATTCTATAAATATGTCCATAGACTTAATTAATAGATTCTTCATGTATTACCTCAACAAATATGTTGTATTCTTTATAGATAATATAATTACATACCCACAGAAGGAGGAACATGAGGAGAATATATATGTCGCATTAAAGACCTTGAAAAAAAGAAAATATTCATGTTTAGTACATTAAAAGTGATTCTTGGATGGATTAAGAAATATTATTTGTATATGTTGTCAATTGTAAAGGAATATTTTCGCATCCTCTAAAAACATAGGCAATTGAAGGGTAGCCTATACCAAAATCTATTTTACTTGTAAAATCTGGGTAATGTCAATGAATTTTGAGAAATCGCTCACAATTATCAATCCCTCTATCCAATATAACTCAAATGGGGGTGAATTTTTTTAGGATTGATGAATGAAATAAGTTATTTTAAGTATTATATAAGTTGTTAGTCACTACACATGTTCCCTCATTACCCACTAATGGTGAAGGATTTTTAATCTACAATGATTCATCTATGAAAGGTTTGGGTTGTGTAATCAAGAAATAGGAATATTTTATGTAAAATAACCTATCCCAATTAAGTATCCATGAGCAGAACTACCCAACCCATAATATAAAATTGGCTTCAGTCATCTTCACATTAATGAATTTTTGACAATTTATCTATGGTAGAAGGTTGATATATATATTGATAAGAAAATCATCAAGTATATATTCACTCAAAAGGATATCAATATGTTCCAATGAAGATGGTTAGAGATGATAAAGTATTATTTTTGTAATGTATTACTTTTTGGGTAAAGAGAAGAAAGTGTAAAAATATCTATGTCAAAAGGATATCATAACCCTATACATGGTGTGGATTAAAATGGATTATTTATACATGTACATGTAATTAATGTACTTGGGAATAATAAAATACTCTTAATAATACTTTTTTCAAACAAATTCTCACCCATTTATTCCTAAGGGTATCCAGGTGGCTAAAAAAGATGATGATTGCTCCATAAAATGTTATCAAATATTCTAGATTTTAACTTTTATAAAGATAGAGTTAAAAGGTTTTTAACCCAAATATGTGTCCCATACAATCCATAACATAATATGGAATATCTGGATGATTAATGAATATCATCCTTTTCTTATTTATCTAAAAAATCAACAAAATGTATAGTGATTTGAGGAAAAACTTATCTTAAGTTAATATGAAGAATGTGATTGTGGATTTTATATATTGATACTTTCAATGAAAATAACTCAATTATGGAAAACAAAAGTATAATGGTATGAATCAACCATTGTATATACCAATATGAAAATGGGAAAACATATCCTTGGATTTTATCATAGGACTATCCAAGAAAACTAATGGAAATAATTATATCAACGAGGTTTCTGATTGTCATAAAAAATCAGTGCATTTCATTGTCATAAAGAAATATTTCACTCTCAAGAAAATCACTAATATATATATATATATATAACATAGTGGTAATACTATATGGATTACCACTCTCCATTTTGTCTCATTGAGGTTTGAGGTATACCATGAGGTTTTGGAGTAGCCCTGAGTAACCAATGGATACTGATTAATGTTTCAATATTGTTTGCAACCCTTTGACGGATGTCTAGTATGATATAAATATTAAAAATATAGAATAAAATTTGATATCATGCTAAATATATTTTGTATGTATGTTGGTATTAGTACCTTCCCCTAGTGGAGTTTCCATAATACAACAATTTTAATTTTTGAATTCAATTGGAACCTTATGATGATCTTCATGGGAATAAGTTTTAGATCACAACAAACTAGGATAAATATGTAGAGAATAAGCTTATAGGACTTAATATATTCTTTTAGATGATGGAAAATTCTCAATCCATTAAATTCTATACAAAATCAACACAAATTTGACAAAAACACTATGCATGCATTCATTGATGAGATATGGGGTTTGAGGTCATAGATTAGGTGTTCTTTTATATATCACCATGGATGAAATTAATGAGGTTTTGAACAATGAAAAGCTTATTATATGATACATAATTCACTTGGAGATCCTTAATCACATCAATGTTGTGAGCTGATGACTATCACTCTCTCCTATAATGTTTTAATTACATGATATAGTTCTTATATCCCTTTTTAGGATATAAATACTAGACCCCACACATGTACTAAATACAATATTGGTACCCTTAGAGGATGATCTTTGATATGAGGAGTAGTCAATAAAGATTTTAGATGAGAGAGAAAAATTTCTATGAATCTAGAAAACTCACCATGTCAAAGTATTGTCGTGGAACCAAAAATTGGAGGAGGCGACATGGGATCTAAAAGAGGTGATTAATAAGAAGTACCCTAATCTATTATATTATATGAAATATAATTTTTCGGGTGAAATTTTGGAAGGGGGAGAATGTGATTAATAAAAAATTCATAAATAAAATTCTCTCTTTAAATTAATAAATTCCTCATTAAGTAATGTGGTTATAGAAAACACATACAACACATTAGTTATTTTTGACCACTATAACGTATATTCTATCAGAATTAAATGACAGTTAAAAATAATAACCATTGACAATATATGCATTTTACAATGACCATTAATATTGGTATAGTATGGGTTATGATAAAGACTAATTGACATATATGGAAGAAGTGATGGCCAAAACTAGTAAGATCATACCCTATGAAGTGCATATATCCAAGCATTCTCAGGGAGATGGCTTCACTAGGAATTTCGTTGATGAATCGCTAGTCAAGATTCAATTACTAAAGCATGAAAAAAACAATTTACCTGAGAATTTAAATCTCATCAAGGTCAAGACCCAAATCACATTTTCTGAACCACCCAAAGAAGCTACTACCCTCACACACCATACTGTTAGGGAATAATCTTCTTTAATTAGGGTTATGTACCTATAACTAAGTAGTATGAATTGATAGATTATTCTTTTTAATAAAATAATGATCCCTTTTAATCATCAATTTTTATATTTAATTATGAATGAGTTGATGAAAATTAGAATTTGATTTCAATAAACCATTTTTTTTGGAAAATATATATATTTAAATAAAACATGTTTTTTGATAAATTCATTAATTTATAAATAAATATTATATTATTAAAAGATCCTTATGAAAAAAATATTTATTCTCGTGAAAATGATTGTATAATTTAATGATGTCTAATATAGTCATTATAATTGTCATTGAACTATTATAATTGTAAAATAATTATTTTTCTATAAATGAAAATTTTGATTTAAAAGTATAAGTTATAATATTAAAGAATTATTTTGGTAAAATAATTTTGATTATAAATTCATAATTTTCAAATTTTCCAATGGTGACTTTTTCAAAATTTTATATGACAGTTGGATTTTTCGGTAAATTATAAAAATGTATAAATATATCATATTAATTATAGTATTTATTATAAAATCATAAAAAATCAAAAGTAATTAAATAAATACTAAAAATGGGATACATAAAAAATATATGATTTCCATTTAAATTAATTTTTTTTAATTTATTTTATTAATTTTATAAAACCTTAATGAATCCACCTAAACTTAAATTATATTTTAATGTTTTAAAATCCATTATTTATATAAATTACTCACTTATACATACCTAAGTGTATTATTTTAATGATTTATATTGTTGTGCTTTCAAAAATATATAAAAACACTCATCATTGTTATAAATCATTCTAAAAAACTATGGGATGGTTGGTGAATTTTATTATTCTATCATACGGATTCCAAATCCTATGTTTAAAAATTAATAAAGAATTACCCACTCTTTTTATATAAATATTCCAACTTCCCCTAATTCAAATTAACTGAAAATACTTTTGAGAACGAATTTAATCTCCATATAACTCTCTAAGACCCTCCTATGGTTTTCCCGGTCTCTTATGAATTCCTTCTCAACCATTGACAAGATCCCTCTCAAGGTAATGCACCCTCTCCTCATCTTCCAATATTTTCAAGTAATTTATTTGAATTATTACCTTTTAATTTACAATTTCAAATGATGAAATGTGTTTTTAAACATAACATTATCATTCTTTTTCTTACCAATTAATAGGAGACCCCAATTCTCTGTCATCAAACCATTAGTTGATTCTTTATGCACACCCATTACACATTAGATGTTATCTTGTAATTTTCCATGTCAAACATTTTTGTTGCGAATAACAACCCCCATTTTCCAATCATGTTTATTCATATAGATTTACCTATCCTTAATTGACATGGTAATTCCATATATGTAACCCTCATTTTATAATTTTCATATTAAATTTGATGAGTAACATCCTTACATTTGTATGGTCTATATGTCCTACAAATGAATGTGCATGATATGAATGTGAAGGGTGTGCATAGAAATATATACCCATCCAATGAATTGGGTGATTTTATTTCTCATGAGATTCCATGTTTGTTGCATGTGAGTAAATCCTTATCACACTTGTGGTTAACATTGAATTTTTTTTATGATTTAATTTTTTATGTTGTTTCCATATTATTATTTTCTCTTGATGTTATCATACTTCAATGTTCATGTTCATGATTAAAACCATTATATGTCAACCTTATATTTATAGACCAACTCTTTATTATATATGTCCCCATGTTATAATATTAAATTTTATAAGATTGATGTATTTTAAGGGAATTGTTTTTGATATTTTAAATAACATTGCAATTTCCATGTTTACAATCAATATCTTATATATGTAATTACCAAAATACACAAGGCCACATGATCTTTTTCTATTATATTAAGTATAGAATTTTTAAAGAATCATGAATTGAGGTGAATTAAATTGTGAGTTTTCAGAGATTGTCTTGGGTTTCTGAAAGTATACATAGAGTGACACTATAAAACCCAAAGTTGTAACAAGACCATACTATTTGGGATAATTTAAATCCATTTAAATTATATTTTTATTTTGTATAGTATATGATTCTACATTTTTCAAAATAAATTGAAAATTATAGGAGAACAAGTAGTCATTGTTATGTAATAATACTTTAAATAATAACATATTTATATTATTTCATACTTACAATTGATTCATATAATTTATTTGTTTTTATCAACTATTTTCCCTTTATATTTACATTAGCATATTTCTATATCACATTCTATGGGATGTAATTTTCATGGTATTCCAATTCATCAATATATATATATATAGACAAAGGGACATAATTGTTTTATCCCTCACAAAACAAATATTACTATATATTAAAAAATATATAACATTTTGTCATGTAAATTACCCTCGTACACTAATTAAAGTAGAGTTACATTGGTTTTTACACATTCTATTTATTTATTTTACTCTTTTATTGTAATATAAATTAACTATTCTAAATAAAAATGATTAGTATGTGGAATTGAAAATAAAATAATACATATCACAATATACCATAAATTATTCCCCCTCCCAAAATCTACAAAATCATAATTCGATGCTTCGTTTGTTATTTGTGTGTGTATAGATAGTGGACAGTGATTTACATTCCCCCTAGTATCTTTAATATGCTGTTTAAAAATAACTATCTGAAATTATCATTGGGTCTTTCTAGAAACAATCAGTATGAATTTCATCTGAGAATATTTTAATATAAATGTACTCTTTATGGGATAATGATGAGTAAATAAATATTTAATTATATTTTTTTTCATTAAAATATAGAAGGTATATAATATTTTTATGTAATGTCTTCTAAAATTAATGTGCTAATTATAGGGATATCATTGTTTAACATATCATTTTAATTGGAATGTTCATTTGAGTACTAACTATAATGTTACAAAAATAAATTGGATTTTTGGGGTATATAGGTTTCTCACATGTGTTCTATCCAACCTTAAATTTTAGACCATAATTCATTTCCTTAACATTTTTTTAAAAAACAATCTTTCTACTCCACTTATATATTTGTTTTCATCCATATTTTCTTCAACTATTATCATTTGATTAATTTATTGAACACTTTTTTCTTTTTTGGCAATAGAGAGTTGACCCATCTATCGAGGATAAAAATCCCTTTATTATCTTTCCCTTTTATATATAACAACCCATCTATATTGGGACCATCATGACATGATTGTGACACCCAATGAAATTTTTTTCCTTAATTTAATTTTCATTTGTCCCTATATTTGTTATAGTCAATAATAGAATAATTGATCAATTTTTACTTGTAGGACTACACTATAAATACTTTTACTATCTATGATGTCATTATAACTGGATCATCCTTGTACCCATATTTACTAATGTTAACATTTATTAATTATAATTCATATATTTTATCATAAAAAATAAGTACATGGAATCTTTTATAGTTAAACTCCCATGTTTTTATGGTTCGAAAGTATAAAATAATCACATAAAAGAATTGTTTTCCCTTATAAATAATAATAATATCTCTTTGAATATAACTGTAACTCCATTATTTTGATCATAAAATGTTCATAATTGTCAATTTATAGAACATATAACTTTAAATTATATAAAAATTGTAATATAATAAATGTAAATGTTGTAATCTAGTTATATATTTAATTCGTTATGAAATTGAATTATAATTTGTAGATAAATCCTTAAAAATATCATCTTAAAACAATCCTATTAAATAATTATTATGTTTATTTGAAATCCATATTTCAACCCTTTATGTATTCAAATCATTTATAATTTTCTTTGAGGATTCTAAAATATGGTCAACCTTAATACTTTCATGTAAAATTTAATGGTGAGAATACTACTGCCCTATAATGGTAATTGAGACAGGATATCTTATTGAAATAAATTCAACCATGAGTGGACTCGAATTATGAGGTTTTATAAGACTAACACTATCCACATCAAATAGTTAATCATTATTGAAATCAACATCTTCCTTTGAAATATATCACTCTACAATACAACTGTTTTGATGACTTCAATTTTACATGTACCCTTTAAAAATATTCATTTACCATTTAATGGGGTACAACTATCTTTAATGTAAATTTCCACATATTCTAATCTCTCTAGATAAGAAATCTTTCATGTGAACCATTATATAAATGATTGATAGTGGGAATAAAATATCTGATGCATATTATATGATATTAATTTCCATTTCCTAACATGAAATCTTCATTGTGTCTATTACTATAATTTATATATCTTTGAAAAAGATAAAAATAATATTTATTTTGTTTCGTAAAATTTTGGTAGAATGCTACATAAAAGTAATATGTGATAAATCTTAAATCACAACATGAAAATCGCGTTATTTTAATCCCTTTAACTTAAAATAATTCATCAATATGAAATTATATATATTTTATAAATTCATTTATGAATATTTTATACCATTAAGGAATTTTTTAAACAAATATATATCTTACCAAGAAAGAGATTATGATTATAGAGGAATATAATCCCATCTTTCAACTTTTTGTGGCCAAAAATCCATCCTCATACCCATATCTATCATATTGAACATATCCATAATTCAATGCATTTTATCAATGGTGTATTTAGAAACATGTCATTAACAATATAACATATATATTTTTCTATTTTTATGTCATAATGAAAATTTATTGTATAAAAATAATTCCAATATGGTTATTTAATAAATTTATACTTTTTCCAACATATTTTCATAATAATTTTTAAAAGGTTTTACTAAAGGTGCTAAAAATACTATTTACGTTTTTAGGCCATTAATCACCTTCTAATATAGAATATGTTGTAGAATTTGATAAATTCTAATCATATTATAATGTCTAACATCAATATTTATTTCATTAGGATAAGAATTTATTATGTCAGAGATAAAATATCTTCAAGGAATGTTTCAACCTTCTTGATTTTGTACATTATTCACCAATGGACCACCCTATAATTCCTTTAAGGTTATATCCTCAAAATATTCCATAAGTTGGAATGTCATTTATTATTCCAAAAAATATAAATCTCAATGTGAAATATTTGTTTCTTCGATCCTCATACAATATAATACCTGAATCCCAAGTCAATTTCATATCACCAACCAATATATCCAAATAAACATCAATATCAATACTAAGTTGTTTTGGTCCTGATATAAGTAACAAAAACAGAATGTACTTATGATTTATTCCTAACCATGATGTAATGTTATTGTTTACTGGTATAAATCATAATTTACTATCAGTGATACTATGTATAACAATATGATTCATTCTATTCATAGATAGTGGATAATAGAGGTTTCTCACCTCCTTTATAAATCGAGGATACTCCTGATTGATTTTATTCCACTAAAAATATTATTGGAGGCGATGATGTCTACCATCGTTAATTCTTATATCTATATGACACAACAATTTCATTATAATATCCTTGATTCTATATATATTTCTAAACCTTGTAAAGGTTTCATTGTTCCATAAAACATTCTAATAACGTGATTTATCTTTATTATATCAATCTACACTAACTTATGGAATTTTCTAAATTATTCATTGTGTTTAGGAAACAATATATAGTCATTTAGACAGAAATTTATTCATTTAGAGATGATAACCATTGAAAATTACATTCATTTATTATCATACGCAAGAAAGGGGAGATTATATCTTATTACAACATAAAATTCGAGAGAGCAAGAATATCTATAATGTTTCGGGTGCTCTCTCTATTTGAAAATTTTAAATTATATATCATTATATGTTTAGTGTATTCTACTAGAAATTCTCATGAATTACTTGACATTTAGGTTGATCATACACATCATGCCCTTATATTATAATGTGAGAAATAATTATTAAAGCATCTTATGAAACCTATTTTACTTATAAAAAATATTTTTAAAATCATAAAGGTCATATCCAACTATATTTCATTTCCTCAATATGATCTCCACCATAATTAACAGTTGTAATCATATTATATGATCAATAAATCATAGTGTCATTATAGTCACTAGATTCATCTTTTGGTACCCTTATTTAGCAAACATTTTTAACTTTTATCTATTCTATGAATTATCAAGTGTTCATTAGACACATATAGAAAAATTATTCTTGAATAAAAATTAATGTAAACGAGGTCAATAAATTTTAGGAAGCTCATTTTCAAGATCTATTGAAAACATAATGAACTATTTAATATCATACTCATACACTTTCTTCATAATGTATCTATCCATCCATGTTTGATTCATATTCATCATATTTGATTCTATAATATTCTAATTTAATAAAAATTATATAAATATGGAGATGGTATTTATATAATTGAACATTTCTTACATGCATAAATTATATAAAGTATAACTTTATAATATATTAATATAAATTATAAATCATAAATAGGGTATATCGTTAGTATTTTCATATTTATTTTAAAAAATAATTGGATTTAAATGGTTTGTTTTTCAAAAGAAATGATACATCAAAATAATGGTTTTAAGTGGAACATTACATGAACCTATTTGAATGTTTTTTTATTTATACTTTCCTTCTTTAAAACATTAAATTATTAACATGTGAAAATATGGTTATGGATAATTATTTTTTCATCATAATTTTTTATTTTAATAAGTAAATTCTGACATTTTATATTGGATTGTTATTTTGGATGTTTATTATTCACTCTCATGTTATTATATGGCATTTAAAATTTTTAAAACTATTATTATCCACGAATTAATTTAACAAATTATTATTTTTTTCATATTTTCTATAATATGGGCCATTTATATAGATTTCAACATTTATAATTCATATTCAATGAACAAATTAAGTGGTTTTGTATTATTCGATTTATTACATTCCATAATTTATATATTTTCTTGCATAAATATGTTTTAATTATTCGAATGGTTTTATAATCTATAAAAAATGTTTTTTTTATCATTTTTGGGTAAGTTTCCTTGACTTTATATAGATTACATAAAATAAATTTCTATATCCTTGGTTCAAGAAAGGTAATAATATTTGATTCAAATTTATTTTTTTGTTATCCTGAGTCATTCTATTAGACCTGAGTTTATTTTTCAAAGAATGAATTTGAATTTTATTAATATAAATTGATAAAGAATTACTTTTTTTCATTATTATTCATTTAAAAGTAATTCAATTATTTCCACTAAAACATAAATGAATTATAATTCAACAAAAAATACATAATCTTGGTTAATAAATGAATATGTGATTCGATAGTGGCACAGTTGGAATGAGTAAAATGAAATGATGTGGTTCTTAAAGTTATATGATTTAATTAACTACATTTTTATATACTGAAGAGAAAACTTTATAGATAAATATTTTATTTATTTTCTTATATAGTTGATTATGGAATTGGATTTGAAAAAATACTTAAAAATTTATTTTTGTTTTAGTGAAGCTATGAAATTGGATAATTTATTTCATTAAAATTTTATATTTAAAAATAACATTTGACCCCCAAACTAAATGAAATTCATTTTTAATGTTAAGATATAAAGTCAACTGATTTACTCCCTTCAAATATGAGAAACATGGTAAGACAGTTACTTTGTTTTGAATCTTTTCCTTGGTAAACATTTTTTATTTTCTCTATTTAGTTTCAAATGTATAAAACATATTTTGATAAGGAACTTCTACATTTTACTTATATGTCCTAAATGTTGTTTATTCTGCATCTTATAATTATTTTGGATTGTTAATATTATAAATTGGTTATGACCAATTCAATACAAAATACCTATAATTGTATACTAACTGTATGAAAATGCCATCAAAACAAATCTATATATGCCTATTTGAGCATATTTCATACGGTTAAAACCTGAATTAAATATTTTGAATCCATGTGAAACTCAAACCAACATATAACCTTAATGAATTATAAAATTAGTTTATAATAAAAACTTACATTAAAAAAATACCAACCAATAACATCTTTAATAACCAAAAGATTTATAAATTAATTAAATCAATCCAAAATTTATCAGAAATCCATTATTACAAAACTATTGTAATTTATATGAAAATAACAAATAATTGAATTAAAATTAAAACTTAATGATGCTTTAAATGCAAAAAATAAACACCAACTCATAAAAATTAAAGAAAATTAAGTAAATTTTTCATTTGAAAACTATATCTTATAAAAAAATCCCTTTTGAAAGTATAGAAAAGATCATCATATTATATAAATACCATTCCATTCGGAGTAATTACATACAAAAAGCTTGAAACCAACTTTAATTTTGAATCATTGTGAAATTAACAACTAGTGTTTTGAAATTTATAGAATATAGTGGATGTATTTGGTCCCATTACAAATAATATTTTTTAACAGTTTCAATGAATAAATATGAGGAAGATGGTCAACATAACCCTATATTCTTTATACAGAGGATATTTTCATATGTATTTTTTTAATTAAAAATAAGAACTACCACTATTTAGTAATTATTTATTTGATATTAATTAACTCCATAACCAAAATAATAGTCAAATAATTATTATTTTTAAATACTCTAAATTATAATTTAATTAGAATAATATAGACATGCTCTGTGAATCATAGAACATCACTGTGGGTATTCTAAGTGCTAGTACATAGGAAGTAATTGTCTTGCATCTTTCATTCATCGTGAATAGAAATATTTTAAACATGAATGAATTCTTTTATTATTCTCTAAATCTTAAGAGGGATGAGGGGAATTATCACTTTTAATCAAATAGTTCTTTAAAATATATCTCTTGGGATTTTAGAGAATATTTTGTGGAGAATCCATTTTTCACAAGTCTCGGATTTTGTGAGATTATATGTATTGGATTTGATACATAGGGTTAATCGATTAGAAATTACAAACAGATCATTATCTAATTATTTATTCTATGCAAATAAAATGTCAAATAATAATAATAATAATATTATTATTATATTTCATGACATTTTCTAACTCATTAAATTTTTTAAAAACATATGTTTAATAATAAAATCAAATTTTTTTAAATGATATTAAAAAAAATGTCATTTCATTAAGACATTGACTCAACCCCTCAATCCACCTTAACATTTATTAAACCTCAATCAATAAATATTTATTTAAATAAATAAACATTATTATATTATTCACTCAATAAATAAATAAATATTATATTCACTATATCATGAGTAAATATTTATTTAAAATTAATCTCACATATATTCTAAATTTTAATAACCAAAGATTGAATTAATGTGATCAACCTAACTAAAATCATTTTTATTCTAAAAATAAGAAAAATATTTATTTTTAATCTTAAATTCATATATAATTTAACTAGGATTTTGTTTTAATTTTGTGTGTGAACCTATTTGATCGTTATAAATATCATTAGGTGAACATTCCTTGAGTCTAATATTTGCATAATGAAATATTTCAAGTAACCCAAAGGGAAATAATTTAATCTTGTTATAATAAAAAAGTAATTAAAAATAATACTATTCAATATAATACCTTTGTCTTAAAATCTCATCAAGAAGGTTTCATACATGTCTTATCAAACTATATGCTTGATTTAAATTTAATTTACTATTTAAAATGATCGTGTTTATGAATTTACAAGGCCTTGGACTTAATTAGAACGTTATATTTCAGTCCAAGTCTCGGATATATATCCTTCTATTGAGTTGATAGGGAAACATATTTTATTTACTTATTCAATAAATTTCATATCACATATAACTCAGCCAATGTATCCAAACTCCCTACAGGCATATGCTATCACAATTATAATCAATACATCAAAGTGTTTGATTCCAGGTATAAATTAATAATAATACCATACCTAAGGAACCATGAATATATCAACAAATACAAATATCCAGTAACATATATATCACTTACAATTCCCATTTATGAATATTACCTAGTGGAATTTCATGGGAAGAATCCTCATCTTAATACAAGCATCAAAGACAAAAAAATAAATCATCATTATTATCATGGAAAAATATTTAATTTAGACTATATGAAATATGTTAACAATTGTTTCATGGAATTTATAGTTCTCACAATATTGACGAAATACAATAACCTTTAAATATTCCAAACACTCTAAATATAATATAACATTAATTTTTTGAAAAAGACTACTTATCATGTGATCCGAAATTTTTTAATATTATATTAATTTAAAGTAAAAAAAGATAGTTATTTTGAGGTAACCAACAGCAATACATTTCCAATTTTACTAGAGAAAACTAATAATATATTTTATCCCACTAACTCTCACATTATATTAATTCTTATATAAGGAAAAGGCTTTAGTAAATAGGCCCACCACATTTTATTCTACGGATAATCTACGTACAATGACCTCACCTCTCTAAGACAAAATCATTAATAGATGATACTAATAAAGTATATGTTTGTTTATGTGACTTAGCTCTATATATTGGAACACCATACTAGTATTATCACAGTAAACTGTGATAATATCTTTACTACTACGATCCACATCAATCTCTGGGAAGAAGATGTGTGAACACGATGCTTCTTTAATAGTATCATAGGCTATAATTTACATGTACTTTGTTTTTTAATTGGAGACCATTAGGTCAATATAACTATTCCATCTCACAGATCATACATTAAATAAGAAAACCTATCTTGAAATTAATTTCAAATCATTTTTGTCTTTCTAAAAACCGTCATCTATGTATATCTGGGTAACGTTTTCCCCATGTAATTCATAAACTAGGAACATATCATTAATATGCTTTTGATACTTAAGGAAATTGTTTCAACCGACCAAAGGTATCTTACCCAGGTGTGATTTATATCTACATAATAGGATCATGGAATACACAAAAACAATCCTAGTTCATAGCAAGTAATAAATGATATATCCTATAACATATTCCATATGAATGATCCTAATTTTATCTCTCCTCTTATGTTTGAGGATACATTTTATTAGGGAGATGTATACCATGTGGAATTAGAAACAATCAACTCTTTAATTATTATATATTGAATATCTTTAATACATTATCAATATACATACCTTGTCATAGTAAATTTAGCCTCTTAAATCTATAATTAATTATCTAGTTCCCTAGAATGTTTGCTACTTACAAGAAACTTGTTTAGAGTGACCGATCCTGGAACATGACCTAGCCTACCACTGAGACCAAAGTACATTCGTGATCCCCATAAGATGGAAACTAGTAATTTGGTATCAAGAACACTTGATTGAGAATTATTTCTCTATTATATAATAATAAAACCATGTAACAAAAACTAACTCTAAATTTTTCTTCAGGATAACATACATTAGAAATCCATGATAATGAAATAAGTATTTAAAAAGTAAATAAATAATAAAAACATAGTGTAATCCCAATGAACGTATAATGAGACATTATCTTTAAAATTGATTACTCTTATTGAGAATATAAAAAATAATAAACAACCATCTAACACTAATTACATACAGTGGAAGCATAAAAAGACAAGAATCTCGATACAAAATACACATGGTTGGATTTTTTAATATATAAATGAACCATATTAATAATTAACATGATCCATGACTTGAGAGTATTTAGGTGACACATAGTCACTCACCACATCCATAATTCTCATAATGAACCCAAAATAACATCCAAACAAAGATAAAAATTGGGCACCTATATGAAAAACATGAGACCTATATACTCACACAGTAGTGTGTATCCAGGGTCTGGGCTAAACAATCTGGTAGTATTTCACCAAAGTGACTATTAAATTTATTTCATTACTATATAGAAATTATAATTTCACCACATGTTGAAATTATGGATTTTATATTTATGGAATAACAGAACAAGTATCATTCATAATTCATTTTCTAAAATACAAGGAATGTTTTTTATAAAATATAACACCTTCTAGTTTCAAAAATAATATTTCAAAACTAAGAAAAATAAATCAATATTTTCATTAAAAATATAATTAAAAACCCACTTCTATGAGAATAGATGAGATAAATCATTTAAAATAGGGAACCAATTTAAATCAATTAATAGGTATAATTTTTTTAACATAAAAAAAACTAAATAGATATCATTATTCAAAAAACAATTCACAAACTCCATCCTTTTAAAATCAATAGTGAAATATAAAAAATTACATAAATGAATAAATTAGATGATAAAATATATCCATTTTAGTATGGATCATAATATGAATAGGGAATAATAATGAAAATGGTTCCACCAAACCAAATGATGACAATATGAAATATAATAAATTATTCAATGGTGTTCCCCATGTTAAAACCATAATTAAACCAATAAGTGTCATCGGAAACTCCTAAGGTCCTCATATAAGATGATATATGAATATAGATAGGGAATAATCTATTGTGATTATGTTTTTCTCAAAAAATACGAATACATAAATCACTCTCGTCGAGGTCCTTCTCTTTTCAAATAACAAACTAAATTGTGGCAGTAGTTAGAGCACAATCTAAACCAGTACGACATTAATAAATGATATAAACCTGAATCACTCTAATCAGGGGAATTCCACTGGTTGTATCATAATCTAAACATGGAAACTAGTTAGTAAATACTCTATACTAGTACTACACAAAACAAATCTCCCACTCCGTTTCCATGAGCTCCCATGAAATTCCAAAATAGTGGTACAAAATTAAAAAACAATAACATAAATTATTTTCAAACGCATAAAAAATGAACTTATAATAAAAAATCCTCAAACAACCAATAAGCAAACATGAAAAATCCCATTAAAATCCATGTAAAATGATAAAAGTAATTATAAATTCATATCTCATAAGTATGCGTAAAATTCTATACCAGGTATACATCCAAGAATCTCATATAAACCGTGAAAAATCATCAACAAAACATTTCAAAAAAACATGCCCCCAAAATGATATTTTATGGTGAAACCATAAAATAATTTCATATTTCAAAAATAACTTGGAATACTTTATAATTTTGTGAAAATTGGTTATTTGAGTCCATCATGGACACCCAATCCATAAGAAATTATATTTATAAAACCAACACTTCAAATAAGGTTTTTGTTATTTTAAAGAAAGAATAGTGCTAAAACCCTTCTTATCCTGAAAACCATTTTAATAGATACATATATACATTTTATAAATTTGTAATCCTATAATATATTTACCTTAAATTACGAATTCTATAAATTAATTTGGAAAAACCCATTAATACATATATATGAAACTATAAAAATAATTTATAAACACCTAATGGTCCTCTTACATAGATATAAACTTATATGAAATATATTTGAAGCACTAAATAATTCACTAAATTTCTAGAAAAATTAATTACCAAAAAACCTACCTTATCCAAGAGAAATCCACTTGCCTTTGATATAGAAATAAAAAAATAGAAAGGAAACGAGGTATAAAAATACTATATAGCTAATGAATTTTGATTAAACCTACATCAAACACTAAAAGTGACCTACTAAATGATTTGGATTTGTGGGAGAAAAATAAAATTGCGTGTTGGGGAAGGAGAGGGAAGATTTGATGAAGAACAATAAAAATTAGATATTTATCTTCAAAAAATGTATGAATACAATAAAGGATGATCCAAAATCCAATGGGTAATGGGATCCTTCCCTTAAGAATTTCCCATTGTCATATGAATAACTAGGGAAGAAATGAGATCCAAATCCACTAAATTGAGAGAGTTCTAGATTTTGGAATTCCCAAAATTTGAAGTTAGGAACATGAAAATAATGACATGACCCCTATTTCATAAAATAACCTTCCCCCATGAAGAATATTGGCTCAATAACTATGTTCTCATTACATTTTAACCCTACCTAAATATAGTGAATCCACCTTCATAGGAAACCCCTCATGGAATGATACTAAGCTAAGATGCCTCCCCAAAGAGGTCCCCACTATGTGAGTCTATTTATAGGGAAACATATTATTTCATGGTGTTCCTATTACCTATGTAAATAATTCACAAATTTAAACCCATTGATTGTTTCACAACTGAACTTTCATGGTGTGACCACAAACATTATAAAAATTTTATGTCACCCAACATAGTCCAAACAATGTTACCCACCAATTTCGCAACATGACTCACTATAAATTGGGATATTGAACTTCTAAAACACCCAAACCACATCCAATTTTCAAATCCCCCCAAAATTAAAAATTAACCCAAAAATCATATAATATAATATAACACAGTGACATAGGGGAATCACAAGTCTCCCTTCTATTCTAAATTCTACCCCTAGAAATCATTTATAAAAGTAGAAAGAAATAGAAACCACAAACTACCAAATCCTAATACAAGATGTAGTATGTTTGGGGAAAATTATAAAGGTTATTATGATAAAGGATCACCAAACCATTTAGATTTAATCTAATACAATGATATAAGTAATAATAAATCCTATAAAAATGATATCACTAAAACTAATATATTTCCTAAAATTTACATAATGGAAAAAACATTAATCTATCATCCATAAAAAATTATATAAGAGAACTAAAAATTAAAAAATATTGAAATATATAATGAAATAACTATCGATACACAATCAAGGTCAAACAAATATAAAAGAAAAATTATATTAGGATTTAAAATATACACCATTAAAAACAATCCAAATTGAAAAAAACAATAGGCTCTAACTATTGTCTATGAAATAAAAATGGAAAATAATAAGTCATTACTCATGGAACACCCATCGAAGTTGAACCTACGAAAAATAAAACATTATATAAATTTCAGTCATTCTAGAATCAGGGAACTTGTTAGGGAAATGACCTTAAATGGTATGCTCATCCTTTTTATTCCATCACATAAGCAAGGTTTTACATAATAGAATGATTGAAAAATAAGGTTATACACTGGGTAATATATCATAAAAACATAAATAGGAATTAAAAAAATGATAAGTCTTATTCACAGCCACAACCATCCAAAACCCCCCAAAATTTATATGGATGACACATTAAAATAAAAAAATAAAAAAATAACAATATTGCAATCATCAACCAGATCCAAAGTAACCAACAACAAATCCAAAAATGATGATCATATTAGTCATATATACATCTAATACTACCTATCTATGAATTCATAATGAAACACTGTGCCACATTAAAAACTTTCATGATCCGAGATTCAAATGACGTTCCCTCCAAGGAAATGATCTTTCACAAAAAATATATTTGACTAAAATAAATGTGATCACCATAGAAGGAAACATATAATAAATCAAGAACAACAAGAGTAAATAAGGATCTATCCATTATACTCTATTCAAATTCTATTAATAGTCAAAAATTAGAATAGAAACACCAATAAAATTAGAGGAATCACCAAAATAATCACCCCTTGAATAAAATTTTAAATTTTCATTAACACACAACTACAATAATTAATTTAAATGGCATGGAATGTTAACCTAAATCAATAATGATTCATAAATCAGCCCAAATAATACCTTCATAATAAACTGGTTATAGGAAAAGGATAGGCTCACCAATACAAACACTCAATAAATAATTTTATTTAAAAAAACAAAATCACCCCATGAGTTTAAAGAAAATTTTACAAAGTATTATATCCTTTTAAAATAATAATTCTTTTGAAAAAACCTTATTTTATTTCTAAAAATAAATAGGAACATTTTATAATTTCTCCCATGGCTTAAAATCCCATCTTCCAACTAGGGAATCCAGAACAATTAAAAAAGAGAACTTCCCATTAATTTTTTTTTTACAAGTACTATAATGAAATGAAACACCTTCAAAACCAAAATAGTGAATAAAAATCCTTAGCAACTAAAACATCACACCCAGTTTTAAAATCAAACATCCCATATAATTATTCTTTTTAAATAAACCACCAATATGAATTATCATTTAAATTATTTTTATATAAATCTAAATTTTAGGATAATATGATTTTTTTTAAAATATAAACAACATTCTAAGAAAACAAACCCTTAACCATAGGGTTGAAAATAATTAATGCATCATCAAAACCTCTAAAATCCATATCCAATCACTAGAAACCATCTTATGGGAAATTTAAAGTTATAGGAGTCCTAAAAACTATTTCATTAGGGATGTAATGTTGTGCATGTGTTGGCATCATGGTTAAGATGACCATGCTCCAACTATGTGACTACCTCTATCAGTATTCCAGAAACAATTGCAAATGATCTGCTAGGTATTCAAAACCATGAACCTATGGACCCATTAATCCTATACCCCCAAAACGCAATGGAACCCCTAAAGAACATGATATAACGTAATAGATATTAAAATACCATTAAACTTGTTGATAATAAGTAAATAATTGTAAAAAAATTCAATTTCAATATTCAAATCACAACTACCCATGATAAATTGGAACATGGTATAATAAATTATTAACTAGACTCTCCCCATATCATCCTCTTGAGTTTTGAAATTACATTATCTTTTCTACCAAGAATCCTAAATAACCAGAAAATTTTATAATAACATGATTTTTTTCAAAACCAATGACATGATACTATTTGTTGCCGATACTGACCGAACACGTCACCCAACTATCCATCCACTAGGCACAGAGGGCATTTCCAATCCCCAAAGGCTAGAAACATCAGTCTAGGAATAAAAAACACTCATCTGAGAATTATTTAAACGATATATAATAATAAACCCACATAATAGAGACTAACCAAGAATATGGGAAGGGTAGATAATATATTGGAATTTTTTGCAACTAAAATATAAAATACAAGTTAATAAATTGGAAAAGGTGGCATAAACCAGTGGGTAATCCAATGATACGTAATAAAAATAAGTGATTGAATGCACCAAGAATATATAAAATAATACACCACAATCCAACTTCAATAATGTATAAGATAAGCATAAATAAATTAAAAACTAGATATAAATTAAACTTTGTACAAATTAGTTGAGGCATAAGAATCAAAAATTAATAAACCACCTGATCCAACACTTGGGAATTTCCATGTGACCCACAGTCACTCACCACATACCGGATTCCCATCAATAAACCCAAAATAACATCCTAATTTAGAACACAAAATAAGAATCTATATGAAAAACATGAGATATTCAAACACACACAAATGAGTGTGTATACTAAGTGTGATCTAAACTGGTCTAGTTAGATTTCACTAAATAGTAATTGAAATTAATTTCATTAACTATTTCAAACATTCTAGTTTGACCGCATATTTAAATTATAATATTCACATGTAAGTCATAACAAAACATGTTTCACAAAATAGTTTTTCCCAAAAAGCAAGGGAATGTTTTTTGGAAAATAAAATACCTCCCATCTTGAAAACCAAGGTTTAAAATTAAAGAAAATAAATCAAGATTTTATTTAGAAATATCATTCAAAAATAGTTTATATACCAATGGGTAGATTTCACCTCTTAAAATTAGAAAACATTATAAATCATTTGAAAGAGAGAACTTCCATTTTTAAGATAATTGAAACCAAATTATTTTTCTTATTTTTAAACCATTCTAAAATACTTCCTTTTCAAAATATTATTGAAAATTAAGCCACATAATAAATTAATAAGGCATATAATAAAATGTCATAATTATAGAAAGATATATAATGTGAATGATAAACAAATAATGAGAATGGTTATACCAAACCTAATGAACATAAGGGGAATGAAAATAATGTTTTTAATTAAAATTCCCAAGATAAAACTCTAATAAAAAAAATATGTATCATTTAAAACATTCTAGGACCTAACATTAGATGTTATAAAAAATTACAATTTGAATTAATAATAGGTCTTATATTAACTTACAAATAGTATGAACACCTAAATCTCTCTCATGAGGTTTCCTCTAATGGTTAAAGAACAATCTAAAACAATGAACTAGTTAGAGAACAATCTAAACTACTGTGAAGTTACAATATAAAACACACCCATGTCACTCACATCAAGGTCCATCCCTTGGATAGATCATAATATAAACAATAGAACTTGTCAATGAACAATATATACTAATATTGAAAATAAAGATATCAATATAAGTTACATCTGGATCCCATGAAATTCCAAAATGGAGGTAAGAAATAAAAAAATGGTAATCCAAATGATCGTCATATACATCAATAAAGAATACATAATATACCTCATATAACCTCTAACACCCCCACATGAAGAAACCACTTTCACAGACATGCATAATCATGAGGATAATAATTAAATTCAAAGATCATAAGGAGGTGTAAAGTATGATAACACAAGATCATGGAATCACTAAGAAGGGGGTGGATCAGTGATTTAGAAATTTTATGTTAACTCATTTTCAAACAACCACTGTCACTGGTTGGAGTGAAATTAGTTTTAAATCTGAACACAACCACACATATAGATTTAACAAAAAAAATACATGGTTAAAAAATAAATGTGTGTAGACAGTCATTGGTATGATATGGTAAAATCCATGATCGTATGATCCACTAAAAAAATTTTGAACTACTAAAATAGCAAAAATCCATAATACTCAAATACAAGACTCCCAACTATTTTTAGCATCCGAAAATAGTACAAAATTCATTCAATAATGACACAATATATACATATTAATCTTATAAATGATAATAAATTTTTATGATGTGTTAATATATTATTATTAGTTTTCTTCTATTCATTTATAGGAAATTATTCGCCTCAATTTACATACATAGCACTGCATGTGACCACACTTTCTTCTCGAAATAATATCTCCCTTTCCATGATAGTATATTACATAATAATTTTTCTTCAATAAACTAAAATATTTATATAATGATATTTTTAGTGTCATTTTCAATTTTAAATAAAAATATTATTGATATCACGTAAAAATATTATAATTATAATCTCTTAGAAACATTGTATCCGGTCACAAAAATAACAACCCTTAGAAAAAAAAATCTATGTTTAAACATAACTTAATTGGATCACTACTTATACATTTTTATTTAATCCTCCATTTATTATCATTAAATCATGTATAATAATTGAATTATTTGGGATTAATAGATTTAGTAATTCCATATTCAATCTTTGAATTCTTCCTCCCAATATCAAACCACCTCAAAACTTGACAAAATTTAATTTCTTGTGTAGTAAAAATCACATATGTATAGAATTCATCTATGAAGCATATTCATCTACATGTTCAAAATGGTAGTGTGACATAATCATATATTCCACTAAAAATGAATATGTAATATGCTTTTTTTATAGTTCATCTATATTTTCCCCCTACGAAAAAATTCACCAATGTCGATAAACTCCATAACCAAATGGGTATGTTGTTTTCCCATGTTACCAATCTTCTATTTCATTCAACAATATAGAAATCATCTATGTGGTTACTTCTCAAAACACCCACATATAAGAACACTTGTTACCATGTCGAAATGTTTGTAAGGGGTTTCTCATCTCAGTTTTATTTTTGTGAGATTTTCGTTGATCACCACTTATTTCATATATGTGGTACATGTGAACTTCCATTTGATAAGAAATAACATTATTATCTTTATATTCATGTTATTAAATGATTCATTTAATGTTCATTACGTTCTGGTCATATGATTCGACTGATTACATTATGGTAAGAGACTTTGTCTCAACTTCTATTTGGTTGTGACTAACTTTGTATCGTGCACCTAATAATCCTTATGTGGTGTACCTACATTCTATTGGAGATAAAATTCCCATTTGATATTATATTTATATTATATATCCATAATATCATATCATGGATGTATTTTTTTTAAACCGCATATCATTTTTCATACGGTGTTTATTTGGAAAGTTATTTTAGTAAAGGAAATATTGATGAGTCTGTATACTCTACTCTATATGAATATTGAAAAGGCATATTTTTCTTTTATTGAATCAATTTATAAAGAATTATTTAGACATTAAGTGGTGGGTGGGGGCCTCTATAGGCCCTCGATGTATTGGTAGGTCTCATGAGACAAATCAGTTGGCGACAAACCCTTTGACTTTGTTTGCAAAAATCAGATGGGTTTCTACCCATAGAACTAAACTATTTTTATGGAATTATGGTTTCATGTTCCAGATACATGACATCCAATTAATAAGCATTATCTCTATTCATTATCAGTTATTATTATTATTCATGAGGTTTCCACTATGACAACATCTATGTATGTAGTTTCATTCTCAATTTATTAATGACATTAGTTATTCATTTATTCACTATGGCATATTGATTATGTCAGATTAATTGTGATTAAATTATTATTTTACTCATTATTCATTTATTTGTAACCCTTACTGAGCATTTGAGCTCACCCCTTTCCTTGTTTACATTCAATAGGTGACAAATAGGAGATCGTTTATTGAGTTCATGTGGTTTCAGTTTTTAGTTTCGTTATGTATTGTATGTTTTAAACTTTTCCAATGTGATTTGAGTAACATATATGTACCTAGTTTCATCAAGACTACTAAACTAATTGTTAATTTGGGATTTTCATACATTTAACCATGCCAGTATTATAAGTAATTCATAGGCTCCAACCAAGAGGGTTCGGGTCATTACAGTTTGTATCAGAGGAAGTTTAGTAGAAAACATGGAAACTAGAGTAGGAAATGAATCGTAGGGAACAAAGTCCTAAGGTAGTATTTGGGGATAAAAATAAAAGAATGTCATGGTATTTTTCTAAGTAATAGTTAATGTTGATCATTCAAGCAATACATCCATGTCTGGATACGAGAAGGTAGAGGTGGCTCTGGAAGAGATGTATCTAGGGGTAAAACCTGAAGACACTGCTTTGAGCTAGACTCTAATGGGAACTAGTGCATCAAAAGGGGCCTTGCTACACTCTTAGTTATGAAACTCTCAGGGTATATGCATTGGATAATTCATATTTTCTTTACAATCCATTATGAAAGTGTTTAATATAAATTTGTCCTCAGAGGAACCATGTTTATATGATTATATATGCATATAATTTCAGTCTATTTTGAGTTCTTTTCTATTTGAGATTCATAAACTAACTTAGTGTATCCCATTATTTAAAAATGGCATCTAATGGAAGTGGGAGAATCAATACTCATGGGAAAGGTAGGGATCTCCCAACTGAGCAAGCAAACACAATCAACATTGTTGTAGATCAAATCAGGACCATATTTGGACAACTTACTCAAGTTGTAACAAATAACAATACCACACCTGTGTTTGATCATTTTATGTGGCAGAAGCCCCCATCTTTTAGCGGGATTAATAATCCAGTGCTTGCTGAGCAATGGATCATGTTCCTTGAAAAGATATTCATGGCTTTAAGATGTAATGAAAATGAAAAGGTAGTATTAGTGGTATATTACCTCAAGGGTGATGTTGATCAATGATGGTCCCTAATTAAAAATACCACAGAGGAAGAATAAATAGAAGATATGGAATGGAGGACTTTTAATGAAATATTCTTCGAAAAATATTTCCCTTGTGAGCAGCGAACTGAAACAAAGAGGAAGTTCCTTGGCTTGAAACAAAGGGAAGATGACAGTGTTGCAGAGTATGAGGCTACCTTCACAAGGCAAGAAAGGTATTCCATAGATTACATAAGTGACTCAGCAGACAAGATTAATCATTTCATTGAAGGTCTTAAGCTATGTTTTCTAAGGGCACTGTCTTTTCAATCATTTTCATCGTATCATGAAATTGTAACAAGTGAAATCAAAACCAAGAGGGAATTTTCTAGATCAAATCTTTCCAAATGAAACCTAGATAATAAGTGGTACTATAATAACAAAGTAAAAGGAGAAGCACCAAAGAAGAGCAAGGGATCAAATAGTTTCCCATTATGCATGAACTGTGGAAAGAATCATCATGGGAAATGCTTGAAAGGCATGGGAGTATGATATAACTGCGGAGAAAAGGGTAATCAATCTAATGAATGTATGGGGAAGAAACAATTCAATGATATTATATTCTACAATTGTAGAGAGATGGGACAATATGCAAATGAGTGTCCTAAGCGCCAAGTAAACATGCATCATAAAAATCCAAGAGAACATGGGAGAGCCTATGTAACTACAACCACAGAGGTTGAAGTTCCTAATGATGTGGTGGTAGGTACTATAATTGTTTCCTCAAACATAGCCAACACATTATTTGATTCTATATTATCTCGTTCATTTATATCCTCTCATTTTTCCAATAAAATTAGATATGTCCAATTTTATTTAATAAAGGAGTTTTCTGTCAAAACTCCCATGGGATTATCATTACAAAAAAGGAATGTCGACTAGTCCCCCTAAAGAAACCAAAACGTGGTTTAATTGATATCCTTATCATCTTACCCTTGAGGGAATTTGATATTATTGTTGGTATGTATTGGATATCAAATTATAATGTGAGGATTTATTTCAAGAAAAAGGATGTTACAATTTTTGAAAATGGTGCTGAATCACTTATCTATAGAGCAGAGACTTCCCCATCTGATTCTTATCTAAACCCACCCCCAGTAGCTACATTGAATGCAATTCTTGGAGAGGAAGATAACCCAATATATATGGGTGAAAATAGAAATATTCAAATTTAAGATGCGCATATAGTGAAAGAATACATTGATGTATTTCCATAGGATTTACCTGGACATCCTCCAGAGTGGGAGGTTAATTTCTCTATTGATTTAATTCCTAATGCATGACCTATATCAATGAATCAATATAAAATGGCCACGGTGGAATTAGTAGAGCTAAAGAATCAACTAGAAGATTTGAGTGAAAAGGGATTTATTCGACCTAGTGTTTCTCATTGGGGAGCCCCTGTCCACTTTGTCAAAAAGAAAGACAGATCCATGTGGCTTTTCATTGATTGCAGGGAAATCAATGCTATATTAATAAAGAATAAGTATCCTCTTCCCTGGATTAATGATTTATTTGACCAACTACATGGAGCTCAATAATTTTCAAATATTGAACATTGATCCAGATACCATCATTTTCCTATGAGGAAGGAATATATTCGTAAGACAACATTTTGGACTAGGTATGGGCATTATGAGTTTTTAGTGATGCCTTTTGGACTGACAAATGTACCCTCTGTTTTCATGGATTTAATGAATAATGTTTTTAAGGAATATCATGATAACGTTGTTGTGTTATTCATCGATGATATCCTCATATTCACAAAAATCAATGAAGACCATGAGAATCACTTACGGGTAATTCTGATAACTCTTAGAAGAAATAAATTATATGGGAAGTTTAGCAAGTGCGAGTTCTGGCTTCAATCAGTTTCTTTTCTAAGACATATTGTCTCTATGGATAGAATCCTAGTTGATCCTTTGAAGACAAAGGCCATCCAAGATTGGACCATGACAAAAAACATAACTGAGGTACACAGTTTTATTGGCAGACCAGGTGATTATCGACGTTTCATTTAGAATTTTTCCCTACTGGATAACCCACTAACCAAGCTCACACATAAAGGAGTTATGTTTGTGTGGAAAAAATAATGTACAGAATGCTTCGATGAATTTAAAATAAGATTGGTCAATGTTCTTATTTTGACTCTCCCATCTAGAAGTGATGGTTTTGTAATATATAGCGATGCATCAAATAATGGACTGGGTTGCCTCCTTATAAAAAACTATAAAGTTATTGCTTATGCATCAGGACAGTTGAAGACTCATGAGAAAAATTATTCAACTCATGATCTTGAGTTAGGAACCATAATAATTGCTCTAAAAATATAGAGGCATTATCTATATGGAGACAGATGTGATATTTATATGGACCACAAGAGTTTTAAAAATATATTCACCCAAAAAGAACTCAACATGAGGCAAATAAGATGGCTCGAGTTACTCAAATATTATGATTGTTCAATACACTACCACCTAGGAAAGGAGAATAAGGTGGAAGATGCATTAACTAGGAATGATCATGGAATTATGACTCAAATGAGAATTGAAAGAGATCATATGTTCATGGATCTACTAAAGATGGATATGAAAATTGTTAAGGAAGGGGAACAATCACTCCTCTTTCAAATGATTTCTAAAGAATCTACACTAGAGAAGATATAAATTTCGCGATTTGATGATGAGAATCTGCAAAGGAAAATTAATGCATTTAAGGATGGGAGACTGGATGATTTCGAGTATAAAGAAAGTGTTCTGAAGTTTGGTAAAAGGTTATGTGTTCCATCAGTACTTGAGCGAAAATTGAAACTATTAGACAATGCTCATTGCACAAATTTCTCTATACACCCGGATAGCACCGAGATGTATAGAGATCTGAAGGAATACTTTTGGTCTAATAATATGAAGTGATAAATTGCTGAATACGTGTCAAGGTGTCTAGTTTGTCAACAAGTAAAGGCGGTGAGACAATATCCCAATGGAGTGATGAAACCTCTACCTATTCTTATGTGGAAGTGGGATAACATTACAATTGATTTCTTCAATTGACCATTGAGGACACCTATAAAGAATGATACAATATGGGTAATTGTTGATCGTCTCACTAAATCAGCACATTTCCTTCCAATATGAGAGGATTTACCACTTGATCACCTGTAAATACTTTATATTAATGAATTTTTGGGACTTTTTTTGTGCACCTCTATCGATTGTCTCTGATCGAGATCCTTGGTTTACGTCAAAATTCTGGAAAAGTCTTAAGAAGGATTTGAATACTGAGCTTCGTATAAGTACTGCATACCACCCTCAAAGTGATGGATAGTCTGAAAGAAGTATTCAAAATCTGGAAGACATGCTAAGATCATGATCTATCGACTTACAAGGTATGTGGGATCAATACTTTCCATTGGTGAAGCTTTCCTACAACAATAGTTTCCATTCTAGTATTCAAATGGCACTATATGAAGCATTATATGGAAAGAGATGTTGAACTACAACTTGTTGGGATGAAGTTGGTGGGTGAAAACTTGTAGGGCCAGAACATATTGAAAAGACCACGAAAAATGTGAAGAAAATACAATCCCATTTTAAAGCATCCCATTGTAGGCAGAAGAGTTATGCTAACAACCAAATAAAGGATTAGGAATTTCGAGTGGGAGATCATGTATTTCTAAAAGTATCTCCATGGAAGGGTGTCTTAAAGTTTGGAAGGAATAGGAAACTAAGCCCCATGTATATCAGACCATTTGAAATTATGGAAAGAATTGGAGATGTAGCTTACTGACTAGTGTTGCAGCCAAATCTCTCTAGAGTTCATGATGTGTTCTATATATCATTGTTAAAGAAGTACATTCTAGACCCAACACATGTACTCACTTGCCATGGAATAGAATTGGAACCTGATTTTTCATACTGTGAAAAGCCAATCAGGATTCTTGACATAAAGTAGCAGGTTTTAAAAAATTGAACAACTCGTCTAGTAAAGGTTCTTTAGAGAAACCAGAATATGGAGGAAGCAACCTGGGAACCATATGATTTGATGAATAAGAACCAACCACAATTTTTTGTGGGATTTATACATATAATTTCGAGGAAAAAATATCCGTAGGAGGGAATAATATAACACCCCAAACATTTTATGGTATGTTTCTTTTAAATACAGTCAATTCATCATTGTGTTCCTTTGCAACAACACTAGGTTATTTAAGAGATAGTCAAAAACTATCCATTAAATATAAATTTTCCACTTCTGTGTTTTGAATTTCAAAAAATGGACATCTAGAGTTGTGATCAGTAATTCATTTGGATTCTGATAGAACAAACTTGATTTTTGGTGAATAGTAACATATCCTTATGAATAGTAATACGAATAGTAATATGACATATATTAATAGTAAATAATATTATTATTGTATTTTCTTAATGAAATAAAATAATGAGATCGTAATTAGTTTTTCAATGAGAAATGAAACTAATGGCACCATTAAGATTGTTATTTTATTAATTAACTATGAATTTATTTCAAAAATAAATTAATAAAATTTAGAAAATTAATTTTAAAAAATGCAGTTCATTTTGGAATTCTACATGATTAAAAAAGTTTAGGGTAAATTGTTTTTATTTTTCTAAAATTCTAGAAATTTTGTTGAATAATGAAATATGATAAAATACTATATATACAAATTATCAGTTAAATACACTATTTATGAAATCATAAGTGATGTAAGACCAATTGGATCGAACACACATGCATTTATTACTATTAGGGGTCACATGAAACAACATTATTGGTTGTCTTGAGGGAAATAATAAAATAATAAATTAAATATCCAAAATTTACCCCTCTCCTCCACTATGAAAACCCCTCACCACTCCCCATTCTCTTCACTCCTCTATGCCATGAATATCCTAAGAGTTATTCCCAAATAACCTTCCCTAGTCACTCCCCACTACTAGGATGCTCTTGGTCTTTCCAAAAGGCCAAAATCCCTTACCTTAAGGAGGTTCTCAAAGAAATTATTTCAAGAGGTAAAACAACATTCTTTTTCTTTTAGTTTAATTTGAAATTAGCTTCATTTGTTATCCTCTCCTCACCTCCTCTGTCCAGATGATCATGATAAATATGGTATCATCTATAAACCGGATTTATATCAAGTGAATGGAAGGACCATCATCAATATTCTTACTCCCTCCCTTTTATTTTTATAAACGAAATCAACGTCCACGAGGTTCTAATTTATAACCTTCATGAACGCCGATGTTTTGTTCTTCAATCGTTCCTTCTTTACTGATCATGAAACCATATTTATGGTTGAACCAGGTCATAATATATGTATCTTATCTTGATTAATGTTTTGGAATCTGGACATGTACATAGTATGGAATAATAATAAAAAACAAGTTTATTAAGCACAAAATATCCAAGCCAAATTCAAGCGTTTATTTTTAACTCATCGAATGAGTCATCCTCATGGTATATAACCAGAATAATTATAGGATCATTTATATCTCTTTAATATCAGTAATAATTCATATTAACAATTCTGGATGTTTAACCATATTTCAAACCAACTTCCATTCATGAATACAAGTAAACAAATCATGAAACCAAGTAAGAAAATGCTTCCAAAACCATAAAATTGAATATCTTAAAACCCATACAAAAAGAAAATTAATGAACATAATAAGGTTATACTGTAACATCCAAGGTAAGTAAAGAATTATGGATTTTCATATCTATGTCTATATATGAATTAGATAGTGTTTTATAGTCTTAAAAAGTGAATAAATCCAATCTTAAGAATAAAATACTCTAATATTTTTAAAAGATTGTTTTACCGCCTTTTGATGGAGAACCATTTTAAATATATATTTTTATATCTTTATAAGCTCTATTTGTAAAAATAAACTTATTATTTAGCATTGGGACATTTAAATTTATTTGGATAAATTTTTGGTATTTTTCTGACAATGTTCATTTTTTAATGAATAGTGAAAAATACTCCATTTTACTTCAAAACTTCATTTTCATCTAATTTAATTATATAGATAGATTATTTTTTAAATTGGTTTTATTGTTTAGATAGAATATATTTTTAATATTTAATCAAATGGTGGTCATTTTAATTAATTTTAATTTGAAATTGGACATAAAAATTTGTCAAACTTTTGATAGATGTTGTTTCTAAAAAAACCCGCTATTTGTTTTGACAACAGGAATTATTTTTAAATTAATTAATAAAATTTCTGTGTTTTTAATTTGGTAAAATAGATTCCATATTTTGAATAAGAAGGTCCAAATTATGTAATTAAGACTCTTTTTTTGGACATTATGAATAGTAATGACGATAATTATCTTTAATTATCGTGATTAATTGGTATTCGGGTAGTTAAGGGTAATAAAATAATATCCTGATAGTAAAAAATGACCCCCAAATGTGTCGTAATTCTACTGTTTGTGTCATGGCTGACCCTGAGATGCCTTTTTCCAAACTTTGAGACCCCATGGAATCACTTTTGGGTGATAGTGACATTTTATTATATACTTTTTTTGAAGGAAAGTATAACCAAAGTATGTATCACCCAAGTAAAACTATTTTAGATTTGTATACATAAATAATATCTTAGACTATAAATAGTAATTGGAAAGAGAAAAATATTTCCTACATCATGATATTTTTTTTATAATTTTTAGACATTAAATAAATTAAATTTTGTATGACACCGTGATGATGGAACGATTACCTCATTAATGAACAATTTAAATAAAATGAAATGATAATGTAAAATATAAGACTTAAAATTGTCAACTACCTATTGGATGGGTCGATTTCAAACCCTTATCACCTTATCCTTAAAATATATAATTGTGGGACCTTTAAAATCTGAAACACATTATATAATAAAGTAACATTTCTTGACTTTCAAAGAGTGTCTCTCCTCCCTCTTATGAAAGGACCCCAACTCCACCACCTTACCCACACCTCTAAAGCAATTGGCTCGGTCATGATCTACTCATTTTATCTATCCACATACCTTTCTTCATCCTATAAGCCTTATCTTAGGTATAAATCTCTTCAAGAAACCCTTTGGTTCAATCCAAGAGGAGTTACCCGATTTAAAGGTAATGTCTACACTTGTCTTCTTATGTTTTATTTTGCTTCTCCATCTCCCTAAACTCTTTTTATTCCTTTATTTTGTAAAAAAACATTATATTCAATATACAAGGATGTTTTTATGAAATGTATTAGAGCTACACTTATACACACATTCTTCTGATGGTTAAAGAACATATTGATTCTGTGGATGGCGAATTTCTAACTCACGAAACGACGATTGTTCAATATTCTATTAACACCATTCATGGTGGCAATTAAGATGTCACTATATTTATATATGATATATATTATGTCTATGTTTTCCTTATTATTCTGTATTTTTCTTTTATTGAATACTTTATGTTTTCCATTATGGGTAAACGTGATATCTTCATTTTAGGAAGTGTGGACTACCGCCCCCTCAAAGTGATTTGATTTGTTAATTCCATATGTGGGATGTATAAAGGAGGGAGTTTATGATGTTATATATTATATTATAATATAATTATAATATACCTTTATATAATTATTATTTCATTACATTAAATATGAAATAGAAATGAAAGTAGCGTTCATGCGTACGTATGACTTACCATCTCCATGAACGGTGCATTTCATTTCATACCACAAAATGTTATGTAATATTATTAATGCATGTATATAATGGATATAAATGATATATATGATATCTAAATCATGAATATAATTCTGTATATAATGGATATTTTACCACATGAACAACTTGTAATTATTAGAAGATTATTTTCGGCTCAAGTACCAAAGATCGACAAAACGACCGTTATTAACTTAAGTAATTACATAATGTTCATAACATGGTAATAAGTGATATAAAATGAATAATGAACATAAAAAAGGTTCTTAATCAAGTAGAAATTAACACTATTTTATTATTCAAGAGATTAAATAACGACCGAGTCAAGTCGGTCATGAGGTATGGGACATCGTCTCAATCTCCTTTCATTGAGGCATATTTTGTTTTATTCACAACTTTCTTTTATACGGTGTATAAAACACTTTGACTTTGAATTTTTTTCAAATGGAATATTTTTATACGAAGTGTTTTACTAAATGAAAAAATGGATTGTTTTGTCTTACGTATGCGGCGACAACGACTTCTTTGCCGCGGTGACCATTACTTGAGTTTCGGTTTCCTCTACGCCATAACATTTTCTAAATGAAAAATAAATACCATGTTTTGATTTTAATTTATTTTGGCATTGAAAATGGTTTTGATAATGTTTTTATTATATCAATGTGTTTTTTATATCTTGTGATTGAAATGTGGACATATTATGTTTCCATTATTCATGTTTTTTTGATACGATTATGTTATGGTTCTTGGGTGTTTTTTATGATGACGGGTGGTTCTGTGATAAAATAAGGGAAGGTCAGCCCGTCATAGCTCTCCAATGCATTTTGTAACATGAAGGAGTTAAACTCTAAGGTTTCACTGAAGAGATTTAGGGAATATACTGTGATGGGTATTCCAAATGTAACCATGAGGGTTACTCCCTACGTAAGAATTTTATGAATGCCTCAAGTTAACTTTTTGTCTTATGATTTCTATGAGTTATTCATGAGACTTATGATTTCATGAGGTATGTTAAAGTTCTTATGTTTATGAGTAAAATATGTTGTAAATGATTCTTATGTATAAATGGACTAAGGTTTTCTTTCCATATTTTTTTATCCCTTTCTGAGCTTTTTATTCTCATACCATGTTTTTGAAATGTTTTCCATAGGTCAAGTGAAAGGTAAATGATGTGATGATAGTGTCGAGGAAGTGTCAAGAAAGAATCCATGTTTTATTTTAAATTTGTTTTCTTTGATGGGAAAGTGAATATTGCCTTTTATGTAACCACCTTGATTAAATGTGGAATGTAATTCATGATTTATGATCTAATTCTCTAAAGCACTAAAGCTGAAAAGATCCTCAATGTGTATTCTTGAAATCACTCATGATTATGTAATTTTTATGGATGGAGCCTTATATTTGGAATCATAGGTTGGTTTAGATAAATTTAAGAGTTAGAATTCTAATAAATGACTATCCAAAAAAAAAAATTTATTTTCAAATTGGAATGATATAGCATTTGAAGATTACCATGTAACTTTATCTAAGACATGTTTGTTAAGAATGGTCTTCCACAGAGTAAATAGGGAATCAGTGCAAGGAAGGAATATAGAATGAAATGACCTTCCAAATCAGCATCATGAGATGGTTGGAATTGGAACTAAACCATTTTTTTCATTAATGGCGCAATTTTCTCAAGAAATAAATGGTGGTGTTATCAATGCACAAGATCAGCCAGATCAACCACATAGGAAGATTTTTGTGGTGGAACATTTAATGAGGAAACATCACCCATCATTCAGAGGATCATCTGACCATGTGCTAGCTAAAGGGTGGATTAAAGCACTTGAGAAGATTTTCGATGTCATGGTGTGTTCAGACAATCAAAAGGTTCGTCTTGTTGTTTACCCTTTTGAGAGTGAAGTGGATCAGTGGTGGTCGATGGTTAAAAATACCAGGGACATTGATGAGAGTGATTCTCTTGACTGGGATGAAT
Source organism: Viscum album (assembly GCA_963277665.1). Taxonomy (NCBI): domain Eukaryota; kingdom Viridiplantae; phylum Streptophyta; class Magnoliopsida; order Santalales; family Viscaceae; genus Viscum; species Viscum album. Next base: position 71,370,756 of record OY728149.1, read on the forward strand.
TCAAAGGTATGTTTCTTGAGAAATATTTTCCTAAGGCTGTTTGACTTAGGATGGAAAACAATTCATGGAATTGAGGCAAGAGGAGGACTCAGTGGCTGCTTATGAAGAAATTTTCACTCGATTGGAAAGGTATGCTCCAAATTTTATCCAGGAACTTGATAGTAAAATCAATAGTTTTTACTCAGGATTAAAACCAAAATAATGAATGGATTTATCTTCTCGTGAGTTCAAAAGTTATGAAAATCTTTTTTGATGTGCTGAGAAGGTGGAAATTTAGTTTCTGGTGACCAAGTTTTCTCTAACAACCAATAGAAGAAGAGACCGAGGTGGCAGGAGAAAGGGAAAATCCTTCAAAAAGGTCTAATGGTAAGAAAATTAACTTTTCAGTTTGTGATTCATGTGGTAAAAGGCAGGTTGGGGAATTTCTTATGAATTCTGGAAAGTGCTACCGATGTGGTAAGATGGGACATAAGGCTCGTGATTGCACTAAAAAAGATCAGGGTGATGGTAAGACCAAATTTGATTTATAGTTAGTGAAATGTTTCTAGTGCAATGAGATGGGTCATTATGCAAATGAGTTTTCAACAAAGAGCTCAAAAGATGGGAAGCGATTAGACTACAAGCAGAATGGTGTGGTGAAATACTTTGAGACTACTTTAGTAGATTTTGGGCCATCAAATGAAGTGGTATCATGTACTTTTTTGTTTTTTTAGATTATACCAATGTATTTTTTGATTTATGGTCTACACATTCTTTCATCTCGGAAAAATATTCTTGTAAATTGGCAATTCCATCTCAAGAAATGACTCCTAAACATGTGGTAAAAACACATGGGGGAAATGTTGATGAAAAAAATAATTTATAAGAACCTTCCTATCCTTATCCGTGGAAAGAACCGACTTGAAACCCTTATTATTTTACCTCTATGATAGTTTGATGTTATATTGGGTATGGATTGGCTCTCTGTTTACCATGCTAAGATTGATTGTAGAGATAAATAACATTCTTTTCAGAAAGACTTTCAGTTTTTGTAAAAGAATGAACCCTTTCTGTTGATAACATATCAAGAGGCTGAGAAAATTGTAAAAAATGGAAATGAATGTTACCTTGCACATATTGTGGAAAACAAAGGAACCGTTCAGATTAATGATGTGCCAGTGGTAAATGAGTATCCTAATATTTTTCTTGATGAGTTTCCTAGAATAATAAAAGATCATGAATTTTAATTAACTGTTGACTTAGTTCCCGATTCTAATCCAATTTCAAATCCCCCTTATCGAATGGTTCAAATTGAACTTTTAAAGTTGAAGGTTCAATTTCAAGATTTATTAGAGAAAGGTTTCATTCGACCTAGCACATCACCATGGCGTGCTCCTGTCTTATTTTTTAAAAAGAAATATGGTTCAATGATGCTTTACATTGATTATAGATCCTTTAATAACATCACTATTAAGAAAAAATATCCTTTTACTCATATCGATGATTTGATTGATCAGCTCCAGGGAGCTCATTATTTTTCAAAGATTGACCTGAGATCTGGGTACCATCAGTTAAAGGTAAAGGAAGTAGATATTCTGAAGACCGTATTTCTACAAGATATGGCCATTATGAATTTGTAGTAACGCCTTTTGGGTTAACCAATGCACCTGTTGTATTCATGGACCTTATGAATAGAATTTTCCATGAGTGCTTGGATAAGTTTTTGGTTGTTTTATTTAATAATATTTTGGTTTTTTCTAAAATTAAATAGGAGCATTAAATTTATTTAAGGGTTATTTTGCAATCCTTAAAGGAGAATAAATTGTATGGGAAATTCAGCATGTGTGAGTTTTGGTTGAAAACAATTTCTGTCCTTGGAAACATTATTTCTAAAGATGGAATAACTATTGATCCTTCAAAAAAAGGTTGTTGAAGAATGGCCAAGACCCACAAATGTAACTAAGATTTGTAGTTTTCATGGTTTGGTAGGCTATTACGGATGATTTTTTAGAATATTTTCAAGGTTATCTAGTCCAATGACTAAACTAACTCAGAAGGGAGTTAAGATTATCTGGAAAAAATAATGTGATGATTACTTTCATGAGTTTAAAAGAATATTGGTGAATGCTTCAGTTTTGGCACTACCTTCTAGGAATGGTGATTTTGTTATCTACAGTGATGCTTCATTGAAAGGACTTGGTTGCGTCCTAATGTAGAATGATCAATTAATTGCTTATGCTTCATGTCAGTTGAAAACTCAGGAGGTAAATTATCCTACACAAGATTTGGAATTAGCTATTGTTGTTTTCACTTAAAACATTTAGAGGCATCATTTGTATTGTGTAAAGTGTGAAATATATATTGATCACAAAAGACTAAAGTATATATTCACTCAAAAAGAATTTAAAATGAGACAGAGGATATGGTTATAATTAATCAGGGATTATGATTTTACAATTCACTACCATCCAGGAAAAGAAAATAAAGTGGTCGATGCTTTGAGTCGAAAAAGTAATGCTTCATTAACCATGTTAAGTTTGGAATGCGATCCTTTGGTTAAGGATTTGATGAAATTTGGCATAGAAGTTGTTGGTTTTGGATGTTCTTTTGTTTTGTTTCAAGTATCAGTGAAATCTTCTCTATAAGATAGAATTAAGCAAGCATAGAAGCAAGATACTGAGTTGCAGAAAAAGGTAGAGCTGGTTTAGAAGGGTAAGTTGCCAGAATTCAACATTGATAATGATTGTGTGTTGAGATTTGGGAAGAAATTGTGTGTGTCATGTGATTCACAGTTGAAGAGAGAGTTGTTATGTGACATTCATAGTTCTCTGTTTTCTATTCATTCAGGAAGTACAAAGATGTATAGAGATCTTCAAAAGTATTACTGGTGGGATAGAATGAAAAGAGATATTTCTGATTTTTCTATGAAGTGTTTCACTTGTCAATAGTTTAAATCAGAGTGATAGTTACTGATAGGGATGCTTCAGCCTTTACCAGTACCAGAGTGGAAATTGGAGAATATATCCATGGACTTCGTTGTGGGGTTGCCGAAGACACCTCGAGGTAATAATACAATTTGGGTTATTGTTGATAGCTTAACTAAATCTATTCACTTCTTTGCTATATGAGTTATTTTTTATCTAGATCAACTTTTTCGTTTATATCATAAAGAGATAGTCAGGTTACATGGATTTCGCTTCTCTATTGTATCGGATTGTGATCTCAGGTTTTCTTCTAACTTTTGGAAAGGCCTTCAGAAGTTTTTGGGTAGTGAATAAATTTTTAGTACATCTTTTCATCCTCAACCAGATGGGAAGTCAGAATGAACAATTCAGACTTTGGAGGATGTTCTACGTTCTTATTCGATGGATTATCAGGGAATTTGGGACCAACATCTTTCTTTGGTTGAGTTTTCTTATAATAACAGTTTTCATTCCGATATATGGATGGCACCATTAGAGGCATTATATGGGAAGCGATGTCGAACTACAGATTTCTTAGATGAAGTGGGTGAAAGGAAGTTGATGGGACCAGAATTTGTAGAAGAGTTTGCAGAAAAAGTTCAGCTGATACAGAAACACATGAGAACAGCTCAGAGCAGGCAGAAAAGTTATATGGACAATAGGAGGAAGGATCTCTCTTTTGACGTAGGTGATCATGTTTTCTCAATGTTTCACCATTGAAAAGTGTAATGTGAATTGATAAGAAAATAAATTTGAGTCCAAGGTTCATTGGACCATATGAAATTATAGAGAGAGTTGGATCAGTTGCATACCGAGTGGCTTTACCTCCGAGTTTATCTCAGGTACACAATGTTTTTCTTGTTTCAATGTTAAGGAAGTACATGCCAGATCCATCTCTGGTTTTGAGTCCAGAAGTAGTTCAGCTGGAAGAGAACCTATCTTATGAGGAACAACCGGTCCAGATTCATGACCATAGGGAGCACATATTGTGGAATAAATTGATTCATCAAGAAATGGGTTTGTGTAAAAACCACATGATTGAAGAGACAACATGGGAATCTAAAAATACAGTGAGGGATTAGTACCCCCACTTATTCAATAAGTAAATTAATTGTGGGGATGAAATTTTCTAAATGGGGGAAAGATGTTACATCCCAAGTAAGTAAATAATTATTTATTTTCATATCTTTGTCTATTTATGAATTAGATAGTGTTTTAGAGGATTAAAAAGAAAATACATTCAATCTTAAGCATAGAATACTCAAATATTTTTTAAAGATTGTATTACCACCTTTTGATGGAGAACCATTTTTAAATCTATATTTTTATAACATTATAAGCTATATTTGTCAAAATAATCTTATTCCTTAGTATTGAGACATTGAAATTTACTTTGGATAAATTTTTGGTATTTTTATGACAATGTTCATTTTTTAATGAATAGTGAAAAATACTGCATTTTACTTCAAAACTGTCTTTTCATCTAATTTAAATATATGGATAGATTATCTTTTTAATTTGTTTAAAGTGTAAATAGAATATGTTTTTACCATTTAATCCAATAGTGTTCATTGGGTTCAATTTCACATTGAAATTGTACATAAACAATTGTCAATCTTTTGATCGATATTGTTTCTAAAAAACTAGCTATTTGTTTTGACAATGAGAATTATTTTTAAACTAATTACAAAAATTTCTATGTTTGAAATTTTGTAAAATGGATTCCATATTTGGAATCATAAGATCCAAATTATTTAATTAAGACTCTTTTTTGGAGGTTATTAATAGTAACAACGGTAATTATCTTTAATTATCATGATTAATTAGTTTTGGGTAGTTAAGGGTAATAAAATAATATCATAATAATAGAAAATGACCACAAAATGTGTCCTAATACTACTGGTTGGGTCATGGAAGACCATGGGATGACATTTTCCAAACTTTAGGATCCCATGGAATCACTTTTGAGTGATAGTGACATTTTATTATATTATTTTTTTATAAGGAAAGTATAACCAAAGTATGTATCACCCAAGTAAAACAAATTTAGTTTTATCTACATAAATGATCTCTTAGACTATAAATATTAATTGGAAAGCTATAAAATTTTCCTAAATCCTGATAGTTGTTTTATAAATTTTATATATTAAATAAATTAAATTTTTTATGACACCATGACGATGCACCGATTACCTCATTAATGAATGATTTAAATAAAATGAAAAGATAATGTAAATTATTTGACTTACACATGTAAAGGACCTATTGGATGGGTGGATTTTGAACCCTTATCACCTTATCCTCTATATATATAAATCTGGGACCTTAAAAATCCAAAAATCATTATACAATAAAGTAACATTACCTTACTTTCCAAGAGTGCCCCTCATACCTCTTGTAAAAGCCCCACACCTCTACCACCTTACCCACACCTCTGAAGATATTTTCTAAACCAATATCTGCTCATTGTATCTCTAAACATCCATCTTTTCATCCTAGAAGCCTTATCGTAGGATGAAACCTCTTCAAGAAACCCTTTTGGTTCAAACCAAGTGGAGTTACCCGATTTAAAGGTAATGTCTTCACTTGTGTTCCTTTGTTTTATTTTTCTTCTCCAACTCCATAAACGCTTTTTATTCCTTTCTTTTGTAACAAAACCAGTATCTTCAATATAATAGGATATTTTTATGAGAATTATTAGACCTACACTTACACACACCTCCATCTAATGGTTAAAGAGTATACTGTTTGTGTGGATGTTGAATTTCATCCTCACGAAATGATGATAGTTCAATATTTTTTTAACACCTTTCATGGTGGACATTAAGATGTCACTCTATATATATATATTATATATATTATTTCTTTTTTTTCCTTATGATTATTTTTTTTTAATTTATGTCATACTTTATGGTTTCCATTATGGGTAAACGCGATATCTTCATTTTAGGAAGTGCAGACTACCGCCACCTCAAAGTGATTTGATTCGTTAATGCCATATGTGGGAAGTATAAAGTATGGAGTTTATGATGTTATATATGATATTATACAGTAATTATGATATAATTCTATATCATTATGATTTCATTTCATTAAATACGAAATATAAAAGAATGTAGAGGTCATGCTTACGTACGGCTTACCGTCTCCATGAACGGTGCATTTCATTTCTTACCTCTAAATGTTATGTAACATTGTAAATGCATGTATATACTGGATATATATGATATATATGATATCTAAATCATTAATACAATTCTGGCTATAATAGATATTTTACCACATCAACAACTTGTAATTATAAGAAGTTTATTTTTGGCTCAAGTACCAAAGATTGACAAAATGATCGTTATTAACATAAGTAATTACATAATGTTTATAACATGATAATAAGTGATATAAAAGGAATAATGAACTTTAAAAAGGTTCTTAAGAAATTATAAATTAACTCTAGTTTATTATTCAGAAGATTAAAGAACAACCGAGTCATGTCGGACACGAGGTATGGGACTTCGTCTCAATCTTCTTTCATTGAGGCATATTTTGTTTTATACAAAACATTATCTTATACGGTGTATAAACACCTTTTACTTTTACTTTTATACAAAAGGAATCTTTTTATATGAATCGTTTTACTAAATGATATAATTAAATTTTTTTGTCTTACGTATGTGTTGACAATGACTTCTCCACCGATGTGACCATTATTTGAGTGTCATCTTCCTTTACAAGCCATAACTTTTTTTAAATGAAAAATATATACCATGTTTTAATTTTATTTTATTTTTGTATTTAAAATGGTTTTGATAATTTTTTTGATTATATAAATGTGTTTTTTATATCTTGTGATTGAATTATAGAAATGTTATGTTTTTTTTATGCATGATTTATGTGATACAATTATGTTATGGTTCTTGGGCATTGTTTATGAATACGGGTGGTTCTGTGATAAAATAAGGGCGGGTAAGCTCGTGATAGCTCTCCAATGCATTGGGTAATGTTAAGGGGTTAAACTCTAAGGTTTCTCCGAATATATTTTGGGGATATACTCTGATGGGTATTCCAAACATAACCATGAGGGTTACTCCCTATGTAAGAATGTCATGAATGCCTCAAGTTACTTTTATGTCTTATGATTTCTATGAGTTATTCATGAGTCTTATGATTTCATGAGTTATGTTAAAGTGATTATGTTTTTGAGTAAAGTATGTTTTCAATGATTCTTATGTATACATGGACTAATGTTTTCTTTCCGTATTTTTATATCCCTTAATGAGCATTTTATGGGCATCCCATGTTTTTGAAATGTTTTTCACAGGTCAAGGAAAGTTACATGATGTGATGATAGTGTCAAGGAAGTGTTAATAATGAATCCATGTTTTATATTAAATATTTTTCCTTTGATGGGAAAAGTGGATATTTTATTTTATGTAACCACCTTGTTTAAATGTGGAATGTAATGCATGATTTATGATCAAATTCTCTAAAACTCTAAACCTAAAAAGATCCTCAATGTATATTCCTGAAATAAATCAATATTAAGTAATGTTTAAGGGTGGGAAATTATATATACCATATAAATTACATGTTTATTCGGTTCCACAATTATTAATTAATGAATCTAAATTTGATTATTCAGGTCCTTAAGTACAATCAAGAACACCTTTGAGCATAAGGTAAGGGATCCCCTCTCTCACTTTTGTTCAAGAATATTCCCTATGTTGTGCTCTTTTATTTTTAATACCTAATGATGGGTTATATTTTCTCACCATACCCATACTGCCCTTATGATATATAAATAAGGGGATAACCTCTTACCTCTCATTAATCCCTCGCAAGAACACTCATTACCATGTCGAAATGTTTGTAAGGTGTTTCTCATCTCACTTTCATTTCTGTGAGATTTTCATTGTTTGCCACTTATTTCATATATGTGGTACAAGTGTACTTCCATTTGAAATAGAATAACATTATTCTTGTTATATTAATGTTATTCAATGATTCATTTGATGTTTATTACATTCTAGTCATATCATTTGACTGAATATATTGTGGTAAGAGACTTTGTCTCGACTTCTATTTGGTTGTGACTAACTTTGTATGGTTCACCTAATAATACTTATGTGGTGTACCTACTGCCCATTTGAGATAAATGTTAATTTGAAATTATATTTATATTAAATATTCATAATCTCATATCATGGATATGTTTTTTATTTAAACCATATACCATTTTACATAGGGTGTTTATTTGGAATGTTATTTTAGTTAATGAAATATTGATGAATCCGTATACTCTACTCTATACGGATATTAAAAATTCATATTTATCTTGTATTGAATCAATGTATAAAGAATAATTTGGACACGTAGTGGTGGTTGGGGCCCTCTATAGCCCCTCGATGCATTGGTAGGTCTCATGAGGCAAATCAGTTGGTGACAAACCCTTCGAGTTTGTTTCCTAAAATCAGACGGGTTTCTACCCATAGAACTAAACCATTTTTATGGTATTATGGTTTCATGTGATAGATACATGACTTCCAATTATTATTAATTCTATTTATTCATTATCAGTTATTATTATTATTATCTATGAGGTTTCCACAATGAAAAAATCTATGGATGTAGTTTCATTCTCAGTTTGTTATTCGCATTATTTATTCATTTATTCACTGTGCCATATTGGTTATGTCAGATTGACTGTGATTCGATTATTACTGTACTTATTATTACTCTATTTGTAACCCTTACTGAGCATTTGAGCTCACCCCTTTCATTATTTACTTTAAACAGGTGACAAAGAGGAGATAGTTTACTTAGTTCCTATAATTGCAGTTTTTAGTTTCGTTATGTATTGTATTTTGTAAACATTTCCAATGTAATTTGATTAACATCTAAGTATCAATTTTCTTCAAGAATACAAAAATAGCCATTCCATTGGGATTTTAATTCCTTCTAACCATGCCAATATCACATGTAATGCACCGGATCCAGCCTAGAGAGGTTTGGGCGTTACAATTTATATGTCATTTAAAAAATAATTAATTGAATTCAAATGGTTTATAAAAAATTTCATGTATACTGGTTTTCAAAATCATTTCATATAGTTTATTCATCAATTATTTTTATAATATAAAATATTTCATTAAAAAATACTAAGTAAATGAAAATTCAACAGATGATCTTCCTATTTACTCACTTCATCCAAATGATATTCCCATAACCAAACCACCCAACTCACCATAATCACCTCATAATAACTTGAACTATTAAATACTCCTAAAATTTTAGTGGGGTGGGATTCAAAACCCCAACCTCTTTATTGGACACTTACAACCACACCAATGGTTCAAAGTATCTTGTCTATTAAATTAATACATATATAATTATATATATATATATATATCTATATATGAAAATATATATTTATATATAAATATACATATTTATATATATTTAGAAATATTTAGATACATTCCTAATTTTAAAATAATAAAATTATGTATTTATATTTACATATTTATTACAGCTTACATATTTGAAGAGGTTCAAGTGTGAATTTGGAAAACCAACCACACCATCAAAATTTATTAGTAAAAATGACGTACAATGTATAATGAATTTGTGATGTTATAAAATGACATGAAAAATTTCACCATAAAAAACTAGGCCATCCTTTAAATGTTCACCCTTTTTTTCTTTTTCCCCTTCCTCATTAGCTTCCCTAAAATTCCGAGTGCCAACCCATTCTCCATTTCTTAGGGGCCTTCCAAGTATCATCTTGATCATTCGGGTCTGATTATTCAAAATTCTCACTATGAATTAATTGTTAAAAGTCATCAGTATTAATTAATAAATAATAATTAATATGTTATTTATTCATACACATGTATATATTTATGAACTATTAAATAATTATATTTTTACATGTGTATATGTGTATCTATTTATAAAAACAAAAAATTAATGTTTATCATCATTTTATAAATATTTCTATCCATATAATTATGTTTACATGTTTTTATATATATTTTTAAAATTTAATTAATTAATTATATGTATTTACATTTAATTTCATATTCATATAAATATTTATATATTTATTCATATTAATTTATTTATGTATATTTATATTTTTAGGTATATTTATATTTATTTATATGTTTATTTGTTTTTATATATTTGCATATTTTTATATATTTATATGTATTTATATATTTCTTGTACTTATCATTATATTTTTGTGTATATTTGTATATTCATATGATTATATTTTTATATTAAATACTAATTACATATTATCAATATAATTTTTTAAAATGTAATTAATACACTCAATTTATTAATATATTTATTTATTTGTAAATCTTTATACTAGTATATTGACAAACAATAATGTAATTATAATTATATATATATTTATGTTAGTGTGTGTACAAACCCACACACATATAAAATTATTCAGGTTTTTTTGTCTAGTGGCAGTGAAAATGGAGTCTAATCCCCATATTTATTTATTTATTTATAAATTTTAAAATAAATAATAATTTTTGGTGATTTAAAACACCACTAAAATATAGACAGATAAAGATAGTTAACAAAATTTTATACAAAGAAGTAGATAAAACTTAAACTGCCATTAATAAATACCTAAAAATTCCTCTAAATAAAATAAATAATGAGGATTATTAAAATCACCATTAACATAAAATATAAATTCATGTATGATATTCATTTTAAAATTCGATGAAAAAATGAACCTAATTATAAAATTTTCAATTTCGAGAAAGAATGTTGTGAAATTAAAAATACTGTTAAATACGAAAATTAGAAATTATAATTGTTAAAATATACTAGTGAAATGTTTTAAGCATATCTTGAGAAACATGGAATCAAACATGATTATAACTTACCCTACAAACCACACTAAAATGGTTTGGAATATAAGAACAAGAGTTTTATCAACATGGATATGAAATCATTGGCCATGTGTTGTATATCATGGTGCTTCAAAAACTAATTAGTGTCTCATAATATTCATAAATACAATCAGTAGTTATTGGGACCTAATTATGATATGTGTTTGTATGAAATATGTATTAAAAGGAAAAAAATGTGAAATTCGTTTGAGTGTTTGGAAGTCCCTATCATTTTAAAATTTAATTTAAGAATGAAAAATGTTTGATTAATTGAATTAATACAGAATATTTTTAGATTATCCATGTAATTGAAGAGGATAGAGATAATTTAAAAATAACATGGTAAGGTTGGTTGATAATTATATTTTGACACTTTTTCTTTTTTATTTCGAAAAACAATATAAATAAATTGTTTCTTGACAATAATACCGATGTTGATACAAATGAACAAAATGAATACTATTCATAAATTTTAGAGAGATAAGATGGAATAATCTAACAGTACTCAAAATGGAGGATATTCAAATAGTTTGGAACTATTGGTATCAGATCTCAATCAATTAGTATAGTCTACACTAACAATTTGATGTGTCATTGTATATAAAAATATTCATATCAATATATACCAACCGAATGTTAAAACAATTATTAGTTGTGTGTTTTTAATATAGGTCCCCTCTTTTATAATTTGACTACTTAACCACTATCCTACAACCATTTATATATATATATATATATATTGATATATATATATATATATGAACATATGTATAAAATTAATTATGATTTAGAGGTATTTATTACAAAAATACATAACAATACCTAAAAAATGATGTATCCTATTCCAAAGGTTTTAGATAACCATCGATGTAAACCAATAACAATAGTTTTATTAAACCATTGGTAAAGGAAAAATAATAATTATGAGTTATACCAATAGTTCTATATAAAAAAATTATAATTAATAACTATTCTTATATTTTTTAAATTGTTTGTATAAGGAACTTATACCAATGAGTTTTTAAACTATTGGTATAGGTTTGTTAGTATAGATAAAATTTTATATAGTGTTATATAGATATGGTTTAAATTGTTTTATTTAATATAAGGATTAAAAAATGATATTTTTCAAGATTAGAATTTGGGGTTATACCCTAACGGTATAGAAACCCTATAATTCTACATATGAAATTCTAGGATTGAACCCTAATAACCATGTACTTTGGGGGGCTTCATAGAATATGAATATGGACATAGAGTATTGATGAGTCAAAAAAGGTCTCAACCGTGGACAACATGTCTCATTGGTATGTCATGTGAGCAGGTCGATGACATTGAGGTGGTGAAAGTAGTGGTGGGTTGCGGTGGTTGGTAATAGAGATGTGATGGTTGGTTATAGAGATAGATCTATGGAGACATATTCCAGGGATCAAATTTTTTTTAGATAGTACACATCAATCAAAATGGTGATATGATGGATTGGAGTGGATTAAAATTTGGGTTCTCAGAAGATGATGTGCTGCGTAATCCTTTGGGTAGTTTTTCGATGTGAAAAATGGCTTGATCACTAGGTACTAGCCCTAAAAGAAGTAAAGAGAATAAATATTACACCAGCAAAGATACTGTAGAATATAAGTACGATAGGTTATGTCTATAACAATATATACCAGGAACCATGTGGTTATGCATGGGGATATTCTAGATTATTGGCCTTTTAGGTTTGGAATATAGGAGAGTCGTGAATCAACAACTAGGGATGGAGTTGTTCTATATTTCTTATCTTTGGGACTTTAGGGAATTTATTGGGTATTATTCCTTTGATCCTACTATCCATTTAAGGTTTCACTTCAACCTTTGTTAGCAAGTTGTTATCTAAATATTAATAAAATATAAGGACGGTGGTCTTTGATGTATATTTCAAATGTTTAGAAGGAATGTATAAGTGGAGAATATAATTAAAGATTCAAATATTCTCATTGGAATAATAATTATTTTGAGATCTAGTTTTCATACATTATTATTTTGTTTAATTAATACAATGAGTATTGGAGGGTATTTAAAGAAATAACAATGACTTACAACTATAAATGAAGATTCAGTATAAATTTTAAAAAAATAAATAGAATAGTTTTCTAAATCCCAAAAAATATCATTATAAAATAAATTTTATTTAAAAATCATTCTTTACAATAATTGAGTGGTATAAAAAATCTATTCTGGAATTTAAATGCCATAAATTTTAGTTTTTATATTTTTATGATACCTTTTCACCTAAGGATGGATTTTAATGAATCAACATATGTCATTATATTTATATCTAAAAAATTATATAGTTTATTAGATGGACGTTAAATAAAAAAAAATCATGTAATTATTTAGAAGTTTATGAATATATTGATTATCCTGATGGTTATTTTCTTAATAGTTATGGATCCAATATTTTTCAACAGAATATGGAATTATAAAGATTTCTGTAAGAAACTATATCTTTGTACACTATGTTTTGAATCTATTTTTAACATTTGGAGTTTAAGAAGGGAAGAGTAACATATAATATGTCTAAGATGTAAAATTGCAAAAAATAATTAATTTATGTCATATATATTCACAATTTGTTTTATTATTGATATTGATATCAACTGTATAATTTTAGCTAATCTGATGATTAGTTTTGAAATTTCAATGCAATGAATGATGAGACAATTTTGGGGATTCAAGTTATAAGTGAGATGATGTTATTTTTCTATCTTATGAAAATTATACATGGTGTATTTTTAATAGGTTTGATATAAGTGATTTGAAATATCTATGTACTCTTATTTTAGTTGTTGTATTGTTTTCTAAGATTGATGAAAGAAAATATGAAAATAAAATAAGATATGGGAGGCTAATTGGAATATCAATACAAAAACCACTTCAAGTCTTTAAATTTTATTTTTTTTTCAAATATATTCTATAGTTAAATGTTTTATAAAAAAATTAAACTAAGAGGTTTCATAATTATTTTCAAGGGAACTAATCATAGTAGTATGTTCTAATTTAATATATGAACGTCATAACTAAATTGATTTTATTATAATTATTTGTTAGGTAATATAGATTATAGGAATTAAACATTAGGTGTATTGTTATCCTTGTAACTGAATTTAATTATAACACCTCATGAATTAGTCAAATGTTTTTCAAATATTTTTAATTTCTTAGATATATTACATCACATGTAACTCGGAGTTTCAATGAACTATGATATACTATTAATATTATTATTTTAAAAAGACCATTATAACATATTCATTAAACGTGGAGGTATAAATATGAATATTTTATTAAATAATCAAATTGTTTTTAGATAAATAAAATACAATGATAAATAATTACATGATTCTTGGTATAGTTTTTATATACTTTGAAAATACACTTTTCTCAAAAAATAATTTTTAGTATTTTTATAATAAAATTATAAAATTAACTTATTCCACTTAAAACATAATTTCATATATATCATTAATATTAATTATATATACTTTATAATCATTCTTGAATGGTTAACATGGATAATGAATCTCAACGCGTCGTGGAGACGGTAATCCGTACGTACGCACGAGCGATGATATCGTTCCTATACTTATTCAATTGAATTAGAGTGGATGATATAATATCACAATATTAGTATGATGTAATAATAACTATATATAGTTATTCTTTACACCATTATACACATCCAAGTAAGGTGGTAGTGGAAAAATAGATTACACCACGGCGTGGAGACGATATTCCTTACCTACAAACGAGCGGTGAATTCATTTTTCATAGGAGGGATAGAAGGTGAAATGGGGTTGTTTCATATTTATAATAACATATCAGTATATGAGTGATAATTATGTTATTTATTTATAATGATACAACTAAAGAATAAGAAGTTTAAGAAGAAAGAAAACATGAACGAATCGGTAGAAGAGAATACCTCTTCTTCAACACACCACTTTTAAACTTCTTCTGAGGTCAATAGAGTTGGTATTTTGAGAAGACAAGAACCTCTCTGATATAACTATACAGGTTTAGAAGAGGAGTTTTCAGGGGTTGGATTATATTAAAGGATCAAAAGGGTGTGAAGAGAAGAGGGAAGGGGTGCCCTTTTATATGAGAGGAGAGGGGCACCTTTGGAAAAACATAAAATATTATTTTATAATAAAGTCATATTCAGTGTATAATAGCTAAAAATTAATTTAATATGACGCTTAAGTGGCGGGATTCTAAATCCTATCTCCCAATAGGTTTTATACAAGTTAAGTTACTATTTTAACCTTATCATTTATATTTAACTCTAAGTTAAATAATTTTACTTTTATTGTGTCTTCTTGTTTTCTTACACTACATGGTTAATAAACATACTATAACAAGAAAAAATAATGCCAAGTTGTTAATTATTAATATATATAACTTTATATAAGTCATTTGGCTGAACCATATATTTTTAAGAATACAATAACAATTAATAATATAAAATTTGAATTAAAAACTATTTTATGTCAATTTTGACACTATTTGGTAGTTGATTTTTGTGAAAATTATAACAGCATGATTAGTTAATAAAAAGTTAACAACATAAATACTAACATGTCATATTAACCTAAAAAATTACTTGAATTCATAATAAGTCTCAAATTACATTTATTTGGGTATTTATAATATTAATTATTTTAATATTTCATTATTTAGATAAATACTACATCACTATTTTATCATATATAAATTAAATTATATAATGTCTAAAAATTATAAATAAAATATAATTAGGTATTAAAACTTTTCATATTTCTAATGAATATTTATAGTCTAATTTATCATATGTATAACCCTTTATTAAATATGTTTTAGTTATTAAAATTTGATTTTAACTATTTTATTTCTTCTTTTAAAAAATTAATAATAAATGTCCTAATCTAATACAAGTGGACCTAAATGGAAATATTTTATTCCTAAGGTTGTATTTGGTCTGAAAACACTTATCTATTATAATTAGGACATGTGTTAGGGTAATAATAATATCATTTTTACCCTTAATTACCCTATTTACTTTTAACCGTGGTAAATAAAAGTAAAAAGCTACCATTCAACAAAAATAATTTATCTTATTGAACCACATTTTCCTCATTTATGTTAACTGTGTCTCTCTGATTTTTGAAATTATACTCAGAGAAGCGGTAAAATTATGTTTTATGTAAGTTTTCAAAAAGCTCCTAGGAGGTAAGTAAAAGATGGTGAAAAGTTCAATAAAATTTTTGTAGGTCGATTTTTTTTATAAAAAGGCTCCAATGAATTACATTGTACTTATTTAGGTATTATGTATCAATTTTTACTTAAAATAAATTTAAAAAAAATAAATAATTATTTAAATAAAAATTCAGTTTTTAAATAGTACCCAGTGTTTTCACTTTTCCTCAAAAATTGAATGATTTTAGAAAAATACCTAAAATTCACCCTAGGATAATTTTGATATTCTGAGTCCAAAAATGAAGTCCATTTTGATAAATAAAATTTCAAAAATTGGGTATTACTATTCATAATATTTAGTTTATATAATATTTTAATAACATTTCATTGTTTAGTGAAACTTGGTATTGCGTACAACACACGCTATCGTGAAAGGTCGCGATTGCGTGTAAAGAAATCCAAGTCAGGGTTGCGTGTAGTGCATGATTCCTTTGTTGTTTTGTATAATAGAATCCAACCATATTTCATTTATTCATTGAATATATATACACACACACACACACTTAATGTTTCGTATAATAACTTATATCAAACGAACTTGAAATATGGTGTAACCCTATCCAAGAATAGTTTTGTGTATACAGTGTTGTGTATAGAACAAGATAATTTTGGTGTCACATACAACACAAGACATCAATGAAATTAAAAATAATAATTCTCATAAAATCTCGGGTTGTAACATTTAAAATATTTTGATATATTTATTAAAAACTTGTTCCAATCTAATTATTCATCAAGGTCATTAGTGGGCTCATACTTCACTTATACAAGTGGGGGTCCCAATTTGAATTTCCTAAAATCAATAATTTTCTGTAGGAGGTATTTGAAGAAGAAACATTACTGGATGTTGTGTCCCAATATCTAGTAGATGGAAAACTGATTCAGTCAATCATCAAGACCAACTTCATTATCTATTTCTGGATCTAGTAGATGTATCAAGTTGTAGTACATAGGGGTTGTACTATATCCATGAAATTGATCATATTAGAATGAGTAAATATTATTCATCCATTTCGTGAATTTATTACAATAGGTTCCCCTCCACCCATCTTGTCAAGGAGGGGATATTATTGATTCCCAGGGGGACCTAAACGATTTGGTGTAGGCCTAGGAGATAGAGCGGGTTAACAAATGGCATAATCATAATGGAAGCCACTTCAACTCTTCCCACTATTTTTTCTAGGGAAGGTGGGGATACCCAGAACCTGATCTTAGTCCACTGTGTGGATTCTTCTATTCATTGGTAAATGGTAGATAAATACTAAAACCCACTTGCATATTAACCCAGTAGGAGTGGTGTTTGTATATAGTCATGAATGTTATTAAGGTACATAAAAAGAAAATTGTATTGGGGGGGGATATAGTTCAAAGGGTAGGTCATCCATTTCCACCTGGAAATGATGTCTGAAATTGTCTCATTCTCTAGCTGTTTGTTGTTCGAAAGGATGCTGCCTTTTTTCTTTGGAAGAATTGAGCTGAACTGGAAAAGGAACATTTGATAGAGATCCTCCCATCTAGATATCGAATGAGTTGGTATACAGATATTCCACAAAAAGGATAACCCCTATAGAGTTCACACTAAGAATATGAGTTTCACTACTTCTTGTTACTATGGTGTTCCCATTATGAATCTCAATATTATTAATAGTGCATTAGATGTTATTCCATGTCACCCAATCCGTTGAATATTGGAAACATGGGACTCCCAAAATTGGGAGGTGGTGGAGTGTTACTTACTTAATCTGAGTAAGGTTTCCATTTCAGTTGTAATGGAGTGCATCAATCTTATATATATTCTAATCGAGCTACCAATGGAATGATGGTATTAATGATTCCTTGATGTGTTTCATGTGGAACCTAAGCTTGGGTGGGAACAGAAGGGGAAAATATTTGACTTGCCAGTTCTATAGGTACATGAGAAAGATATATAAAAAAGGCCATATTTTGTTGATTTTTCTTGACATATTTCATTTCTTCACTTAATAAAGGGAAATCCTTATATTCATTTGGGATCAGATTCAGGTAGACCAATGGTCTTTTCACTGTATTGTATGTACATCCTGGCCTTGATTATTTTTTAATGACAAACACTAGTGGCTGAGGTACACCTATAGAAAGTGTATTTTGAGTCTCTTCTTAACGTGTATATTCAAAAGGACATTTCCCTCAAATTATTTTAGCATTGTTTAAAATCAAATTTTTTATTTCATCCCCACCATAGTGAGAATATATCCTTGAGTGTGAAGGGATTCTTTTCATTGGAAGGAGTTAGGTCATATGTGGCCTTGTTTTCATTATTCATGTAGTAAGGGGTTCATAAATGTGGTGGTAGAGGATTAATTGGGGGAATACCCAAATTAATAACATCCCACTGGTTCCAAGTGAGTAAACCTTCATTTTCAGTGTAGATCCGATTTCGGGAAGAACCATCATCTCCATGAACCTATGTTTTTTCATCATTTTAAGCGTGATCTAACTGATTGATTCTAATGGTGTTCACTAATGCATAACGAATTATTGGTGGAATACAGGCTGATGAATGGTTGGTACGTTCCTGTCCATTATTGCATTTTACAATTCAATTTTGGTATCTTCATCAGAATTATTGGTGAATGGTAACTCAAAGGGAACTACTATACGACCTTGTTTTACACCTTTATTCTTTGAGGAATAAGTCACAAGATGGGATGGAATGGGGGGACCATTGTACATATCGTCCTCCCAAAATGAGAAAGGACAAATTTTACTGGGAAGTTGGTTGAGTTAGAAATTCCCCTAGCCTTGTAAGATGGGGTTGTCCTTGTACTCTTGTTATTGTTACATGGAATAGATTTTTCAGTATTAAAAGTTCATTTTGTGTTAAAAATAACCACAATCCTTCATATTGGGGATGATCTTGTACTATTATTATTGATTCTGTTACTTCCACTTTCTTAATCTCACAAATTTATGTTCGGGTATGTGATAGATATGACATAGGGTCTGCACATGAATTATTTCTTTTGAAGGACATTACATGTTCTTGATGAATAGATTCCCTCATGAAAGAAGTCAACTGAATGATCTCAGTTTCCCAGGTCAGGTGTTTCTCAATGGATTTCTCCATTTGAGCCTGATGCTTTTGTGAAGTACTCAGGGATTGTTCTTTTCGACCAAGTCTCCTTTCATGAGAAAGGATTTCATTTTATTTCCCATTGGGATAATGATAATTTACTATTTAATTTCCAATGGGTCCTATACACATTTTATCACCATCCATAGATATAAAACCTAGATGGTGAATTGTGTACAAAAAGAATAAACCTATGCAGTGCATTGAGGCTGTTCAATTCAAGATCTTTTTTCTCCTCTCTGATTGTGGTCCTTGCCCAGACAGAATGGATACATAGTCAATTTTAAAACAAATATCATGTAATATTTTTACATGGTCTCTAAAACCATTGTAGGGGAAAAATGATTTTTTCTATTTCTAAAGAGTTTTCTAGAAATTAAGTGAAACGATATATTGGTATTCTATTGGAAAATCCCTCGGTATGCCGAACTAAGAATTAGACTTGGGCCAAAACCTAACCGGTATTTCATCATAGGATAATTGTATTCTCATAAGAAACATATCTTATTGTTCATCAATGAGAGACTCATCTACAAGATCGTCCCAACAAGGATTCTTCTTTGATTATTTTATCAAAAGTAGTATTGGTTAGCAGAGGTATCATTATCATGGTAACAGTTCGAAGGTGGCTCAGAAGATGAGTACATTCCCGAGCCATCTTCTCGTTGATAAAGGATGTATCATTATACTTATAGGGTATCTTATATATCTGACTCCATCCATCCAATCACTTCATCAAATAAGGTATTTCTTTCATTTGATTCACCAAGGGGAGGACCTTCCTACCCATATTGAATTTGAATGTGTGTAGGAACTTCATAGTTGGTTATACAAAGGAAAGGAAAATAATCCTTGTTTGTTTTCTTAATTCATGGAAAATATTTGCATCATATACCCTAGAGAGGACATTAAAGGAATAAAATATCTAGGGGAGTACCTTCTTGCTGTACTGATATGTTACAATAAGGACACACTTCACAATTGATGCAATCAAATCGAGGATGATCCTCACAATTTTCTGTCCGACTATAGGGAGAATATCTATAGTGTATTCCACAAGGAGGACTGCCTGGGAATAAAAAAACAAGGGAATTAACTTCATTCTATTTGATCTTATAGACACACAGAGGGATATGATGATTCTCTTCAGGAAATAGGCTCTCGTGATGAAATGTTTCTTGTCCAAATGTAATCATTATTGGTACTTTCTCCAAGGAGGAACTTCAGAGCTTATATTAATAAAATTATGGGGCAGTCTTTCAGAACTACTACCACCAAAATCCATAATTTTATAATCTATGGGGAGGAACCTAAGCCACCTAAGACATGTTTTTGATAGCATTAATAACTATAGATTCATGCAAAGTGGGTTCATGAATATGTTCTTCGTTTTTCATATGCCTTTGGTGTAATTTGTTTTTGGAAACTCTCTTGTGAAAATTATTTCCACCTGTCATGGGTGACGACGTTCATGTTTGGACTCCTGTTTGAGTGACTCTTGAGGTGCTTCTAGGATATATCAGAGAGCATATCTAGTTGTGGTAGGGAAATATACCTGCCCTCGAGTATCCACTATGGTGGAATAGTTTACCCTATTTGAATGATTATTTGTTCTCGATTATTTAGTCCATTTATTATGGAATATTTCCAATGACCCACATAGATGGGAGAAGGGAAGCATGTCTACTCTATAGTGACTGCCACACCCCATATCAATATCATATGGTCACAGTTATTTATATGTATTTTTGAGTTTTTTTTCTTGATATTTAAAAATATATTAAATTAAAATTAAAATGAACTAAAATAAAATAAATAGAAAAAGATATAATAATATTTATATTATTATTATTATTATTATGTATAATAATGTCATTATTATTATTATTAAGTTATTATTAGTATAATTAATAATAATATTATTATTATTAAATTTATGCTTTTTGTTTTTTTGAATCTGTATTTATCCTTCTCCCCATTTCCCCATGTGCAGCACCACCCACCCCTTTCCCACACTTTTATCTTCTACTCGCCCTACCCCCCACCAGCCGACGGCCCTCCAACACACCTATATCCTTACTCTAGTGATTTATCCCCTCATGCGCGGCCGAACCCTCCTCATATCTTGCGTTTATATCCTCCATCTTGCTCACATGACCTGACCAACTGGGAGATGCTACGGGGTGCCCCTATATCCCTCTGATGACTGAATCTCTTCCCATTTTGTGTGAAAAACCCTTCAATGAGCCTCTTATCCCTTCCCCTTGCCCTATTTTTGTGTTTTATTTTATTTCATAGGGTGAACATACCTTTTCCAAAACCTACTGTGTTTTGGAGTTCTTATTTTGATTGGTTCATGCTATTTAGGGTTTGTAGGGTTCCATTGAGGTTGGTTCTAGTCACTACCGTCATGGGAAGTGGGTTCACCATAGTTTTTGGGTATGATGTTTTTAATTTATTCAAAATGGATCAATTTAAATTTTTGGATTATGATTTGTGGAATATGTGAAATGAAGATTGGGGTATATATATATATATATATTTATAAATGCAAGTGTGTGTATACACCAAGGGTCAATTCGAGTGGTCTATGGAAAATTGCGGCATATATGAGTAGGTCTCGTAGGCCTATAAAATTAATTTTAATTCCATTATTTCTTGACTGTTTTAGAAATTGTTTTCAATATAAACTAGTATATATAAGTTCTATGCAATGTGTTAGTGATTCTTGGTGTTGCAAATCCATTATATTTCCGGTTTCATTTTTATGTTTTGAAATTTGGTATTATTTTAAATGTTCTTCCACGATAGAAACATTAAATTCTTAATGGTTTTTAAAAAAATGGGGTTGGGTGTGTCGTTTGTTGTCCCCATTATTTTTTCTCTTGTTCATATTGGTTGTTAATATTTAATTGAGTGAACATGGTTTTTTTGTGATTTAAAAAATGAGAAATCTCATTTTTTTGTATGTTTGGAAAAGAGAATTGGTTTTTGGTGAGAAATTGAGATTAATTGGAAGTTGCAATTTTTCAAATTATATTCTTCATTGTAGAAATTATTTCATTACTATTTTTATGTTTGTGGTATCTTGGTGGTATAATTGATCTTTTAAAGGATTTTGAAATTAAAAATGTTGGGTAATTTTATTTTCTAAAAATGAAAGTATTCCATGAAAAGTAAGGAGGCGTGTTTGGCACTTTAAAATAATCTGAAAAAGTAGAAAACCTACTTGAGGAATCCCTATTAATTTCAAAAATTTGATTCATGTGTTAATGCGTAATTTTTGATATGTTCATAATATAGAAGTTTTCATGTGGTTGTTTTCCATAAAAAGGGGATCTACTCATGGAGGGAGATCGGCGGTGAGAGGTTTGGTGTGTTTTTTAATAAAGATAATGATATGTTAATGGTTGTTAGTTTAATGAAAAATCACCACCACCTAAAATACATCATAAAGGAAGACCAGGTTATCTATGAGGGCGGACTAGGACAAAGAAAACTAGATAATTTAGAAGAGGTTCATCCCAGTTTTGTCTAGCAGGATTTATGCTAAAACTCGAACTAAATTTTTTTTATTATCGGAGAACACTAGGTTATGGGGGATTTTTTTCCAGTGGCTCTTTGAAGAGAATTATTTTGTTCTTTGTTTCTAGACCACATTTGATAGAGGTACAAGTCTCATAGGGTCCCATTTATTCTAGTTACCTATAGGGATTGACCATGGTGCTCACTTATGACATGGGGTTTGCGAAATGATTTTCATTTTTGTTATTTCATGCTTTTTCCCTCATTGTAAAATCCATGTTTTTATTTAAACTATTTTCCTTTATTTTTTAAATGTTAAATCATGCGTGGACACTATTTTGAAATTTTTGTGGAATACAAACACTTTCCATAAAAATGTGAACTTGTGCCGTCAATTTGAATATAATGTAAAAAAATTATTACATTTTACTATTAAACTAGAATGGATGTGTTTCTTCTTAAAGGAAAGGGAATAATGAGTTTTTTTATTTGGTTTACCTACTATGCATCTCGGTGCTCACACTTACATTATTATTCAGTTTAAGGTTCCTTTAGTTTAGAAATGCTATTGGAGTGAGTTTGGTTTTTGTTCTATGGCGACCCATGATGTAACTTGAGGTGTGTATAATTATTTTAATGGAATTTGTAGTTTAAATAGGGAAAATATGGGTTTTTTTGGAAGTTGTTTTGGGATCTGGGTAACAATTTTTGGAATTTGAATTGGAAAATGTTTATGAATTTTTAAATGTGTTTCTATAATGATAAGTTAAAATTTAAAATTGGTTGATAATTTGTGCTTTACATTGAATGATATATTTTGAAAATGAGAATTGCTTTCAATTGACACTTGGTATTCTTATGAGGGATCACATATAAGGAGGAACACATGTGGTATAGTTATAGTTGCTAGTATGTGTAGATGGGTGATTGAGCTATAAGAAGGTTATATATATATATATATATGAGACTACATGGAATACCAATGAGAGATGTTTATGTTGTTTTTTTGTTGAAAAAATTAGTTTTAAAATTCGGTAGATTTAATGTTTTGAAAAGTGATCAATTGGTAGTGTTTTCTTCTCATCCTTGGAATTCCTTTTCATAGGTTTCTAGTTTTAAATTCCTAAAAATATTGTTAAAATGATTATTTGAGTCTGAGTTTTGTTTTTTAATTGAATTTGGTGATTTTGGTTTGTGATGAGTTTTGATTCGTCTTTGCGCCTCTTGTTTTTGTGTATGCCACCTAGAAAAGTCCTATAGGGTTCTAGTGAATCTCTTCTGGTTGTTGGTTCTACAAAAACTCTTAGCAGAGAGGTGGAATTGAGTTATTTTTTGTTGGTGTCTATCCTCCATGGTGATCATGGTCTTTTTAAGGCTAAAAACTTGCATGATAAAATCGTTGGTGTTTTTAATTTATTGGAAACTCCTAAAGCTACAAGACCACATGTTAGTTCAAGTTCATTTGATGGTTTAACATTGGATTGGTGAAGGAGATAATCCCATAGTAATTTTTTAGTTGGATTTATTGGAAGGTTTTTAAGACCAATTTTATTCGATGGTTTATACCTTAGGTGGTGAAGGTGACGAAAGTGGTAGAGTTTGTGACTGTCTAGAAAGAAAAATGAACAATGATGGCCAATGTTGGGAGTCTAAAAGAGTTTGTTCCTTTTTATCTGAAGATAACATCATATAATTAGATAATGTTTCTATTGTTTGGGACCCCAGTCCAAGGTTCATGGTTGGATTATTTTTTGGCGTTTAGGATATTTTTCCATCCAGTGAGTAGAGTGAATTAGAGGAACCTATTTCTAACAATTGTTTAGTTGCATCTTTTAATATTTGGGGAATTCTCTTTCTTGCTTCTGGTGTGGTTATTTTGAGTACATTAAGTTTCCTTATCATAATCCTTCAAAGGATTAATATATGTTTTGGTTTTAATTTAGTGGCATTAAATTATAAAAACTGAGGTGGTTATGGTTTTTGAGGAAATTATGAATATGTGTTTCTATGAGTATTCTCATTGGTGACTCTAACCAAGCTCTGAATTGAGTTGTGGAGCTAGATCCTTTCTTGATTATATACCATACCTAAGTCATCATGGTTTTTCATCAACATTTTTTAGTTGAAAAATAGAAATCTGTATCATTTGTTGAGGCTTACCATAATATGTTTTGTTCGTCATGGTTTCTTGGGACATTTGAAAGGGGTTTTGGAAGTTTCTCTACCAAAAGAAGATGTTTTGGTTGAGATTATCAGCACCTGAATATGGGGAAGAATATTATTAAATAAATTAGAGCTCTAGCCATAGGATTAGAGTGAAGATTTTCATGTACCCAGGAAATTGCTGGGGTGTGGAGGACCTTGGTATGGCTTTTGTCTCTAGTGCTGGAATCGGGACTGTTTAAATTTCTCTGTTGTAGCTTCCTCTTCTTTGAAGGTTCGGTTTTTTTATAAGAGTCATAGAGTTATCATTTACTCATTATGATATATTTTATTTAGATACCCTGTATTATTTGTAAGAAGGTGCGGTGATATCATTTTCTTATAATTCTAGTGGTTTTACCTCCTCAAATTTGAGTCTTTGAGTGGTTGTTTCTCTTGTGTGGATATCTCTTTTCATGACCTATATTTTTTTTTAGTGAATCATGCATATTGGTAAATAATTAAGAGGGTTTTGGTTCACCATTTGGTTTGGGGGATTTTTTCAGAGACCCCATTTGGTGGGGGTTTAGTTTATGTGGAGACTGTGGGTCATTTTATGTTATGTTTCTTGTATCGATATGTGCTAGTTAGAATAGGTTGGATAGTTCTTAACTGGTGGGAAGACCCACCGTGGATCTTGTCGTGCCATATTTGAGAGTTGATTTTTATGAGAGTTTTGGTCTACTTTGGTGGTATCCTCTTTGGATAAAGTAAACATTTATAGAGTTAGCCCATGCTGAGAGTATCAATGTTGGTTGTTCTAGTTGGGTTCTTATGGTGGGGAGAACCATCCTCATTTTTTGATGGCTCTTTTCATTGTAGTTTTACATAGAGCTGATTGGGTGTGAATAGTGGAGTAAAAAGTCACAATAAGTGTGTGATTTCTTTGGCCCCATTTCGTTTCGAACTCGAGTTTGATTCCACGTTTGGTTGGGAAACTTTCTGGGGGAAGAATGTTTTTGTGGTAGGGAGTATTATCAGACCCTGACCTGGTATCTTGTAGTTATTGTTATTTATATTACTATTTGAGTATTTTGGTTTCTTAAATTTTAAAAATTTATTAAATTACATTCGAAATAAAATAAAATATATTGGAAATGATTTAATAAAAATAATAATAATATTATTATAGATAATAATATTGTTATTATTAAGTCTATTTTTATAATTAGTAAGTTAATAATAATAATAATATTATTATTATTATTATTATATTAATTATTTTTTTTGAAACACTAGGCCTCTTCCTCCCCCTATCCCCAGGCATAACACCTCCCACCCCATTACCCCTTACGCGACCTAACCCCCCTTACCTCTCCCAGTAGTGATACCCTCAGCAGCCAAGGGCCCTATGATGAGCCTCCCTCCATCCTCCAGCAACTAATCTCTTCTTATATGGCTGATCCCTCTTCATCTCTCAGGCGGCTTAATTCCCTCTTGTTCGCTTGACCCGACCAAATAGAAAAATCTCTAGTACACCACTCTCTCCCTCCGATGACGGAATATCCTCCCGTTTTGGTGTGTGAATCCCTCTAGTGAGAATATTCTCCCTACCCTTCCCCTATTTTAGTGTTTCAATTAATGTATACACTTTTCATACCCTTTCTGAACCCAAATGTTTTTGTGGGTTCTTCTTTTGATTGATTCTTGTTATTTTGGGTTCATCGGGTTCCATCGAGGCTGATTATAGTCACTAACATCAATGGTAGTGGGTTCTCCACAGTTTTTTGGGATACTATATTTCAATTTATTCCCTATAGATCAATTTTATTTTATGTATTTTTTGATATTTTGGATGTGAATAATATTGTTTGGGTGTGTGGGACTATGCCGTGGTGCTTTGAGTTGTTGGTAAGTTTTTTCTAACGTGTGTTGGACCTCGTTGCGATTATTTTGGGATGTAGGTATTGAGAATCCATATATGTACATGCATTGCGTAATGAATATATATATATATTCCCTATTCGTACATATTCCCTCATGATGGGGGGAATATTTGAAATGTATCTGGGGTATACATATATGTATAAATTCTAGTGCAATTATGTGCCAAGGGTCTATTCGAGTGGCTATCGAAAAATTGCAGCATGTATGAGCTGGGTCCCATATTCCTATACCATTAATTTTTTTCAACAATTTCATGAGTGTTTTAATTTTTTTTCCAATATTAAATAGTATATATGCGTTCTATGAAAAGTGTCAGTAATGTTTGTTGTTGGACTTGCTTTATTTTTCATGAGTCACTTTTAGGTTTTGAAATGTGGTATTCTTTCAAATTTGCTTTCAGGCATTACGCTATAAATGATTAGTGGTGTTATCAAAAAATGTTTTTGGTTGTGAGGTTGGTCGTCCCCCTGATGTTTGGTGTTGTGAATATTGGTTGTGAAAGTATAATTGAGTGAAAATGGGTTTTTGTGTGATTTACAATAATGGGAAAATCATTTTTTTGGTTTGATTGGAAAATCGAATGGGTTTTTGGTGTGAATTTGAGATTAATTGAATGTTTTAATTTCTCATAAGGTTTTCATTGATTTAAACATGATATCATTATTGTTTGTATGTTTGTGGTTCCTTGGTGGTCTAATTTATTTTTAAATAATATTTAAATTAAATGTGTTGGGTAATTGTATTTTCTAAAAATGAAATTATTCCTTACAAAGTAATGAGGATATTTTGGAAAACCCCACTTAAGGAATCCACATTAATATTAGAAATATAATTTAAGTGTTAATGTGTAAAATTTGATATGTTCCGAGTATAATGGATTGTGTGTGGTTGTGTACCATAAAAAGGGCATGCGCTAGAGGGTGATCGGTGGTGAGAGGGTGTGTGTTCTTATAAATAAGTTAAATGATATGTTCATGCATGTTAGTTTGATGAAAAATCACCATCACTTGAAATAGATCACATGGGAAGACCTAGGTATCTAAGATGGATGACTAAGACTAGTACACAAGATGATTTTGAAGTGGTTCATCCCAGTTTCACTTAGAAGAAATGATTCTACAACTCTAAATAGACATTTGCATTGATGGGAGACCCCTACGTTATGGGAGTGTCCTCTACTAGTGGTTTATGCAAGAGAATGCTATTGGAAACGGTTTTTATACCATATTTCACTAAGGTATGAGGTTTCTAGGGTCCCATTTGTGCTAATCACCTATAGGGATTGACCATGGTTCTCACTTATGACATGGTGTTTGTGAAATGATTTCCATTTTTGTTACTTAAAGAATGTTTCCTCATTGAAAAATCCATTTTTGAATTTAAACTATTTTCCTTTCATTTTTGAATGTTAAATCTTTCTTAAAAAGAATTTTTAAATTCTAGTGGAATAGAAATTATTTCCTTAAAAATTTAAACTTGTGACATGAATTTGAATAGAATGAAAACACATTATTTTATTATTTATAATTTTTAGACTAGAATAATTGGGTTTTTTTTTAAAGAATAGGGTATGGGGTGTTGTTGTTCTTTATCATTCCTATAAAGAATCTTGGTTCCTATGCTTACTTAATTTTTTGTTTCGGGATCCTCAAGTTTTGGATCTCTCTTAGAGAGTGTGTGGTTTTTGTTATGTGGTGACCCATGAGGACAATTGAGCTATGTCTCATTACTTAGTTTATTCATTTTTCTGCTACCTATTTTTTCATTTTAACTTCTCTTATTTTTTAATTTTTTCAGTTTATGTCTATTTTTATGTCTTTTTAATGGGAAAAATCAATTACAATTGGTTTATATTGATTCTTGGCACTAGTTTCCTACACATGGAGACCAGTAACACCCTTTTGGTCTTGTAATGGGTCACCTTAGTTTCCTCATTTAAGGTTTTACTAGGTTTTCCTGTGATGGTGACTACCATATGGTGTGGATTAATCACCCCATAAGGGGAGGTGGGGTTGTGGGCCTGACTCAATTTTTATTTTCATGGGCGTGATTACTTCATGACAAGTCTGCAAGATATAGTCAGAAATTGATGATTGATAAACCGTAATAACCAAGATGTTATGAGATACATCTTTGTATGTAATGAGATATATTACCATTCTAATGTCATAGCTAGAATATGTGGCTACATTGGTCCTCCATTTTATACTAGTTAGTACAAATAGTTCTCCTGTGTGGGGTCAGATGAACATTGTTTCACCTAGTTTATAAAAATATATAACAGATTTTTTCTATATATTACACTATATTTTATTGGTTTGATTCATATTCATGATTTGGTATTTGTGTCTTCTTGTTTTGTGATATATTTTTTAGATAGGAATGATATTCATTTATAGGAATTTGAATATGATTTTATTTGGGTTCCATCATTTAAGATTGATGGGGTTCTTATCCATGTGAAGGTATTTGGGTTTCCATATGGTTTTACTCTCAATTTGAATGATATAATTGACATGTAGTAGACATAATTTTCACCTTATCATAGCTGATTGCATCCCTATTCAGTTGATGGGCTTTTTTTCACTAGAAGGGAATTTCATATGCATTTAATTTTCCACCATATTTTCACGGTGGGTTTTGTGATAATTAGTAGGAATTTGTGCATTATCATAATATTCAACCATATTTTCATGGTGGGATTCATAAGAGTGAGTGTGAATATACACATGCTCATTGGTTGGAACTATATTTCCATGGAGGGGTTCTTCAGTAGGGATTAGGCTAGTGAATTGTTCCTAGCTTTCCAATTTTTTCCCTTGGTGGGCTGCTCTACAGACCTAGTTTCATTGTACATTAGCAGGATTCCTCAAGGTGTTATAATCATCAAAATAAGGATACATAGCCACATGGAGTAGGTGATTATTATTTTGAGAAGGGTATAAGCTCACAAAATTGTCAGAGATGGCTTGTAGAGCCCCCTTGTTTGGGGTTATCAGTCATTGAAGGGAAAGTGGCTCACAGGCTTTAATCGACTGTAAGGTATGTATTAATACCTCCAATGTTGGTAGAATACCTATATAATGGTCTTCATATATTATTGAATTTGGGACGTAGTGTTGGAGACAATGGTTTGGGGATAGAGTCCTCATTTTTGTGGAGAACTCGACTAGCACGAGGTTTTACATTCTTGTCTATGAGAAATTTTGGGATGTCCTTGGATTTGAAGGAATCTATGAATAATTCATATAATGTATGTGAAATTATAAACAAAATAACCCAATCAGAGTATCATCTTTGGACCAGATAAATAATTGTTTATTTTTCTTATCACATTTCCCTTTTGGATGTGAAAGTGGCCGGCAATAGGGTATCACTTCCACCTTAGTTATGGATTAATTTCAGGTTCCACATTTTTATTTTGGATAAATATGTTATTATACATGGAACAAATTGAATGATGGGGACTGGTGAATATATTATTTCAATCTCATGAAGGACATAAAGTAGTTAGGTCCTTTCAATCGGGTTCATCATTTTTTTTTCAACCTGATGATGATATTTTGTGAGATTGGTTTGAGAGTAGGGGTAAACTGGTGTTAAATCACTGATATCAAGAATAATATCTTTGAATGGTCTCCAACGATTTTGTTCAATTATCCCGAAACACCCAATGACTCTCAAATCAATAATTCATGGACATTCCTTCTATAGTCAAGAATGCATTGAATTATCTGGATATGGAAACTTAATAACTCACATTGTCTTAGAGGATGGGAACTCTGGATTATCACATAGTTTTGTGGGGAACTATTTCATATTTTGGGACTATCTTATAGATTTAATTCATGTTCACGTATAATTTCTTCATTACAAAAAATATTTCAATGGATTACCCTAAAATCATTGGTTAATCATGACTGCACATGGGTTTTGAATCATCTATAGGTTTCCAAGGTTCTGCATCGATGGAAGGATCTATATGTATCTAAGGTTATGCTTCAATATTACCCACTTATGGAATTATCATGGATTATTTTGTTGTTCACTATGAAAACACTAGCTTTAAGCCACATGGGATAGTTCTTTGGTGATTATAATTATCTAGGGGGGACAATATTTCCTTTTGATGTTAGAATCAAACCCATATGATGGGCTTCATATGTATCATAGTAAGAGGAATCAGAACCCACGTAGTCTAGCATCACATAACTAGATACATCACCTTTTAAGGTCGTGTGACATGTACCAAACCATTTTGTTTAGCTTCATATAGAAGGGACATCTAGGTAAAAGTATCCCTAGTCATGAATGGTGTGTGGCTTATGTTTAGACGTCCTGAGATGCCCGATAGAGATATGGTATCCTTGGTGAATGTGTCCCTACTAGGTATGTGGGCTCGATAACATTATAGTGAATTGAGTTCCGGTTGTGGACCTCAGAGAGGATTCTTATTTACCCCAGTTATTTTTGAATAAAATTCCTTGTAGTTTGGATTTTATGGGACTTACAACTTATAAGAGGCCCACTAAGGGAGCATGATGGGGATTACATATGGGAGCTTTCCATTTAAAGAGTTTTTATAGGGGCATATACTTTATATAAGGCCCATTTGAATTAAAGTTGGGGTTAAATCTTAAAAAAAATCCCCATTTAGAGTTTCTTTGAGATTTTGTGGATTTCATGATTTACACTAACCTATATTCCCATGTGAGTCATGGTCGATGTGAGAAATGAGATCAGGAGGATGATATGAAGATCATACACCCTGATTCATCTTCTAATGGACGGTTATAGATCCAAATGGTATAGAGGGAGAGGGGTGTTGATTATATCCATTCCCTATCATGATTTCATATCCTAGATAGTCATATTGTTGATCTATTTATATACATCCCAAGAAAACGGAAAAAGGAGAAAAAGTGCCACCTCTTGTGAGAAATCCTTAGGGATTACCTTAGTAGAAGTGCCCTAAATTTGGTTCTATGGAAAAGCGAAGAATATAAAATACTAGCCCACATAGAAGGGAAAGGAAAATCATTCCCCTTAATTGCTAGAATGGTGAGGTTCAAGTGACAACCCAAGGTAGGAACCCCCATTACCATGTTAATGTAGAGTCACAGTCATCTCATCGGTACTCCATACTGTTGGGGTAACCTATTCGACTCATCTTACAATGGGTATGTAGAATCAATAGGGTCCACTAATGTGATCAATGATTTTATCATAAATGTATGATGCATTTGAAAGTGTCATAGGCTGGATTCAACAAACTAGTTTGTTTAGGGGACAAGAATCAGGCAGAATATATGATGGGAAAAAAATATTAGAGACAAAGAGTGGGATGCCCTAGGATAGCTTGTTTGGAAAGAATGTTCTTATGTGGGGTGGGGTTTCCACCAAATAACAGGTTGCTATGATGGTGAGGAGGTCGTCCACATAACATTGTGTTAAGAAGATTAGTGTTCGGTCCATGAATCATTTTTCTATGGGGGCTGAGTTCCTTTAATGTAGTGTTTGGAAACATGGGAAAGCATCCCAAATTCAATGTGTTTTGCTATGCGGGATGCATATTTTCAATGGGGTTATTGGTTTTCTCACTACAAATATTACATCCAAATATTTTTTTTGGGTTTTTGGACCACTAAATGAGTTTTTTCCTTCTTAATGCTACATGGTTGGCTTTACCATGGGGAATATTCTAAGGAGATTATCTATTACAGTGCCTCAATTAGGATCACTTTAGCTTCACCTATACATGTGTGACCCTCATCCCATGTATGAATCTGTTTTTTAGTTACATCAGGTTCAATTTACAAAGTAGCTAAAAACTAGTTTTCAGCAAAGTCGATCATCGTTGGTGGTCTACAGAGCATATTCTTCGGTAGCCCACGAAGGTCTTATCCAGTAGGGGGCCTTTTGCGATCACCGAAATCCCCATATGGATCCACGAACAACTTCTTCTAATTTTCCTGAGCTATAGACACTTCCTTTCCCCACAAATGATTTAGTTTGATGGAAATCATCTGTAATATCAGATATCAGCATCCCTTTTAATAAACAACTTTATTTCAATCACATGCATCGTTGGATCCACACCCTTCAAAGATAGTTTTCATTCATAGAGATTTGTGGAGTGGAGGACCACCATTCAGATAAGCGGTCAACAAAGGGATCCTTTATTCATGGTGACATTTTATTTACATATTTCACCTTCATCGGTCATTTTTCCTTTAAATATTCCTCAGTTTTTTTATTCCTATTCCAAATTGATGAATGTGTATTATTCTTTCATGAATAATCTTTAAGACCCAACAGATACATAAACATTTATTATACTAGAAAAATACCAAAGGGTATGTTGTGAAATGGTGATATTTTTATAGGTTGGTGATATAAATGTTTTGGGCCATGTTCTTGTTGATCTTTAACTTCACCTATAAAAGTTTATGATCATTCATTATTGGGTAGTTATTGAAATTCACTTGGTCAAGGGAAAATAGAGTTATTATATATCTATTATAATCTCATATAAATGGGTTTTAAAGGGCATGGTCCTACTGGTTTAGTCCATCACATCCTATGTATGTTTCAATTATATTTATCAAAACCTTATATTAATACTTTTCATATGATAAATATCAAATATCTATATTATAAATGGTTATCATGTTAAAATATCATTTAAATTTTATAGTATAAAACCAATGAATTTCATTTTTGTAAACATTATAAAAAATTATAAATTTAATTAAATTAAAAGGTGAACATTATTAATATAATTTTAGGACATTAATATCTTTCCTTCAAAAATTCCACCTTTTAAATTTACATTACACACTAAACCAGATGAGGATAATTTTATTTGATTACCTTCTCTGGTTTCCATGTTTCTTCATCATAATTGTGGTTTCTTCATTGAAGTCTGACCAGGTGCATTGTCTTATTTCATATAAATTTTTATCTATTATCTAATATTTTTATCATATGATCATCATACGAATGATAATTTTCCAATAGTACCATCTCCAGGATTAGAAAATGTTAGGGGTCTAGTATGTACTTACACAATAGGGATACACGAAACACATCTTGTACTTGGGATCAGTTAGGTGGGAATGTGAGTTGAAAGGCCACAACTCAGACGAAATAGAGGATAAAAAAGGTACAAATGTATCATGGTCTAAGATTTACCTTCTTCCAAAATCTCTTCAAATTAATTATGTATAGATATGATGTGGAACACCATATCTCAAACCTCAAACTCAATGTAACAACGATGATTGTACTCATAGATATGAAATTGAATATGATAAACCCAGATGTGTTATTGAATGGTCTCCACTATTTATAGAATTTACCCGACCATTTTATGACCTAGCAGTATGTGTTCCCCAACATCATTCTATCATACAGTTTTTGGCAACTCTTTTCATAATGGGCTTCATAGGGGAGCCATTTGTATACTTTGGTGGAAAATATTATTGTACGAGAGCTCTAATATAAGAATATTTTTATCCACTCTTCCATTTAAGTCCATTTAGTGTTCCCTCAAAACCTTGCCAAGTTTCCTTATGGTCTACTCAGATTGGCCATTAGTTTGAGGGTGATTTTCCATGTAAAAGTTCAACTCAGTATTTATATCAAGATGGAGAATTTTCTATTACATGGAGGTAAATCTTGAATATTGATCAGATACAATTGATAGGGTTGGTCCATACATCCTAACCATTTATCTAATGTATATCCTCTTAGGTTTATTGAGTTATAATTCATCTCTGATTACAATTAAGTGGGATGTGTTTTTAAGATAATCCACAAAAAACCATAAAGAATTAATTATTCTTGTCTTCCACAATAGAATAGTGAAAAAATATCTAGTAATGTTTTACCTATTCCATGTAGGTATGGAAAATTGTTTCATCATACCCTTGGTTTTATTCTAGTCGGCCATCACCTACTGACATACCAAACACATTGATTTATATTCCAAAATATCTTCGTTAATATGTTTCGCACCAATAGTGATTTGAGAGATCAAGATACATCTTTGTTCTCCATGTATGGATAGGGAAGGGTGAGTAATAAGCATCATCTAAAATCTCCTTCATTAACTCAAGATTTTATGGTACACATAGTCATTATCCAAATCATTCAAATTCATCATCAATAATTTTTAACTCGAAGGATTTAACATTTCTTAACATTTAATCCTTCTTCTGAATTATCACATTTTATCTCTTATCATACTTTATTTTCACTAGAACAGATAGTTGAGAAATCATTTGATTAAGGATTGATGATGTTCCTTGTATTACAATTTTAATTTCTATCCTTTTTTAGGTATAAGAATTTTCAATCCTTCTCAATTCTAAAAAATTATAAAATTTCTAGATTGTTTATACATAGAGTGTATACCCATTTTTTATTTCCCATGATGGTAATGTATTTAGTATTCATAGTATTTAGTCAGCTTTAAACATCTTCACTGGTTCTTATTTCTATATTTTTCTTGATAATATATACTTAAGGATATTATTATTCATATATATTTTACAATTATATCGAAATAGTTAATGCTGATAGATTATAAATTTCAAGAGAAATATATCCAAATACAATTTTTTTTGTGTAGTAAATTTCATTAATTATAATTTCCATGAGTCATATGATGTCATTATTTCATTCTATATTAGTACACATCCCAAACCATTCGTAGAATCATCATTGTATACAATGAATAATTCCCCACTTGTAGGAAGTGTAAGTACCTGTGTAGTGATAAGCCTCATTGTAAACTCCTAGAATAGATATTCAAATACATTATTCTAAAAAACATTACTCCTTTACACATTTCATTGGATAGAGGATTTCCCAATCTTGATAAATTTCTCCCATATCAATGATAATATATAGATAATCAAAGGAAGTAATGGATTTCTATCAAAGATGATGGAATTGGTTGTCCTTCAATTGTTTTTATCATTAAAGGGTCTACAGATGTCCCATTAATTTGATATTATGACCCATGAATGAGACATTATTCCACCAGAAGTAACCTCGTATACACTTGACATAAATATTGTCCTTTAATAAGGTCTTCATCATATTTCTTAACTACTCCTCATACTGCTACTTGATTTTGGATTATATTAGATTTCCATCTATAAATACTACAAAACGTTTTCAAGGTAATATCTATGGAATATATTCATTAATTAAATAAATATTTTTTGAGAAATAGTGAGTATTAATGGAATTAATTTGAACTCAAAGTTCACTACACTCTATGGAATGTAGTCTCCTAGATAAAATCCTTCTCTAACCTAATTTTATAATACCCTGATTAGATATACACCGTAGATAAGTGTTGGTCCTCATGTATTAGATAAAAAAATTCATTAATACATGGAAGAGGAAAATTTTTATTTATCATAATATTATTTAGATTATGATAATTGAGAAAAAGGAACATTGACCCAAAATTCTTGACAAAGAGCACTGGTTCACCCCAAGCTGAATCACTTAGGAATAAGAAATATTTTTCTAGATATTTTTAATTATTCATTAGATCATCAAGTTCCACTACAACCATTAGTTATAAATTCTTTGATAATGGAAATGATCTAGGTTTATTCTTGATTTAAAAATCAACATCTTAGCTTGGAGTAAAACAAAGAAATTTTCTTAGAAACACCTCATCATATTCACCAAAAATGTTCATTCCATCAAGGATGATCTATTCTTTAATCTCAATCAGTTGAGAATGATATGATTTATTTTTTGGATAATAATATCCTTTATTGAGATGTTAGCGATAGATAAGATTCATTATTCCCATCGAACATGTATAAAACTAGATGAAAATTTATGATATGGAGAGTGATTACCTTCTCATAAAACTTTACTTTGAATCTGTATTGAGAAGTAAAATACATTCCCAAAATTGAATAAAATTCATATAAAGAGAGTATGATAATGTCTTATGGGATGTTCAGTCGAATGTTTTTTCTTGGGGATGGGTTATATTCTTGGGATTCAATAATTTCCAGATTTGTAGTTTTCACAAAAAATTCTACTTCCTTGCATTCTGTTGGTGCTTGAATATATCTTCAAAATAAATTTTATATGAGAAATGTGTAAATACAGAAACAAAATTCACATTATTTATTATCGAATGGATAACTATTGTACCTATCAACCCTTAATTATCCAGATCCACCTCAGTGGTTTTGATGGTATTCTATTGCACTGTTTCCTTGGAGGTTGTTAGCATTGATTGTATTTAAAACCCCTTGGATTAGGGAATGAGTTTTTAGTGTCTGTTTTTTCAATTTAGTTTAAACATTGGACAATAGGATGAGGATAGACTATGTAATTCCACTCTTACATTTCATGGAGGTGTTTCTCCAATCAGAAATTATTATCCTGGTATCTTTTCTTTCCTCCCATATAGAATTTCATTATCCCAATTAATAAATTTATATGGTGCTTCATTCAACAAATATGATTTGTGTGATTTTGAAATTTAATACCACTATTTGATTTAACTATTTAACTTCTATAATTAACCTCTACTTCATCTTCATATCACTATGAGAGTCATAATATTTTTCGATCTCCATTTTCACTTTAAGGGACACGAGATAATTTCCTCATAGCTATCAATGTCTCGGATCACAATGGATTTTCATAGACATGGTATTATCCCACCAAATATTTTCTATTCTTCCCATTTTTTGGTAATTAAAAATCCAGAGGAATATATTGAATTTCCTGAGAGGTTTTCTCATATCACTAAATGGATTTATAATCATTTTTCATAAGGGAATGTAAATATCGCTTCATTTTATGTTGGATAGTGAGAGGAAAATATTATTTGAATTTTTTTTTCCAAAATTCCTTCATTCCAATTAAATCTTTAACTTAATAAATATTCATATTATTGATTAATGTCCACCACTGGTCATCATCTATCCCCATATGATAGAAATATTGTATAAACATCTATTTCTTCAGAACGTTTATGGATTGAGAAAATATTCTCAATGGAGTTGATCCAATGATCCATGATTAAGGGGTTGGATGATCCATTGAAATTGAAGGTCCATTATTTCATAAAGTAATAAATTGTAGCTTTTTCATTCTTATGGTGACTTATATGTCCCTCCAAATTTATGTTTCTATTCATAACCTATGTCAACTATGAGATTATCATCCCAAAGCTGGCGATTCCAACTCCCATCTAGTTCGGAATCTCATTTGGACCATCATTCCAATTCTATTCACATGGGTTTTTTACTCGTTTCCCCATATTTTTGGAAAATGTCTAGAATAAATGGAATATTAGGGATGAGTAATTTTAAATAGTTAAATAAATATATTAGAACATAATTAAAGGTTTATTAATAAATTTCATTTATTTCCTTAATGTAATATTTTATAGGTTTTAATCTATGTTGTCCATGATATATTTTATATCATATATTCTTATGGTCATTTTTGGTCCCTTAATAATTGTAAACAATGATCTAGTGATTATATTACTGAATATCCACTGGGGGTATCAAGTGAGGAATACATTAATGCTCATTTTCATGCACTAGTTTATGATCATGTCTAGATTAATGATGTAGTTTTAGGTTTTACCCCTAGGTACATCCATGACAAAGCCACATCCACTTGTAGTATCCAGATACAAATTTATTTTCTTATAATACAATTAATATATAATCTACCAAAATATAGGTATTTCTATTTATGTTTAGTCTTATACCTAATTCATTCTATATATTTTTATATTAATAATCCTAAAAATTACTAAACTATTCTTTGATAACAACTATGACAACCATTGTATTTAAAAATAATAATTCATCACTTATGACATAATAATAGATATAATAAAACCATGAAAACTGAATAGTCTATTTTTTGGAATTAGTTAGATTAAATATCAACTTAAAACATTAGTATATATAAATTATTGAAAACTTTCTTAATAAGATTATATTATTCCATCATTCCTAAAACTACATGAGAAACATAATAAATTGTTGATATATAAATCATAGTAATGGAATAAATAGAACACTACATGAAAAAGGAGTTAAATTTTATAAAATAGGAATATCAGTTGTACATAAAATGCATGAAAATAATAAACATGAACAATTAAGCATGATAAAACATGATAACTTAATGACAACATGGGAATGTCGAAAAACATTAAACCTGACTACATGAAAATTAGTCAAGTTTTAAAAAATAAGAGATCAAAACATAATGTCATTAGAAAAAACAACCATTAACCATGCATGTACACTCTTGATACAAAAACATTACCCAATTCATAGGAGCAATATATCAGAGAACCCATCATAATCATATCATTTACATGTATGAGTGTGCAATATTGATCATACATATAAGAAAATATTTTATCGCATTTAATACCATTATAATTAATTGTGTATTACATAAATGTAATTACCTAATCAAGGAAATATATTTTTATAACTTTTAACAACATTTATGGGAAAGTGGATTGTTTATTAACTACACAATATTTTGTCACGAAAAATTGATGTGAAAATTTTCCAGCATAATGGGGGTAAAAAAAATTAATGGGAGGGATTAATGTTATTTTAAAGGGGAATCTCATCATTTATAAATCATAAGGGAATTATGAGGGATATTAAAGAACATATCTTAATAATAGGGATTGGATACTTAAGTAATAAGATAGTAGAGAATCTTTAATAAAGAGGAGAAAGAGAGGATATGTTACCTTGAGAGGGTGATTCTAAAATCTAAGGAGGAGCCTATTGAGAGATTTGGATAGCCATGTTAGTAAATTATAGATTTAAGGGTAATGTATGGATGTTATCCATGATTTTTGAGTTAGGTGTAATGGGATATTTTGGGAGTTTATATAGTAAACGAAATGTAAGTTCTTTATTATTTACCAAACATTGGATTCAGTCTATAAGTAATACTGTATTCAAAACTACAAACATTCTCATGGTTTTCCCATGGATTCAACAAGATACGATTGGTTTTAATTATTTCATATGACCATGGGATGAACTTATTAAAATATTACCCTTTGGTGAAGTGGAAGTGAGTCATGTTCTTAATGAAATGATTTTAAAACCTTAAAATATAATATTGGTTCTAGAAGATTCATAATGGATTTATCTAATTTTCAAAAAAACCAAAAAAGAATATTAATTTATTAGGGAAACATATATTTAAATGTTTATACCTTTTATATAATTCATTACATCAATATTTGGACGTTATGATTTTATAATACACACCATATATATATACCGTATTTAAAGTTTTCCAAAAAATTAATTTGTCTCAAAAAGTTTATTATCATTAACATTTAATAATAATAATTTAATAATAATATATTTTCAATATATTATTTATTTAAAAAATCCATTAATTCATCACAAATAATTCTTAATTGAAAATCTATTTTACCCAAAAACAAAATTTATGTTTTATCATATCCAAGTGAAAATTAATTATAAAGTAACAACCATAAGAAGAAAATAT
Source organism: Viscum album (assembly GCA_963277665.1). Taxonomy (NCBI): domain Eukaryota; kingdom Viridiplantae; phylum Streptophyta; class Magnoliopsida; order Santalales; family Viscaceae; genus Viscum; species Viscum album. The sequence goes on from OY728149.1 coordinate 71,411,186, forward strand.
AATCATTATTACATACAATAAAAATATTCTTATTATCAGAGTCTTGATACATATCCCTTTTTTTACACCAGAACACTCCCTAAGGGTACGGTGTGAGAGTGTGAGATTTTAATGATGTGGTTCAATGTCTATGATTTGGGCCTTGATCTGGATGAGAATCAACTTATCCCATAAACATTTTTTCTCATGATTATGTTATTGGTTATAATCATGGGATTAGTAAAGGGAATTTCCAAATGATTTTTTCTCCCATGGATGTGAAGATAAAAGGGCTTCATAGGGCTCGTTCCTACTATTCAAGGAAATCACATCATTTTCATGTGTTAATTGGATTTATCAAAACCATATATTTATACTACTCATAAGATTATTATATAATGACTATATTATCAAGGGTTATGATGAATTATGGATTTTAATATACTATAGGATATAATAAAACCAATGCAATGAGTTTTTTTATATAAAAAATTACATAATTTGATATTTAGTTGAATCATAAGTGGAATTTTATGTACAAATTTCTGGGCCATTAAAACATCAATGAGGGATCAAAACATCAAGATCTTTCTATGCTATATCCCATGTTAGAATTATCATTTCCTATTTGTATCAATGATAAAGGTCTCTAAGGATCGTCCAATAGATTATTTTTTTGGGGGAGATCGGGTAAAAGATCTCATGTGTGCATGGAGTGGTGGTGGCCATTGTAGAAGTATTGTTTTATGGGATTTCATCCCTATACGTAATTTTTTTCCCATTCCTTTTATTGGTGTGTCCCCAAAAATTTCTTACATATTATTTCATGTATATATGTGGTCAACCATTCGTAAATTTATGATAATAGTGATGAACAACATGTAAAATACTATACGTGCTCAATTGTGGAAGGAGAGGTGGTTTACATTATTTTTTTAGAATGAGTGATTCCAAATTTTCATTATCTTCGCATTATTTTATGATAATATTTTCATGTTTGGTTCAATTTTTTGTTTTCTAACACTGTTATCTGGGATTTCATCGTGGGATTTAATTTCATCTTCTATTCTTATAGGAAGTGATCAAATTCCTTGGACTAGTAATAGCTCCTCCCATGTGGGTCGTACACCATATTCCCTATTTCAAATGGAGGATAGCCTCTAATATCATGGTTTTTGATGTTGGATCCTTAACCAGAATATGATGGTGGGATATCGGTGGTCCTTCAATGGATTCTTCTTTGGAGTTCTTCTCTTTATTCTGGTCTCCCTCATAGATCATGGACATGTTCCAGAATCTCATTTTATATTCCATCTTATGATGGGAACCTGTTGATTACCCTAAATTATGTCATGATTGATCACCCACATTTGGTTTTGAGTTGATGAGGATGTTGGGTATCTTGGGAATGTTGTGAATCATTAAAATATGTCCTATTTAGATAATGAGGGAATTTCATGAACAAAAAATTTGGGATGTGGATAAATACAAATATTCCAAATGTTATGGGGAAATTTATTTTATGGGAATAAAGAACCCACAAATCGATCTATAGGGAAACCCATATAAACTGGATGTGGTATGGAATCTTATAAATTATGATGGGTAATAGCCAAAATTTCATACAGGGACATATTGGTCACATTTTTTGATTCTTTTGGGGATAAGATGGTTATTGGTTTATCATCTCATGGGGATAAGTTAATCACTAGATTAGAGTCATGTGGTGAGATGTTGGATACATATTTAACATATTGTGTGGAAAGGATGTTCATGGGTTTAACATCTTTTGGGAACATGTTTTTCTAAAGTTTACCATTACGCAGAGATTCTTTGGTCATAGGTTTGTCGTTTTTGTTTGTATAATATGTTCACATGTTTAATATCATGGGTGAATGTTTGGTTAATGGTTCTATCTCTTATGTTGAATGGATTTTTACAAGTTTAACATCTTGTGGAGATATTTTGGTCATATGTTTATTTAATTTTGGAGACATGATAACTATAGGTTTGAATCCTTAAGGGGAAAGGTTGGTCACATGTTCAATGTCTTGTGGTGATAGGTTGGTGACCAATTTTAAGTCTTTTGAGGATAAATTTGAATTATAAGTTGTTGAGTGTATATCTTGAGGGAATATGATCAGCCTTGGGGATCACTAACTCCCCATGGGGAGGCATAATAATTAATGTTGATATGTGAGGACAGATCCTCTGGGATGCATCCCAGATTATATTTTTTAATACACATAGTTTGATTCCATAGTTTAACAATGCATTATGGGATCAGTCCTCGGAGATCAATGGTTTCTTGTAATGACTATTTTACCATGCATGGAGCAACAACAAGGGATGACATGGGGCTTATTCATATAATATTCCCAAAAGATAGGGTGCCATCTCACATGGACCATGAGGCATCCAATGTTTCTCACACAAGGTAATTTTGTAGTTTAACTTCTTTTGTTTAGAATATTGTAATAAAGTTTAAACTCATGTGACTAAGCCATTAAGATAAACAATTTAATGTTAAATTTCTCATATGTGGGTTGGTACTTCTTTGTACTAAATATTTTTCAAGTTAGGGTAGGAGGAGAGAAGGTTATAATGTTATATATCATTTAATGGGCAAGAAATTGGTTTCCCAAAGTGATGTTTCCTTTGGGGAATCATGTGGGGGTCTTGAGGATATAGAGCCTATTTTTAGGAGAAAGAGGTGAAAAAACATTCTATCATATTCTAGGATCAAATGGTTGGTACACAAGGTTTGATGATCCCAATAGTTAATATGATTATGGCATGGATATACCCAACATGGATAGGCTCAAGGATCATAAGAACGGAACATTAATAAAGGTATGTTTAGTAACTGGATGAATCTATAGGAGCCAATATGATTATTTTAAAACATTATTTGAGTTTATTAATGAAACACCCACCCCTCCACATTTTATTTAGAATAAGTGAATGGGTATTGGCCTTAGGTAACTTCCCCACGATAACAAAGGCTAGAAATAAATGCTTTGGGAATTAGAGGAAATTGGGGGAATATTTTCCCTAAATAACATAAAACCTATCAATAGGTAATATTCAATGTATAAAAAATAAATCATGTAAATAAATAACATAATTAAATACAATACCAATACAACGAAACATCAGAGTACAAAAGGAAAATGAAAAAAATTCACAGGGTAAGGATCTAAATAGAAAGGCAATGACACTGATGTTGCTCTATCCCAGACCAGGAGCGAAACACATTGAAGATAGATATTTAGTACCCAAAAAGTGAAGTAATTGATCACTAATAGAGATGTATGACATGTGAACATTCCTTGTACATAAATGGATGACATTTGAGAATGAAAAAATTGTCCAATTTGGGGGTGAGTATAACACTCGGTTTAATTCCACAAAATACATCACATTACAAACCAATAGGACAAAAATAGGTCAATACATTTTATTAAATCCAGGAAAAACAAGATAATAAAATTATTCCCAACTATAAAAATGTATCTTATAATAAAACATCAAGATAAATGTTTTAAAACAATTTCATTTCCATAAGCATAATAAAATCATTTCACACCCTTTAACACACAAAATTCATGAAACCATGAATATTCCTATATTCACGGGTGGTGGTCATCCTATCACCAAGTTATCACATTCATACCAATATAATTTTGATACATCCGACCATGATATTCTCCAAATTATAATTTATCTTTGATGATGGTACATCAGACCGTTACCCATCCCAAATAATTATTATTTTATATTGGTAAATTAATCTATTACCCATCCCATATGAACTTGATCTCACACATCACCTTTATACACAAAATCAAAAAATAAAATGATTTAATAGAAACCTATCTTTTAAAATACACCTTTTTGAATCACATTGACATGGGTTTTCTAAAAAACTATATAAAATATTACTAACAAAAAAAAATTATTTTTAAAAAATAAAAAAATTTGTTCTTTAATGGTATAGTGGGAGAGAATCCAAATACCATAATATGATTTATATCAAGGATACAATATTAATCCATGGATTAAACCCTTTTTCTTCTATTCTATTACTGGAATTGAAAAAGATCACTTGAACACAAATACGAATCCCTTGATCAATTTATATCAAAATTGAGGTATAGTTCCAATAAATCCAGTAAACGAAGATCCAGTATCAGAAAGAATAATGGAACTCTAACATTCTATTCCAAAAAACAATTATCAAATATTTGATATCCCATGAGTTCAGAAGTCGATAAGCACCAAAATTCACCTATGGAAACCTTGGTAGTCATTATAGAAAATAATGTAATGTGGGATAAAACAATACGTGCTAGCCATATATTAATAATCTAGGAGTATTAATTTACATGTAGTGTATCTAATATTCACATAATATATTTTCTCAATGCCATATATGCTTAAAATTTCATCACTTTAGATATATATTCTTGATAAAAAATTACATAAAATTAAATTTTACATCACTTGTATTTCTTCTACTGGGTTTTCATGAAGGCATATCAATTGTTCATTATTACATCTATGTTAATCCAAGACCCTAGGAAAACAAATATGAATTAAATGATGGAATACCTTAAATAAGGGGTGCTTCAATTAATATTTGTGGTTTTAAGAATGTTTTTTATGTTATGAAACACAGATTCCCTACATATAGATGATGTCTTAGGTCCCACAGAGAATTTTTTATGTGATGGGAGCCTCATGAAAAAACAAGAGGCATGATGCACTTTAATTTCAAATGGAGGGTGCGGTCATTTAAAAAGGTATTCCCCACCATGTTTATAGGGTCTCAATTACTCTTGGGAGGTTATTCATGGGATATGGATACCTATTGGAGTTCATATCATCTTTGGATCATAGAGAATGTAGTGTCTAAAATTCATCACATTTAAAAACATTCGAATGGTAAAAATAACAATAAATAATGTTATGTGTTTTTATTTATAGGAATAAAAGATATTTTGGAAAACATCACTTGATGGATTAATATATTCACATATGATAGAGATTCACAATGAGATATATGATTCATGGAGTGTCATTGTATTCATGTATGATAAATATTTGTAGTGACCAGACATTATTTATGAACCCATTATTCTTTGGTAAGGATTAATATTCTTCAAATAAAACCCCTTGGGTGGATTTTGATCATGTGTAATCCTGGATTCACATAAAGTTTTCCTTAAGTTCCATGACTTCTAATCTTATGTGTGGTTTTCAGCATAAAAAACTATGATTCATGATTATGATCAATGGTTAATATGATATTGGGTATGATCTTATTATTTCTTTCTCATGTAAAATATTTTTTTCATACATATATGCTTTTATGACTATTTCTATAGGAACATCATTAAGATCACATATGATTCCATATTTGATATCTCACATGTTTCTTCTATTCCTAATCATCGATGTTCACTCATTTGGTATGTTTCTAATTATATTATTCTATAATTAAAAAAATAATTTATGACATATCTATATGGGAATAATGTATTGTGAATTTTGTATAAAATATGTATATAATGTTTATCAAATATTATGTTATTTTTTGATAATCTCCGATGATAATTAAACTTTTGATTAGTATTTTGTGTTTTTTTGTGATGTGAATTTTATAATCATGTATAAGGATAAAAACCATATTTATATAACATATTTGACATTTTATTTTGAGTCACAATGAGGTATAATAAATTTTTAGGATTATGTATGGAATAATATTAGGATAAACATAAATCAACCTTTATTCGAAATAACATTTCATAGGAATGGAAATATAATATTGAGTTAAAAATTCATATAGTGGTTTAGTGTTGTTATTATTTTTATTTACATGCACAAAACATTTAGATTTTAAGTCAATTATTTAACGAGTAAGAGTTAAGTGAGGAATGAATGTGATAAACAATTCAATTATATATACAAAGAACAAACAAATAGGTTTGTAACTAGTTTGATTATTCGATAAATAATGATTACCTAGATAAAAAATGTTTTTAATAATTACATAAATTATAAAAATATACTAAATTATTTAAATAAATTAACAACATCCATCTAATAGTTTTTTTGAAAATTCATACCATTTTTTTTATATATTATAATATTGTAATTTTTTAATATAGATCAACAGGATAGAAAATATATTTTCTATTCATTATTTTTCAGAGAATTAAATTTTTTTTATGTGGATTATTTTTTTGAAGGTGAATTAGATCAATAATATAAACCAATAAAAATAGATATAAAAAGTAAAAAATTAACTCTAGAATGGGGGAATATTAGGAAAATATTTTTCAACAAATATTTTTTTCTTATCTTTGAATAATAATTTAGATGGAATTCATTGAACATAAGAATAAGTAGGATGAATATATTTGATAAATTTAATGAAGATTATTATTCTTGTAAGATACCTATCTAGTTTTATCATTTAATCTGAAAGTATGTTTGATTGATAGATATGTGTCATATAACCATGATATATAAAATTATTAATTTTAGGTGGATTCAGTATTATTTCCTGCAGAAGATGTGCTCTATTTAGGAATAACTATTTCCAAATAGCTTCCAATATATTTGTTTATGGAGTCAGAAACACCCAACAATTCTGAATCCAAGATGGGACCTTCTTTACAAAGGCATTCCTTCATTAGGTATTTGGGACAATGAATCATAAAAATTATCATTGGTATAGAGGATGGGAGGTTAGGCACATCACAACCTTTTGGGAAGAATTATTTCCTACTCAGGGAATATCAATTGGATTTAAGATATGTTCATGAATCCATCATTAACATCCATGAATGATGTGGGTTATCCCAATATTAGAAATCAATTAATATCATTCATGGAATTTATAATCCTTCTTATCTATTAATGCTTCTTCATCACTATATATTTCTATGTGTATCAGGTGTTCTTCATTTATGGTATCATCTTATATACAACTTAGATATTATTTGCATGTTTCTATAAAAATACTACTTTCAATGCCACTCAGTGGAGAACAATAGATATTATTCTGATCGAGGTAGACAATTGTCACTCTGGAATTTACAGTCATATTGGGAGAAAATTTTTTACTATGGAGTTTTTTGTCATCAAGGTAGAAAATGGTAACTATGGAGTTTATTCTCATTTCGGGAGAGAAATGATTCTTTTATGGTGGGATAAAACATATATTGGCTACCTATGTATCTTTGAGAAAGAAATCAGAACCGATATAGTTCATTTCCATTTTTTGGACACATCATACCTCATACGGTCTTGTGATAAGGACCCAGCCGTATAGTTTAATGTAATGTGGTAAGGACATCTTGGCATAAGGTTTAGAGTTAAATCTTCATGTAGGAATAATGACTAAGTAGCATGAGAAACCTATAAGGAATATGAGCTACCATGTTGAGTATGACCCTGCCTGGGATACAACCCAGATAGGATAGACTTGATTTGGAATGTTGGGTTTGAACCTCTAAGAGGATTCCAAAGTATCTTGTTTGGATGGGAATAAAATCCCACATAGTTTGATAAGTCTCACAGATAAGTACTCCCATTTGAGAGTATAGGTTGAGGTCTAATCCTAAGAATGATATTCCATGTCGAGGAACTATTAGATAAGTTTTAACTCATGGGGATTTGGGGGATTAACTCAGGGTTTACTCCTGAAGAGGATTCCCATATTAAGGGAATTATGATTGGGGATTATTCCTAAGGAGGATTCCCATTGATCTGTGACCATAATTTGGTTTACTATGTATCCAATTAAACATGATTTAGAGGTCTCATCGTTCAATCCTTCAGGTGGATTTTATAGATATTGTGATCATTACAAACCTTTAAGACCTCTTGAGTCATTCTAGGTTTGGGAAACTTGAAGATGTGAATGATTTAAACAAACACACACACTGTTACTCCTTCTCAAGTGGAAGAGGTCAGGGATATGGTAGAAGAGATCATGGTTATGATGGAAGAGGTCGTGGCTACAACCTTTCCCTCTCATCAATTTACACCGGACATGGGTCCAATATAAGGAAATAATTATGGCGAAGGATATAAAAATGAGAAATAGTAGAACCTCCTAAATGAAATTCTATGGGATTACATGGGGATGGTTTCCCTCTAACTGGTACTGGGATAGGAGGGAGGCTTTTCCTTTGTTAATGGGAAATCATGTGTGATGCGTATCCCCCCTATAAGAAACTAGAGGATTTGGGTCTAAGAGATGGGAAGTGGAGGATGTAATCCTATCTTCAAAATCCAAGAATGGGAAATGTGCAACACTATCCCTAGGGTAAGGGATCATGTGATCATAGATATACAAATCTACAGATTCCCCAAGGATCCTGGCCCTCTACTAGGGGAATTTTGGGAATCCTCTGACCGTAGAAATATAAATCCATATGGGATACAAACTACACTTACTTTATCTAAGGTTTTGTAAATCTAGTGGTCATGGAGAATGTTAAAGATTGACCCCTTTAAATAATAGGAGACAGTAAAGGATAATACTTTCCATGTGCATCTTTAAAAGATGATTCATGAAAGTCTCACGTAGACTGAAACAATGTAGAACCGCAATAGGGGTGCACCATGCAAGGTTTCTCCATGAAAGTAGGCTTGGGAGAATTAGTCTCACCCTATGGGACAAATAACCTGGATGAATACAAATGGTAAAACATTGTTCTAGACATCAAGGGTAACTATATGAATCCCAAAATTAATAATCACATGTTCTTATTTGAGGAAGGCCAAGTCACACAAGTATTATTATGTCAGGGTTGTTGGTAGAATTGGTTGGGAAAGCGGTTGTAATTTTTAACACTTAGTTGACACAAGTCCCACTATCCCCATTTAATTCCCTCTCTTTAGGTGTTATGAAACCACCTTATTGGTTTCTAAGTACTTGGATGGAGAAATAGGGAGACAAAAGTAGATATTAGATTTTGTATAAATTCATCAATACAAATGAAGGACCTAATGGTCTATGTATAGGAAAATAGGTGACCCTGGGTGAAGGTGGTTGGTCACGAAAGTAGGGTTTTATGTAATTACATTCTTCCCAATGATGACTAATGATACATTGGGATAATTAATTTGTGAGCCTTTTCAAATCTTTCCATTCTTCATTTGTTTTCTCATGTATTTCCAAAGGCATTTCACTTTGTCACTTTACCATCCATTTGATGAAACAGAGTGTCCAAAAAATCCCATGTTAAAGAATGGATCCAAAATGAAATGTGAGCCTAATCATGAGGTAAAGGAATGAAAATGAAAGAAGGGTCACATAAGTTTCCATGTTTATATGGCCATACAAGTATATCGTGAGAGATCGTCATGTAGGTTAACTTCCTCATCTATATATAGGCCCTTCACATTAAGATGAAAATAACCAGACATGGTTTTTCCTGCTCTCTGCATGCAATATTTTTCCATGTAGACTCCTTTACTTCATTCGCATAGATACTATCTATATTCGAACAATACACTTTAACATCGCATGTTGAGTGACATACTAGCATGTCGAAATTTCACATGCACACCTTTATGCCTTTTTCAAATTTTATTTATTTTCAACTTTTTTAAAAACAAACCTACATTAAAATGAATTTGACAATCATTAGTATGTTTTATGGCTAAAAAAATCACAGATACTGATGAGTTGGATAGAAAATAAACTGAGGAGATGATAAAACTCATAGGGAATGAAGACAAACAAATTTCTGATACATCTCTTTTGGATATGATATTTTCATGATTTTATGATTAGTAATTATCTACCAATTTATGATTATGTCTATGTATGATGTGTCCTCACTCCCTAACTGAAGAATTATATCACGATATCTTGGTTACAAGACTAAAAGATAATTTCATCAGATAAAATTTTGGGCGTGGGCACATATATTAATGTAGGGATTTCATCCACAACCTTGGTTATGCACCCCATTCCATGTGATCCAAATATGAAACCACATATGGTAAAAATAAATCTGGATAGTTATTAATCCATTTTATGAAATTCAAAAACACATCAATCGAAGGGGCGGAAGAAAATTTTAGACTTTTGTCCAAGAGGGGGTTTTAAGCTCAAATGAATGTAGACATACTGGGTACACAAAACCTATTCATAATTAAAACAAGATGTAAAAACTACTGATATTTTCAAATCTACAAGGGTAAAAAAACCTACATGTATAGGAATTACAATTTTGTGCTAGAAATACTGAGCTGGAGGAGTCTATAAATGAATTCATCCAATTCAATTCCTGGAGAAGTGTGTATCAGTTTCTAGGATATCCACAAGTTCTCTAAAGATCCAATTCTTGGAGATATTTATGAATAATTCATCCCCCTATGACATCATGGAATGATTCTATTAAAATTATAGATTTTGCAGAGCGAGCTACTAAAGATAGCTCAGAATAAATCAAGAAGAAAAATACCCACGTGAAGGGGGTATTCATCTGAGGAAGTGGATGTGAATTCTCTTAAAGGATAAAGGTAAAGACAATAAGTGCAAGCGTCCAATGAGATACCCCAAGGAGTTAAATATAACCACATCATACACATTCAATATAATGCTATAAAAATGAAAATTTGACGTGTTGGGATTTTAGATCAACCCCCAAATCCAGTTTAAAACACATCACATTTTTTTGGATATGCGGCTCAGTATTTATATATTTTATGTCCATGACTCCATATGTGGTATAAGGACTGGAAAATGTGTTTTAGTGAACATATTACAATAGAAGAATAAGGTTGGATCAGAAACCCCTATTTTGGAAAAGGACATAAGAGCTTAGAACATATTCATGGAAGGAAGTATCCTTTTAGAAATTCCGGACCATTAAATTGTTTTTGGGGATGGGTCACAACTCATTTTAGGACTTATGAAATGTAGAATGGGATCTAGTTCCTCTAGTGCTCATTCCAACCATTTATTCAGGATTTATCTGGTATTTATACTCTAGCTGTAACAACTTGAGATATTTAGATAAGGTTGGGTTTATTCATGGAGTTCAACTTATTTTCTTCTGTGGATCCACCCACGGGATGGTTTTTTATGATGGGATGACCAAAATATCATTGAGGTGGTACATGATAGCATGAAAGGATGGTGTATTGGAAACCATGATCGATGGTGAAATCATATATAAGGCCTATTATTCTTATGGATTTGCAATCCAATTCAAATTATCAAAAAAATTATGACATCCCCACCATTGCACACTAGACTAGATGGAAATATGATGGTGTCTCAATAGCTATTGTTACTAATGGACAAGGATAAAATAGGGGCAATGATCAATTTACCTAGGTATAATGAAAAAGGCATATTTACAATCTGGTATGTTCAAGTATGGATTGAATCATAACCTAAAGTGGCGATAAATAGGCTTATTCCCCGTGTTGGGGTAAATAGGTAGATCATAACAGATCCTTCTTGTTTAAAAGATGCTTTATCTATTTCAGAGGATAAGTTATCAGGGTTGGAAGGCCATAGGATGAGTATCATAACTCATAGAAGAGACCTCATTCAAGTTATAATCCGCCTAACGTAATCTAGATGTCCACACCATCATAACCAAATGATAGAGCACCTAGAAGGTCAATTTTATATCACCAAGAAGATAATTGAGTTACCTTCTCTCATCCACCATCTGGGATGTAAGGAATTAGGAATCCCACCAGGTCTATGGCTATAGGATCATCTTCATAGAAAGATAGATTATTTTCAATCTACATACAACCAGAGGTAGTTCAAATGTGACAAAACTCATTCTGTGATGGTGACACTATGTGGGAGATTTTATGTGAAGGATTTCATATTTCAAGTTCTTCGCATGTACCATACAATTCTACGAAGAATAATTATAACCATGTCCCTACTATTGAGGAGGTTTTTCAGGGTCTAAATACATTAGAGGAGGGTCTGGAACCAAATTTTCCATGTGCTCCAATAGGTGAGATTAACATGGGGATTGGGATATAAATAGAATACATGGTCAATATTGGAATTTCTCTTGATGAAATATTAGAGAATACTAATATTTATAATACTTTATAAAAATTTGGGGATCTATTTAAATCAAATCGAAGTGAATTTTTATTTTATATCCAATCAATATTTTAATTCCTAGTTCTCTGATAATGATTGGTTGAAATATATAGCCCCATCCACAGAAAATACTAATGTAATGGTCCATAGAGAAGGATTTGAGATCACTCTCAATCCTAAAGAAAAATAAAATTTAACTCAGGTAAACACTAATATGCGGAACCATCATTAATTACATTTGGCTAGTCCCAGGAAGACCTAGTGATGTTCACATCAACCAGAAATATTGGACCAAACTACTGATGCTGGGATTTCTGGGGGGGAAAACACTCAAGATGCTGATCTATTATTGGGTAAGGGTCACCAACTATTGTGAATATTCACCAGTGTTTACATTCCTTCAAAGAAAATGATGATTTCAGTTCATCATTTAGGATTATCAGTCTCTATGGCTAGGTCTAATGGTGGATCTTCTGCATCATCTCGACCTGTAGTAGGATGAAAGAAATACACTAATGGAATGGGTGTAGAAAAGACAACATACCTTAGTGAATTGATTAAATATTATATCCCATCTTATGATAGTGACTCTACGTCAGATCAAGAGTTGAATGATACTCTCCGCACCACACGTCGAAAATCTTGGTAAGATATATGTAATCTTATCCCTAAGACACCCCTTAAGGAACGTCCTTCATGAATCTCATGGATTTAAGCATTATTTAGCATGTTGGGATTTAGTGTGTTTGATTACCTTGTAAACCATACTGTGTTGAATGAGACCATTAGGAGGAGGGAGCAAGAACACACACTTTAGAAAGATCTCATCAAAACCAAACTACTCATCAACATTGATGTTTCTTGAGTTGAGATATTATTAGAAGAAGATAGCCATAATAAAATGTTCGTATAATTCAACCAAAAAAACTAGGGAGAAGGTTATTCAAGTGTTTTTCCTTAAAAAAGAGTGGTATTATACTAATGGGGAACTTAAAAAACTACACTAATCAAAAATAGATGCTCAAAAGGAAGGATCCCATCTAATTTCGACTGCCAAGGAAGCACTTCGTTATTATAGGGAGACTGGGGATGGTTGACTGATGTAACTTCAAGAGGAGGATATTAGGGCATCATAGAATATTCAATTAATAAAATTTTATTTTTATGTAATCTTGTGATATGAGATAGAGAGACTCCATTATTTGGATGTTCTTTTGGGGATTGTTTTTCTCATAAATGAAATGATTTTTTTATCATCGATGTATTCATATATTCCTATCATTGTATTTTTAATGTCGATAATTATTTTCATAGAACTAATTTTTACACCAGATAATGATAAATCCAATGAGAGAGATAGGATGCATCTATAATTTTACCTAAGACAAGGGGCCTAGTGAGCATTGTTTGATTAATTGTAGGTTTGTATGAAAATAACTATACAATTTTGGTCTTTTTTGTCATCACCAATATTATTTTGTAAGACCAATATAGAGGGTAAATAGTTGTGAGACTCATCTCTTCCTTAGGCTTCAACTTTTAGGTTTTCAGTTGAACATGAATTGCCTTTTAACTTTTTATCGCTAAAAATTTCATAAACCATATAGAGTGTAAGTCTAGCATGATGACACTTGAAATTTGTCAAGATTGTACTTTGAGGGTTCTCATCCTGGTGAGTACTATGTCTATTTTTAGGGGTAGTTTTAATTCTTGCATGTTTGACTAATAAATATAGTGTTTTAGGTCAAATAGATTTGATAATGAATTTTGAAATTAGAACACAAACAAGCCTTGATGGCTTTAAATTTCTTGATATTTTTTGATATACATCCAAGGGGAACATTGAGTAATACATTTTATGGAAACAAATATATAATTTGAAATATAATAATAGGGTATGTCTCTTCCAAGAACAATGTCATCATTATTTGAGAAGCCCATTATGGATGCAATATTATACAAGATTATGATGATCATATGCAGCATATCCAAATAGTGCAATCCTTTGGCTTATAGGCTTGGTATGAGAGAAACTGATTTAAGGACAACTAGAGGAACATACTACATATTTAGGTAAAGGTTTTCCTAGTAATTTTGAAATTATAATACTAATATATAATGGGGATTATGATTTGGATGTCTCAAGACCAAATTTTGTTTCTTTGACAAGAAAAGATATTAGAAAATAAAAGAATCATTTGTACCGTCCCAGGCCATGAATGGAAAACCGCTCCAACAAAAATTTTATATGCGAAGGAGGGTATGTTTTTTTATAAAATGTATTTATGATATTATGTTGTGATGTTTAAAGTCGTTAATTGAGGACATTAGTGGTATGTGTAGTTAAAAGTGATCGAGAAAAAAATTTACTCTAGATTTATAGTTTAAATTCATGCAGTGATGAAATTAGGGGGATGTGTAGTTTAAATTCATGCAGCAAGTATATTAGGTGGGTAGACTTAAGGTGTTTATATTTTATTGAATATTTTTTGGTTCTTTGATTCATATTAATATTTCTAGAAATTTGATACTATATTTTTCTATGGAGGGAGAAATTTGTATGATGTGATTTGGGGATTCTGGGAATCGAAGAGTGATATTAGATAATGGATAAATAGAGTTAGAGGATGTCTCTTCTAGGAATGAAGTTACTAGAATTTGAAAAACCCATTTATAGAGGTGTATTATGTTGGGCCAGCTATGGAATATGCATCATAACCATATATTGACATCCTTTGGTAGACATGCCTATTATGTAGGTGACATTACGCAAGATCAACTGGGGTCACGTTCTGTAGCACTCAAAAAAATTTACATTCTATTTCTAGAACGCGATGAAAGTTTATAGAGATAAAAATATTCCCTAGAATACAATTTGTATTGTGGAAAACAATTCCTGAATACAGAAGTGGTATTTCAAGTCACAATTTTCAATGAATTGGGGAAATAGGATCTCTATGACATTCTAACCGAAGATTAAGTAGTATGATTCTTATAGTTATAGTTTATATGACTAGGACCAAAATATTACAAAAAAATAAACTATATTTGGCCAAATGAACCAAGGGTTTTCCAATCTGATTTGAACCAATGAGTGAGGAAAAGCGTAAAAAATGGTCCTGGATACATTCAGGTCAATAGAAAGGATATGGGACAAATATTTAAATAATTACCACTTTATAGTATGGGTTCCTGCATACCATAATCACTGCATAGAGGGATATAATTGGCTTCTCCCAAGAATTAAGTTACCACAATTTTAAAAACCTGTAATGGGGCATTATTATGTAGGGATAGCTAGGGAATAAGTTTCATATCCAAATATTCACATCCTTTGTATTACATGCCCATTATTCAGACAATATTATGAACGGACATGTGGAGGAATGTACTACATAATAAGGAAAAATCACCCTCAGGTATTAGACATTATGCCACTAGAAACTGAAAAAATATTATAAAGATTATAATGTACTCATGATTTGGAGTATGAAATTTTAATGGTGCAATGTCCAGTGAATAAGGGGGTATTTGAACCAATACTAGACATGAGTTTAGATTCCCTTACATTTATATGAATCATATGTAAAATTTGTACATTTCTGGTTTCCTTGTTAGGATCTCTCAGAGAGAACAAAAAATAAAATATCTATCATAGAATTTTTTTTATTCTTATGCAGGAAGGTGTAGGCTTGTTTTATGTTGTGAAGTAATTGGGCCTAGTTTTGAAGATATGTACATTACTACACATGTCATAGAGGTGAGAATTAAGATACATGTAGTTCTAAAATAATGATCACCACCCTGATATAATTCATGAGTGGAGGATAATGGGAGTTTCTTTGAATATGAGTTCATACATAATATGAGAAATCATATTAAATATCATCACATAGACCTAACTCATACATGGGAGGAAATATGAATTATATAAGTCATGTTGTGACTAGTCCCATGATTGAAAGTCTATACGTCCATATGTTTATCATATTAGTGAGAGTCAATCCACACATAGTTATAATAATTTTTTCCTTGTATAAGCATGGTCAATACACAGGGAGAGAGAGATGTTTTTGGAATAATGGATAGACCAGGATGTCAGATCTAGATGTAACTACATATATTTTTAGGGAATGAATAAATCTATAAATAGTTCATGAAATTCCATGAATGTCAACATCATGTGGTAAGGACATGGGTAAAATGATTTTAAGTGATGTAAACATTATGGTTGGGCCTAATAATTAAATTATGGGTTTCACAATGTATCTCATATGGTTAAAAATAAATCTTCATGTGGTATTTTATAGGATCCTTTTATAGATATGAAACATACACATAAATTAATGGGGAATAATGATTAATGACAGCTGGACCCAGGATTGGAGATTCGAAAATCACTACATATATTACTAGGGCAATAATCTTGCTACATATAGTTCTTAAAGGTTTTTCTCCACACAAATTAGACATTAATGTGGGAAACAGGATGTTTGATAACATCTAGATTAATGTTCGGGTTTAAATTATGAATTCTAGGTATCACCATACATCTCATTATATTGAGAATCAAAGAATAAATGATAGAAAAGTTCTTTGGGTAGATGGGGTTCATGCATGAGGAACATGAAAGGGAATTTTCATTTATAAAATTGTTTTGGGACTATGGATTGTAGATCAAAGCATCAGTAAATATATAATTAGAATGATAATCAAGAGAGACATAGTTCCTGAAGGTTCTCCCTATGTAGGTTTTATTCAGACACACAGGGGGAGAAGGGACTTTTTTAACATTATGTCTAGACCCAATATTTTAGATCTAGGTATCACTACCTATATTTCTAGGGAAATAATCAAGCCAAATAATGTTATTTAAATGACCTATTTAGTTTAGAATCATGTGATATGGATGAAGTTTAACCAATATGAAGATATAGAAATATTTCAGGTGAACTATGGGATAGGACCTAGGTTTCACTAAGTTTATGGATAGGGAAAGAATCAAGCCACGTGTAGTTCATGATGATGTTTCCTCACACAAATTGAATGTTTATGTGAGAAACATGGGATTTAATACTTTCTAGATTAATGTTTTTGCCTAAAATACAAGATGGTATGAGAATAAATCCATATTTTCTAGATGTATTCATTGTATATAATTGACTCATATATAAGGAAGGGGAAATTTTTCCTTTATGGTTTTGGGTGGGCCCAATATATGAGATATTGGAATAACTAACTATCTTATTGGAATGATAATCAAGACACAGAATGGTCTTCAAGAACCATTCAGTTTAACATCATGTTGTATGAATGAAGGTGATCTGACGTGAACGAAACATTGTGGATAGACTAGTGGATTAGTCCTTGGTGTCACTATAAATCATATAGAAGAAATAATCAGGCCACATATGTTTCTTGAAGAAATATTCCCTATGAATATTTTACCTATACAAACAGAGAAGAAACAAAGATCAAATTCCACAAGGGAGTGGTAATGATGTGATGAAGGCTTATGTATAGAAGATGTGCATCATTTAAGGGACCACAAAGAAAGTAAACTCATGGTATCATGAAGTATTTATTATTGTAAAATGAGGGAGACATTATTTATATAATTTATTATCATGTGGTAAGGACACATAGTGCTTTGAAGTTTTAGGTCATGCGACTGGAACATCATGTTGCGGATTTTATCATCTCGCAACAAGGAAGATGATACTAAAATTTTTAACATTATGCACTATGTATGATGGTTGAAAAATATTTTATCATCATAAAACTGTTAAGAACATTGTGTGATTAAAAAATTACTTATTTTTGAGTCTTTCATTTGTTCGAATTTTAATAAGTTCCCCATCAATTGAGATTAGGGAATAATTTCATTAAAATAGACATTATGTATGGAATAATGTCCTTCCCACTTTGGATAATGTTTTATAGGATTATTTCCTTGTATCATTAGAGTCCTAAAGGTAAAAACCAACTCTCATTGGAGCAATGAATGATGGAAAACCATCTTGTTAAAGGCATGTTCTATTTATTTCTGATAGACTTCCATGTGATGTTAGGTATTCATTTACTTTTTATCCAGACACTCTAACTCATCCAATCATTTCTGGGATTTCCCATTAGTAGATAATTGATCACAGATAGAAACTCTATGTGATGGAAACTAATTTTCAATGGTTACCACGTCTTTTGTACTATATAATAATGAGTATAGAGTTGAGCATGTAGATGTATGGATAGTCGACCTATTATCCCATCAAGCACGCAAGAGTTAATCAGACCAGGATTTCATATCTTTATACACCATTTTCTAGAGTATGTTGGACAACGTTTTATTAAAACCATTTATCTTTCCATTCTCCACTATATGATAGAAGGATGAATGTTTGGATTTGATATGTTATTCCTAATATAACTTCCCTACCTTAGAAGAATATAAATTAGTGATGTTTTCCATCAGTATGGTATGAGGGATACCAAATCTAGTGATGATATTTTATTTTAAGAATATAAAAATTCTTTTGGCCCTAATAGCATGAAGAGGTACTCCCTCTAACCATTTGGAGAATAATTCAGTTGTATTATGTTTGTATTTGAACTACTTAGGTGTACCTGGAGAGTATGGTCCCACTACATCCATTCCCCATGAAATAAATGGAAAGGGTTATTTTTTTGTATGTAGCAACTCATATGGTTGATGGATGAAGTTGGAATGCACCTATCCTGGATGAAACTTCTTAGTGAAATATGTTCAATCCTATGTCATCGATGACTAGAAGTATCAAAGAATTTGTATTTGATAAAAAATCTTGTACCCAGACTTGTGGGCACCACATGGTCCGGCATGTACTTCTTTCATGACAGTTGGAGTTTCTTCCCCATAAATGAATCTATGGATAATTCCATTGAATCCTCATCTATAGAAGATCTTCTAGTGAGTTGGGCTATTGTAAAGATTGAAAATTAAAAACTTATTATCATATTTTCTCTCATCTAACTCTTTTTGGTGGAAGTACTCCATCTTTGAGATATTCCCTGATGGTTATTATCCATCCCATGGTAGGAACAAATGGTTTGGGAATCATGTAATTTCATTAATTTACTCTATTCTTATTTGATAAAAAGGTGAATTAGCGTGGTGATTTGTAATGATGATTATGGGTTCATCCATGTTCATATCATCCAATGTTGTAGTTGCATTTTCTAATTCATCGGCTTGTTCATTTTTTGACTATGGGACATAAGAAAATATTAGCTCTAAGGGAACTTCTTCCATTAATCCTTATAAATTATCACATATGGGAATTATCTCTTCTTTTTTAATGGTGTAATCCCCATTAATTTGTTTGATTAAAATATCAGAATCACCCTTCACTTCATGGAGGTTCACAGTTGCTTGGAGTGATAATTCCAAACCTATAATGAGAGCCTGATATTATTCCTCATTGTTGGTACTACCATCGGATTATAGGAAAGAGCATAAAAGAACTGTGTTTTTAGGGGAGATATGTACAATTCCAATCCCAACTTTATCAATATTAAGATCTTCCTTTAACTTACCTTTTGGACTTCTTGAAGCAAAATAAAATTACATTTCCCACATTTGGGGATTATCGTAAGTAGAGATTATTTCATCATTAGGATGTTCAGTTTTCAATGATGTCTCTTCTGTAGTGAAGTTTTTAATAAGGAATTTTTTCAAGACTTGGAATCTTACTTCTTTCAGATGCATGAACTATATATGCAAATGCTGTAGAATAACTGCCCACCATGCTAGATGTCCAATAAGCATTGGATGACGGGGGATAAATTTGACCGGGTTATTGTTGGAGACTATGTAGTCCTTGATATGCTACAGGTAGAGCCTCAGTTTTTTATTTGAAAATATTAACACTAGAAAACTGTCATCAATATCTGAATATCAAGTCTCTATGTTGTTCATGGTCAAATTGAGATATTATATGATATTTTAATTCCAGGTGTCATTATTTTGCACAAGGAAGGAACCGGGTGACTTATCCACGTCTATCACATAAAGAATGTGATTTTTTACTTAAATAGGTGGCATTAATAATGGTGGAATCAAGAGGTAATTATTTAAGGCATCAAATGCCTATATGCAGTCATTGTTCCACAGATAAGCGACCCCCCATGGTTTATCAATTTTGTGAAGGGAAATAAGATTCATGCCATAATGGTTATGAAGTTCTGGATGTGGGACAAGTGTGTCTAAATTATTCTCAACTAATTTATGTTTTAGGGAGGTTATATTCTAAGGATATTGTTGTTCATATCAGGATTTACATCGATGACATTATGGAGTACAAAAAAATGAGAAATGTTCTTGAGCTTACCCTGAAGGGATATTTCAATGGGTTCATCTTCTGATTATGTGGTAGAAGCTTGCGAAATATGGTCTCCAAGTGATTCAAGTGATAAAAAAATTATCAAGAATTGACTACTAGATCGTTAATAGAGATTTAAAAAAATTTCCCCGTGAAGGGTTTGATGGTGTGATGCATTAAACATTTGTATGTTTCATTGACATTATTCAGGCCAAATATAATTAATAAATAGAAAAATAAACCATTAGGGGATCTAAAACCTATAAATTCTTCATATTTTGGGTCTATCTAGATTTGGTTGTACCCAGAGTATCCATCCATGATGGAAAGGGTTTGGTAGACAGCTGTTGCATCAATTATGAGTTCTGTAATTGGAAATGGGATGTTTTCTTTGGTACAATACCGGTTGAGATCTATAAAATCAATGAAAAACATGATTTTTAAGTTCTTCCTTTTCACATGGACAATTTTGGAGATCCACTTTAGGTATTGTTTATCTTTGAGGAAGTTATCCTTTATGAATATGTCCAATTTAGCACCAATTATTGAGGAGTGAGTCATGTGTGTCCTCGTGGATGCTTCCTTATACTCTTAATGATCATTAAGAAAGCCCAAATGATGGGTGTCTACCTCTAGGTCAAGGCCTAAAATTTCTATATAATTCTAAGAAAAAACATCATAGTGTTTCTTTAGAAAGAAAGTATACACATCTTTATCTTTTGATGTTATGGCCACACTAATTAGAATGTTGCGTAGTTCTTCTTATGCACCTAAATTTATTTCTCCGAGTTCATCCAGAGTCTGGAAGATTCCAACTTAAAATGTTGGAGGGGCGTCATTATGGTCTTCCCCATATTTTTATTCTTTATGTGTTACTTATTCTACCTCTATGTATAGGATAGGTGATAAAAAAATATTTTTAGAGAAAGGGGATGAGTCAGTATTTAGACATCCCTAAAAGGTGGAATCTGGCTCCATCTGAACTGATAATGAAAGGTATTATTGAAGATTAAAAGGGAAGATAATGGGATAAGAATTTTTATCTCTATCATTGTTCATGTGTGTGATAAATTCTTCTAACCATGATGATGAAACATAGACTTTCTGATTCTGGATAGAAGGAATGAAGAAATATCCATTTAGTCATTAATAACCACTAATAGATTCAATGATTTTTCCTTTGCTATTAGGTTGAGTAGCAACAACTGACATTATAGAAGCAACTGAATGAGTAATTAGTTTTGATCCAACTTGTTCAATTAGATTAATCGGTAGAATTTAATGTACACTGTTGTTCTTGAATGGGTTATCTGGGGTATTTTCTAAACATTTAGATCCTTGATTCTAGTAACATAATCCGTTATGGATTGTTTTACAAGTTCTTGATAGAACTACACATCAATTAACTAAGAGTCAAAATTTTATAATGGGGCCTTACCACCCTGGAATATATCAAATTAACCATTAATGAAATATTTGATACATTGGTGGTATGATGAATGAATGGATGCATGCAGATATAGACAATTCCGTCCCAGGAGAACATTGAATTCTATATCTTTCTGAACAATCCTGAGCTATGAAACATATATGAGATCCTCAAATTATGTTCTAGGCTTAATCTCATTGAATTGTTCTTTCTCATTCTTATAATAACCCTATAACACCAATGTGGACAGAGACAAGTGGGATTTAGTGATTCCCAATAAGAAAATAGTTCAAATGGGAATGAGGTTTACTGTTGATCCATTATCAAAAAAAGGCTCATCAGATATTAGGGTCATTAATCTTTCCAAATAGGTAAAAGTGCCTAATATTTCCATGTACGAAAAAATCCTCATCATGATCTATGAACCATATGACTACTTGGAATTCTTCTAGGACATTCTCTATATACTAAAAATATGTGGTAGAGACCTCAAATTTGAACTTTTGAGGACATGACAAAGCCTCAACGAGTGCTTCTCAGATATCATTTGACTGACTCAAAGTATCCATGATTGATAACCTTTTTGGTACATGGTCTAGTAGCTTCAATAAGTGATATTTTAGATCCATATTTCATTGTTTTTTTTCATGGATAGGCTCTTTTTTAGGTTCCTTAAGAGCTTATGTTCCTAATGTGGATGTACCTTAATTTGGGGTAGAAGCAAGAAGTAATTCTTCTCTTGGTGGATAAGGTCGACTTGGTCTACCGACTCACCATGGAGGTGGTGGAATAGATTCTAAATGGTCTTACAATATGATCATGTTAGAGAATACCTTTTAATGTGTGAGATAATTCTCATTTTCCTATTGATCCTGTTGGAGGGATATCTCATGAGTTCCTACGTTATAAACAGTTTGAGAAGGGTTGTGGTTGGAGTAGTAATTTATAGAATGATCATGCCTTCCCATGTATACATGACCATGATGAAAACGTACTCTGATTCCCCAATCAAGTGTGGAGAACTCATGTTCATAAATATAATCATCATTCACACATAGATCTATTAAAGGAATAAGTTTAATGGATATTAATATAAACTCTTCATCTAAATAATATTCTTCCTGACAGGTTAATTCTTGTTGTGTCATTTGGTAGGGTAGTACCAATGCCTTTGAGACCATTTTCATGAAATAAAATAAGGTCAATTATAAGGGTTTACTTGAAACAAACTCATATTCTTTAATTTTTCCTTTATTCTACAAGCCATGCTACTTTTTTATGGATTTTCCTTTAGACGACTGGGCTTTTGATGAAGATGGAAATGATGTAACAGAAGCAAAAGGGGACAGTCTATTATTTCAACTATTTTTATACAATAGAATGAGTTTGATAGATTGATTTACTCTGATACAAACTGTAATTCACTAACACTAGTTTTCCATAATTTGTGGATTAGATTCTTATATTTGCACGATCACAAGAAATCAAATCCAAAAGGACTGAACAGTTTAATATCCTTTGAAACACTAGATACAAACATATGTTTTACATTACATATTGAAATGAAAAACAACATATTATCCCCTTTTAAAACTCTAATATCCCATATAATATCCCTTCATATCAATCATAATATACATCTTTTCAACCTGGGAAAAAATTAATCATAATAAATGTGTGAGCTCAGATTCTCAGTAAGGATAAACAATATAGCAGGAGCTATCATAAATAAGGATAAACATATCATAAAATGTATAAAACTAGAACACAAGCTTCTTAAACGAAATAATAAACATAATATGGCATGAATAAATCAAGTAATTCCATTTAAACAATCACATAGATATTTCACTATTCGAATAATCTCATTTAACATCAATAACTAATCATATAATGAGAGAATGAATAATGTTGGACATCATAACCATACTATTAAAGAGTTGTTCCTAGACCATAAATAATAATACCATCAAAGCCTTATTCCAAGACACTAGTTTTTATCATGATATCGACTGATGCATTAAGGGGAAATAAAGGACCTCACCCATCACTCACTAAGTCCAATGCATTCCTCTTATGAAAGGGTTGAAACATAATATAAACATTTGTATTAAAACTAGCATATGATATTTTAATAATTTAATCATAAAACATGAATAGTATCTAAATAGCATATCCATAGTCAATATATCATAAACCCTTTAATACAATATGTAGGATTATACCATAATAAATCAACCGAAATTAAGCATAAAATCCAATAAAGTATCTTGATATAGATTAAACCAAGATAAAAATACACTTTGAGAGAAATATCCATTTTATACTTTGAAAAAATCACACAATTTTTAATGAAATGATTAATTTTAAAAATTAACCATATAAACATATATGGGAATCATCAAAATGGTATGCCATTATGATGGAGGAAATAACCTCTCATGATGTATAAGATAAAAGACATTCTTTCTTTAATTTATCGAAAAGATCATAATCAACCTTGAATATGGATGATTTTAAATAATTGTAGATAATATTTAATTTTTTTTAAGAAACATGGATATGGATGATAAATTTTCCCTAATAGATACTTACGTATAAATAACCTTAAATAATAATGAGATTTTAAAATTTACCCTTACCTTGTACATTACATTAGTTTAGGGCAGGTTAACCTACTGTATAATGGTTAAATCATGTTATAAAATTATAAAAGTACTATATTCATATTTATGATATAATATTCGATCCTCTTATATACTTTTGGAAATAATATTTTAGTATTATCTTTGTTTTGGGTATTAATAGCTTCATTTTCCCATTCCTGTTTTTTCGTGTAAGTCATGTTTGTTATATATGGGATGTATTTTATTAATATAAATAATTACTTCATGTTTATAATTATAATATTACTCATTATATAAATTTTATAATCAGTCTTGAAAAGTTATCATGGGGAATGAATCTCACCACATCATTGAGATGGTAGGCCACACCTATGCACGAGCAATGGTATCATCCCTTTGATGATTAAATGGTATGGAATTGGATGGAATATTAATCATACATAATTATTATAATGTTATATTCATTATTTATACCCATTAAACTCATCATTATGAAGTTCCTAGTCTGGATCCAAGTATCACTGAGAGGGAGAGGGGGTGAATCAGTGATATCTTTTCCTTTTATGTTTCCTTTCTTTTGGAAACACCCTCAGCCTCATGTTAATGAGTTCATTACCTACTAAAGGCACACAACCATTGGAACACAAGATTTAAAATGTTCACTACTCAATAAGAGAAGATACATCCTTGGTATGGTATGGAAATAATTCAGTACCACACAATCCACTAGAAAACAATCATTTGATGTGGAGTACAACAAGTTGGATATTCCCTTTCACTATTGTAGTACATGGGAGATAATACTAATGTATGTGTGAACCCTCTTACCATAAGTAAGGTAATGTAATATCTCTATAATTTTTTATAAACTTTCTAAAATCTAATATTTGAATAATAATATACTATTTCCTATCCATAAGCTGATAGAAACAACCTGAAGTTTGTAATAATAATTAGTCCCATACCATAGTAATATGTAGATCCACTAGAATTCTGTTCTCACTTAATTTGGGTACTAAAATCTTCATCTCGCAGACCTCATTTACAGAGCTCCTTCACGAAGTTCCCACCTTTGTAGAGAACTTTTGTTCATAGAACTAGGTTGTACAAAAGGCTCAATAGATGAAAGAGTTCACTATTTAATGGATCATAGATTGGTCTTTTCAAAGTTCACTTGTTTTGAAAATCTAAAAGGATTTTCGGGGAGATCCTTTCCTTCACGGAGCTTACTGCATTCTCAGAGCTCGTTTTCTCTATGAACCTTCACTGCGATTTGAGATCTCTAAAATTCTCGTCGAGTCTCTATACTTTTTCTTGAGGGGGTAGGGGCCTATTTATAGGAATTTTCCACTAACTCTAGAACCATCCAACCACGTTAACGACATGTCAACACAAAATGGTAGAGCTCAGAATTTTATACCTAAATTAACTCTATTTGACGAAGAACAATGGATATTTTTTGGATTCACCAAGCTTGTCATAATCACAGAGTTGTCTATCAAATCCTTTTCACCACAGGGATTCTTCACTCGCAATGATCATGGCTACTATAATCATAGCTTTCAAATCTATTTACCTCTTCCATTCACGAAGCTCATCATAATAGTGAAGAACACCATCCACATTATTCATTTTTTCGAAAAATCTTGTTCATGAGGCCCATATTCACAAAATTAATTATTTTTTCATATTATTATGTGATCTTCGATGAAATGGAAGAGGTAAATAGATTTTTATGTGAGCTTTATCGTAGTGAAGATCAATGCGAGTGGATCTTCCCAACTACACCACCTTAGAAACATGCCTCTACAAGACCAACCATAGTGATTGACCACATCCTTACTCACCATTTCCTTCATAAATCATGAATATTAAGTTCTCCATCCATCTTATGACCTTTGTGAAATACAGAATATCAAAGCATCATCATATTTACCATGGAATGTATTGTAACATTCTTGTCATTCCCCACCCACTTATACAAAGTGAAGTGATATCCTTTATTCTCAAACATATTTGACAATAAATTAAAATACTCCATTCATCCAAAACCTTCATCAGCCAAATTGGTCCCAAAAAATTATACCCATAAAAATAATGTAGTGTCAAATAAAAAATTTCCCCATGGAATGGAGACAGTAAGTCGTATGTACGCATGAATAGAGAGATTATCATTCAAATAACAGTTAAAATGATGAATATGGTTGTCCAATGATTATAATGTCATCTCATTATGTGGATTATTCATGGGTTATTACCTTGGAATGGTATCAATATATATGTAGTATGTCTAATAAGAAAATAACATTAAAGTAGGTGATAAAACAAGTATATCGTTTTCAGGTATCTCATTTTGGTTTGCACAAGAGGACTCCAAAGAATGGATTTAGTCCCAAATAATGGAATCTATGATGAAGTTATGGATGATTAAATGTGAAATGAATAGATTTAATTACTATTTTATCATTACTATTAATGAGTCTCAGTGGTGAGACATAGAATAAGAGGTTAGGGATTATCTTCCTGTCCATAGCAATGCTCTAGATTGACTGTTGAAAGATGTTTGAAATCGAATAATGTTTCATAGGAGGTTGTTTGTCCCAGTGGAAATTCTCAAAGGGATCCTACATGATTTTCATAGGTCACCTTAATTGGTATACCTATGAGTGTCTAATGTTTACCATAATTTATGGACATGGTTTTTTTGGATCGAAAAGAAATGAGTAGTGGAGTAGTTTGTGGATCAGTGTCTAGTTTTCCAATAGGTAAAGGTTGAGCACAATGTTCCCAATAGTTTTTATATACATAGTATGCTCCGAATTGGGAATTAGAAAATACCTAAATGGTTTTCATCCTAGGGTAAAACCGACATTAGGGGTGATGTGATGCTATCTAGGTAATCATGGACCAGTTGAAAAAATTGTCTCACTTCTTATCAGAAAAGGAGAATGTTGTAGTGGATGTCTTAGCAAGGAAGTATGTAGATGAGGATTTGTGGTTTGAAAGAGTCATATGGACTGTCATCTATGATTGATATGAAAATTTTACCTCACATGTCTGGAAGGGTTTTCAATATTCTTTTTTCACTTAGTTACACCTCTAAACTACATTACAACATTAGAATAATGGTTAGACATAGTGTATTATCATGACTCTGGATGATATGTCATGGTAATGAGTCATATAATTTGGTTGGTATTGGGAACAACAATTACCTTTGGTTGAGTTTTCCTTTAATAATACTTATCACTCATCCATCAGCATGGACCCCATAAGGGTTTTATATGGGATGCCATAGCATTATAAGTTGTGCGAGGAATTGGTTTGGATTTTAGCTGTTCATACACCCAATATGGAACAATGAACTACAAAAAATACTCAATTGGTTCAAGAGTGGATAAAACAACACAAGACATTAATAATTATTCTTATTGATCGCATTAAGAGGCCCTCATATTTTGAGGTTGGAGACCTTATATTTTTGTAGGTTTCCACATGACATGGGGAACATAGGTTCTAATAGGATAGTAATATATCGCCCTATTTTTTGGCCCTTTCAAGGCGTTGTTGGTAATTGGTGTGGTTTCATATCAGTTGACCCGACAGTAGTAGGAGAGGATTGAAAATTACTTTTATATCTCTCATATTATTTAGTATATTCATGTTGAATCCTATGACATTAACAAAAATGAGATGGATATCAAGGATGAAGTGAAATTCATGTAGTTTTTGTTAGTGTTCTAGGATTATCAATATAATGTGTTGTGATGGAATAAAATTCCATTAGTTTTCATGATGAGGGATAATGGTACCCTATAGGATAATATATTGGAGTTAGAGATACAAATGCATGCACAATACTTATATTTTTTTGACTATCTTTTCTTTATGGGGTTTTACTTTCGTGATAAGATTATTGAACAATGATATTTGATATGATACCTGATTCTTTATTGTTGTGTAATGTGTGATTATTACTTTAGAATGAGAAAATGGTGGACTATATTCATAAGCAAGACACATTATAAAACAATTCCATTAAACCCGTAAGGAAAATTCATAGATTCAAAGACATTATAGTATCTTGATATGGATTAAATATTTTACTAATTAACATGTTTGGGGAAGTACAGTTTTTTATGCTATTGTGGGTTCTTGTGTTCATAAGTTCAGTTGGGGTGGTGTTTTAGATATAATGATATGTATGATATGTATTTCATGTGATGGTTTTCCAGACCATTTGTCTCATTCATTATATGTTGGTTTTGATTATGAATGGTGAAAATAGTTACAGAGGTATATGATGTAATTAAATTGACCTTCTGACATATTAATTTATGGGATATATGGTAATTGAGTTTTCCAAAGAAATTCCATAAGTTTTATGTGGATGAGGGGAGTATTTTTAGATGTTTTGAAGGAAAAAGGTGTGTTTTAGAGGACAAAGGTAGATATAGGTTGTAGATCACCAGCATTAGTTCTTTTGTAGTAGATCACCAAAATTAGATCATCCTAGAGGTAGATTACCTATGGTAGATCATTCATGTGGTAAATTACTAATGATATATTGTAAGTGGTAGATACCCAATGTTATATCGTTTTCTTTGATCACTAATGGTACATTTTTACCTAAGGGAGTAGGGGGATAGGGATGAGCTCAGTTTTAGGTAGCTGAGGCCTAAGACCACGGATCTCAAGAGATGATTCGAGGTATGATATGTGTCAACTCCACCCTAGATAAAGTACTTATAGACACAGGTTCTAGACACTATTTCATATCCATGGATCTCGTTCCTTGCACAGAGATTCCGATAGAGCCATTGGCTCGATCCTTGCGATTGGGGACTCCTACGGGAGAGGATTCAATGATTACACCCTGGTGCTAGCAGTGTGAGATTACTCTGGGAGGTGAGATCTTTAGATGGGATCTCACAATAGCAGTGTCAAAGGCCTTGCAATGTCATCTTGGGTATGCACTGGTAATCCATGGTCCATGCTCAGATTAACTATTTTAGGCGCAATGTGTGTTGTTCCTGTGAGGATGGGATACAGTTTTCCTTTACCAGTGAGAAGGGAACCCTTGAAGCTTAGGATGGAATTTCCCGAATGAGGGTGGAATTGATCAAAAATTGGTTGGACAACCATACCCTTGGTGTAGTTGATTATAGGATTATGAGCTATCCTATAGTGGTGGACCTATATTCTGATGTCTTTCTGGAAGATTTTCTTGGGACTACCTCCACGCAGATGTCTGTATGATCCATGGTTAGAAAAAGATTTTTTTAGATATGAGAGGTGAGCCGACTCTGAATTATAAAATAAAAAGAAAAATACATGTTGTATTCATTAAAACTACACTCTGTGTAGTATGCACCCTCTTCTGAATCAACTTCAACGGCTCAATGGTCTCCTGGACAAGAGGAGGTCCTCGCATAGCTACCTATCCCGCCTCCATCCATTATAGGGGTGATCAGAATGACCTACTGTAAAAATATAATAAGGTGACATCTGATTCATTTACTGAAAACTATTTCTAGGAAAACTACACTAGGGGTATGTGTTTCTCCCAATAGCCCCTAAAATCCATGATTCATGTTCAAAGCATGTCCTCTAAAACTTGAATTTTGAGCTTGGACTGACCATATTACTAAGGATGATATTCCATGCTCAGAAGTACCTATTTACCCAAATCCATTTGTAGTCCCTGCAAAACATAAGAATTAAACCGAGAATCATTGTCGTAAAAGATAGAGTGTGGAACCCCAGGAAAATGTACTGTTTCTAAGATGTAAAACATTACAATCTCATCAACACCAATGGTTTCCTTGATTGGCATGAAATTTGAAACCATTGTGAACATTTTGATAACATCCCAAACCACATCATTTCCTTATGGAAACCTCAGTAAACCATTAAAAAAATCTTTTTTGACAAAATTTCACTTCCACTCGAAACTGGTAACTACTGTAACAGCCCTACCAGTCGCTGATGCTCTGCCTTCACCTGCTGATATGTGGAATGTCTCACAAAAAAACGAGCTACATTACTCTTCATGTCTGGCCACCAATACTGAAGATGTAGATATCAATTCATATTGGTGATACCATGATGAACTTCCCATACAGAGGCATGAAAATAGTTCAATAGCTTCTCTCGTATGTATACTGACACCCTTACACACCCATGAAAACAAAAAACCTAATCCTCACCTATGGTAATGGTTAAATAGTTTGGAATTAGATGGTATATGTATTTTAAATAAATAATATCATGTTATATTCCTTATCTAATTACATTATATTCATCAATATACCCATCCAAATTATGTATCATTTAATAACAAACTACACCACAACATTGAGATGGTAATCCACATGCATGCACACATGGTGATATTCCTATTTTAAGGTTGTATTCATGGAGGTATAATGTGTCCCATAATTATAATAACATCTCATAATGTAGAAGATATTGTATTTATTAATTTTTTATGAAAACAATATAGGAAGATTAAGTCGAAGAAGAAAATATTTTTGAAAGTGTTGATAAAACAATTACATCTTTATCAGGTATCTCTTATGGGTATACACAAAATAACTACATAAGATGGATTTCCTCAAAAAATGTTGCCTCTAGGATGATGTTTGGGATGTTTGGATGAGATATGGTTAGGTTTTGTCTATGAAAAAGGGATTTTGATGTGTGATTAAAATTGAAGGGAAGGTTCCCTTCTATAATAGAGGGGAGGGACACCTTTGGAAAGTCTTGCAATATTAATTTATTATAAATTCCGTTTCGGTTTATTATTCTCCTAAACTCAATTATTTTGAATATAATATGAGCATGGGTCTAAATATTCTAAAACAATAAAATTTAGACATGTTTTAATTTTATTTTAAACCTTATCATTAGGAATTTTCCTTATTTAATCTATTCAATTTTATTTGTGTTAATAGTATTTTAAATATTAAATAGTGATAAATATATAATTATGTGTTCTGAATTGTCCATAATGGAATACTTTATGAATAATTTGACCATATATTTTTCTATTGATAATTTTTAAAATATTTTTTTTTTGTTTTCTAAATAATTTAATAATATATTATTTTTATAACATTTTATTAGTTTCAATTGGGACACTAATCAATTAGATAACTTTTTATAAAATCTACCAAGATGATAAATTCAATCCAAAATATTTAATACACATAAAACATATCATAGGAACCTTGAAAATTCATGGATAACATAAATTAGTTCATATTATATTTTATTTTGATATTTTTCAACAATTAATTTGATATTTTGATTAACAAAATAATGTTTACATCATTATTGTGTCATCATTAATGGTAATTTTTTATCTATAAAAATTATAAATAAATTATCAGAATGTATATAATTTCATTATATTTATGTAGACTATTTATGTTTTATTTTTTAACAGGTTTATCATTATATTAAAATTATAATATTAATAAGATATAAGAGAGTGAAATGTTGTCACATTCTTTTGTTTTAATTATAATTACATCACATTCATGTAAAAAATCCCATTAAATGAATTAATTTAGACCCTTAGGTGATATTGGTCGATTTAATTCTTCCTATTGTATTAAGTCTTGTTTTTTGGGAAATTTTATTATCTTTGTCATATTTTTTATTTCTCTAATTTACATTATTAACCATTAACTATGATTCATTAAAATTATCATAGTTTATATTCATAATATCCAAAAATAATTAAATTAGCCTATTAACATAATGTATAACCACATATTCCAAATATGGAATCCAGTTTTCAAAATTGAAAACATCGATGTTGCATTAAGTAATTTAAAATTAATTCCCATTGTCAACCGCAAAAAGGGGATTTTTAAGAAGTAGAAACTATGAAACGATTGACATGTATTTATGTCTAATTTAAATGTGAAATAAATTCATTTAAAAAATTGAATTAATACGTAATAAATAATCCAGTTAAAAATTAAAAATAATTAAAAAGATAATCTTACTATATAAATAAATTAGATGAAAAGATAGTTTTGAATTAAAATGATGTATTTTTCAGTATTCATTAAATTATGAATTATATCAGAATTTTATCAGAAATTATACCAAAGTAAATTTTGATGTCGTTCTTCCAAATAAAAAGTTTATTTTGTCAAATTGAATATGTAAAAGTGTTAAAATATATATTTAATATCAGTGCACCATCAAAAAATAAAAAATGTTCATTTTTTGAGAAATACTACTTTTATACGAAAAATTGAATTTGTTCTTATATAATGTATAGAAAATACATAAGATTAATTTTGATGTTATATAAAATAAAAAATGTTTTTAACACTATTCATAATGACTAGTTTAAATCCCATTATATAATAATATTATAAAATTATGTCTTTGTTTAGAGAAACTAGGTATTGAGTAAAATTGAAAATGTCATGGAATGACTCTTTTATGTGTAACACAATGTATTTTAGTTTTGTGTTTAGTGAAAAATTCATTTGGTGTTGCATATAACATATTACAAACACAGTTCTTTATTCATTGAACAAAATCTATAATCATTATTATGTGAAATGAACTCTATCAAAAGAACATGAAATTGTGTGTTACACAAGACAAGTATAGTGTTGCATATACAATAATCTAATATGATGTTGCGTATAGAAAAAGATAATATTGGTGTAGCATACAACATTAGAATATAATTAAATTAACAAAAATCTATCTAATAAAATAATAAGTTGTTATACCATCTCCCTAAACTAATTGAGAAGGGATTCTAGTTTAATTTAAATAATGAATGTGAAGAAAGATCCAAGGAGTTTAAAAGGAGGATTATCACTACACATGTGCTGACACTAACCAGAAGTGGAGAGATTTATGTAGTTTTTAATGATGAATCAAAGAAGGCCATTGGGTATGTGCTGATGAAAATTGATAAATTTTTTTCCTAGGCTTCATGTCAGTTTAATGATTATGAATAAAACTATTGACACATGATCTGCAGATAGCTGTAGTGATTTTCAATTTAAAAATTTGGTGGAGTTATCTTGGTAAGATCTTGGTTTTTGGGAAGGTATGTTTTCATTATGTTTTTGTGGAATACCCTGTTTCGGGCTTCAAGGGATGTCATATGAATGTATGAGAGGTCGTGGGGGGTGTTTCGGGGGCTCGGGGCATAAAAGAAAGTGAAGTTGGGCTAGACAAGCCAGGGCGCATGACCTGCGCACGACCAGGGAAAACTGTGCGGCCTTCCCAGGTAAACCGTGAAACCCTCATCCTCCAGACACTATCATGCACATGGTTTGTGCATGGATTGTCAAACCGTGCGGAAAAACCGTGTGGCCTCTTAAAGTTGGGAAAAATTACAAAATTTCCACCCCATGATTTTAATAACCTACTCGGGATTGCCTCACCATTCCTCCCACTTCACCCTAAAAATGATCCAAATCATCCTAGATCTCCAAGAAGTAGATCTCCCTCATTTCTAAGGTGTTTTTGGTGCCGTTGGATGCAGATCAAAACTCTGATAAGGCTAATCCCATACTTGTTTCTCTTTTTCGGTTTAGGGTTTGTATCTTCTCTCCCTCTTGTTCCGAAGCTCTGAAACCCTATATTTTGGGTGAGTTCTAGGTTGAAGCTCCAAAGGATGGTCGTATTGGGGTATAAGGACTCGATTGAGTGTGTGTTCAACCATGGTTTCGAGGTAGGTGGTCTAAAAACATTACCCCATAGTTTGTGGTGTATTTAGGCATGTGTGGGTGTTTTCATGGTTTCCTTTGGTGATCTTTGATCAACCATGATGTGTTTTGGTATAAATGATGTTTAAAAAAGCATAAATGGGATGTCCCACAATCCCCATGGGATGCGTTGAGAATGACTTGACCTAATTGGGGCCATCAATGGGATGCGCCAGATTTTCTTAGGTTTAGGGATTGTTATTGAACAAGTGACCCTGTTGTAATAAATGGTAGAACACTTGACGAACATTTTGGCATGATTGGTTGAACATGGAATAGATGTTAGGTGATGCCCATAGACTTGTCAAAAACCTAAGGGTTATTTGGAATGGGTTGAATGGTTGGTTCATGGAAATTATGAACAGGTTAAATGGGTTAATGTTTAAACTGATTAAATACCATAATAGTACAGTTTATGGGTCTAGTGTTGAATTCTTAGTGAGATAGGCATAACACATGGGAATTGGGTGAATGGCCAAATGATGTGAAGTGGTAATGTGTTAATGGGTTAAGGCATGATGTAAATTCCAATGTGGTTTTTTGTGAATGATGTTTCTCAAAGGGAAATGATATGGTGGGTTGATGATTTCTTTTATATATAAGCATGTGCACATGGCTTGGTAGAGTGGGCTATGACTTAAGGATCTACGCCCACAGGTCGAGTGAAGACTAATGCTCTAAACTCCACCCTACATGCACATGTTAGGAATGGGGACAGATGATATATACTCTAAACAATTGCATCCACCTAGACTGAGGCTTCGAGGTGAGGATATGGTTACTATGAGGGGGTCGGTCCTAGTGAGATAGGATATTGATGTGTTTACCCTATTTCATGTGATTGTTCCCCATGGACCCATAGAACATAGTGTCTGTGATTAACCCAGGGAAATGTGATGAAATGGTAAATGATGATAATTGGTGTAAAATTCATGGTGATGGAAGTGGCAATGGATTTTTCTCTGAACTGGTTAATGGAAACTTAAATAATTATTTGGTAATTATTATTAATATTCCTTTTCCATGAACTACCTATATATACTGGATTTTTTGTAGACACCGTAGGTGGTGTCGTACTGAGTTGTACTCACACCCTGCTCGGGTCACCATTGGGTACCCAAGCAGATTCATGTTTGCAGGTTAGGATGAGGGAAAGGGTCCTTTATATATAGTTGAGTGGACATGGGTAGCACTTTGTGGAGGATCTAGACATGGATTCGGGACCATTTTTGGGATTTTTGTTGTTGTCATTATTTTGGGATTTTTTTCACTTTTTCACTGGTAGTAGAACAAGAAATATTTATTATTGGAAATGGTTTTTATACATGTTCCTCGTGTATTGAATTGTTTTTCCACTAGTGGTTTATTTATATTGTGGATTACTCAGATAAAAAGGGGGTATAATCTCCCAACATGACCACAAAGACGCCTGCTGCAAGTCGGCAACCAAAGGAGGTGCACTTAAGGTTATGTAAATACCCGGCTCGGAGAACCAGTTTAGTGGCATCCGAGTAAGGGAAAATTCAATCTATTAGTGGAGAAGTGTGAAATATATACAGAAATTTTTTTATGATGTATATATTCAAAAAAAAGATATGATTATATTCTGACAATGATGGTTAGATCTGATCATAGAATATGAATGCTCAATATACTACCATCCTGAGAAAGAAAATATTGTGGAAGACAATATAAGGAGAAAGGATATGATAATTATATCATTGATGATAATTGAGAGGGGTCAAATATACTCATATTTGGAAGGGATGGACATAGGTATAATTAAGTATGGAACATCATCAATACTTTCAAAAATTATTTCTCAACCATCTCTTCTAGAGAGGTTGAATGATTGTTACAATGTTTATGTGGGAATTTAAAAGAAAGTGGAAGCTATATGGCAGGGAAATACTCCAATTTGAATGTTAATGATGATGGTGTTGAGAGATTTGGTTCAAGAACATGTGTAGCATTAAATCCTGAGTTATGTAAAGAACTGTTAGATGATTCAAATGGATGTATATTCTCCCTACACATAGGAAGAAGAAAGACATATCGACGTCTCCAATGACACTACTGGTGGAAAAATATAAATAAGGAGATTTCATAATATACATCAGGATTTCTTTTATATCAGCATGTTAAAGTGGAAGCAAAAAAATTCAAGGGAAAAACATAACCATTACCCATAACTATAAGGAAATGGGAAAATATCCCCATGAACTTTGACACTGATCTTCCATAGACATAAAGAAGGAATAATTTTATATGGGTTGTGGTGGATTTTTTTAAAAGGACTGCACACTTCATAACAATTGTAGATGAATTGCCCCTAAATCTACTTTTACAATATACATCTGTGAAGTGGTCATGCTTCATAGAGTAATACTATCAATTATATCCAATTGAGATCTAGTATTCACCTATATGTTATGGGAGAGTCACCAGGATTCTCTTAATACTTAATTGAACTTCATCATAAACTATCAATGTTAAAATGATTCCCATTCTAAGAAAACTATCAATACACTTAATGATATGTTGAGAGCTTTCTCAATGGACAATTCTACACAGAGATGGTAATATATATGTAATCATTTGTGATTTTTCTACTTTTTGATCGTTGGAATAAAAGAAATGTAAATAATAACTTACCTTTATAGAAACATTAAAATATCCAAAATATAATAAATAACCAGTATATACACAATTATGACCAATAGCACGATGTGGTGATAAAAAAATGAAACACCTCATTTTGTGGGGGTGGTAGTGTATATGTATGCATAAGTGATGTTTTCATTTCCCATATAATGAAATCTATGTAAATAATATACATTCCATAACTGTTATAAATATTAATTCTATTGAAGAAACTAAAGTCATTATTTTATAATGGATACCATAAATTTATAAATTTGAAATGAAGAAATTTAATTGAAAGTACTTATTTAAGAGTTAATTATTCATTGATAATTCCCTTTTTTATTTCGCCGTCGACCTTAAAATTGAAGAATTTAATAGGAGAAATGATATATAGGTTTTGTGAATGGAATATAAGATAATATTATGGTAGGTAATGAATCAGATACAAGGGTCAAATATTTTTAATAATTTAGGAGAGATGGATCTCTTTTGTAAGTGATGGAATCATAACCCCTAGAATTAATTAAAATAATTAAAAAATATAAATTAATTTCCTTTTTCAAGTGGATCAATAATGATCTTTTCAATTATAGGATGAGGGTAAGTCTAATTAAACTCATAAAATTATATTAATTAAAATAATTAAAAAATATAAATTAATTTCCTTTTTCAAGTGGATCAATATTGATCTTTTCAATTATAGGATGAGGGTAAGTCTAATTAAACTCATAAAATTATATTAATATATATTCAAGTTACTTTTAACCCCTATAACATAGATTTAACACCCCCATTATCCCTTTTATCATTTAATGTAATATCAAGGGTTTTTAATCATTATGGATTTATAATGTTATGAAAAATGAATAATTGGACCCTCTATGGAAAAATGTTGATATGATAGATCATATCCCATTTAATCATCCTATGATAATATATTTCATAAAATATAATTAAATTGATAAAATATTATTTAATAAACAATACCATTAAAGTATATTCCACATAAAAAATCATAATTTTAATATTTCATGGTTGAAATAGAATTAAAAAGAAAAAACATAGAACATAATTATTATGTTATATTTATCTACAAAAATCATGTCATAAAAAAATTCATCAAAATTCTATCACGATTAAATGTTTATAAATTTTTAATTTATTTTTCTTTTACATTAATTAATATTGTGTCATTATTACATAAGCATTAATTTTAATTATTCCATCACTAGAAAATATAAATAAATAACCTGATAATAATGATTAACAATTATTTCAAATAAATATTTATAACTTTACATAACCTATTTATGTCTTTATGAAAAATATTATATATATATATCTATGTTCAGTGTGTGTATTTATCCTTTTATTACTATATTATAAATATCAAAATCAATGAAAAATAGAAAACATTATCCATATTTTTGATATATGGATAAAAATGGATGAAATAAAATATTATAATAGGATAAATGCAAGTGTTAATGAAATTTTAAATCATTATCTCAATGTTTTATCCCTATTTTACCCATTTTACCCTTAACAATGTGAAAATTATTTTCCAAGGTTACTATTCATTGTGAAAAAAAATAAAAGGGTAATATTAAAAAAAATATGATCTTATAGAGTCAATATATATAATATAACTTTCATGTTTCTATTTTATGAAGTAAAAAATATTATTTAAAATAATAATGTAAAATGAAATGATGAGAAATATTTTGGGAAATGTTCTTTATCAAATTTTTATTAGTATTATAAATATTTTAAAACAAATTATAAACATTTTTTTAAAACAAAATGAAATATATAATAAATAAATATCATTAATATCATTTAAAAATATTTATTAATGTATTTTTTAAGTTGAAATAATATTTTCTATATAATACATTTTTTCAAAAACAATTACTCATTTAAATTAAAATTATTTTATTTTCATTACTAAAAAATTGATAACCAATGTATTCATTTTATACATATGTAAATAATAAATTTTACATAATTCATTTATTCCTTTTCATTCTCATAAATCCAATGGCTAGACAATAATACTATATCGATCTTTGTTTTAAATCTTTGTTGCATGTAAAGAAGGGTATAAAATTTATTTATTATAAACTATATCATACAATCATCGGTAAATAAATTTTACATCACTTTTAATAACTATCCCCAAAAGAATTTCACTCTAACTAAAAAAATATGTATACTTATGCCTCATCACATTAATAGGTTTCCACATATTTTCTTTTAATTTATGGTTTCACGTTAAAAAATCAACCATGTGAGTGATCATATTTTGTATCAATTTATCATTACCTCTGAATGGCCTGAAGGCCTTCTTTTTTTCATTATAGATAATCCCCCTTTTAGGGGTTCAAGGGGAACCCATACATTACCCGTAGGCCCAAGGCACAAGGCCTGACATGACCTACAATACATGACCTGAAGGCCTAGAGGCATACCAAGCCCATACATGACCCGTAGGCCCAGACCACTAGAACTTCCCCTCCCTAGCGTCTTGCATCATTAATCGCCTTAGCACCCTACCTTGCATTACTGATCCACTAGCATTGCCCCGTACAAAGATGCACGGTTCCTGGTCCCGATGGTGGCTCCCATACCCTGTCATTATTTCAATCTGGTTAGCTCTGCATCTAGTGGTTGCTACTCTTGGTGCTATGATCCCCTTCTGGGGAATGTTCTATGTGAACTGGGCTGCTCCATGTTCTACGTGACCTGAAGGCCCTATGGCCCGAAGACCTTTAATGATCCAAAGGACCTAGAGACCCATAGGCCCAAACCGGTGGCTCAAAGGCCCAAATCAGGTGAATAGTTCTGGCTGCTACACTACCGAACAGTAACTAATATAGTAAAAACTACATTACTTCTACAGTACCCCATAAATTCGCCTCCACCCAGTTTTGAACTCGGGTCTCTTGAATTCCAAAAGGAAGCCCTTACCACTCGAGTATAGGCTTGTTGGATTATTATTACGATATCCACATGTTTTCCCTATAAGAGATATCTAACACCAGTAGTTTGACCTTTGTGTTAATTTAATGTGAAGGGTTCAATATTTAAGGTCATGAATTTCAAAGGGACCAATATATTCAAGGACCATCATTTCATGTATTCATATTCTTTTAACATTCACCAAATGATATATTCATAGGAATTCATTTTTACTAAAATCAGTCTATAATTCTTACTGAATATTCTCATTATAAATTTTATATAGAGTGTGAGATGCACTTATATTTTCTTGAATGGATCTAAAATCATCTTTCATTATAATATCTAGATCATCTTAAAATAAATTTATTTTCGTTAACTTCATCCCATCATGTAAATGTTATATACTTTATTCTTTATTAGAATTTTTTTGTAATCCTTTAAATGAGCAATTAGAATTTATAATTGTTAGAAAACACCACAAAAATGAAGTTTTTGATCCCAAAAAATAAGAAATATATAGATAATGTTCTCATAATGTATTCTAGAGGTTGTATGGTCCCCTCAGACTGACTATCTATTAGGTGGATGATATGCACTATTGAAGCTCAACACAATATCATGATCCTACTAAATAATTCTTTAGGACATTGATGTAAAACATCAATGTGTATCAAATATAATTGAGTTATATAATTCATAAAATCACATAACATACAAAATCTATATATTTGAAATATGTTAAAGAGATATTTAATATCTAATGGAAATTAAGTGTGATGAATTCATATGAAAATATTTTAAAAAATAAATAAAATTATTCCATTTAGATGTTCTGGGGGTCCCAAAACAAAATCCATGGTAATTATTATCCATTTATATTTGAGTATGGTTGATGGTTGTAACATTTCCTTAGAATTCTATATCTCATACATATCTTTCAAACATACTAGAAAATATAATAAATACTCTGTAATATCTCTTTTTATATTATCCAATCAAAAATATTGTTCCAAAACTATTTATATACTTTTACAACCTTGATGAATACTTAATGATGTAATATGTTATTCATCTAATAGATCCTTTATCAAGTCTATTATTTAGAAGACACATAATTTGTTCCTGAACCATATCATTCCATCACAATCATGGTAGAAATCAGAAACACTCCTCACATTATTCTATAGTTCTATATGTTTTCAATGAACCAATTTAATATTCACATTAATGCATGGTTGAAAATTCATATGAGAATTGTCGGATCCTTCCTCTTTCCTCAAGACTTCAATTTCCATTTTCCTCAAATCTAGAATTAATGAATCTCTTTCAATCCTCATCATAGACAGTAATTAATCAATAAAAACCAAATTATAAACTAAAAATCAAAATATTTATGTGTGTTTATATGCTTCAAGATAATTTGATCATTATATAGGTACAACCATTGAATTAAATTAAATTTACTCCATATCATTAATAAAAAATTATTGCTGTTATCTCCAAACCATGAGTCAGATAATTTATCACATTTATTTTAAATTGGCATGAGATATATTCTATCACCATATGATTCTTCATGAATATAAATCCCTATAAACCGTTTTATGTATCACTATAGATTTAAAAACCTTCTTTATAAGTACGTAGTGTAAACATATGTTCACCGAACAACCTTATGTTTAGCTCCATGAAATTATATTCACATTCATTAATAAACTAGAAGTTAAATCCCTTACAAAACGAAATAGTTAGTGGATATTATTATCATGATTAATTTATATAAAAAAATTAGAAGTATCTTACTATCCAAACAAAATAGAAATTTTAGTTACTATGGTTGGTCGATGCCATTTTTCAACAATTATCATCACTGGAGGATCCATTGATATTCCCTCACATGAGATTGTACGACCCAAAATTGAAATATTATGATGATAAAAATCACACATGAGAAATTTCATATACAAAATATCTTTCATCAAGGT
The DNA here is from genome assembly GCA_963277665.1 of Viscum album. Taxonomy (NCBI): domain Eukaryota; kingdom Viridiplantae; phylum Streptophyta; class Magnoliopsida; order Santalales; family Viscaceae; genus Viscum; species Viscum album. The sequence continues at coordinate 71,453,043 of OY728149.1, forward strand.
TCGTAATGTATACACATAGATTTTATAAATTATATTTTTTTATTGAAAAAAATATGTATTATAATATATTATATATTTTCATGCACATACAAGAAAAAAATAAACCAATCCTTTTAATTTAATTATAGAAAATATTTACAGTATTCGGAAATTAAACCCATTAAAATTCAAAATATTATAAGGGAAATTTATAAAATATATAAAATGAAATTAGGGAATTTGAATGACCTCTATTAGTTCGAATTATCCCTCCCCTGAAAAAATATATTGAAATGATACAAAATATTAGTAAACAAATCCAACAGTAAAAAAATGGAAATGTAAAAGATTCAGTGGAACTGAGGAGAATAAATAATTATGGAATGAATTAGTGTTGATATGAATAAATTTGACCATTTGATGAAGACTGTGACTATTCTAATAGTAAGTTGACCATTATGAATTGTAAAAAGACCATTATAAATAGTAACCTGTAAATTAAACGGTAATTTGACTTCAAAATAAAAAAATATAATGTAAATAATACATATCATAGTTAATTTATGTAAATAAAAATATTATAATTTTATAAAATAAATACCATGATTGATAATACTAAAATAGAATACACTCACATTTTTAATAAACATTATATTAGGTTATTTTGTAAAAAAATTATATTAAACGATTCAATAATATATGATACATATTTATTTAGAAATTTTTTAATAATTTTTTAACTGAGAAAATTAAAATTATCCATGGATGGTTTTTTAAATTCTTGAAAATACTTCAATTTTTCATTTAATAGTAAAAAAATGCAGTTTTATTTTGATGTAATCAGTGTATCTTGAATGAAAACATTCAAGATTATATAATACGATAATCAATTATAGAAATTTTGGCTTTTATAAATCATATAATATTTCATAAACGAGTCATTAAAGACAATAAACATGTATTCCAATCCAAAAAAATTAATTTCTAAACTCCAATGTCGGATTTATTCCTTAAAAATAATTTTTCTCATATTTCAACTATCCTTTGTAATAAACTATTTAATTATAATTATATAGGTGTTTAAATTCAAAAAAAAGTTATATTTTATTTATTTACGTTTTATTATGTAAACATTTTCACTATTATAAGGTATACTTTTTATATATAATTTTATTTAATATTTAAACTCAAAAGTAACCATCCCCAAACTACAAAAATCCCCTCTCCCCCAACTTCGTAAACCACTCCCCCCTCACATAAAAAAGCCTAATAGATGCCAAAATACTATCTATTAATCCTTAAAAATTCATTGGTATGTGATGGAGTAAATAAAAAAGATTCCTCAATGAATTCTAGTTCCATGAAAGAGAGGAAAAACTGAGAGCAGAATAAGTTTCTTTCAACTTTTTAATGATTTTCCTCCACTCTTCTCTTTTCATCCAATTTATATAAAAAATCTTATAAAATCATTACATAGTGTTGTAACATTATATTGGTGATGTTAACCTATTGTAAAAATTTTATTTTTACAAATTTAAATTTTATAGATGTCATTCTCCAAACATGGATAATGTTCCCAATAATAGTTGGTTAACCACAAATGAGTTTGTTTCCAACATATTTCATTATCTCCAATTATATGGATAGTTTTAATAAATTATATATGGAATAAATATTATAAATTAATTTATTTTTTGCTTGTGTAGTTAGATATACTAATTTGTAAATGATCTTCAACATAAATAGAAAAAGTGAAGCTGAATAAATTTTTTTTAAGAAAAATAGGATATCAAATCCTTTTCAATTTAATTGAGGTAATTAAGAAATATTATTGAATGTTTATAATATATAAATGTTGAATAATGATAATAATTCACTTCAATTTTAATCTTTTAATAAACCTATTAATATTATTTATGATTTATATATGTGATGAAATAAAGTAGGATTGAAGGAAAGGGGATTCTTAAACCCAAATCCTTTTTTGGGTTATCCATCACTCTCATTATTTTTAGAATAGATTTCCCCCTCACATTCCTTAAATATTACTTCATTATTTTTAGCTTTTCATTTCATGGGAATAAATGTTTTCCACCTTTCTAAAAGTATTTTAATCAAATAATAATAATTTTTAAAAAAAAACTTTTGTTTCAAAAACACATCTTAGACTCATCATGATTTATTTCTTTCTCCCTCATGAATTAAATGTTTTTTCAAAAATAGATATTCCCTTATTCGTTTCTGGGAACCAATATTTATTCCTAAATGTTTTCATTAGGAAATAATTATGAATCAAATTCCTCCCCATGGGTAATTTCTTGACTACTATATTTATATATTTTTGGTGTTTGAATGATTATGATCATTTATGATATAACGAATTGACAAAAATTATATAGCCATCCAATGCATTGGGTAATTATATTTTTTTTTATATGGTGTGTATTAGGTTTGAAGATGATTTTAACTTTGTTCATAATGATGATGTTATTATTTATGGACATATGTTATGTTTTTACATGATACTAGCTTTATTCACAATAATGTGTGGTATTTTAATCCTTTGACATGATTATTTATTTCTAGGCATATTACAAAATTGATTCATTTTTCAAGTGTTCCCATCATGTTAGTGATTATAATTTTATAATTATGATAGTATTATTTTGAAAATGATCAACAATGTACTATGGATTCATGTCCCTTATTACACCCCCTTACTGGATGTTTAGATCACCTATTTCATTGATGTATATCCTTAGGTGACTACATGTAATATAGAGATCATGATAACTCTAAAAATACAATGAAGAAGAATTTTCATTTTATTTTTTATTCAAAATTTATGTATGACCATAATTTTCAAAATTCACTAATACTTTGGATCCTATATTTCTATCACTATTATGTTCTAAATATTAAACATAATTTTTTAGTCATTTAAGAAATTGGGAGTTTGATATTGTTGGTTTTAGAGAACATATTAGTTAATATTGGAATTAGTATTAGAAAACATCCCTGGATATTTGATTTAAAAAAGGCTAAATAATTGCATCCCATATGATATGTTTCCAGACATGGTTTTCACGTAGAAATAAATTATTTATTCATTATTTGTTTTATTAAATTGTTCTTGAGCATTTTCCTTCATAGAAAATAATGAGATATTGGTGAAACCATCCTAATAAGATATGAGAGGGTAAATGAAACTAATATATGAATGACATACTCAATGACATGGTATATGGGGTTCAGACCATCATTTTGGTGATTACCCAGTTGTCCCAAGCTATGCATAATTACATGATCCATGTAGAATTTCCAACTTCTCTAAAGATGGAAAAAATGTATATTGATTCTATTGTATAGAAACAACCATTGCTGTTTATTGGATCTTCTAATACATTTTTCATTGAAAAATCAGTTTACTCAATGGAGATGATTTTTTTGTTCTCCAAAATAACGAGAAGGATAATGTAACCTTGTTTGTTTATAGATTATATGGAAATATTGATCAATGGTTGGCATCAACAAGGAAAATTAAGTGAAAGGATGAAATCAACTAAATGGAATGGGAATCCCTAAAGATTTTATCCTAAACAAGTATTTCCCATGAACAATTTGAAAATAGATAGAGAGAGAATTGCTAGGGGAAAATAGAAATTAAGGCGAATCTGTAATGTCTTATGTGGAATCATTCACACGACTTGGACAATAAGACTTAGGGTTTGTTATCAACAGTGATAAAAAATAGATAGATTCTTTAGTGGATAAAAACTAACTCTTTAAAATATTTTTGATATCTTAGACATTGGGAGTTACTATGATGTATTTTGATGTGTTATATATGTTGATATAGTGTTCGAAAAATTGTCCCATGGTTAGGAAGATATGCGAGAATATTGGATTTTTAAACTGGTAGTTCAAATTAAAATAAGAAATATGATCTACCCACCCACATATCAAAAATTTGGGAAGAATAATCCTGGTAATTTCTGAAAAGGGAGAGGGAAATACATCATGGGTGAGAGATAAATATACCAAACACATGAATGTAGAAGATACATAAATAATCAGGCCAAAATAAAAGAGTAAATGAATCCACCCTATATACAACACCCATGGGTCAATAAGTCAATTATATGTAACACAATAAATATTCATCATAGTTTTCAAAACAAAATATCCTTGAAGGTAATCTGTTTCAACAAAAACATTCCATAGGATAAAGGGGAATCTTACACCAACACTACTGATGAAGTGGATTGTGAAAATGATTCCATACAAGATACCCAACCTATTCAATGAATAATAAAATACTTTTAATATTATTTTAGTTTAAAATATTACTCTATATGGTACATTTTTTTACGAAATTTTTAATAAATTACTTGATACCTTGAAGCCAATATATTTTTAAAAGTAAATTCTTTTGAAATTAAATTAAACCATGTGTTATAATCATACACTATTTTCATATGTGGTATGTATCTTCCTATAAATCTCATAATCCTTAAACTGGTGGAATTTGAATCATAATTATGAATGTATGGTATTCATTTATATATATACATATCACACATAAACTACCAGTAAATGGAAACCTCTTTCTAGGTTCTGATCCATTGTATGATCCTTTAAAAATGTAAGTATGGTATGGAATCTGGTATGAATAATCCATTGATGGTGTGGGTGATAATAAACTATAGATAAGAATACCATATCCAAATTGTTATGTCAATGTAAAGTATCATCATTGAAGAATTTCACATTTTTAGGCAATACAGTAAAGTATTTCATGAAGAGTTTATAGGGAATGCACAAATTTACGAGGTAGATTTCTCAATAAAGATCATACCTAGATATACTCTTATCTCAAAAATATCTCTATATGATAACCCCTATTGAATTATAGGTTTTAAAGAAGTTGCAATGAAAACATTTTAAAAACCTTGTATAGATTACTAGGATCTCAACATGATTTCCCTAAAGAAAAATTATACCACATAAAGGATTGATGACTTATTTAATTAACTATAGGGGGTTGTGTACTCATAAATGGTGTGTCTTCATTTTTAATATCGTTAATTAAAGAAAAAGAAGGAATATATTAAAAATACTTATTTCTGTATAAGTAATGGGAACTATGATTTCATAGTGATTCCTTCTAGACTCAATAATACACTATAAACATTCATATATTTTTAATATGTTCTTTATAGACTACCTCAACAAATTTATTGTTTTTTATATCAATAAAATTTCATTTACTCAAAGTTCAAGGGGGAATTTAAAGATAATATAACGATCAAGATGATGACATTAATAATCGAGGAAATTATTTCTATATTCAGTAAGTGTTACATTTGGAAATAGTGATTGAAATTTTTGGGGAACATGATAATAAGTTATGTAAGTTATGTGGGCCCTATAAAGAGATATTAAACTAAATAATGGAACATACCCACTAGTTTCATGGAAATATATAGTATTATTTGATTATTATGGACATTTTTTATAAATTTACCACAATTTTATAGTCTAATAACAAAGTTAACATATAATGGGATTATGGATTTCTCAAAATAAAAATGCGAGGAATACCTTACGAAGCTCAAAAAGTGGCTAATGACTACTCTTTTACTCAAAATCCTATCATGTATATATATTTTTATATATAGTGGTTCTTAAATGAATTTATTGGGTTGTGTACTCATAAAAAATGAAAAAGTGATATCGTAAGTTAGACGAAAACTGATGATACCTGAGAAAAGCTACCAGACGCATCATCTGTAGTTAGCTGTTGTGATCTTCACCATGAATATTCTGAATTATTGTCTCTATAGTGATATGTGATACACATATAATGATAATAAGAGTTTGACGTGTGTATTAACAATGAATGATCTCAACATGCATCAAATAGGCTTTTAGAGGAAATTATGGACTATTATTTCTTTAGTCCCTCCCATCCATGTAAAGAGAATAAGGTAGTTTATTCTATTTGTAATAAATAACGTACTACTCTATTTATAATTATAATTAAAAATGACCCTATAATTTGGGATAATTATGTAATTTATCTAGAAATCATAATGGTATATAAGTAATAGTACCTTTCCAAAATGATTTCCCAACCATTTATACATGATATGAAAAAGGATATATAAAAGGATAATTTGAAGCATTAAAAAAGGGTGAGAGAAGTAAAGTAATGGATTCATCATGAGTACTATATCTATGAAGATGGATTCATTTGGTTTGTAACTAAGATTTTTGTTCTTACATATTTTTAAATCATGATTGTACTACTAGATAATGTAAAGAAATAATCTTTCTAAATCCATCCTTGAAGAACCATGATGCACAGTGATCTCAGAGAGAATTTTTGGTGGGATAACATGAAAAAATATTTCAATTATTACACCTCAATGTTTTTATTATGTAAGAAAGATAAATAAAAGTCATTTAATTCTAATGGTATTATACAAGCATTGAATATACACATGTGTTAAAGTGAAATATCACCATTCACATGGGTATATTCAACACTTTCATAATCCTGATAGAATATCTCACTTTAAAAACATTCAATAATACATGTAATAGAAGTGGTGAGGTAGAATAAGGAACTATTTTCTAATTTATCTAATCATGATGTGATGTGGGAGCCAGAGGAAATGTCGAAATAGAATTATCATCACATATATTCCAAAGATAATATGTGCTTAAATTTTAGAGAATATTTTCTAATTAGGGGAATAATGCAAAAATAGAGTCTATAAATGATATTTTATTGTTAAAATAAATATGTATAATATTATATAATATATTAATTTTTACATAAACCACATCTATAAACCAAAAACACTTTATATCATTAGTATAAATAATTACATGAGTCGGTAATTAAATGCATTAAAATTAAAAATATCACAAGGATAAAATATAAGATATAATAACTACAATATAAAAATTTGGATCACCCTGGTTATCAAGAAACATACCTATCCCGAAAAGTACCATAAAAAAGGATTAGAATATTATTAAACCAATTTAATGTATAGTAATAAGATTTGTAGAAAGATGATATTAATTTAGGGTTATAATGATTGATGGAATTAATATGTATTTATTGGATTAAATGTAATAGTAGGAATATTAATGTGAATATGGTAAAAGTAACATGACTATATAGATTAATAACAGAACCATTTGAAATAGTAACCTGACCATAGGAATTGTAATTTGAATTCAAAATAAAAAAAGAAATATAAATAATATTTATCATGGGTAATTTATGTAAATAAGAATTTTATAATTCAAAAAAATAAATATCATGATTAAATAAAATCTAAGAAAATATAAGCACATTTATAATAAATTGTATTTAAATATATTTTTTAAAAATTATATGTTTTATTTGAAATTAAAATAAACATGAATAATTTTTTTTGATGAAACAAATTTATTTTTAAAATATCAATATGTTGACTTTTTCAAATGGTGAATATTTTATTATTTTTTGATATACATCAATTTTATTGTGAATAAAATAAATATTGTTTTTTTTTCAATAACTCGTTTATAATGAGTTATATCCTTCATTATTTAAAAATAACATAATCATTTCAATAAATGGTTTCGCAAAAAAAGATATTTAATTTTACAAATGATTCTAAAAATTAAAATAAATATGTTTTCAAGAATTAAAATTACATTCCAATGTCCAACATATAAATTATTCCTTTAGAAAAACTATTTTTTATCTTTTTTCATTCCTTAACTATTTAATTAAAATTATAAAGGTATTTAATGTAATAAAAACATTATGTTTTTTTATTTTATGATAAATATGTTAAAATTATTAATATTAAATGGTTTTCCTTTGATATTTTATTTTATTAAATATTTATTCTAAAAAAATATGACCCTTGATCAATTATAAATAACTCCCCTCACTCCCCTTAAAAAACCACTCGATGCTGACACATCAGAGACTAAAAAAATGACCAAAAACTATTTTTAAGTCCATTATAATCACTTGGGATGTGAGGAACTAATCCATCTACATTCTTCAAGTATGACCTGTGTCATTCAAGAGAAGCAACATTGAGAAAATAATAAGTTTTTTTTCAACTCTTATCTCGTTTCCCTACTATAATATCTTTTTTTTCAGTTAATTTCAACAGAATATTATATTAATATTTAAGCTCAATGATAAAATTATATTTAGGATTATTTCTAGTGTATAAATAATATTATTAATATATTTATTTTTTATACTCTCATTCTCCCAGATTAGACTATATTACTGATAATTGTTAAATAATTTCTAATATGGAAGTTTCTATCTTATTTCCTTAGAACTATACTTATAGATTTTTAAAATAAATTACTTATGATATTTAAAAGTTTAAATTTATATATTTTATGATTATATAATTAATTCAACTTATATATAAATATTATTGTATAAGAATTGGGAAAATGAAGAAAAAAGGGAAATTTTAATGGAAAACATTATATTAAAAAATTATCCATTTAACTGACGGAATTATGAAAAATAATGAAATTATTATGGTAATAAAGAGTAAAAAATTTCAATAAATCTATTCTATTTATTATCTTAATAAACATTACTGTATTATTTAGGAGGAATCAAAGAGAAAAAATAAAGCCAGATTTTTGGTAAGGGGATTCTCAAATCCAAGTAATTTTTCTTTGGGTTGTCCATATTTCTCATCATTTTATTTATGGAAAATCCCAGAATTTAATTAAAATATTATTTCACTATTATAAAAATTTGTTTTGAAGGATATATATATTTTATTTCTTACAGAAATTATTTTAAATCCAAGTAAAAATATATTTAAAAAACATTTCTATTTGGAAAAACACATCTGTAACTCATCTCGATTGGTTTATTATTCACCCAAGAATGGTGATATTCATGTAAACTATTTTTCACTTATTAATTTAGGAACCCAAAAGTTCATTCATAACGGTATTATATTTTAAATACCTAATAAACAGATTCCTTCCCATGGTTTATTCCATTACTATGATTGATATACATTATTTTTTGAATTCATGATTATGAGAATTTATGATGTGATGGGATTGAAAAATTATATATCCCACTAACGTATTAGATAATGTGATATATATCATAAAATAATGTGTATTGTGCATAAAAGTTATTCTATTTTTTTCATAATAATGGTGTTATGATTTATGCACATATGTTTTGAGTGGGCATGATGCAATATTTATTCACAACACTGAGTTCTATTTTACCACAATGAAAAGATGTTTTATTTTTAATAAACATGAATCCTTCAATTACATTATTTAATGTTTCCCTTATGATGATGATGATGATATTATACTTATGATAAGATGATGTGGATTGTGATCACACATGTACTATTGATTTGTTTCCTTTACTACTCTTACTATGAATTATTCTCACCCCTTTCATTGGTGTATTTCCTCAGGAGACTACATGTACTGAGTAGATTATAAGAAATTTTTAAGGATTAAGAAGAAGAATTTAAATACATTTTATATTTTATTAATTAAAATTTATTTATGATCCTAATTTTAATAATAATCTAAACCTTTGTATCATATATTTTTTTCTCTCTTATATTGTTTAGCTTAAAAATTATGTAATAGTTATGTATGGTAAGGTATAGTCACTACATTGAAAATGATTATCAAATTATTTTCATGAACATTATTGAACACTGAGTATATATATACTCCATTCATAAATACTATAACCAAATGATCAATGTATTTTCTAAATAATCTATTCATTAGTTTAATGAAGATAGATTGGGAATTAAAAAATCCACCTTGAATCACTATAAATTCATAATGTTCGACCATATACGAAGGTTTTTCAAGGTTATATAATCCTTCATGAACATTTTTTTGATGATATATATAATGAATTTCAATATTAAGAATGTATTTATTTACTAATAATTGATAAAAATCATCAATAAAATTTCAATGAAACTTTTATTGATAGTAATGTTGTTGTGTCCCTAGTAATAAATAAAGATAAGAATTGAACCAGATGAATAAAAAATAAAAGGTAGACCCCAAGGTGACTCTATAGGGAAGATAAATCACTCATTATTAATCTTGTAGACTCTTTTCTCCAATTATTATAAATAAATTGGCTCATTTTATATATAGATATTTAAATAGGTATCACACTTAGTAAGAGTTCTATTGAAATATAAACATTATGATTCAAATGAAATCTAGGAAACTTTTCTACAAATTATTCAACAACCACCCATAATAGGCTTATCATCAATATCTAATTTCTCACCAATCATATGAGATATATACCATTAATTTATAGACATTAACGTAAAAATGATGATGCAATTTCCATTAGAAATTTGTATTCTTCCACATAATAATAAATGATAATAGTTTTGTTCAAAATATGTATTGTGACTTCCATTACAAATATATTTATTTGTTTTATATAAAGCTAAAATACTTTAATGGCTATAATCACATCAAATTAAACTAAATATAGAATTATAAGATTTTCTAGAATCACATTCCCAAAAAAAATGAAACTAGAGAGGAACTATAGTATTGAGACATGATCATCATACCATTAAGTTTTTTTTATTTATAACTCAAAAAAACAAATCCTAGTCCAATTCAAGAATTTCCATTCATGTTTCTTCCCATATCTATGTCATGTAAATTTCAATAATTTCATTCCACCATGTGATTCATTCATGTTTTCATGAAACATAATATTTCTATTTATATAAAAAACACATTAATGATGGACATATTTAATTTGAATTTATACCTGGATAGAACATTGGATGATTCATTATATCTACTAAAGTGACTTATAGACAGTTATTTTTTGTGAAATGGTTTTAATTTACAAAATAATTGATGAATTTTTCTTTTAAGGATGATAATTAAAAGAAAATGATACTCTGTGTGTATTTTAAAATTTTCATCATATGAAATAATATATTCTTTATCATTACAATAATGATAAAATAATTCCTTGTAAATATTTTATTTAGAATATGTGTATGTAATTACTAAAAAATATCCTCATAAGCTCATCCCATTCCATAGAGTCGATGTTTTTCTATTTATATGTATTATTAATAACGTTCCATAATTGATTGTCTTCACCTTATAAATTATGAACAACTAAGAAAATATCTTCACCATTCAAGAAAAATGGAATAATAAATATTTTTTCGTTAGTAAAAATCCATTACAAAGAAAAACATTGATAAAACATTCTTCTAGGAGAATCTGGATGTTGTCACATGAAAGAATTAACAATAATGTTTACCCACCGTTAATACATCATAAGATAGTAATTATTCATGTCCTGTTAAATTTGAGTAAGTATATCAAAAATATGATTCATTCTATATACAATAGTATTTGGTTACTCAGGTGAAAAATAATTTCTCTTCAATGAAATTAATTTCTAGGATGATGTATTCTTTTTTCCTTCCATTGAAAAAAAACTATAAATAAATGTATATGAATCAGGATGAAATAATAACAGTGAGTTATTAAATAATTTGGAAAAATTATTCTTAGTATTTCAAAATTAGAGTACATTCTTTTCAATCTTTGGATTATTTGTTTTAATCCATGATATCCATTACCATTATATATTCATGCAATTAAAAATGGTTTATAAGAGAAATGTGAATTAAACCATTGATGTCCACATAAATTGTCTACCCATGTGCGTATTATTTATCCCTATCCTTGTACATGTGTGATGATATTGAAAATATACAATCTACCCCTTTCATAGTTGTTATTCTCATGTTTATCAAATCTAAAACCAAATACAAATTGTAGTATCCATATATGGAGGTATTTTCTTGGAAAATTACTCAATCAATACTTTTACAAAACATTTTCATGTCATCCTATATTTATAATTATTCCCACATTTTACACTAACATTGTATAATCCAACAATATAATATATATCTAAACCATTCCATAATACAAACTAATTTGAATAAAGAATTTCAGAAATTAATCATACATATTTATGAAAAAATAGTAAATATATTACATTACCATCCACACTAAAATTGAGGAGGTGTAATTTATTTTGAGACTAGATACAAAAACATATTATATATGTACTTTATTAATTATTTCTCAAATACTTCTTATCACATTTTTCCCTTCATGACATACCATAAATAAAACCATTACTCATAACAAATAAAAAGAAAATTAATGAACTAGTTGGAACTAATTCTTATTAAGGTTAGAAATGGGTGATATCAATAGATGAATGAATAATAAAATCGTTAGTGTACAATATCAAGATAAAAAATTAAAAAGTTTATACCCAATATGTTTTATATCATAATACCAATCCATGGAATATATATTTAAAATTTGGAAAATATAAATCAGAATAGTTATAAACAATCTTAAATCAATCATGAAACAAA